>CAKASE010000047.1:1250000-2500000 GCA_916720795.1 Danaus chrysippus | reverse complement strand
TTGATAAAATATTGTATACAGGAAGCTGACGTCTAGGAATAGCACATAGGCTACTTTACATCCCGAAAATCCGCGGGTATAGTCCGTTAGACTTAAGCTGAGCTTTGCATTTGTGTGAGTGTACAGGGATAGTGTAGGTGTGATGTCAAATATTTGAATGCTACGTTCTTTTCTAGTTTTAAACCGGTTTATTCTGCTTTTACTCCGCCCCGCATCTTCCTCATTTCATCCGTGTACACTCACATAGGTGCAAAGCTCAGCTTAAATCAAACGCACTATAACACCGCGGGGCGCAGCTAGTAAAATACGATCATGAAGGTACGTTACATATTAATATGTTCCCTGAGCGCGTGTGTTTCTGCCGCGGCCGCAGCCAACGCCTCTTCATGCAAGGCGTCACAGTCGTCCAGCTGTCGTCTCAACTGCTGCGTCACTTGGGCCTTCTCACGGAGCTCGCATTGCAGCTCTTCCAGGAGTTGGAAACCTGGAAACAGTTATCAAGATCTGCTATAGTAGGGACTATTAACTATCCATTCGTATGACAATTATAATATATTTTATGATTTATAAGGATTCTTCCAGGAGTTGGAAACCTGGAAAAAGATATCAAGGTCTGCTATACCAGGAACTCACAAATATACATTCGTATGAGAAGTTTTGATATATTTTTCGATTTATAGGAGAAAATTATGCTGTTTTTAATTTCAAAGTATTTTTAATCATTACGTTTTCAAATTATAAAAAGAGCATTAAGACAACAGTTGTGATAATATTCAAATATCACATTGTTATTAATATTCGTCTTTTTTTATGATTTGTTCATCTATACATAATACTTATTTTCAGCAAAGAAATAAATACTTTGATATTGGCATAATCATAAATTCAGTTAAACTAAATACGACGAAAACATAATACGTCCTGCATTAAGTAACATATGCTTACAACAATATACAATCATTTAACTAGAAATAAAATATCATTACCTCGTCTTCTAGAATTGGTGATTTTTGAAATAAAACTCCACAAATTACATAGAAATATAAAAATATATGAACCCATGGCCATTATAATTAGATCCATGTGAAATATGTAAGCAATATACATTTAAATGTCACGATTGTTGAACACATACTGAATTTTTGTCATTCTCAATTTGCATGTTAGCGATCACATTACAAATATTTACATTTATTACCAGAACACATTATTATGGTGCTAAAAAAAAATGTAAAATTTTTTCAAGTAATATCCTTAAATGTACAACCATCCGAAATTGTCAGTGTAAAACATTTAATATGTTTGCATATAACAATTTGCACAAATGATAAGATAGTTACATTTTGTACATCATTAATTGGTACAAGGAGTTATCATTATGGAATATTAATTGGAACTAATTGTATTTTAAATGTATATTGTTATTGGCTATGAGGAAATTGTAAAGTAAGTAGACCTAAATATATATACAAGCCATGTATATAGATACATATGTACATGTATATAGATACATATATAGAAGTAACTAGCTTTCCACCCGCAGCTTCGCCCACATGGAGTTCGGTTATATCGCGTTTACAAGAGAACCTTTCAAAAGTCTGGGATAAAAACTATCCTATGTTCTTTCTCAAGGTCAACTCTATCTCTGTACCAAATTTAATTAAAATCAGTTCAGTGGTTAAGGCGTGAAAGCGTAACAGACAGATAGACAGAGTTACTTTCGGATTTATAATATTAGTAGAGATATGGAAAAATGTCCATAAACAAAATTAAATTTAATATTACCAAAAGAACTAAAATTATCTCTGTAAAATCACTTTAGTGTCTTTTCTCAATCACTCTAATAATAATTTTATGCCTCTACGGCAGTGATTCCCAAAGTGGTCCAGGTGGACCCCCAGGGGTCCACGGGAGACTTGCTGGGGGTCTACGTAGGCGTGAACAAAAAATGGGGGTCCACGAAAATTTATCTGCTTTTGATAGTAAAGAGCAAAAATGTAAGCATAGTTTTTATAAGGGCCTACCTACATTGTTTTAAGTACCTAACTAAGCAGATAATATTTTAATAAGGCAAGCAACTGTTACTTGTCCAAACTTGCGTATTCGATATTACGTACAATTTCGTGTACAGACTTGCAAAGCGCTTTCCGCCCGACAATGCTTAATGCTTGTTCAGACATGAACTTGATCACCACTATAAATACTTGATGCCAAAGGCAAACACTCATTCATTTGTTTCCAAAATTTCTAAAATTTTATTTTACCTATCGGAATATAGAGACAGAACTCAGAAGTGACACAATTTTTATTTTTTGGCGAATTTAAGAATGTGGTAGAAATGTAGCAGCAGGGGGTCCACCGAAACCAATAAAATTTTGAAAGTGGTCCACGAGAAAAATAAGTTTGGGGACTACTGCTCTACGGTACCACTTAAAAAACCAGATCATTTTCAAAACTAGTATCTTTCAATAATATATTTGCCTTTTGAAAACTCAAGTGGCTTCCATACTACCTTCAATGGAACAGAAACTGAATACATTATATAATATCTTAACAACAAATTGATCTCTTTTCTAGTTACTCCACTCTCAACTTTCTTTAAAAATTCCTTTACAAATCAGCTAGTATGGTAAAATATTCTTACTTAGCCATATAACTATAGCCCTTATTATAATTTAAATATTCAAGATCTGTTATTTGTATCAAAAACAATAATATAATAAATAAATTACATGAAACAAATATGTTTTGATGATTTCACAAAAGAAAAATAATCCTATTAAATCTATTAAACACAAAATAATTTTATCAATTTAGAGATAATCCGTGTGTATGTTTACAATTAATTATATTCTTATAATAATCACAAGTAAAAATATAATAAATCTGTATACTGGCATATCTAAACACATATTTTCAATAAAGTTAAATTACTTGTGTACATAAGAGATGAGTAGTTTTCAAAACTTATCCAATAATATATAAAATATATTATATGATAAATTACACACACACACACACACATATGAAGTTGAATGAAGTTGAACACACACACATACGAGAAGTTGAATTTATTACATAATTATATAACATAATTATTACATAATTCAACTTCATCTATTTCATAGTAATTCTTTTAGTATATTATCAAATGTTCAATGTAATTACCACTTTATTAACATGCATATATTTGAGATAGCACATCTATGCCAGTTAATTGGAAAGGTCAATGACCTGTTACAATTGTGTTTAATTACCGAGTTATAGTATGTTAAGGGGCTCTTGTGAATGATTTAAATCAACTCACCATCCGAGGATATACCGGAATCCGAATCGTGTGGTAGTAGGCCAGTTTTTAAATTGAAACTGAAAGAAATATATATATGTATTTGTTACTACATAAAAGTATTATATTTATATATAGATGTACTTTGAATATCTTGAGATATTACTTCTGCTTATTAACTTAGAGTATATTCAAAGAAGATAATAGTTATTTAACATTTACCTTTTTTTTTTTTTTTTTTTAAATTTAAAGGTGGCAAACGAGCAGACGGCCCACTTGATGGAAGGTGGTTACCGTCGCCCATGGACATCCGCAACAAAGATGTTGCGGATGCGTTGCCAACCTTGTTTTATAGGGATAGGGAGGGGTGGGAATAAGGATATTGTAGGAAAGGGTGGGAATAGGGAAAGGGCAACCGGCTCTCTCACTCATCGGACGAAACGCAGCCATTAAAGGCTACTTCACGCCGATCTTCTGTGAGAGGGTGGTACTTCCCCGGTCGAGCCAGCCTGTGTTCGAGCTGTAGTAACTAACCACAGCTAGGCTCTACCACCTAAAATCTAAATTATCTAAAGTTTCTATCTGTATAATCAATATAATCATACCTTTCTTCTAAGTCGGCTTTAACTTTCTGGTTGTCACTATATTTGCTGAGTGTTGCAGCCAGTTCGGTTACGGTGATGTCAGGATTGGAATCGTCAGGATCGAGGAGGGATCTCAAGTAGCTATACTCATCCCTATTGTTATATGTTCAAACAATATTGTTATTTGTAGTATACAATTAACATGTTATTTGTGTTTAGTTCTGTATGAGTTTATAGGGTTTATATCTCTTTTTCATAATAATTTTAGAATTTTTTTAAACATTTTTTATGTCATCGTTTTTAACAGTTGCATTTGATAAACAAATTACCATGAATTAAAAATATCGACATCGTTAAGTCTTATAAAAATATTTTGTAAAATTTAGATGATCAGTACCTAGACCAAAAAAAATACGCAAACTTACTTATTTGTTTTCACGAAAGGCGCGAATTTATCCATTAACGTATTAACGCATAATGTACTTGAAATCTCAGCTCCGCATAACTCAAATATACGTTCCGCCGTGATGATAAATTCTAAAAATGAAAATAAACACATCAGTAATAAGGAAGTATCCTGACCAACGCATAGTTATAATAATAAACGGTTAAAATTACACTAACCATCCGTATTTTCTTGTCCATCTAGATTCATCGTTTTGTCACTTGCTTTAGTAAATACAAATAAAATCACAGCGTTATATTCAAGACGCCTGTATTCAAACGGTCGATTGTTTACTTCTCATTAGCAATAAATTCGTTACACTAGGAAGAAGTACAATTTACAAAAATAGTTTTTGAGTTTAATAAAACGGTTTATGTCAATAGTGATGGTCACTCGATTAAAACATTTCCGTATCGATGATATAATATCGATAATGGAATGCATAGTAAAAATCTTACTATTATGAAAATGTTAAAAATTATTCAATACAATAAGAGATAGATATCAAGTGATAATAAATTTTATAGAATTGCAGTATTTGTCGCTTTTTGTAGTAGTACTTTTATCTATCGATAATTATCGTGTAATCTCTAGTTATTCACCATAGACAACGAGAAATAAAAAGTTTATCTCTGATATTTTTTCTCATTAGTCTCTTTTTAAATTAACTGATTTTGTTATTGACCAACAGAAATGTATTACAATTTAAATATAGTTAATACGTTTTTAGATCACGCATAAAATATATATAAAAAAACTGAACGTTTATTCAGTTGAATAGTTATTATATAAGTTTGATATTGAATATTGTTTTTGATGTTTCTACATATTTTATCACGATAATTTATAGAGAAACTGCGAACTCCCTCGAATAAAAAGAACAATGTTTTATAATTACTTTTTATCTAGTGCCATTAAGGTACTCTGATTAGCATAAATTATATTAACATAAAACGAAATTTTACACGAAAAAATAATGTTCCTGTCTCTTTTAATTTTCAAGTAATTTATAACATTATACAGTAAAAGCTCCTTATTCGCGCTTCCTTTATTCGCGTTTTCACTATTCGCGGATTAAAAAAATGCTACCAATTCCTATATTCGCGACTAAAAATTTCTTTATTCGCGGATCTAATAAGTACATACATAATAATAAAATTTTTCCAAATAGGTATCCAACACAATATCCTTGTCAAATTGACTAATTAAAAAGTAATATATCTTATTACAACTTTACCTAATTACTTTGCGATTTCTTTATGAACATTGATCCGTTTATGGAACGAAGTCTTATTTTTAAGAGGCAAATTGCTAATGCGACTGCTGTGTATCAGTCTGAATTGAAGGAGCTTTTAAAAACTGCCAAGCAAGAAAAAATTACAAAATTCTTCAAACCATTGCCTAAGCCTTAAGATAATTCATTAAAATGTTCAAATACTTCAGTTATATTTTTTTTTATATAAATTTGTTGTTTTTATTTTTGCCACCTAGGAACGTATCCCCTATAATCCCATATAAATTACCATTCCGTATTCACGGTTTCTGTATTCGCGGTATATTTACGGAACATATACCCCGCGAATAAGGAGCTTTTACTGTATAGCTTTAATATAGATAGGGGTTCCTTATATTAAAATCAAAATAAAACAACAAGTGTCAATTTATGCAGTACAAAATTTTAAATTACTGTTACAAATAAATATTACGATAATATTATTCATCTATCGCGTTCTGATAGTGTTGAGAATTTCTACGAGCCCTTTGTGAACTTTCAACGAGGCAAGTTTTGTGTCTATCATAGTGAAGTCGCTTAGCTCCATCTGTAAATAGATAGTTTATATTTAAACGATAAGTTTGATTTGTTTTCAAATATATCAGGAGATGAAAGCTGAATGATATGGCATTGTGTTTAATATTATTGCAACATCCTTTAAAATTACGATTAAGTTTTGGCGCCAATTTTTTTTATACAAACCCCATCGGGTGGATCTTTGTCTCTGGCCTGGAAGCGTCCGTACATTCTTTCGCAGATGGCGCAAAGACCGCACCACGTTCGGTACTTTATAGTGTCTTTTTCCGTCTGTTAACAAATAAAATAAAATAAATAGGCCTATTTTCTTGGGTACACTCACAGAATTAAGGCAAATTGATTTTAACTTCATAATTTATAATACATTAAAATGTTTGTCAAAAAATTCCAGTAAAAGTTTCTAAAGCAAATAAAAGAAAATTGAATCAGATTTTCATCTCGTCTGCCTGTGATCAAGGTAACAGAAACGTCGGGAGTATGTAATTCAGAATAATAACAAACACTTAATACATTCGAAAATATTAGCTTTATTTAGAATCAGATTTCTTTTTGTATCTTAAATTTGAATATTGTGAGAGTAATCTGAGTAATCACAATATCAAGATTTTATTATATTGATAATGAAACAGTTTTTGAAAGGAAATCTGAAATACAGACAAAAAAAAAAACAACTACAAAAATAATATTTAACCTGTGTGTCGCCACCTTCTGGAGAATATTGTCCATAACCATTGTCAATTAGTGTAAGCTTCACTTCGTCAGGTATGTTTTCATCTTCTTCATATAACTCCCACTCCATAATCTCTTGGAACTGTTTCGCTTGTTCAGCCGACATTATTCCACCCATCATCAATATTAAACCTTCTTCTATATGCTGAAATTATAAAACAATAAGAAAAAAACATTTGATATATTTAAAAAACATAGTTCTAACCAACCTTTACGGGCATCCTATATCCCTTTGGTCTGAATTTCCTTATGACCGTGAGGTAGAGCAATTGCTTCGATTTCTTTATTGTTACGAACCTAGCAGCGTAATTCATAGGCGTTAAAGCTGAAAACGACATAGTTAGGTCAAATTAAAATCTTCTATATATATATAAATGGATTGCTGTTCCTTAGTCTCGCTAAAACTCGAGAACGGCTAAACCGATTTGGCTAATTTTAGTCTTGAAATACTCTTGGAAGTCCAGGGAAATATGTCATTTTATGACGTTTGAAAGATTACAGCTATTTTAGGATGGCAAAAAAGTCTAGTAAATTTTAAAAACTTTCAAAAATATTTACTTTCGAGGACATTAGAATCGATTGGAAGTCCAAATTGCGCGTTCTGTCTTGAGAACACTCTCGGTATATGGAGCCAGTCGCCCAGACTGAGCGGAGGCACGCGTAGTTCGCGAACTAGTTGAGACATTTCCTGGGTTAATACGCGTTCAGGACGGGTGCGAAGAGCTTCACGGAGGACATACCGACGCTGAGAACACATTTTATATACAGATTTCACAATATTATAATACACATAAGTAGAAAAGATATAACAGAAACTAATATTTTCTGATTACTACATGTATTTTATTATTTAAAAAACGCATACTTTCGTTTACTTTGCAGCAACCGTGATCACGGGCAGACAAGAAGTGAACCGTCGGGAGTATGGAGTTTTTAAAAAAATAATATACGCATCGTGATCCGAAATTATTAGTTTCATTTAAATGAATACTCGCAAAGTCTTACATCTCATAATGTATAATAGTTAATCACATTTGATGGTGTTGAAGTACCGGTCGACTTTTAGACTAATAAAGTTAGCAGTCAAATTTCAAAATTTACTAATTTAAATATTTCAGTTATAGACTAATTTGTTTTCTTTTCTTTGCTATCTTAGAGACATAGACTATAGAATACAGTTTTAATTACGATTTAAATTTAAAATAGTTTTCATTTGTATGTAATTGAAAAGTTTAATTCAACCTTCGTGTCAAACTCCGTTTCAATAGCTTCTTCATCAACTTCTCTGTGCAAATACTTCAAGATGTCGTCGTCCAAAAACGAATCTGTTTTCCTATCAGGGCCAGTTTTGATAACTGGTAAAATAACATCTTCGTCATTTACAGCAGCTATGGACCCTCGTGAACTTGGATTGTTGGAGTCAGTTCCTATTCCGGCAACCTGAGAACAAGATTATTGATTTAAAACTAATATGTTTCGGATTTGCAAAATAAAATACTTGTTCGAATTAAAGAAAATCGTTTTACACAAATCATAACTGCTTATAGCATTTTATTACAAACTAGCTTTCCGCCCGCAGCTTCGCCCGCGTGTTGTTCGGTTATATCGCGTTTCCAAGAGAACCTCTCAAAAGTCTCTGATAAAAACTATTCTGTTCTTTCTCAAGGTCAACTCTATCTCTGTACCAAATTTCATTAAAATCAGTTCAGTGGTTTACGCGTGAAAGCGTAACAGACAGACAGAGTTACTTTCGCATTTATAATATTAGTAGGGATGAAATGGAATTTAAGAGGTTTTTATACAAAACTTATTTCATCGAAATACCACTGAGATATTAGCATCATTTTACTCATGTAAAAGGAGATATATTCTTTTATCAATAAAAACTCATATATTTTTATAACTGACCTGTGTTTCTGGATCTTGCTGTGCCTGTGCAGCCAATCCTGCCGAAGTAAGTCTATCGCTGCCCGTGGCACGACCTTTACGTCTTCTTTTACCACGCCGTCTCACTTCACCACTACCTATAAAGAAATTATTAAATTATATACACTCAGTTAACACAATCACACTATATTATATTAACTTTTAAATCTTTTCTGTAATAATGCAAAACGGCTAGATAATCAACTGTCTACGATTGAGTCTAATGCAGACCAAACTCATAGTATAATTTGATATGTTTTAATGTGCTTGTAGAATTAGTAGAAGTAATAATTTTAAAAGAAAAGTCCAATATATCGATAGATAAAATTTATAAAAGAGAGGTATTGTAAATTTTTAAATTGAATTTTTTTTTATATACTTAAATAGTTTATTGTGCAGACAAAAGAAAAAATAATAAAAACAATAAAATAAACACATTATTACTGGTATACTCTAAGGCAATTGGCGTAACGAAGTCTAAGAAGGGTATCGAATAAGGACAGAATAATCATTGACAACGGAGGAAAATATTCTTACTTAAACTTAAGCTTTTCCTCATGTCCTACATTTAATAATAGACACAAAAAGCTTTTTCCTTACTAACTATTTTAGTAAACAAAGATTTATACTTCCAACAGAAAACACGAGACTCCGAAAGAAGTGAGTTTCATCAAGGTTGATTTAAGAGTTATGAGTTTGTAAAACGAAGACAAAAATCAAATAAAATCTTATGATTGAGCATTTACTTTGGACATAACAATCGATTCAGATCTTCACAGTCAACACATAAAGGGTATTTATTAAACAAAAAAAAATGTTGATAAAAAATGGAATAAATATTAGAAATTGACCAAGAGGAAAGGCCTGGATTTTCTTTATCATAACGCCACACGACACAATCGCTTCAAAATTGTTAAGTTTGCTTTACTTTAAGTTAACTCTTAGCAAACTATAAACGAGAGACAATTCAATTGTCGATTTAAAAACTACATTAAAAAAGAATGATGGCAAATTAGAAAGATTAAAATTCGAATAATAGACTCTGTTTATAAGATAAAGATTTTGAAAGAAGTAAATAGAATTAAAACTGGTGGTTATTATAGAAAAATAGATGTTGTTTTTTGGTAAAGGAATTAAATTCACCATATTACTCTTACCACCATCATCCGGGAGTGCCATTTGTTCGCTTCCTTCGCCATCTTTGTCGTCTTTAGATCTCTGAGACGCTGGAGCCTCAACTTTTTTACTTTTTATTGTTTTACCGAGATTTAATGCTTTTAGTTGACTCTAAAACAAAAATAAGTACATAAATATACAAAAAAACTTAAAAATAATGTATAAAGATTGTTATTTTGCTTTGCTACCTCAAGCTTTTTAAAGAAGTCATTACTATCATATGCAATTATTTTATCTTTTTTATTTTTGTTTTTTGTAATTTTTATTGAAGGTATTTTGGTTCTTTCTACATGTTCACTGTTCCCCCAAGTACTCATAGACATAGCTATATGAGAAGCGCCTCTAATATTTTTTGGAGAATAATTAATTATTATCCTAGACACATGCATGAGAGCACAATCACACGGCGTTGTCAAAATAACCGAAGGTATAGAAAGAGGTGTTGCAATAACTCCTTTAAATTTATCCCTTGAACTGTTACATTGTCTCTTTTTCTTTTTCTCTTCAAAATTCTTTTCTTTATGTTTTTGTTTTCTAATTTGCAACATTTTAGTTTTGGATATAATAAATGGCAACATTGTGCTAAGCTCACAACCTTTCTTTGGTGTGCCAACGTATACGAGTGTAGCAAAATGAAAGTTTCATTATCAGCGTTACCGTCAGTCACATATTGATTAGCACTTATCAGTTGTAAAATAATAACTAACTTTCCACGGTCTAATAACTCTTTGAGAAGGTAATAAAATAGTGGCGTATGTTACACACATCATTAAAAATAAAATAAAAACATTTGAATGCCGTTCAAATTACAGTAACATGTATATAATAAGGAAGCGTTTATTGCCCATGTCCGAGAAAATATTATAAGAATTAACTTTTGCTTTTTTAAAAAAGCAAAACTTTTTGTAATTAGACATTATATCTCCACTGCTGAGCAAAGGCCTCTTCTCACATGGATTAGGTTAGAACATAAATCACCACGCTTGCTCGAGGCGAGTTGGCGATTTCAAACTTATAATTTGAAATTATAAGTCCGGGTTTCCTTACGATGTTATCCTTCATCGTTTGTCAGTGGTGTCCAAATACTTTTAGACAGTACAAATGACTTGGAAAAATCACAATGGTACTTGCCAGGATTCTAACCCGCGGCCTCATACACGAGAGGCGGGCCTTTAACATCTAGGTCACCACGACTCTCGACTCATATAAAAAAAATATAAAATATGCTCACCTTCTTAACCGTTCTAACACTGACTGGTTCTTTAAGCGTCCGTTTGGACAGTACCAGTGGCGAAGCAAGAGGTGGTAACTGTTCACATTGCCCGTTAACAAGTCTCGTGTGGGCGCTGGTAGATAGATTTAGTGAGGGAAGAGACCTCTCATTCGCACTAGGAGTATGTCCCGTCATATCGGATGTAGTGTAACCATGGTAGTACAGGGTTTCCTGGAATAGATTTCCATTTTTTGTATAGCTTACTTAACTATGTTTAAGAATTTGACTAGTTTTCATTTCAAAATTCACGTTTGGTTTTAATTTCTATTTGAAATACTATTAAACAAGTAATTTAAATAATTGTGCTTAATTTAGGTAAATGTGAATTCCTTATGTTACAGATGTCCAGGGGCGACGCTGACTACTTTCCATCAAGTAGACCGTCTGCTCTAATAAAATAAAAATTAGTAAAAACATGTATTTACTATTTTGTAAATTCCGCCAATTCCTATATGTAGATATTTTGCTGATCATTATTGGTTACACAGAAGTTTCTCAATTAGTAAATATAAATTTCTACCTTTTAAATCCAAAAAAAGAGCGTTTTCAAAGCCAAAAGGAAATATTTATTATTAACTAACCTGACTGTGGCTTCGTCTTAAGTCTAACACTATAGTAGTCCTCTGATTTGGCTGATCGGGTGTCAGACATCGCCGAGAGCCGCGAGACTTGCCACTGGCCAGTGTCGGTGCTGGTGTCAAGGGACGGGAATCCGTTTCTGCATACCTTGAACATATTAAAAATGAAACATGACATTTTCATTTTTCTACAAATAGCTCTACTTTCAGGCCATATTTAAGGCATGTACCTATTAGTAATTTTTACAAAGGGAATGTATATAGTAAAAAATCCCTACTAATTTTATAAATGCGAAAGTAACTCTGTCTGTCTGTCTGTTACGCTTTCACGCCTAAACCACTCAACTGATTTTAATGAAATTTGGTATAGAGATAGAGTTGACCTTGAGAAAGAACATAGGATAGTTTTTATCCCAGACTTTTGAAAGGTTCTCTTGGAAACGTTATGTTACCGAACTCCACGCGGGCGAAGCTGCGGGCGGAAAGCTAGTAATATATAAAAGACCTATACCTTCGGAACATATCTTCTGTGACAATGTCGTGGGGTGTTCTGTTTTTTTCATTATCACCATTTTGAAACTTGGATAAATCTTCTTGAAAATAATGCGCCTTTCCCTCCAGAACCTGAATGAGTAGGGAGATTATTATCAAAGAAATTAAGTGTTGGCTTTGGAAACCACCACCATTAACATAAATTTACCACACACCAGTAATATCCCATAACTATAAGGACTTCAACGATCTTATAATATGTATAAGATTGGCATCCTCATTCAAAATACTTTAACAATTTTCTTTTTCAGCAACAATGATACTTTACCCACGCATCTTTGGCACGTTTGACAAATTCCTTAGCATCAGTATCAGCCGGGTGGTTGCATAGTACGGAGCAGGCATGAGAGAAAGGATTGTACAGAGCGGCGTAGGGTCGCAGCATGAATGGAGCCGAAGTCACCTCGCATCTTAGTTCAAGATTATTCTGAGACAATAATCCAAGCTTAATATTACATTTTTATGGTTAAAGGATGAAAATTACTTTGGTTTTGTTTAGGCTACAAATTATCTCCTACACTTATGTATGAAATTAATAATGAATACCTTAATCATTACCTTATGTTTAGGTATGTCTTGTTTTTGGCTTACACTAGCCAATAGCCCCGTATTACTTGTCAATCCCATAATATCCTCATTAATAGTATTCTGTTATGACAAATATCGACCAATCAATCGCTTGGTAACAAATAATAGAAAAATACTGTAAACAAGCAACAATGTGGTACAAAATCACCAAATAAGTACTTGACAGGTGCTAAGTTCTTTTTCTGATTAGACGAATTCTTTTGCAACCTTTTTTGAAAACTTTAGTCTTTTTTAAATACTATTTAATGAAAATGGTTTGTATTCTTGTCAATTAATCTTCCACAACACATATAAGCTTATGAAAGGCGCTGTAAATAAATCTAATATTTCTCAGCGAACACAATCTACAAATACGACTTAGTATTTACATTTAAGATACTTTTCGACAGATAGAGCAAGAACCTTAAGGCTTAAACTCATGTAAATAAAGAAATTGTTGTGTCATGAAACCAAATAAGTCGATCATTTTTCTGAATTGTAAAGGTTTAATTGTGTCAAATTTTATGGCTTTATCTTATACAGAGATAACAACCGCGTATTAAAACATTATTTTTATAGCGTGGAACACAACATGAACGAAATAATTGATCCAATTAGACAAAGCTATAGAATAAGGATTTAAATATTACGCAATTTGCTGTGTGTCTCTAGAAGAGTTCCATTAACTTCCTCCCACTCCTCAGTTGTCTGTAGCGCGACATGCGATAGTTAGGAAAAACATTAAGAGTTTCATTGTAAACAGTAACTCCAAAAAATGTTGTCTTTGATATAAAGAAATAGTTGAAGATTATAAAGGGAATAAGATAAGGTTGCGAAAATAGAATCTAGTACTATAGGGAATTATGACATAAGTTATGAACTTATGTCTTACTATTTACTAAATATAAGTATCAATTAATCATCAGAGATGGAAAACTTTTCTCAATGCATGTTTAATTTTAAATACGCAATACAACTAATGACTTAATTAATTCATATACTTACTAATTTAGGTCAGTAATTTGTCATGCCGTATGGACATTAGTTGATACTTGATAGTACATTAATACGCACAATAAAAGAAACAGATAAATAAACTAAAAAAATATTATTAAATAATATAGAATAACAGAAACAACATAATGAAATTTTTCACATATATTATTCAAAAAAATTTACACAAAAGCACTAAGACATCCATTTAAACTTATTGTCTAATAAAATGAAGTTATAATCCGACACGCGACTTCTTAATTAAAAGTTATATATATTTTTTTCTCTAAAAAAAATACTCATCTCATAAACACGGCATTATCGAAGTAACACCTACCAAGCGATTGTGAACTTTATTATTTAATATCCTTAATTTAATCCATCACTAACAATTTCTATTTATTACAAACTTTATTTTACATTACAGTGCATTAAAAATTTTTAAATGTCTATAGTGAAGTACTATTATAATACAAAACAACCAAACTGTTATCCAACAAACAAAAATAATGGTTCAGAACCTTTAATTTTGCGCTCAAATGTTGTTAACTGCTTTTATAGCGCAATAGAATTAAGTAGCTAGTGAGACTGGTATAGCTATAATATATAAAATATTTTATAAGTTCATATAAATAATGCCAAGAATATTTTCATTTCACACACAGTGATATACTGAGCCAATGAACACTTTGTACTTATATTTAACGTCGGTCATAAATTCGCTGTTAAACTAATGGTGTTGAACAATATCTGTTACAACAATGAAGTACAATGATTTTATATGTTGTTAAGTAGTTCTATTACTTTCTATATAATTTAGACTCTGTTATTCAAATCACTTCCAGATTGATATAATATATAACTATATTTACAACTAAACTATACAATAATTTATTTATTTTTTATATATATGATAATGAATATTCATTAGATACATACAATATTTTATAATTGCCAGTCATAACACAGATTAATTACAATAATAGAGCTCTTTACGTCTTAAAAAAATATATAGCTATCATTAAAGTCCGTGTGAGCTCACGTACAAGGTCGTATTTACACCTTTCCAATACAGACAGCTAAAAAACTATTGCGATCCGTCAACTGAACACTTCGAACATAACTCGTTTGAGATAACATTGATATGTTGTTACAGCTACACTTTATAAACGATGGTGAACTTGTAAAAAATCGGAATATATTAGCAATTTATGAGGATATATTATTATTTAATTGTCTACAAAGAGAATTAGAAGAAATCTCTTATAATTCGCTCACAATCCTCACGTTAATAACAAGTACATAAAAAGGCAAGTCGATAAGAAGGCAAGTCAGTGTGACCCTACTTTAATTTTTTCCTTAGTTTTTTTTATTATAAGTATGTACAAGAAATATTTATTATGTCATGAATATAAGCAGTTTAATCCTTAACTTAGTCAGTGGTCCATTCGCAAGAATGTCAACCAGCACCCTTAATGATTATAATTAAAATATAAAACAATAATTTAGACTAACAGCACTCACTCTATGTAAAATTGTGTGACTTCATCTCGTTCTCTACAAATAGAATTTAATTATGACTAGTCGTTATAAAATAAATTTGAGCATGGAAACAAGCGTAATACATGACCATGCGACTATAAAAATATTATAAAAAAAACTTAAATAATTAAGTTATAAATATAAATTACAATTACTATCGTCACACGTAAAAAAAAACCGTTCGGTTGCATCGTTTCGCGGCACTATCACTCAAGTATGTAACACCTCTCTTCACTCGATCACCACTACGGCGTCGTCGGGCGGGAGGCGTGCGGAACCCTAGGGTCGCGAGGCGCGCGCCGCCTCCTCCAACGCCCGAACTTTCAGTTCACGTTCCCGCTGCTGGCGCAGGAAGTCTTCGTGGTGGAGGAAACCACGCTCGCGCTCCAATAACAGTTGTCTCTGCAGCTGTTCGTGAGCGGCCGCCTGATGAGCCAGTTGCTCAGCGTACGGCCTACCTAGCAGGTCTGGATGTGGAAGCGGCCTGTACGGCCCTCCACCACCCAAACCGAGACTAAGGGCATCTTGCTGCGCCTGTGCAGCTTGTTGTCCTGGGTGTAGGTGTAAATGCGTGTGGGAGTGTGCATGTGTGTGTGCGTGAGTGTGCGCGTGATACTCCGGATTGATTCCTGCCATCTGTAGTCGCACCATGGGGTCCGCTGCTAGCGCTAGTCTCTCAGCTGCTTCCAGTTGCGCGGCCGCTACTCCAGGGTGTGGGTGATGCGGGTGATGTGAAGGAGCGCCGGATACTGGTACTGACTGCGGCGGCCCTCCCGCACCGGCGGGAGGTATACCGAGTCTTTCTAACCTTTCTCTTTCTAGTTGAGACAGGGCGGCGGGCCCGTGCCCCGGCGGAAACAATCCAAACTGGACAGGAATAGCTCCTTGGGGTGGCGGAGGTGGCATACCATATCTTCTGTGCATTTCTAACCAGTGGGGATCGATGGCTCTCGGTCCGACGTTATTCTTTAATAATTCTTCTTTCAGTCGATCGTTCAGTTCACGTTCTCGTAACTCTCGTATTTCTCTGTCCCGTTTTTCTCTTTCTAAATGTTCAAGTTCAAGGCGTTCTCTCGCTCCAGCCGCCCCATACATGGAACTTAATTGATATTGAAGCATCGGGTCCATACAATGCCGCGGTATATTTCCTGGACTGAACCCAGCATGAGGTCGAGCATATTCGGATAACTGTCGTAATGCCGGAGTGTCTGGATATCCAGGTGGTCTTGGAAATCGATCATAAGGAGATGTGATTGTTTCGATTGCACCTCTTGAAGGGGGTTTTGTTTCTGGTTTTTCAGGTGTAGCGATCTTTCTGTGCGCTTGTTGAGCAATTTTCTCTCTCTCTTCTCTATCTCTTTCTGCTTGCTTTCTAAGTCTCTCTTCCCTCTTACGGGCAAGTTTAGACTCTGGTACAGGTTTAAATATAAGATCTGTACGCGTACAAGAGTTGTAGTCACCTCGATTCCAATGTCTTAAGAATATTGCAGATTGTGACCTGTGACATTCTGTATCCTCTATTTTAGGTTCTGGACTGGGACCGTGAGGTATGTGAGCTGGACTTGGAATTTCTTCTTCTTCTGGTTGTGACTGCGTTTCCAACTTAAGTTCTGGATTATCGTCTGGAATTGGTCTTGGTGGACCACGAAGATGTGGATGACCATGTGGCATCTGATGAGGGGAACCGGATCTAGCATGCGCTGATTGTAAACTTGCAGCTGCTTGAGCATGTAATCTTAAGCTTTCAATAGAACTAGGTACGGGACCCGGCGGTAAGCCGAGACCTAGTCCTGGATGTCCCATAGAAGGAGGTTGAATCATAAGATGATTTGGGTTGCCAGGGAGCATCTTCGGGTGATGTCTGAGAAGCATCGAATCAGCCGGCGACAATCGCTCTGGATGATGAGCAAGATGATGAGAATGGTGATGTGTGTGGTTGTTGGTGACATTGACGCTTGAAGACGAACTCGTTGTCTGAGATAAACTTGCCGACAAATGCAGGGGTGAACTCGAATGTGAGCTTGACTTTTGCTGTGTATTTATCTTGTGTTGTATCGATTGGGACGAACTACTAGAAGTAGAGTGCGATATAGAGAGGGTATGATTGGTGCCACCTCCGACGTGGCTGGGTTGCTTCTCAGTGCTCGTGTGTACAGCACTGTGATGACTGGTTGAGTGATGATGAGTCATAGTTGTTTCATGTAGTTGATGCCTCTCTGTGGTTGAGTTCGGATTTCGAGGATCTTCACTGCTCTCAGATATTTCTCGTAATGACCTTGTTGTTACGGACGAACTCGTACTGTGATGAGCGCTTAGCATAGTTGTTGATTCAATTGTTGCCGGTTTCACTGGTTCGTGTCTTCCTGGTGTACTGGAAGCTGGATGCATTGGTGGAATGGGATGGGGCTGAGGTAAAGGACCATACGGATAAGGATAGGGCATTGAATAACCTGGGTGAGGGTGAGCATAGTATGGATGCATTGCGTGAGCAGCAGCTGCGGCGGATAGTTGGAATATGGACGATGGATGGAGCAAGGGATGATGGGGATGATGTAATGGTGACGAAAACGGATGTGGTGGATGTCCAGGCTGTTGGCCAGAATGCAATACTGGACCAGACATTGTTGCTGGAATAGTCAATGGTGTTGGATTCATCAAATTTAGAGCTGAGTGCGATACCGGTGTATTTGGTTGCACTGGTGAAGCTGAAATTTGCCTTGGCTGAGAAGGGCTTGTCATATGTCTTGAAAACGGAGACGTCGTCGCCGACGGATGTGGATGGCCAGGGGTACCATTGTGGCTGGATTGGCTCTTTATGGGTGTCGGTGTATGTGGACTTTTTACGGGAGGAGCCGTACTTGCAGAATCTGATCCACTTCCTTGACTCGTTGATACTGGCGTTATATGTGGTTGATGCAAGAAATCCTGTTCTTTCTTTATACTTTCAATTCTGGGACCAAGGAAAGCACTTTGCATATTAGAATTTTCATTCTGTGGTTGGCTTGGTGGTCGACTGTTATTTTCTACACTTGAAATGGACTCTCTGTCTCTTTCGGAACTCAGATGTTGGGCGATAGCACTACCTATGGGGTATCCAGGCACTTTGACTTCCTTTAATGATTGCAAAGGATCAGACACATTTTGTGTTGACAGATTAGCTGGCATATTATCCGGAACTTCTTGTTTAATTTTAAGATCTTGTGGCATAGATGAGTCATTTTGATTTGATTGTTGAGCAATAAGACTTGTAGCAGAGTGATTATGTGATGGTGGAACTTGTTGCATTAAAGGCGGCATTGATCCAGGTTTATCTAATCCTGGATGCCCAGGATGTCCAGGATGGCCGTACAATGCGGAGGGCATGAATCCATAAGGCCCTACATTAGACCCACCTCCTACAGATATAAGTGGTCCTGGAGGTAAAAGCCCAGTCATAGATGGTTGACTTAAGGGCGGCGGAGGCATATTTTGAATTGACACTGGTGTATTTGAGGCTTCTGTAGACCTAACACCAAGATTTTCTGGACGTACAGGTGGAGCGAATAGCGGTTGCCGAAGATTTTGGGCATCATGTTTAGATATTTGTTGAGTTTTCAAGTCTGTAGGTTGTTTATCTTCACTATCAGATTCTTGAGTTTTCATTTCTTGTGTGTTTGCAGGCGATATAGGTTCGGTATTCGTATTGGAAGGATGTTCCATATGAGGAGGTGATGAAGCCCTTGGATTTGTAGGTGATGGACTTATCCTTTGCATAGATTCCAATCTAGGTGTACTTGGTGAATCAACTTTGTTGGCTGCTGATATAGTTGCTGTAAATATTTCAGGTGTGTTTTGATTCTTCATTTCACTTGTTTCATCTCGAGGTTCAAGTTTGATGACAGTTTTTAGTGGATTGATGTGAGGATTATGTTTGTTAGGATCACTTGCAAAGTTTATATTAGCTGGGTATGAAAATGGAGGCATACCACTTGTGAAATCTTTCGTATTTCTTATTATAGAACTATCCTTTGACATAGTTGCTGGGTTAAAGATGTTATTTGGAGCACCCTCAATCTTGATGTTGTGATTAAGTTTAGGATTATACATGTGGTTATCTTTAACAAAAAAGTTGGTGTTTTCTAAATTAAGTGGTTTATTTGACTGACTTAAAACATGTCCTGAAAAGTTGTGGGAGAGAGTATCTTTTTGGAATTCCTCCTTCTGTAAATTGAGTGTTTGGTCGTCTGTATCAATTTCTTCCTTTATTTTTATTTTCTCTATAAGCTCTGTAGACATGGGTGTAACTTTAGGTATAATAAGTTCAGTCTTAGGAAACAGTGGCATAGGCCTTGATTCAATGTTTTCTGGAATTTTATTTGCATTGTTGGAATCTGTTTTAAGATCAAGTGCAGTTCGTTCATCTTTCTCAGATATAACTTTGAAGATTGGAGGCAGTATGTCTTTTTCTATTTTAATTGGCGGTTCAGGATTGATTTCTGTCTTTATTTGTGGTTCTATACTCTTTACCGCTTGCTCTGCGTCCGGTTCTTTATTTTGATCAGTGTTTTCTTTGTCTGTTTTACTAAAACTAAAGTCGCAAGCCTCAGCCTCTGGTTCAGGAGCCTCCGAGTCATCCATTGCTGGGAAACTATCATTTGTTAAGCTTTCTGCTGGACTATCAGGGGGTTCGGCAGCTTTCTTCTTCTTCATCTGTACATCACCATCCATAATTCCACCACAACCTTCGGGTTTAGTATCATCAGGAAGACGTTTCTTGACTTTGGAAACATCAACCTTTCCATTAGTTACCTTTTTCTTGGTATCCTTACTTACAGGAGATGATAGTACTTTCTCGGTAATATTATTATTTGTACTTTGTATATTTGGTTTGCTAACTTTCTTAGCTTTTGCATCATTATCACTTTCATCTTGACCCTTTTTACCATTTGGAGTTGTTTGCTCTTTCGATTTATTTCTTGTTCTCATTCTACTAGGTGAATCATCGGGATTTTCAACTCTAGGAGTATCAGGCTTCACTAGATCTCCTGCGTCTCGAGAGTCACTGTCATCTTCCGAGTTCTCATCTTCAGTAACTGAACTCATTTCGCCAGCTTCTTTTGGATTAGGCGAGGGCCGAGAGCCGTTAGTGTCGGGCACAGTTGGAGTAGCCTCTGGTGTTTGCTCTTTAGGTGTGCCAGCACGAGAGTTCCTTGTATTTCTCACACGTCTCAGTGAAGCCTGACGACGTCTCCTATGCGGTCTATTACTACTCGCACCAGGAGTCTTTTTCCATAAATAATAAAACTCTACTAATTCCGCAGTATCTTTGTGTGGTAGTAAATCTTTTTTAATCTTAAAGAAATTCTTACCAAACTGTCTGATACCTTTCACAAAACGTTTTGTTTCTTCTTCAGTCCACTTTTTCTCAATTCCTTTAGGGACGGGACATTTAACAAGAGCTTGTAGTGCTCTGCCGGGATCATAACCTGAGTCGTGTAGAACATCTAAAGCATTGATAGTTGTATCATCACGGCTGGCCGCTACACAGCCGTCATCCGGGGATCCTCCATCACACATACCTGCAAACGCTGCCATCGAGCGAGCAGCTCTTAAGTACATAACAAGATCCCTGTCTGTTGCTTGAGCGGGCAACCATCGCAACTCTTCGCCACCAGAACAAGGTTCATCTGGTCTTAGTGGACCATTAGTTCGCATATCAGGGAGACAAGCATAGATATCTTTATCTTTGACTGGCTGGTTCGGAGTCACTTGTACTTCCCCCTGATTCTGGGCCATCGTAAAATTAACTACTATATACACTGGGTTGTATTCGTTCACTTCATGATAATAAACACTTTGACTTTCACATAGTGTCCAGCAAAAATATCATACAAACACACTGTAGTCTGTTTTTAGAGCTTTCATCGATGGTTCGTAAAGGAGTAAGTATGCCAATATACATAATTATTGCTTATAATGGCCACCATTACACGACGCATTGTGCTTCATATTATTGACTAATAAATCACAAATATAAAACAACAAACATTGTCACTCAGTCATATCACTTAATTGTTTTTATTATATCACTTAAATAATAATTTTCACTTATTAATTACTAAATGCTATCTACATGCTACCCTTTTGTTTAGCTTCACCTTTCTTTTGCTCTTGCCATAGACAAATTAATTTCTTTAAAATGGCCGCGACGATAAGAGTTTTTTTTGAAGATATCCATTACACACAGCTGTTTTGAAAAAAAATTAAATTCTGTTTCCTAAACTAGTTGTTTTAAAAGGTAAGATATGATCTTTTTATTAGGGTCTAATAAACAGAAAATAAAATCATTTTTTTTTCCGTTGAGAAAATTCATTACTTATTTCGGTAATTCTTTCATAGCGTTCACTGGTTATAATAGATTGTAGAACGTAACGTAGTTCGATATTATAAATAGATTCTTTACTTTTTGCTATCATGAAATATAAAACAAATGAAAATAAAAACATATCTATATTAATAAAAATATGAGTAATTAAATTCTTTTCTAAATTAATAAAAATATTAATAGTACAGTTTTCTAAAAATATTTAATTTATGATAACTATTTGATTAACTTTGGCATTGACAGATTGATAGATGTGTATAGGAAACATAAATACTTTTATGTATGCATTTGTTATTGTAGGTACTGATTCGTCTCTCGATACTAAATTAATTGTGTATCATTTATAACAGTTACATATTAAACAAAACCTCCCAATGTCATCCGATGAATCAGATGATGAATCCCTAGCAATTATAGCAGCCTCAAAGAGAATTAAGGTGGAAGAAGACGAATTAAGTAAAGGAAATGAAGAACCTTCCACAAAAAAGGTCAAAGCCACGAAAAAAACTGATCGTAAACTTACCGTTGCCGCTCCAAATGTTATAGAAAGACCTGAGGATGTGTGGTTGTACCTCAAAGACTTGAAACCATCGGGCCCTTACAGCTGCTTACTGTGTGATGATTGGTTTATTAATCGATCTAAAATGATATTGCATTACGCGGTGAATCACAAGAAAGATTTTTGTGGTATATGCAGGTAATAAACATATTAAATTTATTTCTAAATATTGGATTTTAAGTAGAAAACTATCTATGCTAATGTTTTTTTTTGTGATTTAGATACTTCGTACCAAATAGACAGGCCTGGTATGCACATGAGAAATATCATTCTCCATGGCCATGTTCTCAATGTGTGGAAACTTTTGCCTCAGAATTAATGTTGAGAGATCATCTTAATAATGCACATAATCTGGTCCACTGTAGACTGTGCCACTTCAGAGTGTCTGCTGATTTCAATTACAACTCACATTTATTTGAAAAGCACAATGTAACTAATGTATCTTCCAAAAATCAGGATGTTCTTTGGAAAGTAGAAGGTGATACATTTGAATGTTTACTCTGTTCTAAATCAGAAAATACACTATCGACTTTCTTCGGTCACTATATGGGTATTCATCATTTGACTTTAAAGTGTCTCACAACGGTCATAGCCGGCAGAGACACACCATTCACAGTGAAAGGCGCTGATGTTAGTGAGAAATTTATTAACGAGCATCTCAAAAGCCATGTTCGGTTGGGTTATGTTGATTGGGAAACTAAAGATGATAAAACAAGGAATGAATTCGAAAAAGAAAAGGAATTGGAAATTAGTTTCAACAAAATAGAACAAAGTTCTTCTGTGATAGAAATAAAAGAAGAAATTATTAGCGATGCAGAAGAATTAGTTGAGAAAGAAAATGAGATTAATCAGGAAGATGAGCCCGATAGCAGTTGTTATAAATGGGCCGAGGATTTTGATATTACATACATGGAAATTATCATAGTACATAAATCATATTACGACTATATCGACACTTCCCTCAGGGATATAAATTCAAATGTAATGCCACAGAAATCGTATCTCAATTATGACAAAATGAAAGCAGAGATATATATGGACGTTGAATGCGAATTTTGTAAAACAAACTTTGACACAGCTCAGTCTTTTGTTGAACACATGAATAAAATTCATAGTGTTAAATTCGTGCCATTATATTCTTGTAGAGTATGTTGTGCGACATTTGATAATTATCTAGATTTATGTACCCATGTTACCGAGGAGCTAGCGGATTTTGAGGATCTCTGGATTTGTCAGTTTTGTGACAAGGAGTTTGATAATCGTGAAGAAACAAGACATCATCTAACCGAGCATTGGACTGCCTTGGACTATGATAACTGTTTCAGTCCACATTTAGGTTTTAAATGCAAATACTGTCCGACATTATTCTGGAATGAACCAGACAGAGAGACACATCAAATTAGAGTGCATTATGATAAATATAAACATCAGTTCTACAAGTGTGAGACATGTGATATGGAATTTGGTGATAAGGTATATAATGGATATGTTATTTGATGATATATTTACCAAAATATAATTAATTTCTTTCTGGAACTATGGTCTTCAGATACACTATGCACACACATTGTACTATTTCACTGTTAATCTGACATTTCTTTAACTTTACATCAAGACTGACAAGTATAAAATTAAAAATAATTCTATAAATGTGGGTAGTATAGGGGCCGTTCAAGTATTACGTAAGTACTATGGAGGGGTGGGGGGGTCTTTGCTTTGATTATTTTGAATGACATGGGGGTAGGGGGGTCTTGGTACTGATTACGTCATGGTAGTTACTTACTTTTTAATCGTCACATCGAGAAGATCCATAAAAAAATATAATTATAATATTTTTCTGGATTTATATGAAAAAAAAACAATACAGTAATTGAAAATGTTTACGTAACCATGGGGGGAGGGGGTAAGAGCTTTGCTTACTTTTGCTGACAAGGGGGATGGGGGAGTAAATAAGTGTAATAAATCTGTTTACGTAATACTTGAACGGCCCCATATGCGAAAATCTTAGATATCATTTGGTAACTTACTGCAATACATTATGTAAATGCTTGTAAAGCTGTGTTATATCTATTAAAACATGACTAAATATAGACTAATATAGTAAAAATTGTTGATATATCCATAATATTTGATAAATGAGTAAATTGTGATATAATATGAAAAAAATTGTTAATTTGTTCCAGGTTTGGTATGTATACCACCACATAGAAAACCATCAAGACTCAAATACAGTAACTAACTATATCCTAAAGTGTAACATCTGTTGTTCGGTGATGGCAACCATTGAAGAAATGAGGAATCACTTTGCAAGAAATCATCTTGAGTTCAAGAAAGTCTACTGTAATATAGAGCCCTGCTGTTTTAAACCGTTGAATCACCAGAGGTCACTGAAAATACATATTAAGGTGCGTTGTGTGATGATGTAATATAAGAAAAAAAAATTATTACTTTATATAATAAAATATTAGTGTCTTTCATATATATTTTACGAAGCAACCTTATATTGGACCATTTATTCGATTTTTAACAGTTTTTTTTATTGATAGGGTTAAGCATTTTAAAGTGAAAGATAGTAAGATTTTGTCTATAGCCGGCCTTCTATTCTAGTTCATCTTAAGAACAATTTCTGAAAAATAATGTAATGTAGTAACTTTTTCTTATTAATATTGAAGTCCAAAGGTTCTAAATTGTTTGTGCTTATCTTGCATAAACCTTTTTATTATTATTTACATTTAAGAAACTTCCCAATTCCACAAACCAGTTGACCTCTGGCTACCCATCATACTACCAAATAAAAAAAAACAGCGTTTAATTCATACTCCTCTCTACAGAGATAATCTTCCTTCCTACAGAGCAATAATATCCTAAAACCATATTATTCATCAGATGGCGCACAGTATAACCGATTTACCTAAAACTCAGACAGTGGCAAAAGCTAAGAAGAAGGTGTCATGTAATATGTGCAATCGTAACTTCAACAATGCACGCGCGTGCAGCACACACATGGCCCAGGTGCATGGACCTGGGAAGTTCAAATGCAAACTGTGCCGCGAGGTGCTGCAAACTGCTGATGAAAGGTAATAATCTGAAATTTATTAGGGTTTTTTTTTAATTTTTTTTGTAGCGGCCGATGGCTTTCGCAGTGGTTTTAGTGAGTAGGGGCCGGCCCAGGTCGAGTCTCACACAACCCTTCCGGCCCCACCAAGGCCGGTTGGACGGCTCGTAAAAAGAGTTTCCCTGCGACATCAAAAAAAGGGTTTGGTTTTTGGGGTATCGATGAAACAGCAAAGATTTTTCGATCTTTTCGACTAGTTAGGCTTGAGTAGCTAGAAATATTTCGACTAGCTGTTATCTAAATATACTTGGGATAAATATATTTAATTTTTCGGTATATCGTAAGACCATATTAATATTGTAATTTAACTGCATAACTGAATAGTTTTGTAGAGATCGGATCAGTAGTTTTGCGAAAAGGAAATTTTCCACCCATCTCTTGTATGTTTTGTGTAATTATTCATACAAGTAAGTTATACCGCTACTAAAACTGTCTTTGGTGTTGAGAGTATTTGGCTTTGTATTGATTGGTTGATAGTCTAGATTTTATATAATAGTTTTTGAACTAAGTAATGAAGCGTATTATAAAATACCATGGACTATTTGGGCTTGACACATTTTGCTATAAGTTGTAAAACAAATAAAATGAGTATGCAAATCTGGTAAATTTTATCATATTTTTATTTAATACAATTAATTTAATTCAATT
Organism: Danaus chrysippus; assembly: GCA_916720795.1. Taxonomy (NCBI): domain Eukaryota; kingdom Metazoa; phylum Arthropoda; class Insecta; order Lepidoptera; family Nymphalidae; genus Danaus; species Danaus chrysippus. The sequence continues at coordinate 2,473,853 of CAKASE010000047.1, read as the reverse complement.
AATTTGCCTTAGTTATACAGAAAAGTGTGTATATATAAACAATTCATTGCTTTCACTCTACACACTGCCTTCATTATAGAAGACAGAAAAATCCGCAGAAGAATCTTCTTAATACTTTCTTTTATTCTAGGAAGCTCCACTACCTCTTATGCCACCCTGGCCGGCATCCATTCGAGTGTACCGAGTGCGGGAAATCATTTCAGTACAAATCATCATTGTACATGCACAAACAGGAACATATGCCGAATAAACAGAACTACACTTGCAGTTACTGCAATAAGGTTTTCGCGGTAATTATATTGATGATACATTTATGTGCTAAATAAATAATTTCCAATAAATTAATAAATAAAATGTCAATAATCTAACTTCAAGCTATGTAAACTGCTATTGACGGAAATATTATTTGTTCATAAATAATACTATGGTATATTTGGTTTTATTGGCCAAGATTCTACTTTCCCAAAAATTTACGGCCATTACCATGTTTTAGACACTTTTTTTCTACTCGTAGGCTATAAAAATGTTTTTTCTTAGCCTTTCAAGTAGGGATATAGAAAAAAAAGTTGCTTTATTATAATCTACTTAAGTTTTCGTTTATATGATTACAGAAGAAGGATTCGTATCGTGAACACGTCCAGATACACGAAGGTCCCCGCCACGCGTGCTCATACTGTCCGATGAGATTCGTCCAACGATCAAACATGTTGAGACACGAAAGACGTCACACGGGCGAGAGACCTTACAGATGTCCGCATTGCCCTAGAACCTTCGCTGATAAAGGCGCCTGCACTTCACATTCTAGGTAGAACAAGCATTTGTTGGAATAAATACTGGCTGGATTTAAAATGAGAAAACTTTTAGACTTAAAAAAAATAATAATTTGAAAAAGGATGTATATCTGTTCCATATAATTCAATGACCATCTTAATCAAAAAGGATTTTGGAATAAATAAAAAAATACTGGCTGGATTTAAAATTAGAAAACTTTTAGACTTAAAAAAAAAAACAATTTGAAAAAGGATTTATATCTGTTCCATATAATTCAAAGACCATCTTAACCAAAAAGTATTTTGGAATAAATAAAAAATACTGCCTGTATTTAAAATTAGAAAACGTTTTGATTATAAAAAAAAAAACAATTTGAAAAAGGAAACTATATCTATTCCATATAATGCAAAAAACATCTAAACCAAAAAGGATATATGTACAAGTCATCAGTATACTTTTTAAAAGTCATATTGGATTCTTTTATATGTATTGTATTTTAAAAATCGAATCGATAATAAGTTATTAATATTATTTTCAGGACACATTCGAAAGAATCTTCCTATGCGTGTGTGTACTGCGGTCAGACGTTCGTACAGAAATCGAAACTAACATACCATATCAGGAAACACACGGGAGAAAGTAATTAATAATTAATACAGTGTAGGAAATGATAAACAATTTTGTATTGCTTCCATTGTTTTGTAGATTTGGAGTCGTGTTCCGTTTGTTCGAAGCTATTCACCAGCGCGTGTTCGTTGAGGGAACATATGAAAATACATGTGGAAAAGAAGAAAGTCGTCAAATGTCCTTTATGCGGTAAGTTGATTGTTATGTGGTAAAAATGAAAACAATGGTATTTAAAACATCACGTCTGGGAAACGTCGGGAGTACGTAGTTTTGAAAATAATAAAATACCTAAGTCATAGTTATCCTAACATATTAGTTTCATTTAAATGGATATTCATTATAATTCTAGATCTCTTAAACCATTTGTATTAAAAACTGGGTTTAAATTTACCAATATTTTTTAGCTCTATACAATATTTTTTAAATATGTAGTTTATAATATTCAGAAAAGTATTGATACTATCAAGTTTTTTTTTTAATAATTATTCGTTGTTACTACTAATATATTTTTCTTAAATATTTTCTATAATAAATCATTAATATTTCCAGATAAGGGCTATCAAGACGAGCGGTATATGCTTCGTCACCTCCGCACGCTACATTCCCGTTCACAGTTCTCATGCCCATTGTGCCACAAGCTGCTCTCAAGCGCTGCAGGGCTTCGGCATCACGTCATAACGCACAGCTGCATCAACACTTTCCAGGTGTTAAAAAAACTACTGTTGCCAACCCTATTAATACTATGCCAGATCCTAAAAACTGCTGTCGCCAACCCTATTAATGCTATTCCAGGTCCTAAAAAAACTACTGTCGAAAACCCTATTATTGCTATTCGAGGTCCTAAAAAAACTGCTATTGCCAACCCTATTAATGCTATGCCAGTTCTTAAAAAAACTACTGTCGCCAACCCTATTAATGCTATTCCAAGTCTTAAAAAAACTACCGTTGCCAACCCTATTAATGCTATTCCAGGTCTTAAAAAAACTGCTGCTGCCAACCCTATTAATACTATTTATAAATACAGATAATAAAAGCCATAAGTTTAAACCTTTTTTTGCCTTATACAGAATCATTACCCCAAAAATATTTTTGGTTTATATTTTTATTAACAAATATGATTTTTTCTAGTGTAAATCCTGCACAAAATCCTATGCAGTGAAAAGGACCATGTTGAAGCATTTAAGGAAACGGCACGGTTTGACAGGCAAGGAGTTAAACATAAAGGATTATTACACGAGGTTAGAACCACGCGAGTGTCAATTGGATTTAGATGAGACGACAATGACCAGTATATTCGGACCTCCCAAGAAGAAATCTACGGATATATTGTTCGGTGATTTCGTAACTCTGGCTAAGAAAATCAATGGACCAGAAGAAAATAAACCCGATTTAGATAGCAGTAGCGATGAACCGGTTACAATGATTAAGCAAGAGGTCGAAAATCAAACAGAAATAGAAATAGAACCGACGGATTTCGTTAGTATTAAGATTGAAAGTGTGGACGTTAGTTTTACAGAGTGAAATACATGTGTATATATTTCTTTAATTTATTCTGTTATGGCAGACATGACTTTATAATATTTCTGATAATTGTTCATGTTGATTAACAATTGCTTTTTTTATGAGACTAGCAACACTAAATATTTGCCTTCGAGCTCTTTAAAAATATATGAAAATAGTCATCTTAATGTCATGATTATAGAGTTAACTAAAATACAATAACCCATCTATCTACAAATAAAACATTGATAATTGCAAAATATTCCCAGATGCAAAATATTCACAATTTCCAGTGTGAATGAACCCATAGCATAAAAAAAGTCGTGTACACGATCCTAGTATACATATACCGTAAAGTATTTGGTACGTAATTTCAAATCGAATATAAATTCATTATTCCCTTGTTAGTACCAAAAATATACTTTTGTTTATTGTATTCTTAATTAGTGCCGCATCTGTTAAAAATATGTTTCGTTATTGCAATAACATAATTTATTGTAAGTTTATATTTTTAATTTTCGAAGTTTCTTTCTGTGATTTTTTTTTATATGTTAAGTCTTTACTGTAGTCACATTTAATATTTAAGTTATTAAAAAAGATATCCTTTAACAGGCTTTTACTTATCATTTAGTGTAGAGAGAAGGCAATATACGTATGTACATTGATATTACGAAATAAATAAGGATTTCAATCTATATAGGTTATACTAATACCAAACGAAATTTGTATATTTTTCCTATCCTGGATAAGCATAGTTGGAAATAACTCCTGAATAATAACCTTATACAACATTATGTGATGCCTTAAGAGTGATTTCCCTACTCGTAAGAGACGATTGTTTATTGTTGAGTTTCCCCACTCTTAAAAGAAAAATTCTTATAATTAAGAAGTAAGGACTTCAGTGGTATGACAGACATCTCTCAGTGGAAAATATTAGAGATACGTACGGAAATATGATTAATTATTAGTATTCTAATCCACATTAAAATTTATTTCTTCGACAATTAATAAATAAGTAACAGAAGTTAAAAATCTTAATATTTTGTTTTGTCTTAGCTGATCTTCGAATATTTTGGCATAGAGTGCAATATTTAAACGCTACTCAGCTGTTAGACGTCATTTTGATTTACGTCAAAAACATGAGTTCCATCATTCCATAAACTCTTAGACTTTGGACTTGCGGGCTATGAGAAATAAACAGAGTTTCTAAGTTAAAAACAACATTCAGAATGAAATAACCGTGATTTCTATTCAGATACATATATTTTTTAGTGTAATATTTATCTGTTAAGATGTATAACCCATCGGTAACCGTGCGTCGTATTGATGTTTTGATTCGTATATTAAATGGTCGAAATGTTAATTTAACCCCTAATAATGTTCGAGCATTCTCAAGTGAAGGAACGATAACCATAGGGAATGTGAGCAAAGAAATATCTAAACCAAAGAAAGTAGAATACGTACCTAGAAAATATGGTAAGGTGTTCAAAATAAAAATGTTTTATTATTTAATATTCTGTGATAAAATTTAATAACCCTGAATTATTGTAGTGACGATTAAAGATGGTCAGTTAAATTCTCTTTCACAAAGCAGTCTGCGAAATTTACGATGGATGATGCAAAAAGACATACTTGGTCAGGATATGTTTCTTTTGGGAAGTCCTGGACCCAGCAGGTGATTTGCTTAGTGCCTTCTTTAAATTTGTGCAGTTAAAATATATTTTAAGTCAAATTTAAAGATTCTAATCTTTGATATGTGATATGGTAAAGTAGATAATTTAAATGTGACAGTTAACCTCTATAAATAATTTATTTTAAAATAATGTCTTCACAAAATCTTAATGTTGTACTAAAAATTATCATCAATAGTTGTATTAATACGTCATATCTACTTATATTACTTTTTTGTCTATTTTAGGAGGAAAGTAGCTCTTCAATATTTGGAGTTGACCCAAAGGGAACTTGAGTATGTATCTCTTTCTCGTGACACAACAGAAGCGGACCTCAAACAAAGACGAGAAATTCAGAGTTCCACTGCAAAGTATTTTGACCAGGTAAATAATTTTTAGACAAAATTAAACTAATATATTATTACATTCATATTAAGTAAGTATTGGATTAAACTTTTTATTGTATAATTATTTTGTAGAGTGCAGTAAGAGCCGCTGTTGAAGGACGAGTTCTTGTTATTGAAGGAATTGAGAAAGCCGAGCGCAATGTACTGCCAGTGTTGAATAATTTACTGGAAAATAGAGAGATGCATCTGGAAGATGGAAGGTTCCTGATCCCAGCGTCCAGATATGATAAATTGTTAGAAGTAAGTCAATTGATTTGTATTAGTTAAGAAACAATTTTACATATAGTCTTGAAGCACATAATGAAGATATAACTTAAAGATCATAATTTTATGTTGGACAATTGAATTTTTACTAAAATTCATAGTCCAAATATTCTTTAGTTTTATTTGTTAAAGTTACTTTTTATACATTAAAATACATATTCGTGGTTTGAATGTTGAAGGCTGGAATTTCAAAAACACTTTTGTTATGTTTATTGGAAAACCAAAAGAACCAGGTCATTAAGAATTTGAATATAAGGATTTCATAATAAACAATATTTTATACAGTTTTATTCATTATTTTGAAAATATTACTAAAAGTTAATTTGGTTTAATATGATTTTATTGTCTTCAAATCATTTAACAGGAACATGGTGTGAAAGAAGTAACAAGATGGAAATTGGTGCGAGTTGATGAGAATTTCCGTGTGATAGCACTAGGGCTGCCAGTGCCACGTTATAATGGACAGCCCTTGGACCCACCGCTGAGATCTCGCTTTCAGGCCAGAGATGTCGCTACTATTGGATTTGGGGTGAGTTAGAATACTCTTCATTTAGTTAGTGAACTTTGTTAATAGATGGCGCTAACATTTTTGTTAATTGGTTTACTATACATGAATGTTTTTTTTTGAAAGAGCCTTAATTAAATAAATAAAAGGTATGAATATAAAAAGTAAGGGAATGATTATGTAATATTAACAATTTATTATACTTATATAAGTAAAGTAGGAAATCGTTTATCCCTAAAAGGGATACATAATTATAAATAATTGAGAAACATTTTAGACATAATAAATTTATATCGAAACTCTTACTTGCTATTCTTATAAAGTTCTCATTACTTATTCTTTGAAAGAACGTCATCAAGCGTCATTAAATTTCAATATGATGAAGCTAGAAATAGTACTTGCCTTCACCCAGAAGACTAAAAATATTAATTTCTTAACAAAGAAATTTAAATCTAGATTTGACAATGATATGACGTGATATATTACACAGTTTACAGTAATCTGTATTATTAGGCAGATTTATGTTCATTAGCCTAATGAGTTTGAATAATTGTGGAGAGTAGAATCTTTTTCGTGGATATATCAAATATAATATAAGAGCGTCATAATATTATGTATATTTAGTGGATGAAGCATAATTTACTTTGTATTTTTTAAGATTTATTAGAAACTAGACTTTCGGGAACACTTGCTATATTTGATCCTTTATTAGTCAAAGCCTCCGGCATGAATATATGCACTTGCTTTTTCGTCTTACCAGTATCAGGAATTAATTTCTTGCTGACCATATCGGCGTAGCGTTTTTCAACAGCATTCCTTTCCAATACCATTTTCTGCCTCGTCTCAGCGACACTCGTCCTCATGTCTTTGACCTTTTTGTTTTCTTTTATTTTCGTGTCGTGTCGCGTGATCCTCGTGTTCCGTGACTGTCTCGCATAGTTCTCGATCGTGTTCGCCGATGTCGGTATGTAAGCCTCTTGCCGATCGATAGTACACGTTTTAGTATCCGTCACTTGCTTTGCTTCCTTCGTCCTCAAATCCGTAGCTGTTTTTGATTTAACCATATTCCTTCTTTGTATTTCTGGCCAGCTGTGTCTTTGTTGGGTCATTCTTTCCATGTTTTCTTGTGTTAAAAGACTCTCTTTACCAGCTAGATCCAACCATTGCAGTACTCTGTCAGATAAATCTGTGTTTTCTTTGACTTCAGTTCTTGAAGTGCGATTGCTTTTAACAGCTCTCATGTTATCGGTTTCTAGATTCAATTGAATGTTTTTTATCTCACAAAATGGTTGTGGTGATGTCTTGACTATTAAGTCCTCGTTCGAATCATCCACATCCGATAAGTTCAACCTTTCTATATGGGGTATCCGTGTGTTTTCTTCGTGCCTCTCATTCCTTATGAAGTTGAATTTCCGAAGACATTCACCCAACACTTCCTGATGGCTTAGAGAACTGGGGATGTTTCTATTACTTTTTACGTAACTTGCTGATGAATTAGGTCTGCTTCTTTTAGTGCAGAGTTTGATATAGTGAGGATCGTCGTGGTTTAAAATCACGTGCCGGAATCCGTCCACCCAAATAGTTCTTACGTACATAGGGCGCTGAGATGATTGCCAGAGCGCGGGCATATTACAACCAACTCGGCTTAAATTACTTCCATTCCGGGTACACGGAAAACTTTAATTACTGTAATTACTCGTTTCTTTGCCATAATTGAATTTTATTTACACTCCCACTGCTCTCTGAAATGATAAAAAATAATTTAAACACTGCTTTACAAAAGTATTATTTCTCCAATATATTATTTTATTTGTTTTTATACTTCATCTAGATTATATCTTCTCAATTTTTTTTGCGTTAAAAAAACTAGCCTGTTGATTCTCGTAAACGTTTTTCTTTTTTAAAAACTTTTTATTTCAAATTTCGCCTTGTCACGTTTAAGGTATTTTACTCATACACGTGAGGGGAAGTTTAAAAGCTTTCGAGCTTGTTAGTCACATTAGTGAAATAGATTTCGTTGTTGATGTCCATTTAAAAAATAATTAATAATTGAATGTTTTTCCCCCTCGCGAATACGTAAAATTATGTGGTGAACATTCCTTCTTTGGAATTCACAATTTTTAGTTTTAAATTTAACACTGATGGACTGATTCTTTAATAGATGACACCACATACAATAATAAATCACAATAAGAATATTATTTTCTAAATAAAATAGTATGGTAATAGTAATAACTTTAAAGTTACTTTCATCAGATTTGACATAAAATGAATAATATTGATATTAAAAACATAGTTAATTGCATGATAAAAATAAATAAATTACCTGTACATATGCAAAGACTTCTTATATATAAACAATCTATGATAAATACCCTAATAAGAAAATAAAACAAACAATTCGTCGACAACTAAAATTAAACAAAAATTGTACAAGAATCACAATTACACCACTAAATTGAATGAAACAATTACATGTTTTTTTAGGTATTGTTAAATATTTACTGAATTAGAATTAACCGATACTGTATTATATAAATTTTGAACGTCGCTTCGTGTATCCGTCTTGCGAGTGACTAGCCAACTCCTCGAAGAGCTAAGTTTTGTCCTTACCTTGGAATAAAGGCGCGTTATAATCGAATAAAACATATTTGTTTCATTTTAATAAAATCTGCGATACTTTGAATTAGATCCGGAATTTGTAAGGAAATTTTTCTTTCATATTTGTTTGCAATATGGTAAAAGTATTATTTTATGAGTGAATCTTACTAAAGACAAAGATTTTAGATACGATCTTAATGAAGTCTATATAATCTTTAATTACAGTATTAATTATTATTATAAATGGTATTATTATTCGTATATCTGAACACATTTAAATCTCCTTTATATTTTGTTTTGGTCCAAGGAACTTTGTTCGTTATAACACAGTCCTATCCGTGAATTCGTAATAGTTGAATTACATCATGCAACCCTCCCATTTATTTGAATATTCGCGTCGCGGAACGAGGATAATTATAAGTTCAGAAACTACTTGGTTGTCCTTTTAGATTTGACAATTTAAATCTACACGACGTGGTATTTTTCGTAGCTATTTTTCTTTTTCTTTAAAAGACGAAAACTAATTTTGTGTTCGAATTAATTATATTTCTTGTATGTAGTTAAATATGATAGATGACAAAGATAGAAATTTACAAATATTAGAGTGTAGGAAAATGAAGAATATTTAGAAGAAGAAGAATAGTTATTACTTGTACATATACAATTTACGAGTATGTCTCATTCATTTCTAAGTCTTTGTTTATTTGTAAGTCTTTTTTTATATACATATATATGTATTGTCAAAAGAACTCAGTCCTTCCTCACGGGTTCTTTTAAAGTTCTGATAAAATATTAATACGATTACTTAATTATTTATATCAATCTTATATGTATTAGTCCTGTAACTATCTTGACATCTAACATATACCCGAATGTGGAATAATCGTGACAATCATTTTTCAATTCAACATGTTCCATAGATAATATGCGTTATTTTTCCGCAAAAAAACAAGAATTAGGAATGAACGAACTTAGTTTGAAATGCTGTATATATGTATCGATCATACATTTTAAAATAATATTCTCATCCTAATTTCTATAATTAATCATATTTCTTTAACTTCAAACTGTTACCTTTGAACTCTTTCGTTGCAAAAAAAAAATGGTCTTTAGTAAGAAAATTAATATACATATACAATATACATTATACAAATTCCGCTTTGGACGCTGCTGAAGACCATAGAATAATATTTTTATACGCATACTGATATTGTTATGAAAAAAGCATTGTATATAATGAGACCCGCAAAATATTGCTTTCAAGCCTTGTATAGTAAGACTTACGCTAGGTATTTTCTCAAATGTTTTCTTATACATATATATATTTCACAGTAGCTAGGACGAGGAAATGCGGTAAGGTATTAGGAATTCAATGATTTCGCATAAATTTGTAGAACACAAATTGTTAGATCGCACGAACCATTAAGTTTTATGTTCCTAAATTAGTAGTTCTGGAATGTTCAAAGTTTCTTTTAATAGCAACTTTCTCATTCCGAGATAGGATCTTTTAGTCAGGAAGAAATTAGTTTCGCTAAAATTAGTCTTATCTATGAGTTTTATAACATTTTGGTTGCCCTTGTCTTAAGGCCTTTATTATTTTTATAATTCCAGACTATTAATGTTCTAAGTTATACCATTACATTCGTTTCCGGATTTGGTATAATGTGGCATGGAAAATAACTAGCTGACATTACAATCATTATTTCCTACATGTCGTTACCGTATTCCATCTATTTACTAGAGACCATAAATTTGGAACCAACTGCTTTATGTCTCTGAGTATCAATGATATAATTTATTACATGGAAATTTTTAACCCAACTTTACCCATTAGCAGAATCTAAAATCATTTATATTCCATCTTCAGTTATATTTCAAAGTGAGCGTGACTCTAATTACCGATAAGATCGCTAAATGAAATGTTAACAGCAGTAATAAGTTGTCAGAATTAATACACGGTAGGTAAAGGGTAATAGTTTCTGTGCGGTGTACGATAATGGGCTTCTGACATGAATGAGTGCAGTTCTAATGTACTATCGACGGCTGCGGGTAGTTTAATAGTCTTGTTTCTAATGTAGTTATGTTAATTATTTTTACTTTATAGCTTGTATCATAGTTTTAAATTTTCATCAGACATGCTTTTCTCACGATTTTTTTTTGGTTTTTTACGTTAAATCATTTGAAGGATTTTGGTTGATTTTTTATTATAATGTAATAATGTAGTGTAGCTTAGACATCGGAATAGCATATTTGTTTTGATTTATCACGGAACACCGGGTAGTTCCCGTGAAGAAAGACAATATTATTTTGTATAAAGTTACGTGACACAGACTATGGATATCGCTACAAGTAATCAAATATATTTTTAGCACACTATATTTCCCTCTGAGTCGAATTCTAAAGTTTACGAGGACAAAATTGTTTGCAAAAATTTGATGTATTTGGTTTAAGTGTAAAGATTTGAATATGAATTCCTTCAGATGTATTTTATTAAACTTAATTATATATAACAAACGATTTTCTACATTTTGAGTTTCATTATATTTTTTTAAGTGTTTTATCTTTGTGTGCTATTGATCCGAACATTCCACTAAACCACTGATTCCCAAATTAACAACACATAAATTTCTGTCTATATACTTGTGCCATTTCGTTTCATTCGCGTGTTAAACTTTGAGAAATGTCGACCTATAAATAGTTGAGAACCACTGATATGTGTTGTTTGTTTTGCACTAAGGCAGATTTATGATCTACTTAAAAAGGAAGGCATAAGCTAACATTAATAACAGACTTCTACACAGACTAGAAATTTGTGACAAATTTTGTACCGTTGTTGTAGTAATTCGTCGTAATATAAGTGTTTTTTTTCATTTAATGATTTATTTTTATTAAAAATATAAAATTAATTAAGCCTAAATTCACGGGTCGCAGTTAGTTAAGCTAAAATATTAGCGGGGCTATAATTTTCGTAATTTTATGTCGAGTAATTAATACGCTATGAATGATATTTAATTGTTTCTTCTTTTGCGTGTCCATAAATATTAGGAACTGTAGGTAATTAGAATAATTATGTTATGGGAAAATGAAAAAGTCATCTATATTTTTGTTGTAATAATAAGAAGTAATTTAATTACAGGAACATTTGAACACTCTAAAAGAACACGCTCCTAACGTGGATCCGATTAAGTTGGAGAAACTTCTATCCGCAGCCTACGCTCTGATAAGTCCAGAATTACAACAGATTAGTCTACCAGATTTCCCAGTGGATAATTTATATGCTGCCGCACTCATACTGGTATAAATTTTAATCCTAATTTAAGACATAAACCATTAACTTTATTTGGTAATGTATAATGTAAAATATACATCCCTACTAATATTATAAATGCGAAAGTAACTCTGTCTGTCTGTCTGTTATGCTTTCACGCCTAAACACCTGAACTGATTTTAATGAAATTTGGTACAGACAATGAATTGACCTTGAGAAAGAACATAGGATAGTTTTTATCCCAGACTTTTGAAAGATTCTCTTGGAAACACGATATAACCGAAATCCACGCGGGCGAAGCTGCGGGCAGAAAGCTAGTTAATATATATAAAGAATCGCGTGAGACAGACTTGCCATTATTTTTCATGCAACATTTCGCTATAGTACTTAAAACAAACAAAAAACTACCCTCAAGAGAATCAGTTAAACAGTAATATGAACAGCTGAAAGGTCGTAAATAGATATAACACATAAAGTCGTCTACATGCGTGCTTTATTGTTTATGACCTTGAGTCTACAATAATTCATAGGTTTTCACGCGATCTCCTCATCTGTATGACAAGGTCAAGTTACAAGGTACAGGAGTACCGAATTGTTTGACATCTATGATTTGTTAGCGATTTGCGTTTTGCATTAGTGCTCTTATCATTATTTGTACATACATTACGAAAATTTGACTTCCATATGGTTGTCTTAAAGTTATATCATAACCGTGATTTATGTCTACATTAAAATGACAAAATTTGTTCGAAAAGATGTCTAAATAAAAGGTTTTTTACATTCTTGTTGTGTCAAATAGCAATAAAATTGTATTTGTTCACCTAGTCTTACATGCAGATACAGACGATTTATCTTTTTAGCTTATGTAAAATATAATATATAATAAGTTATTGTCTTTTTCAGGAGCGCAACCCAAACATTCCAGTACACAAATTATTATATATGTTATACCCGTATAACACTTTCCTTACTCGAGATCATATAAAAAACGTCGAAGCAATCTTGCATAATCTTGACATTCAGATAAATCCTAAGTTAGATATTGCTCTACGAAATGTAAAGTTTGTAGAAAATCAAGCGTTAGTAGATATCGATATCAATGGAAATGTATCGCAATTTAGCGTAGCATGTGGAGGAAAAAAAAGTAGGAGCGAAAGGAAAGGGTACGTTAGAACAGAATTTCAAACACAGCTCTTAAATGATTTGCTTCTAAGTCATGCTGTCGGAGATTTTTGTATTGTGGGTAAGTAATAAGACAAGGTTCAAAATAAAATGGGCATTATAGAACATTCTCATAACATAAACTTCGTTACAGGTCCAAAAGGCTGTGGAAAAAGCCTGCTTGTCGAGCAATTAGCGGGTTTATTGGGTTACACAATAGAGCCGATAGTTCTGTACCAAGATATGACGGCAAGGGATTTGATACAGCAAAGAACTACGCTAGAAAACGGAGATACGGTGTGGAGAAATTCAGCTCTAGTAGAAGCTGCGTTGAAAGGACATCTGGCGGTTTTAGATGGACTTCATAGGATACATGCTAGTACATTGGCCGTTTTACATCGGTGAGAAGTTTGAAAGTTTATTTGAAAATTTAATAGTACAATTTTTTATCGATATTCTTCAGGTGTTCTATAAATATAATACTTCCCTACGATTCAATTCTTGAATTTGATTCAAGATCATTTTGAAGATTAGCGCATTGAAACGTTAGTTTATTTGTAATCCTTTTGGATAAAATAAATGATTTTTCTATTTTTACATTCAGATTAGTTCACGACAGAGAATTACAACTTCATGATGGGACGAGATTGTTACGTCATGATAGATATGATGAACTACTTAGTTCAGGTCTCACGGAACAGCAGTTAGAAGACAGCGGCGTAAAGAAAATACACCCTGCTTTTAGGTAATGATGAAATCAATAATTATAGCTATTATTTTCATACCTAATCCCCTTAGATAAATGTGTATATATTCTATTGCATAATTATGTGTAAATATTCTATTGAATAATTTGAGCATTGATTGCTACTTAGATACATAATTCAATATTTATGGTATATGTCCTGAGTTTTACTTAAACATAATATTATTAATTACAGAATAGTAGCATTAGCAGAGCCACCGGTTTTGGGAAGAGGACAGCAATGGCTTTCACCTGAGATTCTTAGCCTATTTATTTTCCATGAAATGAGAAACTTGAGTAAAGATGAAGAAATATTTATTATAAATTCTTTGGTAATACCCTTTATTACAGTAATTCAATAATTCGCTGACATATAACTTAATAAAAATTTGTTCTTATTTCAGTATGGAAATATATCTGCTCCATTGCATTCGATTATAAATCTTGCTGATCAATTGAGAAAATCTGAGGATAGTACATTAAAAAATCTATCGTCTTCTCTATCTACGAGGCAATTGCTGCGAATAGCCAGTCGAATGTCCAAATATCCAACGGATTCCGCGTATGAAACTGTCCAAAGAACTTTCCTAGCCAAATTTTTGCCTAGCCTAGCCAGACGAGCACTAGATGGGGCGAGCCAAAAAATCGGAATCGATGTCCCGAAAAAAATTGGCATATTCAACCGTGAGCCCAAAAAAATAAAATGTTCAGTTACAAATGGTGTCCTAACTATAGGAGATACGAGCTCTAATATATTTAAAACAGATGCTTTAACGAAAGTACCGGATATTTTATTCTATGATGTGCCTCAGCATATACGACTATTGGAGTGGTTATTGCAAGATTTTCTGTTAGGAAACCATTTATTGCTCGTTGGCAACCAAGGAGTCGGAAAGAACAAAATTGCTGATAGACTTCTACAACTATTGAATCGTCCAAGAGAATATATCCAACTTCACAGAGACACGACGGTTCAGTCATTAACAGTGCAACCAACGGTTCAAGATGGCGTCGTTATATATGAAGATTCGCCTCTAGTTAAAGCCTTTAAATATGGCCATGTCTTGGTTGTGGATGAGGCGGATAAAGCACCAACACATGTGACGTGTATTTTAAAAACTTTAGTGGAAAATGGGGAGATGATACTGAGCGATGGTAGAAGAATAGTCCCTAAACACATGTTGGAGAGTTCGGGAGGAAATTTGTCTAGTTTTATTCCCGTTCATGATGACTTTAGAATGATTGTGCTAGCGAACAGACCGGGATTCCCATTTTTGGGAAATGATTTCTTTGCTTCATTGGGTTAGTATTTTTATTTAATTCAATATTTCCAAGTAAAAATATAAAAGTCAGTGGAGGCCAAGTGTTTAAAAGGCTCGCCTCTCATGCACAAGGGGGCGGGTTCGATCCTGACCCGGACAAGTACCAATGTGATTTTTCCGAGTCATATGTACTTTCTGAAAGTATTTAGACATCACTGATTAATGCATACCCAAAAAGGCAGGCGGCCGGATGTCAGGCAGGCGGCCGGTCGTAAAAAAACAATTAACCAAAAACTATTTACATCATGTTCTGTGAAAGTGAACAACGTTGTGCCGACCCTACATAAAGTGGAATCAGGGCAGGAAAAAAAAATCCAAGTAAAAATATAATACCAACAAATTAACGTTATATTTTGAATTCCAGGTGACCTATTCTCTTGTCATGCGGTAGATAATCCATCTATAGAATCTGAATTAGAACTTCTACGTGCTTACGGACCGGATGTTCCTGGGGATGTCATGAAAAAACTGGTTCAAGCCTTTGCATTACTAAGAGATATGGCCGACCAAGGACAACTTACATACCCATATTCTACTAGAGAACTAGTTAATATTGTTAAACATTTACAGGTAATTTTTTTGCTCCAAAAGAACATAAAATTTGCTGTATACTACATTTATAATTCTGAAAAACTATAATAACTCATTCAATAATAACTGAATGACAAATTATTTCCCATTAAAAGCAAGAACGAAGAATATTTATGTATAAGTGATGATTAAAACATTCCAGAAATACCCAAATGAAGATCTGGCAACAGCAATCGGCAATGTGTTTGACTTCGATCGCTACAGTAAAGACGTTTCAGACACTTTATTAGAGGTACTTCACACGAGCGGGCTGCCTACAGAAGGCGTTCTGGTCGGACGTTCTAAGGAGGCCTTACAAAGGTTACAGATGACCATTGATAGGAAAAGCGGGTGAGGATCTAGAGGTTTTATTATTATTAGTGGTTTAGTAGTTATAGATGAAATGATGATATAATTATTATAAATTAGTTACTATAAAAAGTATTATTCAAAGTCGTCATTGTATGTATTTTTATTGTTGTTCACTACACTATGATTTCGGATGTGATTATAATATAATAGCGGCTTCAAAATGAAAGAGTTTTTTCATAGTTAACTCAATAATATTGTGAAAAAGTTATATCAAAAATTTAATTTTATTGCAATTCAATTACACGTAGATTAATGATGTGTTCTAAAAAATGTTTCTAAAGTCTAGATGTTTCATCACCGAAGCACGGTAAGGAGGACCCTGAGAATCAACCCCATGTGGGGGGGAATATTTGGGCAGGCGGAACCGGGGGCAGAGACACTGCTGGCTTGGGGGGGAAGGGAGGACCTTACAGACTGGATAAGGGACACGATGTACACCAGGTTAGAGATATATTGTATTCACATTAAAGAATTATGTTCTGTATTGAACTATTGCATATGGACCAAATTGGAATGTATTTTTTTGTTAAAATATGTATACGTGAGGGAAGATTTGTCACGTTTGATCAATAGTGGCTTTGTTTGTTTTTCCCTTTGTTTAGTAAAATTTTTAATAAATAATTTCTTATTAATAGTTAAATTATGAATGAGTAATTGGTAATATTTAATCTATTTAATATATTTGTTATATAAATTATAATAGCTTAATAACCTTTGAATATTGATATTTATCTATTAGGAGATTATGAAGTATGAACATAATGAAGTTAAATTTTCTTTTAGTAGGATAATAATTTTTTATTGTTAAATATTTCATAGGCACAAAATTAAAAGACAAGAAAAAAATATTTAATAATTCTTACATACTAAATGTATTGTTACAGTTATCAGACGCCGAAAAAGACGATATACCGGAACACGTTAAAAAGGCTGCCAGGGAAATGAACAGGAAAGCTTTTGAGGAGCGCTTGAAAGAAATCAATATGAGTGAATACGATGCTAAGCTGTATGAACAATTCCTCAGAGCTGTGCAACCCCAGGTGAAAAACTTAATTTCTAAATTGTATATGAATTATTTTTTTATCCTAGAAAATAAATCTATACTAATATTATAAAGCTGAAGAGTTTGTTTGTTTGTTTGAAAGCGCTAATCTCCGAAACTACTGGTTCGAATTGAATAATTCTTTTGTATTGGATAGTCCAGTTATCGAGGAAGGCTGTGGGCTATATAATATCACGCTACGACCAATAGGAGCAAAGATATAGTGGTAAATGTTTAAAAAGCGGGAGAAATTATTTCATCTTTGAAGGCTTCCGTTGCGTGCGCCGTAAAAACGGTTCAAGATACACAAAAAATATGTATTAAAGAATAATCTGCTCTTTTAATGATCTAAAAAACAGTCCACGACAGTATATGTCTATCTTTTAAGATTAACTCACAAAAACCGTTTTTATGGTACCTAATTTGGTCGAAATAATTTGTTTAAGTTGTATCAACATAATAATATTAATCTTTATTCAAATAAACAAATAAATATGTTGTTGGTTAAGAGTACTTCATTGTGAATAAAAAAACATAGGTTTTATCCTGAAAATTCTACGGGAACTCGACCATTCCGAAAACCCCGCAAGAACGGGAACTATGTGGGAAGAACCAAAAATCTGCCGGAAGTCACTATTCCACGCGGACGAAGCCGCGGCAAAAGCTAGTATTGTATAGATGTCTTGAGGTCTTCTTAGATTGTAATGCAAAAAATCATTACCAAGTATTCAGATTTCATAATTTTATTATTTAAATTACTTCTTATAAGGAACAAAACATGAAAGTATATATTTTAATTGAAAAAATCCCATTATTTTTATGTTATTCAACGAAATACTATCAGCACATCGTATATAATACTTTTAAATTGAAAAATTTCTCATTTGCATTTTGTTTAACAAAATACTTTTGTAATATAAATATCTGATTTTTAGTTGAACCTTTTTGAATAAGGTATTATTTGTATGTGAATAAATACTCAGATAGAAGATATCTCCTGACATAGCTTGTTATAGAGCAAGTGGAACGCATTTTTTTTAAATTTCGTCTACATTCTATTTCAACTGTATATATTTTCCACTCAATATTTCTATCAAAATGTACTTCAAGTATGTAATTCAACAACATTATAACATTCAAAACGTTATTGTAGATAATATTGTTTTTTCTATACAAATATATATTAATTTTTTAATTTTTATACCTTCAGATAGGAGCATTACGAGGAGTGTTAGCTGAACTTCAAGCTAAGAAGAAGGAAAGACAGTGGTCCAGACATCAGACTAGCGGGGAACTGGATGATGGGAAGATTATTGAAGGTCAGATTATACTTTGGTGATCAACAGATGTTCTTAAATTTTGAAGGGTAGTCCAATATTCAATATAATTTATATTAATTTACATTCATATTAATATCAAAATAGTTGCAGGGAATTAAAAGTGGAGTATATTTGAAGCCATATGTAACATTATATGATATTTTAAATAAAGTTAATGATCCCATTTTGATTCCATGTTAAATCAGACTGCTTAATCCATTCGTAGTTTTAATGATCACTTCAAATACGTTTCAGTGACGTTAGTAAGAATACATAAGCTTAATCCTCTTACTATTTTAGTTTATAAATATAATATTGAATAAATATAGTATTGAAACTATATTAAGACCTGGTTTTATATATTTTATTATCTATTTCCAGGTCTAACAGGTGAAAGATCAATATATCGTCGTCGTCAAGAATTGGAGCCACCTCCAGGTACTCCTCCGGACCAACCGAAACGACTCAGACTGGTTGTAGATGTCTCTGGCAGTATGTATAGGTATATAGATATTCAATATAAAACAAATAAAACTATCTTAGATATCAATAAATAAAAATTTTATAAGTTTTAACTGAAAACTAGGTTGAAAGATTCACATAAATAAACACATTTATGATTTGTATTTTATCATCTCAAAGATGTACATATTAAGTTCTTATATCAATACATGTTATAAAACAAAGTCCCTCGCCGCGTCTGTCTGTCTTTCTGTTCGCAATAAACAGAAAAACTATTGCACCAATTCTGAAGCAGTTTTTACCAATCCATAGTGTGATTCTCGAGGAAGGTTTTAATATATAAATTGTCAAGGTTTTGTATCGATTTATGCGTAAATTAACGATATTTGTTGAAGATGTTGGGAAAAAACGAGCCGTCTGTTGTTAGTTTTTAACGAAAACGCTGCCAAAACCCTTAGATGTATAGCAAAACAATGTATGGTGGAATTATATATTTTATATAGGTCTAAAGAAAAGTCCCTGATGGCATATATCTATCTCTTAAGGATAACAACTATATCTATTTTACTATTTTTAAAAAATTGCATTCATAATTAGTTTATATCAAAGCTATTTACATAATTAAGGTATAAAGTCTTAGCAAAATAAATTACTTCGATTTCAAGCTTGCATCATTATTTATAAATTACTTTTAGAATTATTATATTCGGGTTCAAAATTAAATCCACGCAATAGCTCACTTTTTCACTTAAACACGTCATTAATTGTGTAAACAAAATTTTTGTAATTTTATTTTATTAAAAAACTATTATTAACATAAAAATATACCGTTTTTCTAAGTTCATACTTATATATGTTCATCAAAGAAAGATGATGAAATTTTGTTTGTCCTGATTTAACTGATAAAGAAAGTACGCAACATAGGCTGTTTTATATTTTTTGTAAAGCACCCGTGCGAAGCTAGGGCGGGTACCTAGTTTCTTACAATATATATATATGTTATGTTATTTCTTCAGATTCAATTCATACGACGGTCGTCTAGAACGTTCGATGGAGGCTGTGGTGCTTCTGACAGAGGCTTTGAAGGGTTACGAGGCGAGGATCAGATACGACATGTTCGGACACTCGGGGGAAGAACATGCTTTGGAGCTTATCAGGGTTGATAGACCACCGGAGAATGAGAAGCAGAGGCTTCAGGTGAGACGCAAGATATGATACGACATATGTTAGAAAGAGACAGATATATTTAAGTAGGTGAGATGGAAGATCGATTAAGATATATGTGAGAAAGTGACAGATATTTTTGTGCATATGAAATGGAAAATAGAATAAGTGTGTTAGCAGGAAATGTAAAGGTTTTGTGAGATGGAAGATAGACAACGATACAAATTAGAAAGAGATAGATATAAAGTTTTAACTTGTTTGTATTTAATACGAGTTCGACTCTAAAATGAAACTTTCAATAACTGTTATTCAGTTTTATATAATAGGTAATAGTAATTAAGCTGCTAGTTAAACAGAATAAAACTATAACACAATTATTTTTTAGTTTCCCATTTTTAAACTGATCCTATGCTAGAATTATGAAACTTATAAAGCCCAAGGAATATCCATCGATACATACATAATTGAAATTGTTTCCAAATGACTAACGAATATGTATTCTATCAGATAATCCGTACAATGCACGCGCATGCTCAATTCTGTTGGTCTGGTGACAATACCTTGGCGGGCGCGCACCACGCGATAAAAACACTCACACATGAAGACGCCGATGAAGCTATAGTTGTTATACTATCTGACGCTAATCTACGAAGGTACGAAACTTATTCTATTATTATTGTAGTTTTTGTCCCCAACTTAGTCTACTTCTACCTACTTTTCACTTTTACTATTGCCAATACCACTTTTAATTCTGTTCTTGTCCTTTTCCATACTATCTTTAATCTTACTCACTATGATTCTGAAATTTATAGAGTGTAGCTATATTTAAATTGAAGTGTCTGAAAAATTAATTATCACAGCGAAATCCTCAAATCCTTGGTCTATAAGATATTAAGGCTCTCACGTATATTCTTCTTTCCCATTTAAATGACTGTTTTTTTTATGAAATCTTCGTATCCACAAATATAAATGGTTTTTCAGTATATAATTTTCTACATATAAGTGTATATAAACTAAGATTTTGTGTTTGTTGTCAGATATGGCATAGCCCCGGAACGTTTAGGCTCCATATTGACTTCAGAGCCAAAGGTTCAGGCTCACGTGATATTCATCGGCAGTCTCGGTGACGAGGCTAACATGTAAGTTGTATCAAATTTTCATTAATTTCCTCTTCATATAAATCTTCTTTATAACATATGTCAATGCATTTCAAATATAATATTTTTGAATATTCAACATTATTACTATAGCATTAAGGTACAATTTTCTATGAAACAATAGCAAGATGTTTCACTTTCATATATGTATTTTTTATATTATAGTCTCCTACGTTCCTTGCCCGCTGGTCACGCTCACGTTTGTATGGAAGTTTCTTCGTTGCCTCACATCATGCAGCAGATATTCGCTTCTTCACTTATGCAGAATTCCTAAACGTATACAATTTGTTACTAAGTGACGTCATATTGATGACGTCACATCGTGATTATGCAATTTTATATAGCTAGGGGGATACAAATACTTTTAGTATTTTAATAACGTACTATTTTATGAGTACATATATTATTAATCGGAAGTGAAAATAAAATGTGTATAGTCTAATATTTTTTTATGAGATTTTTGAAATCAACCTATGTATGTAATTAGTTTTAATTTAGAACGCATTAGATGCGAATCTTTTTCTGTAAAGTATATAAGCTGACCAAATAATAATAATTAATGGTATTTAGTTCTACCTCTTAAGTGACAATTATTTCTTGGGCTGTGGCCATATTACATATATCACAATTATTCAATTTTATAAATATATTATTTTGTTAGAAATGTATTTTATTTCATACATTTTCCTTTGAAAGAGAAAATCTTTTACTATTTTGTATATGGTATAGGTTATGATCTCAAACTATTTATCTAGCAAGTTTTAACAATTTGAAATACTTTTTTAAATATTATTTCTTTTATATAAAAAACTTTGGTAAATTATATTGTTGCCTTTAGCCTATCTTAATATTTAACTCATTGTCAAGTTGCCGAAGTGATATCTTTTTGGATAAATTGGAATTAAATTTAAAGATTAAAACAAATTTATGTTCAAAGATCCGTTATATAAGAAACGGGTAATACTTATTCACAATTCTTCTATTTTTGCTGACTGTCAAGAAGTACCCTTTATATTTTAACATTTAGTTGTATTTTAAGGAAGAATATAGTTGTTTTTTTTTATGCTATGACTTCATTCTCACTAGAGTGGTGGAATATTTTGCCAATGCCAACGTTTTTAATTGTTGGGCGAATTATAATCTCGAGTAACTTGCTCTTTATTCTCTTGGACGTCCAAAGCTATACTTATTATAGCTATATTTATTATTATTGCACTGTATTAATTTAATACATTAAATGATGTTCTATAAAACTTATTACAACTGGTTTTCTTTGGCTGCAATAAAGTCCTTTTAACATGGGGGTCCGGTGTAAATAGCTGCACGTACTCTTCTTATGGGAAAGTTTTTCACTAACAGTCATATGGATTGTTTTAGGGATTCCAAATTGTAAAGGTATTTAGAACAATCCTTACTCGTCAATACTGACCATAATTTCATTCTTAGAATAAAAAAACAGCCCTAATAACTACGTTTCAAATTTGGTTAGGTAGTTAGATAGAGGCTCCTTATTCCTACACCTGGGTAGCAAGTCCTAGCCACTGCTGAAGCTTCTTTCTCTGCAATGCAATGGACCCGGCACTCGCATATTGAATCCATGGAACGCTGAGAAGTTTCGTCTCGTTTCTCATCTGGAGGTTTACAACTTGATGGCGGCTAGTCATCAGATCTGATGAAGTCTGGGAAAATCGTTTATAAACAAGATAAAGTGCCTTATTAGGTGGCACTGACTCTTCATGGATGGGTTATCCTTGATAATTGAACATTGTATTGTAAACGGGCGTAGTAAGCTGCAAATTACCATGTTGTTTTAAGGAGGCCTTACTCTAACTAAGGCGACAAAAAGGTACTAAAGAAAGGTATCTTTCACATGTATCTTTAAGGTATCTTTAAGGTATCACATGTATCCTTAATAATTCCATTAATACTGGTATTTATCCTTCCTCCTGGAAAGACGCTCAAATCGTCCCATTACCGAAAAAAGTTAATCCATCGTCCCATAGTGATTTCCGCCCTATATCCATACTTCCTTTTCTCTCAAAAGTCCTGGAGCGCCTTGTTTACCAACAACTGAATTTATTCCTATCCAAAAATAACCTATTTAACCCACTTCAGTCGGGATTCCGAACCTGTCATAGTACGGCTACTGCTTTAGTTAAGATCACCGATGACATCAGATTAGCTATGGATAACCAGGAAGTTACAGTTTTGACATTACTGGATTTCAGTAATGCCTTCAATACTGTTGATTTTGACATATTACTGGCTATTTTAAGTTCTCTTAATATATCTCCTACTGTAATTGACTGGTTTCGTAGTTATGGTTGGTCAATTTTAAATGCCGGTGTGCCTCAAGGCGGAGTGCTTTCACCTCTGCTATTTTCGATTTTTATTAATTCCATAACTCAAAATATATCTTCTCTCTACCACCTGTATGCCGATGATTTTCAGATTTACTGTCACTCTAAGTTAATAGATTTACCACTGACAATACAAAAAATTAACTCAGACTTAAAAAAGATCTTAAGTTGGAGCAATTCATTCGGTCTCAAAATAAATCCACTTAAGTGTCAATCTATTATTATTGGCAGTCCAATATTAATTTCACGAATAGATTTTTCTCTTTTATCACCTATATTATTTGACAATGCCATAATTCCATACAGCGATAAAATTAAAAATCTGGGTATAATATTATACAAAACCCTTTCTTGGAATCCACAAATTAGTGAGGTAAGCAGAAAAATGTTTGTTGCTGTTGGTTCCCTACGTAGATTACGTAACCTCTTACCGACTCCCACCAAAATTGCGTTAGCACAATCTATCCTTTTACCAATTCTTGATTATGCAGATTGTTGTTATCTTGATCTTTGAGAAGATCAATTTAACAAACTTGAGCGCATTCAAAATCTTTGCATCAGGTTCATATTTGGGCTTCGCAAGTATGACCACATTTCCGATTTTCGCAAAAAGCTCGAGTGGCTCCCGATCCGCCTTCGCAGGAATACACACATTCTCTCTCTTCTCTACTGTATACTTTTCAACCCCAATGCCCCTATTTACCTAAAACAGTCCTTCCAATTCCTAAGTGATTCCCATTTCCGCAGTCTTCGCTCTGAACAAAACCTCACACTTAAAACTCCTTCCCATACTTCTTCCTTCTTTACTAAATCCTTCTCTGTCCAAGCAGTACGCTTGTGGAACTCCTTGCCCATAGAAATTAGACGTGCACAATCCGTTTCTGTTTTTAAGAGGCTTTTAAAAGACTATTATCTGTCATTGTAAATCGTTGTACTTTTTTTTTTTTATATAAGTATGTATTTATATGTATTTGAATTTATTTATAAAACATATGTATTATTTTATTTATACACGTATTTATATATTATATATATAATGTATTAATCGTATGTATGTATGTTATGTAAATATGTTATGTATGTGTATGTATGGTTTATTTGAAAATGTACACCTCCGAACCCCTTTCTTTTATTCAATGTCCTATATCCAAAGGTTGTCTGGAAGAGATCGCTCTTTCAGCGATAAGACCGCCTTTTGTACCATGTTTCTTTTTTTGTTATGTTGCTTCTTGTTTTTCTTCTGTTTTGGTGTACAATAAAGTATATTTATCTTTATCTTATCTTTTATCTTGATAAACTTATACAGAAGTTTTATAAACCTTTTAAACAAAAAAAACTTAACCATGAATTCATATTTAACACACTATCGAACATTAAAATCGAATAACATGTAAATAAAAATATAAAATGATTATGAAAATTAAACAAATCATAGCTGCATCCTAATTATAAAAGATATTTGTTGTGGAAATTGTATTTTTACTAAAAGCGACATAAGAATAATAATAAAAAATATTCATTGTTGTATCATTTAGAATTTTAGAATGGGTATTTTTATTTATTAGACCCAATTACCATTTTTGAACTGCAAGTTCATTGTTTATTTATGTTTAATTTGAATGCAACTTAATATATTTATAAATATATTATATCTTTAGTTGGAATCCCGTTCAATAACTATTAAAGTGTAATATCAAAATATACAGAGAATGGACTTTTAATATCAGGAATATCCAATTCACAAAATAAACCTTAATTAAAATGAAACTAATATTTTCGGATTTTACTTCGCGTGATCACGGTTGCTGAAAAGTAGCCGAAACGTCGGGAGTATGTAGTTTCTAATCAAAAATAAAACGCGAAGTAAAATCCGAAAATATTAGTTTCATTTAAATGTGTACTCGCGAAAATCTTAGATCTCACTAAACCTTAATTAATTAGTAAACTTCTCAGATGAAAAATTGTTTTAACACAGTACATATTGTCTGAATTTTAATATCCGTTTTCTAAAGTTACAGCCGTCAGGCATTAAAACTTGATTTTCTAGTTTTTACCTCTTTCAAGTCTTTCGTTTGTCTTAAGAAAGTAATAACAGCCTTTTTTCTTCAGTTGCTTCGATTTCTGATTGTGTAAGCATAGTTTTATTCCTTGACCTATTTAATTATTCCATTTTATAAACAAAATAAACACACCGAATCTCTTACGGATACAATTGCGTTATTAATAAAAGTCCTCTGTAAATGACAGTCATAAAAATAAAATTTTGTATAAATTTCTTTCAAATGTTATTTTCACTTTTCCTTGAATCATCCAAACATAATTTCCTGTCTTTATTTGTATTATATAAAAACTATAGATAATTTTTAATGCAAAAATAAAAAAGTTAAGTTTTAAATAATAAATATCACAGTCCAGAATGTTAATTGCCTATAAATGGTCTTTTGTAATGTGATTCAGTTAAGTGTTCAATTAAAAATACATATATCATAGCATGTAACAACACTTACTCAACAAACTTTACAACTGTACCGTTTTAGTGTGGACGTGTGACAATTCCCTCTGAGATAATAGTGAAACACAGCCTTAATTTAAACTGAGCTACGTTTAAAGGGAATTAAGAGTAATTATATTTTAACATTAAACATTCTTTTCTTATGAAAATAATTTACATTTTTATCGTGAGAGTTGAAAATACCAATAATAATGATAAAAGGATTTTAGTTACATAAATTATGTTTATAATAAAAGTAGCATATTTACCCGTATTACAGAATATTTAAGTATGATATATCATATCTTTTGCAGGCTTTAAAAAGGGGATTAAAAAATGCATAGATTTTTTCGAATACGACTATATTTTTAATTTACATTCTTACTATTATTATCCATAAGTTTCAGGAAAATTTACAGCTACTGAGACTACGGGAAGATTAAATGAACAGTGTTAAACCGTTAGTATTGTTTTGGAAAAAATATAAAAGAAGTAGAACAACTAGGTACAAGTTTATTTTAACGTGAAATATCTTATACATAGATTATTATTATTATTATTATTTTACGAGGGAAATCTTTAAAGACTTTCTGCCGCGGGGGAAACGCGACAGGGGCATGCGGGATTTCCACCCACTAAACCACCTCGGCGTTCTCTGCGCTGTGCGTAGACTAGTGAGCGGGAACGGCAAGCCATACTTCCGCTCACTACGCACGAGTCCCGAAAGGGACTCCGCCATCGGCAGGGGTATCAGTGGCTGACCACACCACCCCTCCGACTCAAGAGCAGCGTGCCGGGAACGCCAAACACGCCGCTCTTCCTCTAGCCCATGTTACCCGGACGCCGGTTCCCCACCGACGCCCGGAGGCAATGTGGAACGCTTCACGATTTTGCGTGTCATCCTTGCGCAGGGGCCATGCTAATCTTCTCTGTATCGTTCCAATTTTAGTATATGTACTGCCGAAGCGAGTACACATAGATTATTATTAAATTTACTTAACTTAACTTACTTAACGACTTACTTAATTGCCCTTTTTAACGTGTTTTTGTTGAGTTTCATTTAATTTTATTATATTTTTGTTTGCATTCATTAGAGTTCGATGTCAAATTATATCAAAATGTAATAAAAACTAGTGAAGGAGACTAGAAAAAGGGGTACTACTACTAAAAAACTAGGGTAAAGAAACTCACGACAACTCGGCTAACGACATTCCAAATAAAAAAGTATTACTTTCAATACCTTAATTGCGTTTATTTTCCTTTTCTCTTTTTATGGGAGCACTATTAAAACATTAAAGATATTAAAAGTATATCTTCGTCACTTTAATACCAAAAGAAAAATTATGAACGATCACCCGTCTCCACAATCTCCACCCAAAACTTTAAATAATTCATTATTAAAGGACAGAACTTTTACTTTTGTTTTAATTTAAGATAATATTCCTTACATTCTTTATAATTCTTTTACAAAGTAACATTATTATTAGTATTTAGCAAACACATAAGATATCAACCGTGTAATAAACTTATATAATGAATTGAGGTATCATCTAATATAATAAAAATCATATAAATATTAAAAAACGTCATTCTGTAAAGACCTAAGTAATTAGTAAAGTAAATTTAAAAAAAAATTGAAGATCGTTGGAATGTAAGAAGATAACTAACATTAATATAGTTTATATTAATAAAATGTGTTCTCACTTTGAAGGACATGATATCCTGGTTGAAGGCAGTTTGATCCCATCTTTCCTAGTTCCGAGATAGTTGATGGCTACGTTCGTCAGGTATACGAAATATTAAATATTTAGTAAACCTATTCAATATTGGCATGACACTTCCAGCTCACTAATAATTCTTCCCTTAAGGCGGTGGAGTCAATGTCCCCACAAATCCAGCATTATGCATACTAATTCACTATAGTGTGAAACTGTGCTTAATCCTTCAAATCACTGTTTTTTTGAACGACATGTTTTCATCCGTATAGTGGCACTGTAAAGTGTTATGGATGATATAGAAAAAGTGAAAATTAACTTATCAAAATCAAACAACAACAACGAGATAAGTTTGATTGAGATACTACTGACCTTTATGATAAAGAACTTCACCGTAAGCTTGGTTGCGAAAGTGAATCTTCGGTATTTTGAATTTTCATAACTATTTAGTAACATAACAACTAAATTATATAAGTATATAAATAATAGAGGGAAAATTTATATGTGTTACATATGAAGAAAAAAAATGAACATCGCCAGGTCGACATCTTTGTGTCGGTAAAATATCGTATAACGAGTGACGCCGCTGACTCGGAGCCAACACTAAGCCGTGTGACCCAGAAAATTCCACATACCACACAAGCAATAGATTGCCATTGTCATCCTAACATCGGGGCAATCATGTAGTCTTAGGTATAGGTTATAAGTTTGAATATGTAATTCGTATTTTAATATACATTTAAGTATGTTTCGTAGTTCTCCTGGAACATCCGATTGCCATCCGATATAATTTATGACACCTACATATTTGTTGATACAGACGTCGAAGACCAATTTAAAGTTAGGATAGTGAATAAGTTACGGTGGATAACTATAACTGTTAACAAGTAAGAACATGTCAGAGAAACTCATATTATTTTAGGTTCAGAGAAAAATGATTCTAATTACTATTTAGATTATTTAATTTTTAATGACATTTAAATGAGAAAATAAATACTCCAGTGATCAAGCTTCGTTCCGTTCCGTAACATGAGATCTTTAATTAATATAATTTGTGAACTATTATTATAGAATCCTTGCTTTCAGCTTGAATACACAGATTACTGTGTTATTCATTTCATCTTAAATCCACTTTGTTAGTACAATCACGTCGTAGCTTAGTGAATGCAAAATTTGTAGGAAGGATCCTATTGGTTATCTTTATCTTTATTATCTTTATATATAAAAATGAATATATATAAAAATGAATTGCTATTCCTTAGTCTCACTAAAACTCGAGTACGGGTGAACGGATTTACCTTATCTTAGTCTTGAAATGTTCGTGGAGGTTCAGGGAAGGTTTGAAAGCTATAAAAAAAATTATTCATTTCCGGGAAAACCCCAAAAACAGCATTTTCTATTTCCCATACAAACGTTTTCTTTGACATTAGATTTGACAATTAACTAATATGTCAATCATTCTGTTCGATTGAAACAGGAGAAACGGACGAAGTCGAGGGCAAAAACTAGTCAACTATATTATTACTATTAATGAGCAATGTGTTATTCTATAGAATGGTTGATAAATTCTTTCTATTCCAAAGACTATCAATTGCCAGTAATAATCTAGTATTCAAAGTTAGCAACAAGACAAATAGAGTACTAAAATGTAAAAATACAATGAACAAGAAGTAGTTACTTGTATACAAAGAACATTAACAATAAATAAAAGTTAATGCGGTCTAGAGCTTTCTCATGCACTAACTACGATATAATCGTTAAGATAAATCGTAGTAGGAAGCTGAGATGGGTCAAGGTTGATCAATATTGGAGAAATGGTGTTTCTTTTCTCATTAAAATTGTAGTCAACATATATATTATACGTATTTATAAAATATTAATAATGTTTATCAAGTTTGTGTCTTTAAATTAATGATATAAGTCACCATCAAAATTTACTTCTAAAAGCCATAGAAGCGAAATCAAAACAATGTGTTTATGAACGTTATTGGAGAAAAGAATTGGAACAAATGGACTAAGCAATTTTTTAAACCTGAATTATATTATTATTAAAATTCTTTTAAAGTTCTGAACTTCTCCATAACATAAAATAAGGAACTTCGTTCCAATTATATATTTCTATTGCAGCTAACAAACCAGGTCAAGATTATTTCACATTCCTCAAGGAGACAATGCATTCATCATAAAACTTAATTCCAGCAAATATTTGTGTTTAAAGAACTTTAATAAACATAACCCGAACTATAAAAAGTTCCTAGAACATCATAGAAAATATAAGATTTATTTTGGTTCTCCTAGATATTATTGTTGGCATTAATTAGATTTTATATGAACCATAAAGGGGAAAGGAGTAGACAGCCTATCTGGTGGTGAGTGGTCGTTACCGTAATTTGAAAAGGATACCTGTACACGCGAGATAAAAAAGAAACACATTTTATACCTTTTTGAAAAAATGTGGCAAGGAACTTTTCACGTACAAATTAATGATGAAAAGTAGATACTTACGTAGATACGTGATGTGGATGATACCCGACCCTGCAACAGTGACTGCGTTCGTAAAATTACGACTCCAGCACTCTATCAAACAATCCGTCAGAACATCTTCCGTAATACACATACACCTTGATAGCCAACTCGTGTTTGATAAGCATATTGAAAAAATTACTTTAATATCTTACCAAATGTTGGGCTTCATCTCAAGGCAAGGTACTGACTTTAGGAACCCTAATACACATATTATACTTTGTAATGCTTACGTTCGGTCACATTTGGAATATGCATCGACGGTATGGAATCCATGTTATGCTAAGTATATTCAAGCAATCGAAACAATTCAAAATAAATTTCTTAAAAAATTAAAATATAAGTTTGGTCACGATTTGACTACTCTACTGTCCTTGCAAACTAGACGAGAATATAGAGACCAATTGTCTCTATTTAAAATTATTAACAGCCTTATAGATTCGCCTTATCTCCTAAATAAAATATTATTTACAAAGCCACTTTCGCAACTCCAAATCATTAAACAAATTTTTATTACAAAAACAGTTTTACAGTAAGATCGTGTAGCAACTATGTATAACGATAAATATAACCACATAGACTTGTTCACCAGCAAGTGAGTAAATTTAACTCGATACTTAAAAATCATTATATTAAGATTTGTTATTAACTCTTTTTTTTTCTTTTTCATATTTCATTTTTACACTTGTTAGTTTTTTTTTAAATTACCATACATTTAATTCCACTGTTTTATCCCTTTTATATATATGTTCACTTCCAGATTCATTATTTGTGGAAAATGTATTGGCATGTGGGTTATTTAAGGTTTATAAGTTTAATGTAATATAAAAATGCTGTTTGTTTCACTCACTTACAAATAAAATAAAAATAAAATACGGACGATAGAACCCACAAAAGAAACTCACTTCTCTACTGAAGCTACCCAGCCTTAACTACATAATACTACTTGACGGGTTGAAACTATGCTTTACATAAGGAAAGACGGTTATCCCGGTATTAAATACTGCGTTACTCAATATAATTTAGTTCTATTCCCCAAATGACTCTGAAATTGAACATCTTTTGCAATATCAAAGATCACTATACTCTTACTGATACTGAACATAAAATGGATTTTTTTAATCGTATATGCATAGATTTGTGTCATCTTGTTGAACTGAGTAAGATTAAATTTTTCTTATTCAGATACCTGCTCCAAGGAGATTTCGATGTCAGGCACATGATTTATTCTATTCTCTTCCACTTGTTCCTACCCATACTGCCATCTTAAAAGCGTCGTATGTATTTGGTTTGTAATATGTTTCATACGTCGCAACAATGTGAAAATAGATATTTTTATGTAAAAAAGTAATATTATTTTTATGAAATAATTAGTAGACTTGTACGAGTATGTTAAAGAGAAAATTAAAAATGTTGCTTCCCAAACAGATTTACTTAATACCTAAATGTTAACAGGATCAAATAAACAACATAAAAAGGTATAAAGAACTTTTTTAATATATAACATAAACTAAGCAAAGTATTTTTGATTATAACTAAGAAGTAGAGATAATCAAACTTTCTTGACATAATAAAACTATTTATAACAATCGGGCCACACATTGTATTAGAATGGTTTTGTTTTGATGTACATACTGTTGATTGTGTATTCGCTTGAGAAAATAACATTATGAAATGGAACTCACTCCGTTGAAAAATTAAAATATTGTATAACTTATCGATTATATTTATCTGGCATATGTATTTACGGACGCAATTAATGATTATATTAATGAATGGTTTGGAAGGTACAGGTTAAAAACTTTATAGCTCGAGCCGTTGTAGGCATAGTCGGATATCTTCGAAATAAAGAATTCCTTTCCTTGATGAAGCCAGAGAGGCTGCAATAATCACGAATATGGCATTTATGATGTCAGTTAAGATGACGTCATGCTTTCAAAAACCAAGATGGAGTAACTACTTGGACATATTTAATTGTTGATTTCATATATTCATACAATTTTACTCAATAATTCCCAAATAATTCTTTGTGTAAAAGTGTGTTCCTACTTTTGTAATTTCAGACGAGATTAGTGTTTGATACATATTTTTGAGCATTTTTTTGTATTCTTATATAGTTTGCGGTATTTATCAAAAATAAATAAATTTTTAAATGCAATCAGTGATGTGTTGGATATACTAAACCTGGTCATAAATACTTTTACATTGAAAAGATAAGCAAAATATTACTTTCGAATGTGGAATGTAACATTTACTACTATTATATTATTATCGCGACCAAACATTTTAAAATATTTTATAGTCCAGTCATTTAAGATTAAATTAGGTAAGAATCTCGGAATTCGAGATACCCAGCTGTAAGTCTGTAAATAGTTGTATATTGACACCCTAAAAGTTTTCTCAAAACCTACATATGGTAGGGTGTAAGCAACTATTAAATTTCATGGTCAAAGGTTACAAAAATCGGTTTATTGCGCTTTTTTTGGAAATATCTCATTTCCTATGGGTTTTTTGCTATTTGTGTTTATTATCAATATTGTAGAATACTAAATTCTCTACAAATTTTGTTTCAAAAAATTTTTTATACGGTGTACCGTTTTCGAGATAGAGGGCGGAGAGCGCGCGGTCACCGCATCACTTCAGGTCAACCGGTACCTCCGGTCGAAAACGCGCCATATATAGTTGATGAACTATTAATAAATCAATGATTATAAATATTTGTCAATTTTTATTAACTATTATATTATATTTTATCATTTTTTTCCTAACTTATCCACTTTTTATTCAGTATTAATTTATTTAACAACACTTACCTGTCCATGTAATTGCAGAATTGTTAATGAGAATATAAGAATTATATTTGAATTTTAACCTAATTAATATTAATAACTTCTTACATGATAAAAAAAAAACAAATAAATTATGAATTAATCTTTTTATTGAAAAATATCATTGAATAAATTATTTTTTATTGAAAGTAAAAAAAATGGAATAAAGGGTACAAAAACTACAATTTATAATTTTAAACATCTTCTTCCTCTTCATCGTCGTCTTCTGGCTGCTGGTAAATTTCAAACTGGTCTTCATTATCGTCTTCAACGACATTTGTTTCAAGTTCTTCCATGATTTCGGGATCAAAGGTTCCATCTTCGTTAATGTCGCTCTGATATGGTTGAGCATTGAGACAAGCTTACCCATTACATTGGCCACAAGCTAAAGAGCATTGCAAGCCCGCTTTCCTGCATCCGCATCGCGAACCACAACCACTTTTGCAGTTGCAGAAAATTGTATTTAGCAAATTTTCTGGAGCAGGTGGTAAAATTGTCATGATAGGCTTCAGAAAGTCATTTTGCATTGCCCAACCCCATACCTGGGGTTCCAAATCATGTCCTAACCAAGTTTGAACTTGATTATATACACGGTTGAAATGTTGCTGAGCAGCTGCACTTGTTGGTGGAATATTTGAAAGCTGCACAGGTTTATTAAGTTTTGTAGACTTGACGAAATGCGTATAACGAAGATGATCGAGACTTTTCACAGATTTCGGAGCATTATAGACTGCCAATGAGGTTTAAATAGATAAAGACTCAATGCATGAAGAAAATGATAAAATATAATATAATAGTTAATAAAAATTGACAAATATTTATAATCATTGATTTATTAATAGTTCATCAACTATATATGGCGCGTTTTCGACCGGAGGTACCGGTTGACCTGAAGTGATGCGGTGACCGCGCGCTCTCCGCCCTCTATCTCGAAAACGGTACACCGTATAAAAAATTTTTTGAAACAAAATTTGTAGAAAATTTAGTATTCTACAATATTGATAATAAACACAAATAGCAAAAAACCCATAGGAAATGAGATATTTCCAAAAAAAGCGCAATAAACCGATTTTTGTAACCTTTGACCATGAAATTTAATAGTTGCTTACACCCTACCATATGTAGGTTTTGAGAAAACTTTTAGGGTGTCAATATACAACTATTTACAGACTTACAGCTGGGTATCTCGAATTCCGAGGTGAACTTACTATAATGACTGGACTAATGACGTTAAAATGAAGTGGTGTGATAAAGAGAACCGAATCACTTACATAAAAACTTATTGCTTTACATAAAGTAGATATGGAATATTAATATGTATATAATTTGAAAATCCTCTATACGGTTGATTAAAGTTTATACATTGCTAGGTATAAAGAAACTTTTAGGTTTCATTGCACCGAGTTTTTCTGTTTCGTTTAGAAATAAAAAAATATAAATTTAAGTCTTCATAGTGTTAATTTCAGGCGATAATGCCGTCAAGAGAAAGAATTCGAAATATTTGAAGAAAAATAAGATAACACATGGGACCAAATCAACTATTTTAAAAGATGAATTTGTCTTGCATTTTAATAAGTAACGCAATGGTTATTTATGACCCGAGAAAATTCAAGAAACTTATAGGGAGGTGAAATACGAAAACCTATTTAATGTTAAAAGGGTTTTAATAAGAAAAAAATTGTTTACGGATAAGAAAATTTTGCAATTGCGTAATTTTTTTGCAAATAAATTACAAAATCATATATTCCGAATGCTCTAAAGAAGTTACTCAATTAGGTGACAGAATACAAAGAGGTAAGGAACTTTTAATGATAATATTTGTAATCTATTATTTGCTTCAGTGTTGCTACTTGCTAGATTACATAAAAGTATTCGAAGTAATTCATTACACACATGAATTTAGTCATAATTATCAAAATTAACTGTTTTTACTTTATTGCTCATTATATTCATGTTAAAGGAAATATAATTTACAAGTAATATGATGCAATTTAAAATTTTCCATGTCATGTTAACTTAAAAAAGTCAATGTAAACATTTTCTAGACGATCCAATTTCTGTGTCAAGTATAAGCCATGTTGTTTTCGTAAATTACTTTGTAATTTTATTTTTCAGCGCCATTTTATACTGTTGCTTAAATTTTATCCAAAGCTTATACTTATGCGGGGATAATGTATTTTAAAAGTTAATCCTTAAATGAAAATGTACAAATATATTTGATACGCTTAATATCAAGGAATATTATTTATTAATTGAAGAATCATGTCTTATGTTAGCCTGCATATTATAATAATATATTTTATATGTAAGTTACGAAAAAAACAAATAAATTGGATAACATAAGAAATGTACATACATTTTCTAGCATCTAAAGCAAACTTCGAAAAATTTCTTTCAAACAAACAAATATTGTGTCGGTTCATTCAAATAAATGACACGTACAAAGAAAAGCGAACAATGTATTACAAAAGTAATTTACGTACCTACTTTGTCTTTTCAATAAAATATGTAGTTTTCGTAGAATTACGTTTGATAAGTCCTTCTATCCTTTTAAAACGTTCTTTAATGTAATATCTATTTCTCCTCTCTCTTTATATATAACCTTGGTTTTTGCAATCGATATTATTTTATATCATTACATTCAAGTCTAGTTCACTAAGCCTCAGTCAGTATACTATGTAGCTCTAAGCTCCGTAGTAACTCTGCGTTCTAGATAAGAAAAAGTTCTTCTATGAACATGATTTGCAAATCGCAATACGGACATAAAATAAAAGATTAAAGATGTTGAAGTTTAGTTCAATTTCATCTTCTATTCTTATGGTTATTGTAACTCAGTGGGCTATTATAAATCATATTTTTGAAATAACTAAGGTTAATAACGAAACACTAGTATTTTTTATGATTTTTTGGAGCGTTTATTATTTGAGAGGTGTCGTTTTATTATCGCTATTAAAATACAACCATTTGTTGGGAAAAATAGTTTTATGACGAATGCATTGTCTCCATCGATAACTATAATATGTGGAAAAATCTTGACCCGGATTGTTGACTGCCGAAATATAATAAAATATAATATTAAATACATGCTTGTGAGGGATTGGCATTATATTATTTTTTATAATAAGAGATATATAAAAATAATCTTAACACCAGAATATTATTATGTCATTAAAACAATTTATATCCCTCCATGAAGTAGCTCTTGTGCCTTAATTAGTTATCATAATGAGTTGTAATATTTCAGAAGATAATTCTTTGTTGATTATTACATTTCTCAATCTATTCATTGAGAATCGATCAATATTTTTAACTTTCTCGCCCATTAATGTTCTATTCGTCGTTGTTTTTATTTCACTTTTGAAAGTAAATTTTCAATGTGAAGCACTAACTTAAATTTAAAGATGAGATGACTTGATAAATGTTATAAATATTTAATAAATAAATGTTATATATCAATACGTAGATGATTACAATCTCCAAGACTGAGTCACCTTGACCTAGCTCAGTTTCCTACTATGTACGATTTATCTTAACGATTATATCGTAGTTAGTACATGAGAAAACTCTAGAAGGCGTTAACTTTCATTTATTATTAATGTTTGTTGTAAAAGAATATTTTGTTGTTTGATAGTGAAACGTATGTATTTTACGATGTTAAGTTTATTTGGAATGAAACTAATATGTTTCTGATTATTCTACGCGTATTTTATTATTCAAAAACCTATATAATCTTGGCGTTACGGTTACCTTTTAGCAACTGTGATAACAGACAGACGAGATGTGAATTTTTGTCAGTTGGTCTTGTTATTTTCTATATACTCACAAAAGTCTTAGATCTCATTAATTTGAGTAGTTGTATTTTAAATACTATTTCCTTTGGATATAGAATCTTTAAATCAACTGTATTATAATATAAAACAGTTATTATTGTAGTTAATAAATACAAGACCTCTTCCCATCCTTGCACTAAGCTGAAACGTGATTGTATCAACAAAGAGGATTTGAGATCAAATGAAACAGACAGTAATCTGTGTATTCAGGCTAAAGCCAGGATTCAGTTAAAGTAGTTTACTAATATTAATTAAAGATTCTTATGTTGTTTATTTTGATTGTAATGATAATTTATAATAATTGCCACGCTATAATTTAGACCCATAGTCAAATTAATATCCAACTTTTTTTAAATAAGAAGTACGAATTTGCATGTGTAAACGTTAGCGTTTTTTACTGTCCGTATAGTAATGTATTTTTGTTTTCTTCGATTTATTATGATAGTTTGTTTCGATCGTTATATATTTGAATTCATATTCACTATGGTATAAATGTTTCAGCAAAGTATAATTTCCACCAGGTCAGGCCAATATATACATAGTTTCGTTTTAAAAAAACATTGATTAAACATCGTGAAATATTTTATTATTTAATTTTAAGATTATACTAACCTATAATTTAGTTTAACTATACTCTATGGGGTTGTATTACAGTGTATTCATATGAGTGTTAATATTCCTGATTTTCTATTACATACATATATATGTATAATTCTAATATTTCTTGAGCGTTTACTGACTTTCTTCTAGATCACCCTATTTTTTGTTCTTAAGGGAGATGATTATAATTTAATTCGTTTTAACAATTTACATATTTTCTTAAACATTTTAAAAGTAACAATTGTACCATGGCCTGTAGGTAAAGTTTAAGGATTATTCAAAATTAATATCAAACGTTTGTAGCATTCGTTGGTTCCTTAAGAAGTAGGAGTACAAATATATTATCTAATCATCTTGTAAAGTAAATATACAGACCGAGGAAGAGTATCAGCTATTTTATATTTTGCATTTTATTTGTAGTAAAAGGATAACGATTGTTAAGGTGTTGCTATTTAAAAAATCGAAGCACTTCGGAAATTAGACAGAGAATTTTCATATGAAAACTTATTGATTAGCTTGAAAACAAGTAGTAATAATATTGCAATTGCGTACGTACTGTGTTGATAAATTTTATGTAACCTGTCGTCAACGTAAACCGTGTTAGGTTTAATCAAATTTCAATTAGACCCACTGACCAAGAGAAGCATTAGGGATACATCATACTACATTACTGATTAAGTGTTAAACATAACCACATACAACTTCCAAATATGGTAAAATATTATTGTACATTTTTTGGAAAGCGTGTTATTTATGTTTTATTAGAAGTCAATAGACAAAAGTTTTTAATGTTATTAAAATGACTGAAATAGTTGACGCCACCATTATGCCTAATATACATTTATAACTATTCAAAAAGCTTAGAATACAAGAAATTTGCTTCTCATAAATTGTTATCATTTGTTGTAGTTATTAAAGAAAAGAGTAGTCACAGAAAATAGGAGTTGTTTGGTAATTATATGTACAATTTAAGTAATATAATTTTGTAGGAGCGACGTGACGCAATTATGAAAGGAAGCTAAGATATTAAATTACTTTGAAAATAAATCCGATAATAATGAAACTTTATATGTATAATGAAACCAAAATATTTTTGGATTTTTTGTAAGGACCGTAAAATCAACTCAATTATAATACAGGACAATAATAACAAATTTTTTTTCTCAAAAGAAATAGGTGACAATATTTTTTTTACATTCATATTTGTTACCTCAGTGAAAAGAGGCTTCTGTGCCCTGTACTAGTTAAAAGACTCTATTACAAGGCATAGAAGTGAAAAAACTTGAAATATCAAATGAAAAACTTTAGGTGGTGCAAATGTAAAGGGGGTTCAAGAAAAGTAATCTCTTTTATGAAACATTTTACAAGAATACATAGCTTTGAACAAAAGCGAGTTACTTTATGACAACTTTCATTCATTGAGAAATTATTTTTAGAAGAGAAGGTTATTTTAAAACATTCTCAATCATTAAATGTCAGTAAGTCTTCTGGGTCAGAGGGTTTTCCTCCAATATTCTTAGAAACTTTACCTCCAATATTCGTACTTCTAATTTGTATAAATTTTTAAATATCATGTACCTAGTTTTTAAATGACAAGCGTTTTTGGTAATAATTTTTTTGAATTCGATTAAACTATGAGCTCTCGTAACTTTAGTTTAATATAATAGTGTTTTAATTTCTAATCAATTGTCTAATAATATTCAGCATAATTTTAGTGAAAACCGCAAGTCGATAAGCATAGTATTTAAAAGTTATTGGATTATTAATGTTCTAAGTGGCAAAATCAGTGAAAAAAGAACACTCTTTACATACGGTGCACCGTAAAAATATTTTCATGAACTTCTACATTGTTGAATACTTTTCCTAAGTATTTTTTTTTGTATGCCTAATCAGAAAATTTAATAAGTTTAATCGATATTAAGAAACATTTATCTCTCCGGCATAAACAAAAACTTTCCTTCAAATCTTTATTATTTTATTTTAAAAGGTTCACATGTATTTTACATATTTTTAAATCAGCTCCTACTCCTCACCCAAAAAATTACTATGCTGTCTAGAAAGGTATATTAACTAACTACGCTACACATTAATGATATATAACAGTTCACAACGGTCGCATAATTCTATAGTGGCGTCATACTATCTCTGTTTTAATTGGTTCTAATGATCGGCATAAAGGACTTTATCATACAAATTAATAGTAGGCATTAATAACCCTTAGCCAGGTCCTGGCCGGAGTGATGTGTTTAGCACGAGAAGACAATAATGAGATCTAATGAGACCTAAGACTTAAAACGATATCTATCTGACCTGATAGCACATAAACGAAAAGTAATAATAATTACAGTTTAATAATTTTCTTCTTTTTCAACAAATTAAAGGCTTTACAAAGAATCTTAAGAAAAAATAATACTGTACCATTATGACAAAATAATTAAAGTTTGAAAACGTCGTAGTGGTGGAGATAGGTCAAGGTTCATATTGCTCGCTTTAAAAAAACGTTTAAGTTTATGAAAATATATTTGACGTTTCCGATTGTCCAAATATTGACCAAAATATTAATAAATAAAATATATTTTTTATTGTATGATGTGAAACGTAACGTAATTATGTAACGTATTATGTAACGTCATTGAAGTTGATGAAGAGCTCTTTCTTACTCATCTATCCCCTCTATTACTTTAATTAATTTTAACCATATTTTGTACGATATACTCGAGTTCTTATTCAACTTTTTACAGAGTAACACTAATGAACAAACACAGTCACGTTTTTGTAGATCACACAAGCTGTAAATTACCTGAAAATTTGGGAAATAATCATAATAATGTCAATGAAAAATCTTTTTTTGAAGTATGTTAAAAAAATATTATGATGACGTCGTTACATAGAAGAAAAACAGAAATAATTTTCAGTAACATGGCATAACGATCTTCATATAACTTTTGTTATTAAAGATATAACTTATCCAACTACCTTACTTTTATCATTATTATTGGTGGCTTCAACTCTTACCATTAAACTGTGAATTATTTGTATAATAAAAGAATATTTAATGTTAAAATATAATTACTCTTAATGTATTTTAAACGTAGCTCAGTTTATATTAAAGCTGTGTCTCACTTCTATTATCTCAGAGGTAATTATCAGACGTCCACACTAAAACGCTACAGTTGTAAAGTTTGTAGAGTCCGTGTTGTTACATTGTATGAAATATGTATTATTTAAATTTAACATATTAATGAATAATTGTACCACGTAATTCTTT
Organism: Danaus chrysippus; assembly: GCA_916720795.1. Taxonomy (NCBI): domain Eukaryota; kingdom Metazoa; phylum Arthropoda; class Insecta; order Lepidoptera; family Nymphalidae; genus Danaus; species Danaus chrysippus. Next base: position 2,433,311 of record CAKASE010000047.1, on the reverse strand, counting down.
AGATTATTCAGTGTTTGAATTTAAATATCCGTACTTAAGGTTAATTTTAAATTTAAATTATAGTTATTATTTAAGATAAGGATTTTAAATAATGTTAATTGTTGAACGTGTAATTTGAACCAATTTAGAACCATATGACCTTTTTTCAAGACTTGGTTTCGAATATATAAGCTCCATGATATATTAAACTAGTCGGTTTAAGCTACTCAGCCATTCTGTAATCAATTCTATGTATTTGGCCTTTACTAGCCAGAAAACAAATAGAATAGAAGAAGATATATTTCACGAATAATGTGTCAAATAAATTGGGAAGAAAAAATACTCTTATTACTTTCTTAATATAAAAGATTTAGTTGAATGAAGAGAGAAAATTTATAGAATTAATTTCTTGTATCTAATGGTTCTGAATAACTACCGAATTAAAAGACAAAACGAATGTTAAAATTAGTTATTAATGAGCTTCAAATAAATCCCTATTTAAAGTTTACGTACTGTACGTTTACTGTTATTATTAAAAGTTTCTGAATATATTAATTTTGTGTTTGAATGGTGATTTCTTAGGCAATTCTCAGTAACATTATCCTGTATAATGAATAAAATATTATTGATCTTATAGAATAATGATTATATTTTAACTGTTACAAAAAGTACTATTTAGTATATACTTTCAAAAATATTTGATTTTTTTTTCGCATTTTGTGTGAAATAAAATTCAAATAAAATAAAAGTTAGATTTAAGCCTTAAAAATCAAAAATATTTTATCAAAACTGTTTCAATAGACTTTATTGACCATTTATTATTGTTTGATTTAGTTATGAAAATGTCTACTTAAATTAAGTAAGTAGTTCTTTCTACATATAAAAAGTATAATACCAGCAAAGAAAATTATCCAAAACGAAATTCCAGTCATGACAATCGAATTAAAATGTATATTAATTCAAATTAATTAGAGTTTTCATTGTTACTATGTTATTAAGCCTATTATTTTCACAAATAAATTATATTATCATTAATGAAAGCCTCGTCTAACTCTCACGTCTCAGCCTTGACCTGGTATTATTTCCTCTAACGTTTAAATCGTGATTAGAAAAACGTCTCGAGCATTTGTTTATTAACGCTGGTTTCATTTATTTTATAAAAATATGAGAATGAGATTGCATTGAATCTAAATTTTTAATTTAAATATACTTGAATATCTTTTGAGTATTAGAAATAGTTTAGTTTTAATGGTTATATTTCATCATATAAATGGTTTATCAAGCAATAAAATGTATAATTAATTAATAATACTGGTCAACAAATTTGTATTTTTTTTTTGTCACATGAAGATTTATATTAAATTTCGAATATAATAGAGCCACCAAACAATAATATATCAATGACAAAAAATCTACGCATCATGTTTTCTTGTGATATCAAAACATATATTTTCGTAATAAGTATAAAAATCAGCCACACTTACAGAATTATTTTCAAATATGTAATGGATACTTATGATTTTCTTGAATATTTGGCTCTTGTCAGGTCCCTTGTAAGTCTCCAACAATAGTGTGCTAGCATTTCTGGTCTCCATTTCCCTTGAAAACGCTTTTCCATGAAGGAAATATCCTGATAGAACCTCTCACCTTATTTGTCACTCACGGTAACCAAATTAACCAGAAAGAAATCCAGATGAGAGTCCAGCATATTTAATATTAAGGACATATTACACTATAAAGCTTTTAATGATGTTGTAAGTTCAATTATTGATTCTTTGTAATTTTACATTTTATGGTTACCTAGAAAATTTGGAACAACAATTACAAATCATTTGCAGGCCAGTTTTTTCTGATTATTCAGTTTTTCTTCAAAGCTCTTATCTGGGTACTTTATAGTGTGCTTGGAATTGGTAATAATACCTTTAGTATGATTCAAACAAAAAATAACAACCACTTACACGATTCTTTGGTTTCGACCCAATCATTGGTATAGCAAATGGGAAATGTCTAGGTTCTTGTTTGGCCCTATCTAAAAGCAGCCTTACACACGTTAGACAACATTTATATGGAACCCAGAATTTGTCTTGATTCCCGAAAGGAAAATCAAAATAGTCTAAATAGCACTGCTGAATTAGTGATTGAAATGATCTTATAGGATCTAACAGGATTTACAGGATCTTATTGGATCTTACAGGATCATACTGGATCTTACAGGATTTACAGGATCTTACAGGATTAACAGGATCTTACAGGATTTACAGAATCTTACAGGATTAACAAGATCTTATTGGATCTTAAAGGATCTTACAGGATCATACTAGATTTTACAGGATTTACAGGATCTTACAGGATTAACAGGATTTTACAGGATTTACAGAATCTTACAGGATTTACAGGATCTTATTGGATCTTAAAGGATCTTACAAGATCATACTAGATCTTACAGTATTTACAGGATCTTACAGTATTTATAGAATCTCATAGAATAGTTACAAAGTCGACTAAAAGGAATTATGCTAACAAAGAAACGTATGTGAGACCACAAATGAATATGTTCCTGTCACAAGAAAACTGGATGTGATAGAAACAAAACTGTTATATATTTTTAATAAGGGTACCCCAACATATTTAAAAATCATAACAAAGTTCATGTGACACAAACAGTGTTGACCAGTGTAATAGGCTGCGGAGTGATGAATATTAAATAAATGAATTTAAATAATATGCATAGATTAATAAATAAAAGTCTTGTCGCTATATTAATTTAAAAATCTTCATTATAAAAATATTATTAAAAATATTCTGAAAGTTTCATTCCTTGCTTACTTATGAAGAAATAAAATCGCTATCAGTACCTAATTGAGGTTGGCCGTAATTGCAATTTATCGTATCCCAGACTTCCCCACAGCGGCACGTGCTACATAAATTGCTCGTTTAATATGACGGTGGAGTAGAACGAATTATTATAAATGAAGGAAATGTTCTATTACCTGACGAATGCGAGATATTTATGATGAGAACTCGAATTCGGGAAACGGTTTTAACCATTCGTAGCATCTGCTACGAGCTCGTAGTTCAGCTACGAAGTCTTAGCTGGTGCTACGAGAATGAAGTTAGTGTCTACAGATTGGTGTTGTATGATTTATTTGGTGAAACCAATATTGTTTAAATTATACAGGTTGAACTACAATATACCACAGAATAAAAAGATAATTAAAAAGTTCTCATTTGCATTTATAAAACTTGCAATTTATTTATCAAAATTTCATTTGCGTTTCAGATAATGAGGACGTCTTGACAGTCTTCATTTTGTTTTCAATTAACTATATTTATTTTTTACAGTTTTTATTTAGAATATAATATAAGGTGGATTATCTCATACAACTTATTGATTATTTAAAGTTCAATATCAGTATAGAAGTGTGTTCATGTCAAAATTTTAAACTTTCATCGCAACCTCGAAATGTTCATCAAATATGGATTTTATGAACTCGAACGGGAATATTTTCTTAACAGCTTATGGTTTTAATAATATATATCGTATACCAATGGAACTGATGATAATTACTTTGTATTGTAAACATATAAAATTATAAAGAATTGCAAAAGATTAGGAACAATTGAATTATTTAATGGATAAAAATACATAACCGAATAGCCTTATTACTCAACCATAACTATAGATTGTTTATCTATAAAAAGATTTCAAATTTACATTCAGATTTGAAACGTCTTAAAAATATTTGCCAGACTAGTATCAATTAGATAAATGATTGAATTATAATCTCCCATCTTTCACATTAAAGTGAATGTAGTTTTTCAAATTGTTATACAAATATTCTTGGATATATCATATCTTAAAAAGCACTTTTACTCATGATGCTATATAGTAATTGATAATGTATACGCAGTTTTTGAGCTAATTATAAATTTTTGGCAATTATAATAAATGTGTATCGTATAGTCGTAATTTTTGAGACCTTTTTATTAGTATGCTACTAGAAAAATAGATATTTTTTAATTAATTTAAAAGAATTAATAAAGAACAGTCGGTAGTGTTGAGGAGTGAACAATTTAATAATGAAATTAAAATTATAAAGACAATTAAAAATAGTGAGAAGTGTCACAAATGATGTCATTTCTTATTCGTTAAGTACATAAATAATAAAATTTAATAAAAGTAAAATGACGTAACTCGTAATCCAATATGACGAACGAACGAAAATGGCGTATAAGTTAGTTATTCTTTTAAACGAAACTAAGTCATTTTCATTATGTATTATTCTTAGTGAACTCATATTATGATGGATAACATAATAATATAGAGTTTTTTTTTAGGATTGTAAGGAAATTTAATACATTTTAATTTATTTATTTAGCAATTAAGTTTTAATAATATTAAAAAAAATTACCACTTAACTAACTTCTTGAATTTATAATATGTGAAAAATTTATCATTAAAATGATGTTATTATTCACAGGTAATGTTTATGTTTCAAAAGGGACGACGTAAGGGAATTATATATCATGACAAAATTTATTGCATGTCAGACCATTCTATATATTCAAAATATTATTTTTACATACAAAAACTTATTTTTATATTACAATAGATTTAAAAATTATTCATTACTATAGATTTATATATGACAATAGATTAAAAAAATATTATAATAATATTATTTTTTATTTCTTTTTTATAAATTTTAGCTGCACAAAATATATATGCTTAGTATATCATATGTTAGCATAGCTATGGTTTGAAAATTATTGTATTACTGTTTGTATAACTTAGAGAATTTGACATAAAAAAAGTTTTGTTTATTTGGATATAAACTAACAAATTAAATGGAACAGTTACATCGTTTAGTTTTTATTTAATATGATAAATGTCTTTATCTGTTTCTCTATAAAATAGAAAAGTTGTTACTTAAATAACAACATAAAAAATTAAGTCACCTTAATTGAAATATTTTTGTTATATTTATTTTTACAGAGTAATTAAGTTTGAAAACTTGAATGGATATTGTGGAAAGCTATATTTTATTACATATATAACTCATACTAAGTCATAGATATAGTAAGCGACGTATGAGTATTTAATTTTAAAGTTTAACCATATATCACTAAGATTTAAAATAACGTTTCAAGTGTAAGATATCTAAAGACATGAGATATGAGTGTAGGTATTTGATGTCACTTGTGTGTTTAGATCACCGTCCGTGAATGTTTGTGAAGTCGATCTAATGATGTTTACCAACTTCATTTACACGTGATATCTTCGGGGATTTCCTTTCATATAGGTTTTGATATTAATATGGATGACTCGTATGTTATTAAAGTCTTGATGACGAAACGGTTGAGATTATTTATCCATAATATGTAGCAGTTGTAGCTCGTCCTACGATTTTGTAGCTTAACTTTTTTCTTCCTAGCATAATTACGGTAAACAGTTATATTGACCTCCTATTTAGATTGAAGTAATCAACGCAAGTGTAACGAAGGAGTCAGCCACCCATAAAAGACAACCTCGCCACTGTTTTTAGTCTATCGGTGGCTCCATAAAGCCGGTTGACGACTAGATGGGAGAACGAGATGATAATTTCTAAGGAATTTCGACGTCTTCCACTCTCTGTCTAGTCCAGTCAAGCTGTCATGGGTACAGTGAGTCAACTGTATTATAGGGTTCTTAGTTCAAACCTCGTTTGAAACGTGTTCAAACCTCAACTCAGATCCAACATTGCATAACTCAAGCCTGGAAACTGGGATCAAAATTGCCGTAAAGTAACCGAATCCTTTGATAAAATGTAGTAGTGCATCTAATAAATCGTGCAGTATATCTCTAAATCATAATTAAATTTTAAATGTGTACTTGACAAAACAAAAAACATTGCCTTTAAATTGAACCACAGTATTGGGATCCATGGGGTTGACATAGCGAACGACGTTCAATTCCGGAGACATTTGGAGGACAAGGCAAAACTTGCCTCTAAAAAACTAGGTGTACTGAGTAGAGCGAGGCAGTAGTTCACACCGGGGCTTTTACTGTACAAAGCACTGGTTCGTAACCCCATGAAGTATTGTTCTCAGTAAGTAAGTAAGTACTGTTCCAGTGCCCCACAATAATACATCGGGGAGCTCGTATTATATGTACATTAACTAAACGGATTTCATCCACATCACCTGGATGCATTTAGTTACAAAACTGTGCGTGCCACCAGGCTTGCTCAAGAATGGTTGGCGATTTCAAACTTATAATTGGAAATTAAATGTTCAGGTTTCCTCACTTTGTTGGCCTTCACTGTTTGTCAGTGCTGTCTACATGCTCTTAGAAAATACATTTGACTCAGAAAAATCACATTGGTACTTGCCAGGTTTAGAACCCGCGCCCTCGGGCACGAAGGCGGGAGCTCTAACCACTAGGCCACTACTGACATAAAATGACTATGCTTGCCTTTTTTAAATTCTATAGGATATACATATTTTAGACCAATATGTGGCAAGACTGTTAAGAAACACAATCCAGTCGAATGTAAAGAAATAAGTCGATGTTTAGCTTTAGCAAAGTACTTGTAGTGATAAAACCGAGTGCACTAAGCTGAGTTGGCAATGTAGACGATTGTTTTTTGGCAACACTTCCCATTCACTGTATTTTTGGCTAGTTTGCTTAACAATTACATGTGTAAGATAATATTAATTAATATTTTTATATATGAAAGCTTTGTGAATAAAAAATATCAAAACTGAGATGTATTATATATGTAATATTCCTATAATAATCAAATAATCCTTGACCCGATGTTTAACTTAATGAAAACAACAAACTTTTTGTTGATCGGATAAACGTAATAAGCGGTTTAATTTTTTTCTACTTAAAATAGCTTTTATCCAATATGAAAGTGCCGTTTATTTTAATGAGTACAAACACGTGAGAGAATCATTTGTCAATACGTCGACAATACTACGTTTATAAATGTATATAAAAACTACATCGGATAATTCAAATAAAGTTCATTATTCAGCATTTTAAAACGTTGAGTTGTAATAATATGAAAAAATATAATATATTGAAGTTTTTAATATAACATATTTTTCTTTATAAAATAGTATTTTTTAATATTCTCATAATTACCTATATAAAATCTTAATAAGAAACTGTTTTTAATATAAGAGTATAATTATTATCGTTAAATTATCTTCTTTATTTACATGTAATAAAGTTTTAATTAAATAAAAAACTGATACTTTTGTATTAAATTAAATTTCAACGAAATTTATATTATTTTTGCGATACGTTTCTTTCATTTATTTTTTAATATAACAACTCCGTGTGTCGTTATAGGGACGCACCTCAGCGACTCACCTTATATACAAGCTGATTTATTTTCATCTATATTAAAATTTATTTGTTTAACTGAAAAAAGATGTATTAAAAGTTTATTTTCTAATAGACTCTCTATTATTTTTGGAGACAAAATTAACATGTGTGTCCCAACACACTTATATAAAATATTTTAATTAAATCAGTTTCCCAATTTTGGCTGTATACAAAAACACATACAAAACTTCCTATACATTATAGAATCACGTATTAACTTAACCAAATACCCAGTGATCATTGTATAATGTATAAATAAATATCGAATTATATGTTATACCTAAAAAGTTCCGCGCGTCGAACTTTGGATACATATAACTTTTTGTACTAAACCCTGTAATTACGTAAAACTTTCTAACATTTACATAAACCCTTCTAAATTAAACGTGAACTGTTTTGAAGGCAATTTAAATTTAAAATTATCATTGATATAAAAAGTTGTATTACTTTTTACGAAGTTAATATTTTTCTAACACCCTTTATGTGTCCAGTAGAAATTAAGGCTTGGCTATTCTCAAGAGCCTTATTAGGTACTGAAGGGAATTGTCAGGTATTTGTTTTATTTAGGTCAATTACTAAGCATTGTTTTGAAATTTTTAACTATGTATTTTTGAATAAAACAGAATATTAATTCTATTTAGAATACTTTGCACGTAGATAAGAGGCGTTTGATGGTTACTAAGTCTTTTAAGTTAATTTAATTGTTTTGTTAATTGTAGATGGTTGGAGAGAAGAAGTGAGCAGATTATTTAAATGACGCTTTATTTTAATACTAATATTTAATATGGGTAGAATGCATTGACTGTAGATTATAATAGAAATTTCCCAAAATTTGTTAGAATCATATGGACTGAAGGATTTTAGGAAGTAAAATAAACTAATATTGGCAGTCTTTACATATTGGATCGTTCAAACATAAGTTGTAATGCACGTTTTCAACTACTCAAAGAGACAACAAGAGAATTACCAAGCAAACAAATTAATATAATAATGTAGAATTATAGAGGATTATATTGTACCCATAGTTTCGCTTTTAAAGTATCTACTATCAATCTTCCTTGTTGGAGAGATCTATGGCACAGAACAAACAAAACTATGTGTTATTCCAGTACCCATACAAAAAAAGATGACTTTATGAAATTGGATTGAAAAACAGTTTAGCAGTCTAGAGTATCAAAAACAAAAAATAAAAAAAAAATCCATTTACAGTAGTAGACGTACTGTAATAAAATCTGTAAACCTATAAAAAAGCAATTCTATTTCTTATTTAGAATGAATTGAAGATGTCATGATAGCTTTAAATTATCGGTTTCTAAATCCTATTCCATCAAGCAGCGCGTGTACCTTTCAAATGGAAAGCTTAACGAATCGTGTTCTAAAGCTGAAAGCTACTCCATCTCTAAATTGTATAAATGAGGTAAGAGTCACGTATATTTTTCATGTTTTTTCTAATGTTTCAAATGTTCATATATTTTAATGTACTAACAGAATATATAAAGATAATTTCATACGTTCGATTTGCATTATTACGTTCCCCCATAACGTCCTTCTAACATTTTCAAAGCGGAATCCTTTCTTTTGCGGTCTAATGACGACATTTCTTAGAAAATGTTTCTCTCAGCTATGCTACGTCGGATTCATGTGTTTTGTAACCATTGCGTTATTTGTTTACAAGTTATAATATAATTTATTTATCGAAACAGCAATGTATGTGAACGAAGAGTAAATTTTCAGGTCTAACATTTTAAGGGTAATATTGTAGTGAGTGTGATAAATTCAATTCAAAACACAGACAGAGGATCTGTGTTTCATCCAACCAGATGAATGCGAAAACGGGACCACGCTAGTTATCCTTCAAATATTTTAGTTCTCTATCAAGGAAAATTATACTTTATTGATATAAAGATTCAGTCTATTTTAGATCCTCGTATAAAGTATTTAAGCCGTTTAGTTTTCAGAACGTCTATGTGTCCTTTTCACCCGACTTGCACAGCTAGTAATCAGTCGCGAATATACCGTCCCGAGCATCGCTCGCTTCGTTCCAAATATATTAATTTACATAAATAAATAGAAAAATAAAAATAGTATTTATATATTTTGTTATCTATATTATTATTTAAAGAGCTGGATTAAAAAAATTATATAAGAAAAAAACATCACGTCCAGTGCATTATTATAAAGATAATAATAATTAAAGTTTTGAGAGAGTAAATAAAACCTATTTAGCAAAAAAAAAAAAAGAAAGTGCTCTAAGAACTATTTACATCGAAGTGTTCGAATTCATCACAAAAATAAACATGAAGGCTTCATCATTTTCCCTGCGTGTTATGCGAAGGGTGAGTAATTAATATAATATATAATAGTAATGTTAAGTATTGACAAAATCGGTGGGGAGTAACAGGTTGCGTCGCCCCCGCAGCGAGCTACAGGTTGGTTGACAGCTCTATGTAATTGATGTTTCACCTGTGTTGACCACACCCTTGTACATAAATAATATAATATAAATATCGACACAACTTCAAATATGAAATAATATAGGTACTAGAAAAAATAAATATATTGAATACTTTGTAGAGGTTAGTTTATTTTCTACGACGACTGTTTTGCTAAACGTATAATATTCAATTATAATATCATATATTTTTGATAAACTATGATGATTAGAACAGAGAAATGTCTAGAAAAAGTGCCGCGACGTAGTTACTTATTATGCAATATGTTTTGTTCAGTGAAAGAAACAGCTGAGCGTATATTTTAAATATAAAAATGCTCAATCGAATTTCATTTTTGTCATGACACTTACCAAAATTCTTTCTTACCATATTTATATCCCATCGTAGCTCGTAACATCACTTTAAAGTTTCTTTTCGTGTGAGAAGTGTGCCCCAAGGACAAAACGTGTCATGCATACGACTCACCAAGAGATTAAAGAAGTGAAGAAGATGCTCGAGTTTGTTTAAATCGCTGTTGCTTATTTCACTTTGTAGGAAAAATATGGAATTATTTTACGTCATAATTTTATATCGAAACGCTTTCGTTTCGTTATATCTTTATATATCTTCATTTTTTGAAAATTAAATTGGAATAAATAAATTTCATTTATAATTATCTCAATAAAGCCATATGCATATTCTGACTGATAAAAATGGGTTATACTGAAATGGATAGATCGTACTTACCTCATTTTCTCTCCGTGTTATCGTTTACACTTAACTGCCCCTGAAAAGCCTCACTGTTCGTAAAACTACTGGTATGACCACGATAACCACTTGAATAGGATTAGTCACAATTACCATATATATCGTTGTCCTGGGACGAAAAATATCTCCAGGTTATACTAATTCTTTTCTTTTTTTTGGGCGGTAGGCAAAGAAAACTACAACACTGTTCTGTGGTTATAAGTTTCGATTTTATTATTTATTTTCATGAAAAGTTGATAAATTTCTTCAGTTTATTAAAGAATAAGTCGGATTAAATACTCACAAGTGTTATCCCAGCTAAACATATGCATTTAGTGCTAATTTAAATATTCCACCTGCACTGTCCTGCCAGCTAAGCAAACTTTGTGTTTATAAATTACATAATTAAACTTTTCACAAATCATGGCAAACTATTATAATGTGATTCAGTCACAAAAGGCACTTGAATCGTTGTTGATGAAGAAGATGACTGAATTTGAGAAGCAGCTCAAGGCAAGTATCCCAGGAAGCAATGTCAGTGTTGCCGGTCTTTATGATGAATTCAGCTGCTTCAAGGACCATGTCTGGTCAATATTAAGCCTTTTGAGGCAACAGATCTCTGATCTCAATCAAGTTGTTGATAATATTGAAATGAGACACCGAAGAAAGTATCTGTTATTTAATGGTGTACCGGAGGAACCTAATGAAGATCTTTCAAATTCTATTTCTGATATCTGCAATGATAAGCTTGGTATAAGAGATGTAACCAAGGATAAGATTATTGCTTGTCATCGTCTTGGTAAACATTCTGAGGGCAAGCATCGTCCCGTGCTTGTGAGGTTTGTCGACCTCAATCTGAAAACTGCTGTGTGGAAGAAGAAGGCTAGTCTTAAGGGCTCCCCCTTTGTGCTGTCTGAGTTTCTAACCCACCAACGTCAGGCGTTGTTCTTGCTCGCGCGCAAAAGATTGGGGATGAAGAACTGTTGGACATTAGACGGGAATATCATTGTTAAGCTTCCCGATGGCACCAGACACCGTATTGATACCGAGGAGAGCCTTTCTAAATTGACTGTTAATACCGATGTCGCTGCTGAGGCACCTTCAAGTGGAAATCAGGACTCATCATCAGGATACAATTCCAAACCCAAGCGAGCAGTGAGGGCAAAGAAATAGTGTTCCTCATTTATTTATTTCTTCGTATTTTTTCTTTTTTTTTATCATTGTATTTATTCGAGTATTAAGCTTTTTTGAAAATCTTGTAATTAATAACAAATCCCCAGAGCAATTTTGGTATCGTTGCTAAGGTAAGGGTATTCTTTATTTATCATGTACATATTTAAACTATAATACTTTTTACTATTCACTTAAGCCGCTCTGGTATTATTGAATTGTAATTCAATTCATTTATGTTTTATTACTTCATTGGTTAATTTTAACTTAGAATTTTCTTCGGTATTTGTATAAATTACTTTAACGTTGACACTTGACATAAATAGTATCTTTCTCTATACTGACAGTTGACAAAGACAATATTCTGTGTTGCCTAGTCGTGCATGTATTCATAAATTGTAATAGATTATAAATTTAACGTGTCAACTAATCATATTATATTACAACTATATTTATTTTAACCTATGTAAATATATGACACTTTCATTTTTAATAATTTTTAGTCTTAGTAGATATGTTAGATATAGGTTTTCTATTGTAATAAAAAAGATTATTACATTATGTACTTTGGTGTCGCTCTTAGAAATAATAATTAAGAATACCCTTGTTAACAGTAATTAAGGTTATCTGTCATTGTTAAGTCTACTGCTTTGGTCATTTAAATTTTAGTGTGTAATTTTTATTTTTTTTATTTTATTTCTTTAACTTTTTTTTTTTAATTATTTATATATATATTTTTTTTGTTATCATTAGTGTTTAATGATTAGTACAGTTTTAATGTAACCGTCAGCTGGCGGGACAAGCAGGAATAATTGTTATTATTCTTCTTTTTGTTTTTTGGTTTTTATATATACCTATATTATTTTTTTTTACATATATATTTAAATCCATTTATTTAATAATTAATTTATCATATACGTATTTTTATCTTATTTATAATATAATTGTAGTATTATGTCTGATACAGATGATGATGTATTTTTATCAGCATGCAGTAGTAGTTGTTCCTCGTACACAGATGGTGATTCTTTCCATGTTCCTGAGACGCTTGGGACTTTGCTATGTAGTTCTTTTCTTAACTCTCCTAGCTCTTTTAATGTCTGTCATCTTAACACTCAAAGTTTACCTTCTCATTTCTCTGATTTTCTTGAAGCCTTTTCATACGCCCCTGTAGACGCAGTATTGATCTCCGAAAGTTGGTTGAAACCCTCACTTAATTCCGCCTTATATAGTCTTCCCGGTTTTGTGCTGATTCGGAACGATCGGGTAGGCAAAGGGGGAGGAGGTGTTGCTATCTACCTTCGTTCGGATATTGCTTATACTGTTCTTTTTACTTCTCCTTCTTCTTTCTCGTTTTCTGCTGAATTTATATTCCTTGAAATCCGTCTCAGGGGTGTAAAAGCTGTTCTTGGAGTTATCTATTGTCCTCCTACTGTTGACTATTTCTCTTCACTTGAACCTATCCTGGAATCCCTTTCTTCGGATTACTCACATCATATTATCATGGGCGATTTAAACACGGATCTGTTGAAAACCACTCCACGTTCTCTTAAACTTTCCCAACTCATAGATTCGGTGAATTTCAACATTCTTCCCTCTGAACCTACTCATCATAACTCTGACTCGCCTGACACTTGGTTGGACGTTATCATAGTTTCTTCTAAAAATTCTGTGATTGAATATGGTCAACTTGCAGCTCCCGGGTTTTCTCGTCACGACCTTATATATTTATCATACAAGCTTAAGTCACCTAAAGCTAAAGCTCCAATAGTATCGATGCGAAACCTAGCTAAAATTGATCTTGAGGCTTTGAAAGAAGATGCAAGATCGCTGGACATGTCCTTGATGTACCGTTCATCGACAGTAGTTGATAAAGTCTCTCACTTTAACTTGTCTATTTTATCACTGTTCGATAAACACGCACCTTTGAGACCTGTTAAGATCAGGCGTCCGCCTGCTCCTTGGATTACCAAAGAAGTCCGAATGGCCATGTCACGACGCGATCGCGCTTTCCGCAAGTTTAAGCGTGATAGGAGCAAAGAAAACTGGGATTTGTATAAGGTAGCTCGCAACAGGTGTAATCTAATGGTAAGAACAGCCAAACGCCACTATTGTCACGTTAATGTTAGCAATGCATCTTCGGCCTCAGTATGGAAATTTCTTCAAACTCTAGGTATAAATAAACGGAATGAAGACATTGCTGTCTCTTCGTTTTCTCCTGATACATTAAACAGATATTTTTCTTCCAGTTCTCCGTTATCTCAAAATACTAAATTATCTACTATTTCTGAGATTGAATCCATGGCCTCTCTTCCTTTTAACGACTTAGTCCTTTCTCCAGTGTCTGATGATGAAATTCGTAAAATAATCATTTCAATAACATCTAATGCTACTGGTGTCGATAGTATCAATCGACCTATGATTTTACTTATTCTGGACTATGTACTGTCGGCTATTACTCATATTGTAAACTTTTCCATTTCATCTGGAGAATTCCCTTCCTTGTGGCGTACAGCTTACATCATTCCACTTCCTAAAGTTCCCAATCCTTCCCAACTAAATAACTTCAGACCTATTTCTATTCTTCCTTTTCTATCGAAAATTGTGGAGCTGTGTGTCTACAAGCAGGTCTCTTCCTTTGTTTACAATAATAATATTCTCACCTCATATCAGTCTGGCTTCCGACCAGGCCATAGCACAGCTACCGCTCTTCTCAAAGTATCTGAGGATATTCGGGTTGGCATGGAGAATAGAATGATCACCATTCTGGTCTTAATTGATTTTTCCAATGCTTTTAACATGGTTGATCATGATATCGTCCTGGCCATATTCAAGCATTTAAAATTTTCTTCATCAGCTCTGGAATGGTTCTCCTCTTATCTTCGCGGCCGCCGGCAAGCGGTTAGGCTGAATCAGTCCCTCTCCGAGTGGCTTGATCTTTCTGCTGGCGTTCCGCAAGGTGGCATTTTATCTCCTATTATTTTTTCTCTTTTTATAAATTTCCTTTCTTTTCATCTCGACTGTTCTTATCATTTTTACGCCGACGATTTGCAACTATACTCTAATTCAGAGATAGACAATATCGAAACAGCTATAAATAAAATAAATCAAAATCTTTCTTACGTTTACAACTGGTGTAATAAATTTGGCATTGTAGTTAACCCTACTAAGTGTCAGGCGATCATTGTTGGTAGCTCACGTCTCATGTCTAAGTTAAATATTTCTTCTTTGTCACCTATCGTTTTTAACAATACGACTATTCCATACTTCCACCGCGTTAAAGATCTTGGTCTTCATATTGATAGTACATTAAGTTGGAATGTGCATATTTCTGAAGTTAGTCGTTCTGTCACTGCCACGTTAAGGTGCCTTAATCGTTTAAGGAATTTTTTACCTATTAAAACTAAAATCTTACTTGTACAAGCCCTTATATTTCCTATTATAGATTACGCTGATGTGTGTTATCCTGATCTCAATGAAACCCTTTTGAACAAACTTGACCGTCTCCTAAATAACTCCTTACGTTTTATCTTTTGTCTTCGTAAATTTGACCACATTTCTCACTGTCGAGCAGAGCTCAAATGGCTTCCCATCCGCCAACGCAGAGAATTACGTCTATTGTGTCTTCTTTTCTCTATTCTTTTTGATCCCCAATCTCCTCTTTACCTAAAAGATAATTTTCAATTTCTTTGTGACAATCATGATCGACAGCTACGCTCTAATGACTCTCTCCTCCTCTCTTTTCCCAGCCACCACTCTGGTTTCCTCTCCAACTCCTTCTCTGTAAAATCTATCAGACTGTGGAATAAACTTCCACTAGAAATAAGAAAGGCACCTACAAGGGCAATTTTCAGGCGTCGCTTACAGGAACATTTTGCTCAGAATCTGTGTTAAGTCTCTGTTTTTATTATTGTTTTTGGTGTATTGTATTTGTATGTGTATGTATATGTATGTGTATGTATGTATATGTATGTGTATGTATGTGTATGTATGTGTATGTATGTATATGTATGTGTATGTATGTGTATGTGTATGTATGTGTATGTGTATGTATGTGTATGTATATGTATGTGTATGTATATGTATCTATATATATGTGTATATATTATGTATATATCAATAGAAATTAATATGTATAGTTTTACTTTTACATACTACCGTCTTCATGTCTTTCTGCTTTGCCTAAGGGTTGACTGGGAGAGAATGCCTTCAGGCATTAAGTCCACCTTTTGTTTCTACTTGTGTAGTTAGACAATAAAGATTTTAAATAAATAAATAAATAAATAATTCTTACTATAAGACTAATAACATTAAACCCATAACTTTATTTTTTACTGTCCAACTATAAGTCATTTCGTTCTAATCATATTCACATATATGTGTCATGGTTTTTATTACTTTCACTCAAGTATTAAGGCTATTTTTGTTTGTCCCTAACATCTTGTAGGATATTTTTGCACAACGATAAAGAAGTAATTTATTCAAAAAAGATACATAATGTCTTGCTAATATATTGGAACAGAAACAGATGGTACAAAAAACAAAGGGATCGTTATCATAAAAGTGTCATCAGCTATTCATAGCTTCTTTTTACAGTAATAACAAAAATGTGTACATATACTTGATATAGCTCAATTTATCCAACAAAATGTAGATAAATTTTTGTAGATATAATTATGGGCGGTTGCATTTAAGTCTACTATCCCAGTCGTTTAAAATCACATAAGTTGTTAGATCAGTTTATTGGTGTCAAATTGTAATGGAAATTATTAAGAACTAAAATATGTACTATATTGAATAATTAATGTTCACAAATTAACACCCTGAAAACTACAGCTGTGTTAAGTATAAAGTGTGAAGCCACTACCTAAGGATTAAATTTTAATGATAAATTTATTTTTCAGTCTTATGCTTTTAGTTTTTATTCAATTTGGCAGTCGAGATTATACAGGGTGACTGGTGAATTACTATCAATATTTAAGGAGCATACTCGGTACATGATTCTCATTCGAATTATGTAAAAAAAATAGGCACTTAATTTTTGACAAAATTTCCGTATAAATAAGTAAAGTGTTGACACGTTCCAAGTGTTCAAGTGTGGACGCGTGCGGCGACGTGTTGATACAACACCACGTCACGACATGCGTATGTGTGAGTGTCAGTGTATACCTAATCTGTAGGGTGTTCACACGATGCGTAATTAATTACATAACTTTTGGTTAACTTTACTAAGAAGTTTATTAATATTTATGTTATATTAATTTTTATTTTGTCATACATATATGATCGTCAAATATCACGTCCTCAAATATCGATAGTAATTCACCAGTCACCCTGTATAGCTGAGATCAATCATACATTTTAGATTAAAAAAAGGCAAGTATATTCATAAAATTTTAGTGTATTTATTTTTGGTGTCTCTGATTAAGCATTTAAATAAATATTGGTCAGTGTGAGGAGTAGGTCGGCTTTTACTTTTTTTTCCGGATCTATCTATAGTTAAAAACAAGAATTGCCTTTTTAAATGTTTAATGTATTTTGTTACATGAGTAACATCAGTGTGATATATATTCTTTTAAAGAAAAGTATTTGGATAATGAAGATGAATGTAAAGAAATTTACACTTTCTCTATTTTGTCAGACAAATACAAATATCCAACATCTCTAAAACTGTTCACGACTTTGTTAAAAACTTTTAGATATTGGTGTTTTTAAATTTGTTCTTTATGAGAATTTCTTTCAGTGTTTTTGAGATTTTCTTGCTTATTTCTAAATTTTATTCATTCTGATGGTCCAGAATCAAGTAAGTGTAAAATTTGATATTTTTTAAATCCTTCGCAGTCTTATTTCGATAGGAAGTTAGTCACAAAACACTAAAGTAATAAAAGGACAAATCATTAAAAAATGTACATACGTATATAATATGACACAAAAATAGCACTTTTACGTTTGCAGTGTTAGATTTTCAATGCTAAATGGACTTTTTTATTCACAGAATACTCAATAAACTTCGATTTCCATTAGCAAAATTGTAGTGATTAGAAAAATCTCGTTTGAAATAGTTTATATATTTTTTTATTCTTTATGGAAGCGAAAGCTTTTAATCCCATTAGCTGTTGTAAATGTGTAATAAACGTTTTTTTATTTGTGATAAATTACAATTTACTTCATGTTGTACACTGCGTCATTGAACAGTGCAACTACAGTTTTGTAAGGACACTTTAATTTTTTTCTAAATAATAGAGAAAAGAATTATTAAACACATGTTAACTAATTTTATTATCTTTTGTAAAGTCTCTTTCTGGTCTTATTACGTAAAGAATGTTTTTTTAAGTATTACATAATAATATTAATATTAATTGCTATATTTTGAGTCCCCAGAATCATTACAAGTTAATTTTAGTAACCAATAATAACAGATCTCATATCTTCTATCTCATGTTTTTGTTTTAATTTGTATTCTGTCAGCAATTCAATCTTCTAAAACGTTACGAATAAACGCAATTCCATCTCAAATATTTATTTTCAGTTAATGGATTTTTTCTGTCTATAAAATGTTTTATTTGTGTATATATGTAGGAGCAAATCCCTCACAGTGAGTGACAATAATGTTGTCGTTTACAGTGTAAAGATATATAATGTATATACGTAACACATACGTCGAGATATAAGGAAGCGCTTTCATAATTTTCCGTCCCTTGGCAGTCGGACTTGTTTTTATATGGCTTTATTCAATTCTATGGCTCAATAGTTAAAAGTCCAGTTGTTAAATATATATGACTCCAGATTGACAAATTATATTAAATCATAACGTTTTCAATTTCAACTGTCAGTACCAAATGACAATCCGTCAATAGGGAATAACTTTCTTAATATTTTAACAATGCCTCCAATAAATCAAACTTATAATTCGTAATATACATAAGATGATTTTCCTAACTTATTTATTTTAAGTAGATATAAAATATGATAATTTTAGGCATCATAGAAGAAATTTCATGAAATTTAATATTAAGCTAAAATATTAAATTTCGTGAACAAGAGTGTTTTTTATTGGTTTTTCTATAAAAAGACGTGCTCATAGAGTGTTTGAATTGGTAATTGAATAAACCTTATATTTTAATATGATGAAAAACCAATTTTATCATTCTTATACATTTTTTTGTTAGTACGAAGGGTAGTTGTTTCATTTGTTCAGGGTGGTTCTATCGCTTTACATTTAATATTCGACAGTCTCTTTCATTTTTTATACTTTAATTTCTTTTCTGTAAAACTTAAATTCGTACGCGTCTTTGCTGTTGGTTTTTAAATTTCTAACAACATTTCAGATCTTTAAGATATATTTTTTTCTTCATATTGTTTTGGTGTTTTTGTGTAATTCAGTAACAATTATATGCATGTTTATTTCACATACAGTAGTACATACACAAACACAATCTCATTAAAACTTTCTCCTTTATAGGATTCATTTGATTCATAATATAGATAGAATATTTCGTTCGTTACTAACATTACCTATCATCCAAAGTCAGATTTTTTTTTAGGTGGTAGAGCCTAGCTGTGGTCAATTGATTGCAGCTCGAACATGGGCTGGCTCGACCGGGGAAGTACCACCCTCTCACAGAAGATCGGCGTGAAGTAGCCTTAGTTGCTGCGTTTCGTTCGATGAGTGAGAGAGCCGGTTGCCCTTTACCTTTTTCCCATCCTTTCCTACCCCTTCCCATTGTCCTCCCCTAACCATTTTTCCTTCCCCTCTTCCCAAATCAAGGGTGGTGACACATCCGCAACATGTCTTATGTCGCGGATGTCTATGGGCGACGGTACTAACTCCATCGGGTAGGCCGTCTGCTCGGTTGCCCCCTTTAACATAAAAAAAAATATATATTATCATTCTTAATTGACGTCATCATACATCGTATATACTATTTATAATATAAAACATAACTTATGTACTTAATATGTATTTCTATTAGAAATAACATAATGAATTTAAAATTAATACTAATGTAATTGGCTTAATCAAATTGTATATAAATGACTTAATTATTATGTTTAATTAAATAACATATAGCTCATTACAAAAGCCAATTCTAATATAACTCAATTAGAGCATACTGTTCTCTAGTATTTTATAACAAAGTTAAAAGTTGTTCCCTAACTATGAACTGTTCGGAACGATTAAAATAACTTGAATTTCTATGTGCTATACATTTGCAAGTCTTCTGGGATATTCTATCAAATCAGACGATTTTAATTCTTAATTTAGTGCTTTATTAGAAATTGAGTGTTATAAGTAAGATTCGACTTTTAAGTACGTCTTTATAATTCATATTGTTCTGTATACATAGATGATGAAATATACCTAGTCTTACATTTGTTTAAATGAATTACCGTGAGGTCTATAGTAGCTTTGGTAGCTTTATTTCTATTGCTAAGGGAGTTGATAGGATAAATTGAAATGTCGCGTTTAGCTTTTGTTAAGTAAATTTATTATGAAGTGAAGTCTTGACATTAAACTACTTTTGTCTTACGGAGAATTTTTACTGAAGGTGTTCCTGATCCTTAGCGGGTTTTGTTAAATTTTCTTGTACTATTTCAGTATCTATAAAAAACGACAAAATTAGTTCCGTTTGTTTTTTTGTGTGAATAAAGAATATACATAAATATATATGAGCAATCACAGACACATATAAATATTTGCATTAATTATATTATAGTAGGTATTCTTTTTATGTTTTCACTACCATTAAAAGACATTTTATTTCAATTTTTTTTTACACAACGGCGGTATTCGTAGGCTTTAAAATCGAAATTTAAATGAAAATTTCTTAAAGTGGATTTCAAATATTCTCAATTAATTAAAAACTGACCTCTAACAAAGAATGCAATACCAATGATATTAGGGATGAAACTTAGTATGATGTTTTATTTAAAGTCTTTATGTAACAGTATTGGTATAAATGTAACATGCACGCGATGCACGCATTCCATAAATTCTCTATTAGTACGTATGTATGGATGCTTCATACTTGTTACTGTTACTTACTGTTGAACTTACAAATGTATTTGATAAATGTCATTAAGAATATTAATTGAGATTATAAAGGGACTTGGTAGATAGTTAGTACTGTCAGAGACGAAGACTGAATACAACTAAGTTATATGTATTATAACTATTAACAAAAAGAATAAAACAAATATGAATTATACTACTTAAAATAATATGTAGTTACTCTTTCTATATTATATGTGAGTAGATACTTAATTTGAAATTACACATGTAGCTTTAACGTATTCTATGTATAATAATAAAAATAATGATATGAAGAATGAAAAAAAAATCATTTCAAAGAAACAGATAACTTATAAATGGTATTTTTTTTAGTAACTTTCTCTTCTATTTCAATTGGTATCAATTATATTTAGTAAATAACTGAATAGCATCGACTTTAAAATTATAGATTTATCATTTAATAATTTTCATTAAAAAACTGTAATTTTTTGGCAAATAAATTCATTTTTGGTTTTCGATTAGTTATATGAGATAGGTTGGTTCCAAGGACAATACAAATGCTTTTACGAAAATTATAATTGCTTACTTATTGTATATTTATACATACTTTTATAATTATATTGTTACAAGGATCGGCTTACAAATAATGAGATTTTTTCATATTTATTCAAGTAAGTGTGTGCAAGATTGAGATATAAACTGACTATTAGTGAAAAATATGATTTTCATTTTGAGAGATATTAAAAGTAAAATAAATAAAATAGCAAAAAAATAATCCATTAACATTTTAAAGAAATACTAAGCGTCATGGGTGAGAATGAAGAAGTTGTTCTTGGAAATATTTAATACATATCTTTTTGTGCTACTGTTTGATTCTAACAAAATAACTTACCTTAAAACATAGCTTTATAATATTATATAATCTATGTTTCCATTTATATCTAACACTATTTAGTAATTTAAATAAATTTCACGTATCACGAAATATATTAAATACATTTTAAACTAAAGGAGATGTTCTAATTCAAAATTCAACTCTTGTATGTACTCTAAACTTTCCTTGTACTTTCAAAACAAGAAACGGTACTTTTTGAAAAGATTTCGCTGTTGTTTAGTTTGATATAGAATTTTGTTTCATGTTTCTCTTTACGTATTTGTTCATGTAATTTTTTAAATTCCTTTTTAGTTGAGATTTTTAAATGTTAATTTAAATTTTAACTTTCATATCATCCTTCCATAATCAAGGTTACTAGGTTATAGTCGAAACGTCGGATATAATATAGAATATTAAAATGCTGAAAAATAACTCAATAAAACTTAGGTTTATCTGAATATGTACTCGCGATATTTTTAGATATCGTTACATATTTTCTTGTTCATTTAATTATATTACGTCTTTAGAATTCTGAATGCCTGTCGTAAGTATCATTTAAAAATTTAAATAATTATTAATGTATTTAAAACTAAGAGCTTTTTTACATAGCTAAAATGTTGTTTAAAAACATACAAAAATATCAAAGCAGATGTTTTATATAAATAAGTGAAATTTAATACGTAATTGGAAAGACAAATATATAATTTTCTATATATGTATATAAAAATGGATTGCTGTTCCTTAGTCTCGCTAAAACTCGAGAACAGCTGAACGGATTTATCTTATCTTAGTCTTGAAATTTTCGTGGAGGTTCAGGGAAGGTATAAAAGCTGAAAAAAATTGATTCATTACTGGGAAAACCATAAAAACAGCCCTTTTCTATTTCCCATACAAACGGTTTTTTTGACATTAGATTTGACAACTAACTAATATGTCAATCATTCTGTCGCACTTCAAAACACGGAGATTTATGGCTTACAGGTAAACTCCAAAAATATAAATAAAAAAACGTAATAGATATTTCTTGATTATAGGGCGATACGAAGTTCGCCAGGTCTTCTAGTAGTTTATAATAACAATATAAATTTTTATACAATTCACTTTGTTTGTAATCTATGCCGTCGGGAATATTACTTTAATATATAAAAAGATACTTAAAGAAATATACAATAACAGTTTCATTCATGTACCATTACTGTAACAGAATTTGTTCTCCAGATTAATTACACTGAGTGTCTAAATGTATAGTGACTAGGAGTGTAATGAATGAAAGTAGGAGACATTTTAAGAAGAGAATCTCAAAATTAAATGGTTAAATGCCGTCGAAACGATGATATTTTAAGTTAAGATCACTTGATTCCAAATTTAGAGTTGTTTACCCTCAAAAGTGATATACAAACGATTTCGGAACAGTAGGCGAGTGTTCAGCCTATATTATTTATGGTTTCCCACTCTTAGTTACTATTGTATCTATACAGACATTAATGTAATTAATTAGGATACAAACTCATGAATCTTACATTTTGTTATTTAAAATTTTATCTAATATTACCACATAATTAAGTATGATATTCCAATGGTATTGGTTTTTAAAAGGAATTGTAAATAAATGATGCATAAGGATTTGTCTATTTTAGAAAATATATTTTTTATGTTTATAAAAGTTAATTGACAAGAGAGGGTTGTCGTGGAACATCGATTTACAGAAAGATTTATTAAAATACATTGCCTATTATCTTTGAGTGTAACAGAAGATTTTTTCCAGGCACAGATTTAACTTTCTTATGAATGTTGTAATGTTAACTAAGAGCTTGGATGTTGCAGCATTTGTTTTAAATGTTCAGTAATAAATTTAATATTTATGAAAGATTTTTCTTAAAAACCCTTCTACACTTCCGATTTACTGAATTTACATCAAGATATTACAAGTATTCGGCTCTTGCATTTATTAATTTTACGTTTTAATTAGTTTAACGTTTGGAGTGTTATATTTTAAATGCTAAATGTACTTTTTTATTCACAGAATAGTCAATAAACTTCGATTTCCATTAGCAAAATTGTAGTGATTAGAAAAATCTCATTTGGAATAGTTTATATGTTTTTATCCTTGGGGGAGGCCTATGCCCTGCAGTGGACGTCTTTTGGTTGATGATGATATGTTTTTATATTCTTCATGGAAGCGAAAGATTTTTTATTTGTGATAAATTACAATTTACTTTATGTCGTGGGCTGCGTCATTCAACAGTACAATTGCATTGCAAATTGTTTTTTAAGGACACTATTTATTTATTTTCTACAAAGTAGAGATAGGTATTATTAAACATATTTTAATAGATTTTAATTTACAAATTTTTATCATTTGTAAGGTCTTTTTCTGGTCCCATTATTTTAAGAAGTGCTGTTAAATATATATGTGTTTTTTTTTTTAAATTAAAAAGAAATAGAAATGTTATTTTTTGATGAGCGGTTAGTTTTCAGTTTTAATAATAATGGTTACTACATTTTGATTCCCCACAATTATTACAAGTTAAATTTAGTAATCATTAATAACAGATCACATATCTTCTATCTCATGGTTTTATTAAATATTTTAATTTGTATTCTGTTAGCGATTCAATCTTCTATACCGTTACGAATAAACGCAATTCAATCTCAAATATTTATTTTCAGTTAATGGATTTTTTCTGTCTATAAAATATTTTATTTGTGTATATAGGAGCAAATCCCTCACAGTGAGTGACAATAATGTTGTCGTTTACAGTATAAAGATATATAATGTATATACGTACACATACGTCGAGATATAAGAAAACGCTTTCGTAATTTTCCGTCCCTTGGCAACCGGATTTGTTTTCATGTGGCTTTATTCAAATCTCTCGATCAGTAGTTAAAATCTCAGTTAAAGGTATATAAATCCAAATTGGCATATTGTTTTATATTATAACGTTTTTAATTTCAACTGTCAGTACCAAATGACAATCCGTCAATGGAGAATAACTTTCTTAATATTTTCACAATGCCTCAAATAAGTCAAACTTATAATTCGTAATATACATAAGATGATTTTCCTAACTTATTTATTTTAAGTAGAAATAAAATATTTATTATATTTTAGGCATCATAGAAGAAATTTCATGAAATTTAATACTAAGCTAAAAGATTAAATTTCGTGAACAAGAGTATTTTTTATTGGTTTTTATTTAAAACGACGTGCTCAAAGAGTGTTTGAATTGGTAATTGAATAAACCTTATATTTTAATATGATGAAAAACCAATTTTATCATTCTTATACATTTTTTGTTATGATGGAGGGGAGCTGTTTCATTTGTTCAGGGTGGATCTATCGCTTTACATTTAATATTCGACAGTCTTTTTCATTTTTTATGCTTTAATTTTTTTTCTGTAAAACTTAAATTCGCACGCGTCTTTGCTCGCTGGTTTTAAATTTTCTAACAACATTTTAGATATTTAAGATATAATTTTTATTTCTTCACATTGTTTTTCTGTTTTAGTGTAATTCACTAACAATTATATGCATGTTTATTTCATATACACTAGTACATACACAAACACAAACTCATTAAAACTTTTTCCTTCATAGGATTCATTTGATTCATAATATTGGTAGAATATTTCTTTCGTTACTAATATTACATATTCTCCAAAGTAAGGTTATCATTCTTAATTGATCATCATATACCATCATATATAGTCTTCTCTCTCTCTCTCTCTTCTACCTGGCAATTTCGCGGCCATAGCCAGGGTCTGCCTTACGTGTTGTGAATAGTTTTAGCTAATTGTTTTTTTACGACCGGCCGCCTGGCTGACATCAACCCTCTTTTGGGAG
This sequence comes from Danaus chrysippus, assembly GCA_916720795.1. NCBI lineage: Eukaryota > Metazoa > Arthropoda > Insecta > Lepidoptera > Nymphalidae > Danaus > Danaus chrysippus. The sequence goes on along the minus strand of CAKASE010000047.1, from coordinate 2,407,871 downwards.
TCAGCATTAATCAGTGATGTCTTAATATCCTTAGAAAGTACATATGACTCGGAAATATCACATTGGTACTTGCCCGGGCTAGGATCGAACCCGCGCTCTCGGCAACGAGAGGCGAGCCCTCTAACCATTAGGCCACCACTGACTTTTGGCCATCATATATAGTATATACTATTATTAATATAAAGCATAACTTACTTAATATGTATTTCTATTAGACATAACATAATGATATTAAAATTAATACTAATGTAATTGGCTCTATCAAATCTTATATAAGCGACTTAATTATTATATTTAATTAAATAACATATAGCTCAGTACAAAAGACAATTCTAATATAAGTCAATTAGAGCATAATGTTCTCTAGTATTTTATAACAAAGTTAAAAGTTGTTCCCTAACTATGAACTGTTCGGAACGATTAAAATAACTTGAATTTTTATGTGCTATACATTTGCAAGTCTTCTGGGAGATTCTATCAAATCAGACGATTTTAATTCTTGATTTAGTGCTTTATTAGAAATTGAGTGTTATAAGAAAGATTTGACTTTTAAGTATGTCTTCATAATTCATTTTCTCCTATGTAAGTAAAGAATTAAAAATAGTCTTTTTACATTTGCTTAAATAAATTACCTTGAGGTCTATGGAATCTTTGGTAGCTTTATTTTTATTGCTAAGGGAGTTGATAGGATAAATTGAAATGTCGCGTTTTACTTTTATCTTTAAATGAATTTTTACAGTTAGACTTTCTCCTGCTCCCTAGTGGTTTTAGTTTTCAATAAATTGGACAAAAATGGACAAAATTAGTTCCTTTGCTTTTTGTGGGCCAAGAAAGATTAAACATACGTACAAACAATCACATGCACATAAAAAAATTCGTATTTATTATATAGTATTCTTTTTATGGATAATCTTTTATGAATTGCATTAATATCAAGAGCTATTCAACACTTCATTACCATGAAGATAATTTTATTTCAAGACTTTTTTTTAATACAACGGCGGTATTTTTAGGCTTTCTAATCGAAATTTAAATGAAAATTTCTTAAATTAATTAAAAAGGGGATTCTTGATCTAGCAAAGAATGCATTACAAATGATAATAGTGACAAAACCTTGTATGATGTTTTATTTAAAGTGTTTATGTAACACTATTGGTATAAATGTAACATGCACGCGATGCACACATTCCATAAATTCTCTATTGGATTTGTCCAACTTATGACGTCACAGGTGCGAAGGTCAGTGAGCCAGTACGTATGTATGGATGCTTCATACTTGTTACTGTTACTTACTGTTGAACTTACAAATGTATTTGATAAATGTCATAGAGAATATTGATTGAGATTATAAAGGGACTTGGTAGATAGTTAGTATTGTCAGAGACGAAGACTGAATACTACTAAGTTATACTACTTAATATTATAATAGTTACTCTTTCTATAAAAAAAAATATTGTTGCTGTCTACCGTCTGGTAAAAGTATTATACATGTATGTAAGAAGCTACTTAATTTGAAATTACACATACTTGTTGCTTTAAATTATTCTATAGTAACAAAAATAATGATATGAAGAATGGAAACAAAATCATTTCATTGAAGTAGATAACTTATAGATGCTTATTTTTTTTAATATCTCTCTTTTCTATTTCAATAGGTAACAATTATATTTAGTTAATAACTTAATAGCATCGACTTTAAAATTATAGATTTACATATCATTTAATAATTTTTCATTAAAAAACGGGAATTTCTTGGCAAATAAATTCATTTTTGGTTTTCGATTTGTTATATGACATAGGTCGTTTCCAAGGACAATACAAATGCTTTTACGAAAATTATAATTGCTTACTTATTGTATATTTATAGATACATTTATAGTTATATTGTTACAAGGATCAGCTTACAAATTATGAGATTTTTTCATATTTATTCCAGTAAGTGTGTGCAAGATTGAGATATAAACTGACTATTAGTGAAAAATATGATTTTCATTTTGAGAGATATTAAAAGTGTTAATAGAAAAAAAATAATCCGTTAACATTTTAAAGAAATATTAAGCATCATGGGTGAGAATGAAGAAGTTCTTCTTGGAAATATTCAATATCCTTTTGTGCTACTGTTTGAATCTAACAAAATAACTTACCTTAAAGCATAGCTTTATAATATTATATGATCTATGTTTCCATTTATATCTAACATTACTAACTATTTAGTAATAATTTAAATAAATTTCACGTATCACGAAATATATTAAATACATTTTACAAAAGAGATGTTCTAATTCAACTCTTGTATGTTCTCTAAACTTTCCTTGTACTTTCAAAACAAGAAACGGTACTTTTTGAAAAGATTTTGCTGTTGTTTACTTTGTTATAGAATTTTGTTTCATGTTTCTCTTTACGTATTTGTTCCTGTAATTTTTTAAATTCCTTTTTAGTTAAGATTTTTAAATGTTAATTTAAATTTAAATTTTCATATCGTCCTTCCAAAATCACGGTTATTAGGTTATATTCGAAACGTCGGATATAATATAGAATATTGAAATGCTGAAAAATAACTCAATAAAACTTAGGTTTATCTGAATATGTACCCGCGATATATTTAGACATCGTTACATATTTTCTTGTTCATTTAATTATATTACCTCTTTAGAATTCTGAATGCCTATCATAAGAATCATTTAAAATTTAAATAATTATTATGTATTTAAAACTAAGAGCTTTTTAACATAGCTAAAATGTTGTTTAAAAACATACAAAAATAGCAAAGTAGATATTTTATATAAATAAGTGAAATTTAATACGTAATTTGAAAGTCAAATATATAATAGTTTATAATAACAATATAAATTTTCATACAATTCACTTTGTTTGTAATTTATGACGTCGGGGATATTACTTTAATATTTAAAAAGATATTTAAAGAAATATACAATAACAATTTCATTTATGTACCATTACCGTAACAGAATTTGTTGTCCAGATTAATTACACTCAGTGTCTAAATGTATAGTAACTAGGAGTATAATGAATAAAAGGGAAGTTACCTTTTAAGAAGAAAATCTCAATATTAAAAGGTTAAATGCCGTCGAAACGATGATGTTTAAGATAAGAGCACTTGATTCCAAAATCAGAGTTGTTTACTCTCAAAAGTGATATAAAATCGATGTTACAACTGTAGGCAAGTGTTCAGCCGTTATTATCTATGGGTTCCCACTCTTAGTTACTATAGTCTATACAGACATTAATGTAATTAATTGGGATACCAACTCATGAATGTAATATTTTGTTATTTAAAATATTATCTATTAATAATTATATTCCCATGGTATTGGTTTTTAAAAGGAATTGTAAATAAATGATGCATAAGGATTTGTCTATTTTAGAAAATATTTTTTTTTTGTTTATAAAAGTTAATTGACAAGAGAGGGTTGTCGTGGAACGTCGATTTACAGAAAGCTTTATTAAAATACATTGCCTATTAGCTTTGAGTGTAACAGAAGATTTTCTCCAGGCACAGATTTAACTTTCTTATGAATGTTGTAATGTTAACTAAGAGCTTGGATGTTGAAGCATCTGTTTTAAATGTTCAATGACAAATTTAATATTTATGAGAAAATTTTCTTAAAAACCCTCCTTTTAATTTCCAATCTACTGAATTTACATTAAGATATTACAAGTATTCAGCTCTTGCATTTATTAATTTTACGTTTTAATTAGTTTTACATTTGGAATGTTATATTTTCAATGCTAAATATACTTTTTTATTCACAGAATACTCAATAAACTTCGATTTCCATTAGCAAAATTGTAGTGATTAGAAAAATCTCATTTGGAATAGTTTATATGTTTTTATATTCTTAATAGAAGCGAAAGATATTTATTTGTGATAAATTACAATTTACTTTATGTCGTGGGCTGCGTCATTCAAAAGTACAATTGCAGTTTTTTAAGGACACTATTTATTTATTTTCTAAAAAGTAGAGATAGGTATTATTAAACATATATTATTAGATTTAAATTTACAAATTTTTATCATTTGTAAAGTCTTTTTCTGGTCCCATTATTTTAAGAAGTGCTGTTTAATATATATGTATTTTTTTAATTAAAAAGAAATAGAAATGTTATTTTTTGATGAGCGGTTAGTTTTCGGTTTTAATAATAATTGTTACTATATTTTGATTCCCCACAATTATTACAAGTTAATTTTAGTAATCAATAATAACAGATCACATATCTTCTATCTCATGTTTTTTGTTTAATATTTTAATTTGTATTCCGTCATCAATTCAATCTTCTAAAACGTTACGAATAAACGCAATTCAATCTCAAATATTTATTTTCAGTTTATGGATTTTTTCTGACTATAAAATATTTTATTTGTGTATATAGGAGCAAATCTCTCACAGTGAGTGACAATAATATTGTCGTTTACAGTGTAAAGATATATAATGTATATACGTAACACATACGTCGAGATATAAGGAAAAGCTTTCGTAATTTTCCGTCCCTTTCCAGCCGGATTTGTTGTCATATGGCTTTTATCAAATCTATCGATCAGTAGTTAAAATCTAAGTTAAATGTATATAAATCCAAATTAGCATATTGTTTTATATTATAACGTTTTCAATTTCAACTGTCAGTACCAAATGACAATCCGTCAATGGAGAATAACTTTCTTAATATTTTCACAATGCCTCCAATAAGTCAAACTTATAAGTCGTAATAAAAATAAGATTTTTTTTTCCAGTTATTTATATAAACTTCACAGTGGATATAATAATTTTAGACATCATAGAAGAAATTTCATGAAATTTAATACTAAGCTAAAAGATTGAGTTTCGTGAACAAGAGTGTTTTTATTGGTTTTTATTTAAAACGACGTGCTCAAAGAGTGTTTGAATTGGTAATTGAATAAACCTTATATTTTAATACGATGAAAAACCAATTTTATCATTCTTATACATTTTTTTGTTATGATGGAGGGGAGTTGTTTCATTTGTTCAGGGTGGATCTATCGCTTTACATTTAATATTCGACAGTCTCTTTCATTTTTTATGTTTTAATGTCTTTTCTGTAAAACTTGAATTCGCACATGTCTTTGCTCGTTGGTTTTAAATTTTTTAACAACATTTTAGATATTTAAGATTTAATTTTTATTTCTTCATCTTGTTTTTCTGTTTTTGTGTAATTCATTTACAATTATATGCATGTTTGTTTCTCATAGCCTAGTACATACACAAACACAAACTCATTAAAACTTTCTCCTTTATAGGATTCATTTGATTCATAATATTGATAGAATATTTCTTTCGTTACTAACATTACATATTATGCAAAGTTAGATTATCATTCTTAATTGACGTCATCATATATAGTATATACTATTATTAATATAAAGCATAACTTACTTAATATGTATTTCTTTTAGAAATAACATAATGATATTAAAATTTATACTAATGTAATTGGCTCAGCGACTTAATTATTATATTTAATTAAATAACATATAGCTCATAACAAAAGCCAATTCTAATATAAGTCAGTTAGAGCATACTGTTCTCTAGTATTTTATAACAAAGTTAAAAGTTGTTCCCTAACTATGAACTATTCGGAACGATTAAAATAACTTGAATTTCTATGTGCTATACATTTGCAAGTCTTCTGGGATATTGTATCAAATCAGACGATTTTAATTCTTAATTTAGTGCTTTATTAGAAATTGAGTGTTATAAGTAAGATTCGACTTTTAAGTACGTCTTTATAATTCATATTGTTCTCTATAGATGATGAAATATACCTAGTCTTACATTTGTTTAAATGAGTTACCGTGAGGTCTATGGTAGCTTTTGTAGCTTTAGTTTTTATTGCTAAGGGAGTTGATAGGATAAATTGAAATGTCGCGTTTAGCTTTTGTTAAGTAAATTTATTTTGAAGTGAAGTTTTGACATTAAAGTACTTTTGTCTTACGAAGAATTTTCTCGACTTAGCAGCTATTCTCTTGACTTAGCCGCTTTTTTCAATAAATTTGTTGTATTATTTCAGTTCCTATAAAAATCGACCTTATATGTATATTTAGAATAAACAAACAGACAAGCAATCACACGCTTATTAAAATTAGCACTTATTATATAATAGTCTTTTTTTCGTTTATCTTTTAAAATGATTAACTTTGAAATCAACAGAAGTAGTAGTAGTCATCAGCCTATCAGAGCCCACTGCCGAGCAAAGGCCTCTTTCTCCTATGGAGAAGGTTTGTGCATTAATCACCACGCTTGGTCATGGCGGGTTTGTGATTTCAAACTTATGTATAAATTATAAGTCCAGGTTTCTTCACGATATTTTCCTTCACCATCTGTCAGTGGTGTATCTTAAAGTGGATTTGAAATATTATCAGTTAATTCGAAAGGGGGACTCGCGATCTAAGAAAGAATGCATTACAAATGATAATAGTGACAAAACCTTGTATGATGTTTTATTTAAAGTTTTTATGTAACAGTATTGGTATAAATGTAACATGCACGCGATGCACGCATTCCATAAATTCTCTATTGGATTTGTCCAACTTATGACGTCACAGGTGCGAAGGTCAGTGAGCCAGTACGTATGTATGGATGCTTCATACTTGTTACTGTTACTTACTGTTGAACTTATAAATGTATTTGATAAATGTCATAAAGAATATTAATTGAGATTATAAAGAGACTTGGTAGATAGTATTGTCAGAGACGAAGACTGAATACAACTAAGTTATATGGATCATACCTGTTAATAAAAAGAATAAATCAAAAAGGAATTATACTACTTAAAATAATAGTTACTCTTTTTTATAATACTACCTGGAAATTTCCCAGCTTTAGCCAGGGTCTGCCTTACATGTTGTGAATAGTTTTGGCTACTTATCTTTAAAACCGGCCACCTGCCTGACATCAACCCTCTTTGGGAAAACATTAATCAGTGATGTCTTAATATTCTTAGAAAATACATATGACTCGGAAAAATCACATGGTACTTGCCAGGGCCAGGATTGAACCCGCGCCCTCGTGCATGAGAGGCGTGCCTTTTAACCACTAGGCCACCACTGACTAAAAATGTCAGTTACTATCTTAGAAGAAAAAAAAATTGTTACTGTCTATCAACTTGTAACCGTATTACATATGTAAGTAGCTACTTAATTTGAAATTATACATACTTGTAGCTTTAACGTATTCTAATGTAATAAAAATAATGATATGAAGAATGAAAACAAAATCGTTTAAATGATATAGATAACTTATAGACGCTTCATTTAAAAAAAACTCTATTTTCTATTTCAATATGTAATAATGATACCGAATTGATTAGCTATTTAATAATTAATTTTTCATTTACTTAAAAAAAACGGTATATTTTTTTTCAAGTAAATATATTTTTACTTTCTGATTTGTTATATGTTAGACAGGTCGTTTATAAGGATAATATAAGTGCTTATATGAAACTTATAATTACTTACTTAGAGTACATATATTGATTAAAACTTTACAAAGATCGCCTTTCAAATAATGACAATTTCCCATATTTACTCCAACAAGTGTATGTAAGATTGAGATAAATCAAGAGTGAGATATAGATTGTATGAGTGATGAGTGAAAAAGATACTTTAAATTTTGTGGGATATTAAAAGTTATAAAGTCGAAAAAATAATCTTTTGACAATTTAAAGAAATACATAATATCATGGATGAGTATGAAGAAGTTGTTCTTGGAAATAATTAATATACTTTTGTGCTATTATTTAATAATTTAATTCTAACAAAAAACCTTAACGATTTAACACGAAACTGTTCAATGAAATAATAGTGATCTTAATTAATTATTAATAAATATTAAACGTTAACAATCAAAAAGATATAAAGATTTTTTGAATTTCGTATGAAAATCATTTCAATCAATTTGTCTTCAGCTTTCTTTTTCAGCAGTAAACAATAAGGAAGCTTGTAACTTTTATTATTCATTTATTTGATACAAAAGAAGAAACGTTGATAAATTTATAGTAATCACAATATACACTTGTACGGAGTGATGTCCACAAACACAAAAAGTATATTATTCGTAATTAATATTCTATGCTCGTTTTGAAATTCAATTTAAAACATAAGTAACTTTTGACGATTATCAGTAAAGCTTTATAAATATAATGTTTTAAGTGAAAATTTCCAATTAACACTATTTTAAATTTAAATAAATTTCAAGAACCACGAAATATATTAATATAAATACATTTTAAACTAAAGGAGATGTTCTAATTCAAAATTCAACTCTCGTATGTTCTCTAAACTTTCCTTGTACTTTCAAAACGAGAAACGGTACTTTACGGAAAAGATTTCGCTGTTGTTTACTTTGTTATAAAATTTTGTTTCATGTTTCTCTTTACGTATAGCGTTAAAATTTTAAATGTTAATTTAAATTTAAACTTTCATATCGTCCTTCCATAATCACGGTTACTATGTAATAGTCGAAACGTCAGATATAATATAAAATTTTAAAATGCTGAAAAATAACTCAATAAAACGTTGGTTTGTTTATATGTGTGCTTGCGATAGATTTAAATATTATTATTTACTTTTTCATTTAATTATATAACGTATTTAGAATTTTCAATGCATATAACAAGTTTAATTTAATAAATTTAAATAATTATTATGTATCTAAAGCTAAAAGTTCTTTTAACATATCTTAAATTTTTGTTAAAATATATATAAATAGCAAAACAGATGTTTTATTTATATAAGAGAAATTAAATACATAAATGGATCGATAAATATAAAATATTTTATAAAAAGCAATATAACATTTAATGGACGTCACTTTCTTTGTAATCTAAGACGTCAGGAATGTTACTTTAATATTTTAAAAGATACTTAAACAGATGTACAATAGCAGTTTCATTCATGTACCATTACTGTAACAGAATTTGTTCTCCAGATTAATTACACTTAGTATCTAAATGTATAGTAAATAGGAGTATAATAAATGAAAGGAAGATACCTTTTAAGAAGAAAATCTCAAAATTAAAAGGTAAAATGCCGTCGAAACGATGATGTTTTAAGATAACAGCACTTGATTCCAAAATCAGAGTTGTTTACTCTCAAAAGTGATATAAAATCGATGTTACAACTGTAGGCAAGTGTTCAGCCGTTATTATCTATGGGTTCCCACTCTTAGTTACTATAGTCTATAAAGACATTAATGTAATTACTTGGGAAACCAACTCATGAAACTTACATTTTGTTTTTTAAAATTTTATCTAATATTACCAGATAATTAAGTATGATATTCCAATGGTATTCGTTTTTAAAAGGAATTGTAAATAAATGGTGGATAAGGATCTGTCTATTTTAGAAAATACATTTTTTTATGTTTATGAAAGTTAATTGACAAGAGAGGGTTGTCGTGGAACGTCGATTTACAGAAAGCTTTATTAAAATACATTGCCTATTAGCTTTGAGTGTGACAGAAGATTTTCTCCAGGCACAGATTTAACTTTCCGATGAATGTTGTAATGTTAACTAAGAGCTTTGATATTGCAGCATCTGTTTTAAATGCTCAATAACAAATTTAATACATATTTATGAGAAAATTTTCTTAAAAACCTTTCTTTAAACTTCCGATCTACTGAATTTACATTAAGATATTATAAGTATTCAGCTCTTGAATTTATTAATAAAGTTTGTAAATAGTTTTCATTTTTAAAATTATTACGTATTTTTTTTTCAAAAGTTATTAAGATTTAACTAATAATTTCAGGTACGAATAAAAGTTCAAATAATAAAACAAAATGTACATATATACCTACATAAAATGACACAAATACGCCGGTTTTATGTTTTACAGTGTTAGATTTTCAATGCTAAATGTACTTTTTATTCACAGAATACTCAATAAACTTCGATTTCCATTAGCAAAATTGTAGTGATTAGAAAAATCTTATTTGAAATAGTTTATATATTTTTTTATTCTTTATGGAAGCGAAAGCTTTAAATCCCATTAGCCTTAGTAAATATTTTATTTGTTATAAATTACAATTTAGTGTATGTTATGGACTGCGTCATTCAACAGTACAACTGCAGGTTTGTAAGAAAACTTTAATTTTTTTCTTAATAATAGAGATAAGAATTAATAAACATATCTTAATAGATTTAAATTTTGTTATTTTTATCTTTTGTAAAGTCTTTTTTTGGTCTCACTACTTTAAGATGTGCGGTTTAATATGTGTGTTTTTTTAATTAAAGAAAAATTTTATTTTTTGATGAGCTGTTATTTTTTGTTTTAATAAAAATCGTTTGTATATTTTGTTTCCACAAAATTATTCCAAGTTAAATTTAGTAATCAATAACAACAGATCACATATCTTCTATCTCATGTTTTTGGTTTCATATTTTAATTTGTATTCTGTCAGCAATTCAATCTTCTAAAACGTTACGAATAAACGCAATTCAATCTCAAATATTTATTTTCAGTTAATGGATTTTTTCTGTCTATAAAATATTTTATTCCTGTATATAGGAGCAAATAACTCACAGTGAGTAACTATAATGTTGTCGTTTACAGTGTAAAGATATATAATGTATATATGTAACACATACGTCGAGATATAAGAAAAAGCTTTCGTAATTTTCCGTCCCTTGGCAGCCGGATTTGTTGTCATGTGCCTTTATTCAAATCTATGAATCGGTAGTTAAAAGTCCAGTTGTTAAATATATATAAATCCGGATTGACAAATTATATTAAATCATACCGTTTTCAATTTCAACTGTCAGTACCAAATGACAGTCCGTCAATGGAGAATAACTTTCTTAATATCTTCACAATGCCTCCAATAAGTCAAACTTATAAGTCGGAATATACATAAGATGGTTTTCAAGTTATTTATATATACTACACATTGGATATAATAATTTTAGGCATCACAGAAGAATTTTCATGAAATTTAATACTAAGCTAAAAGATTAAATTTCGTGAAGAAGAGTGTTTTTTATTGGTATTTATTTAAAACGACGTGCTCAAAGAGTGTTTGAATTGGTAATTGAATAAACCTTATATTTTAATATGATGAAAAACCAATTTTATCATTCTTATACATTTTTTGTTATGATGGAGGGCAGTTGTTTCATTTGCTTAGGTTGGATCTATCGCTTTACATTTAATATTCGACAGTCCGTTTTATTTTTTATGCTTTAATTTCTCTTCCGTAAATCTTGAATTCACATGCGTTTTTGCTTGTTGCTTTTAAATTTTCTAACAATATTTTAGATATTTAAGATATATAGGTATATGTTTTTAATATTGTTTTGGTGTTTTTGTGTAATTCAGTAACAATTATATGCATGTTTTTTTCACATACAGTACATACACAAACTGATTCAAACTTTCTTACTTATAAGATTCATTTGATTCATCATATTGATGGGATACTTCTTTCTTTACTAACATTACATATTATACAAAGTTAGATTATTTCCCTTAATTGACTTCATCATGTGTGTTGTCTTCTTCTTCTCCTACCTGGCAATTTCCAGGGCTTAAGCCAGGGTCTGCCTTACATGTTGTAAATAGTTTTGTCTAATTGTTTTTACGACCGGCCAACCTGACATCAACCTTCTTATGGGAATGTATTAATCAGTGATGTCTAAATACTCTTAAAAAGTGCATATGACTCGGAAAAATCACATTGGTACTTGCCCGGGCCAGGATTGAACCCGCGCCCTCATGCATTAGAGGCGGTCCTTTTAACCACTAGGCCACCACCGACTAGTATATACTATTAATAATATAAAACATGACTTAATTAATATGTATTCCTATTAGAAATAACATAATGATATTAAAATTATACTAATGTAATTGGGCAATCGAATCGTATATAAGCGACTTAATTATTATGTTTAATTAAATAACTCAATTAGAGCATAATGTTCTCTAGTATTTTATAACAAAGTTAAAAGTTGTTCCCTAACTATGAACTGTTCGGAACGATTAAAATAACTTGAATTCCTATGTGCTATACATTTGCAAGTCTTCTGGGATATTCTATCAAATCAGACGATTTTAATTCTTAATTTAGGGCTTTATTAGAAATTGAGTGTTATAAGTAAGATTCGACTTTTAAGTACGTCTTCATAATTCATATTCTCCTATACAAGTAATGAATTAAAAATAGTCTTTTTACATTTGCTTAAATAAATTAACTTGAGTTCTATGGAATCTTTGGTAGCTTTATTTTTATTGCTAAGGGAGTTGATAGGATAAATTGAAATGTTGCATTTAGCTTTTGTTAAGTAAATTTATTTTGATGTGAAGTCTTGACATTAAAGTACTTTTAATCTTAAAGTGATTTTTTATAGTTAGACTTTCTCCTGCTCCCTAGCGGTTTTATTTTTCAATAATTTTTTTGTATTATTTCAGTGTCTTTAAAAAATGGACAAAATTAGTTCCTTTTTTTGGGCTTATTGTGGGCGAATAAAGATTAAACATACGTACAAACAATCACATGCACATAAAAAAATTCGCATTTATTATATTGTATTCTTTTTATGGATAATCTTTTATGAATTGCATTAATATCAAGAGCTATTAAACACTTTACTACCATTAAGATAATTTTATTTCTAGACTTCTTTTTTTAATACAACAGCGGTATTTTTAGGCTTTCAAATCGAAATTTAATAAAAATTTCTTAAAGTCTATTTAAAATATTCTCAATTAATTAAAAAAGGACCTTTTGCTCTAACAAAGAAAGAATTACAAAGAATAATAGTGACGAAACCTTGTATGATGTTTAAATTTAAGTTTTTATGTAACAGTATTAATATAAATGTAACATGCACGCGATGCACGCATTCCATAAATTCTCTATTGGATTTGTCCAACTTATAACGTCACAGGTGCGAAGGTCAGTGAGCCAGTATGTATGTATGGATGCTTCGTACTTGTTACTGTTACTTACTGTTGAAGTCACAAATGTACATATTTGATAAATGTCATAAAGAATATTCATTGAGATTATAAAGGGACTTGGTAGTTAGTTAGTACTGTCAGAGACGATGACTGAATACTACTTAGTTATATGTATTATAACTATTAACAAAAAGAATAAAACATATATGAATTATATTACTTAATATTATAATAGTTACGCTTTCTATAAAAAAATATTGTTGCTGTCTACCGTCTGGTAAAAGTGTTACATATGTAAGTAGATACTTAATTTGAAATTACAAGTACTAGTAGCATTAACGTATTCTAACATAAATAATAGTATGAACAGCGAAAACAAAATCATTTATCTAAATGAAATAGATGACTTATAGATGCCTAATTTTTATATCTCTCCTTTTGGAAATAAATATATGTATATAACAGAAAATAGAAATAAATATTAAGCCGTCGTTTTGAAATCAAATTCTAAATAGAAGTAAAAAGATATTTCATAATCAATCATCAGCATAGCTTTATAAATACAATATAATGTTTTAATGTTTTAAGTGTATATACTGTATATAATGTTTTAAGCGGAAATTTCCAATTAACATTATTTTTAATTTTATTAAATTTCAAGTATCATGAAATGTATTAAATACATTATAAACCAAAGGAGATGTTCTAATTCAAAATTTAAGTCTCGTATGTTCTTTAAACTTTTCTTGTACTTTCAAAACTATGTAGAAACGGTACTTTTTGAAAAGATTTCGCTGTTGTTTAGTTTGTTATAGAATTTTGTTTCATGTTTCGTTTTACCTATTTGTTCTTGTATTCTCTTTAAATTCTTCTTTAGTTAAATTTAAACTTTCATATCGTCCTTCCATAATCACGGTTACTAGGTAATAGTCCAAACGTCGGATATAATATAGAATAACAATATTAAAATTTTGAAAAATAAACCAATAAAAAGTGGTTTTATCTAAATATGTACTCGCGATAGATTTAGATATAATTATTTTCTCGTTAATTAAATAATATATATCTTTTGAATTTTGAATGCCTATCTTAAGTTTAATTAAATAAATTGATATAACTATTATGAATCTAACGTTAAGAGTTTTTAACCTAACTCAAATGTTTGTTAAAAACATACATAAATAGCAAAGCAGATGTTTTATTTATATAAGAGAAATTTAAAACACAAATGGATCGATAAATATATAATAGTTTATAATAACAATATAAAAATTTCATAGACGTCAATTTGTTTGTAATCTAAAACGTCAGGAATATTACTTTAATATTTTAAAAGATACTTAAACAGATGTACAATAGCAGTTTCATTCATGTATCATTACTGTAACAGAATTTGTTCTAAAGATTAATCACACTGAGTGTCTTAATGTATAGTAACTAGGAGTGTAATGAATTAAAGTAGGAGACATTTTAAGAAGAGAATCTCAATATTAAAAGGTTAAATGCCGTCGAAACGATGATGTTTTAAGATAAGAGCACTTGATTCCAAAATCAGAGTTGTTTACTCTCAAAAGTGATATAAAATCGATGTTAGAACTGTAGGCAAGTGTTCAGCCGTTATTATCTATGGGTTCCCACTCTTAATTACTATGGTCTATACAGGAATAAATTTAATTAATTGGGATACCAACTCGTGAATGTAATATTTTGTTATTTAAAATATTATCTATTATTAAAAATAATTAAGTATGATATTCCAATGGTATTGGTTTTTAAAAGGAATTGTAAATAAATGATATGAATATAAGGATTTGTCTGTTTTAGAAAATATATATTTTTATATTTATAAAAGTTAATTGACAAGAAAGGTTTGCCGTTGAACGTCGATTTACACAAAGCTTTATTAAAATACATTGCTTATTAGCTTTGAGTGTAAAAGAAGATTTTCTCCAGGCACAGATTTAACTTTCCGATGATTGTTGTAATGTTAACTAAGAGCTTGGATGTTGCAGCATCTGTTTTAAATGTTCAATAACAAATTTAATATTTATAAGAAAATTTTCTTAAAAACCCTCCTTTAAACTTCCGATCTACTGAATTTACATCAAGATATTACAAGTATTCAGCTCTTGCATTTATTAATAAAGTTTGTTAACAGCTTTCATTTTTAAATTTATACTTTTTGTTAATTCAATAGTTATTATTATTTAACTAATAATTTTAAGACAAAAACTGGACTTATAAATGTTATTGATATTTTAATTCAGTAAGTGATCCTCTAAAAAAATTAATTGATCGCATAAATCCAGGAGTTCTGAAAAAAGGAATATTTTTTCAGAGGGATTTTTCTTCAAGCAACAATGGTTTGTCATATATTTAGATTTTAACTTGTTTCAATGTATAGTACATTATGTTTTTAATGCCATTAAAAGTGTTTGGTAGCCTATAGCTTTTTACTCAATTACTCTCACTGTGTAATGGTTCAATGCAGGTTCTTACCATTGATAGACTGCAAAATCACGTCTGAAAGCAATTTTTTAAGCCTCCAAAATGTCTTCGGTATTTTTATGGATCAAGCTTTAGGAATAATTTGGGAAAATCTAGGATAAGCTGTACTTTGTACCACCACAAGCAAAAAAATATTCCTACCTTATAGAGCATTTGTAGGATTCATTAAATATACATTCCTAGAAATGTCATGAAAAACTCATATGAGGCTAAAAGCTACATCCCTAATATAAAGGCAAATTTGTACAGCGCCGAAGCCTGAATGTCTTTTACGAGGACGACAAACACTCATAACTTCTGAATCGTTAACCGCGCAAGCAATTTTCGAGAAGTAGAAGGGCGCAATATATACAATACAATACAAACTTATTTGAAAGATATAAACACATTTCCAAAAATATATATTTATCATATAATGAGATCTAAGACTTTCGCGAGTTTTGCTCATTTTAATAAAATTAACCTTTTTGTGAATATACTGAAAAAATTTGTTTCATTCAAATATATCCTAGAATATTTGAATAAAGGTTATATTTAGATTCTTCTCATCTCGTAGAATATGGAAAAATTTCAAATATTTTGGCGTAATTTAATTCATGTTATTAAATATATAAAATTACATATTGAAACAAATATAAAGTATTGTATGTCGAATTTCAATTATGAGCCAGAATATAACTAACACTCTTAAAATATGTATGAATATTTAAATAATAAGATACTTAAGAACCAAATTGGGTTTTTGAAAAAAAAAAAGTATTGATTTTTTTTATGTATTTTAAAACTTTATTATTAATTATATTGATTTTTAATGCAAAAATCTTGAAAACAATTTTTTTAAATTAATTATAAACAATTAAAAATTGATAAAATTCAAAAACAAATCACGTGACTGTAAACGCGCCACGATTGGTTGGCATACTTGTGACGTCATAATGTTAAAGCAATTTCATAATAGTACAGTGTTTATGGCTATTATCTTTGACTTGATAAAAATATCTCAAATTTATTAGTGAAAAACGATTTGAAAAGTTTATTTCCACTAACTATGTGTGATAAAGGATTTATAAAAGCAAAATCGGATAATATTCCCGATGTTGATATATTTTTATGATAACTAATTTTTTAAAAAGTGCGGTTTAATTTTGCTGAAGTTCGAGGTGCTAAGACATCAAGGTAAGTCTGTTAAAAAATACTATTCTAAATGAAAATAAGTATTTATTCTCTATTAAATATAATTAATAATTATTTCATTAAATCATTATTAATAAAATGTTATTACAACATTATAAAAAACCAAAATAACATATACTTTAAAAATTTAAATGTAGTCTGATACAGAACCTAGAATATTATAAAATTATGAAAATATCTATTAATTGAATTCCAATTATTAGATAAACATACATATAGATTTACTATTTAATCGCTTTGAATTATCAATTAAAAATTTTTTAATGCTACGATTCTAAAGGTTATGATTTGGAGCCCAGGTAAAAAAAAAAAATAATTAACTATACTTATTCGATTTATATACTTAGATAAATAATAATTAATAACAATATTATTATGAATACTTACAACGAAATGATCTTCACAACAAAAAAAAATTGATTTTGTTTTTGAATAATCTCGGTGCACTGCTTGAAACCATTTCTTTCGACGTTTTTCGTCTTGTGGAACATTTAAAACATTTTTTCAGGAGTTGTTTTTGTAGTATTTGTACATAATGGTACGAAACAAGAGCGATAACTTTTGAGTTTTGACATTTTTGATTATTTAACAATGCCAACAGAATTTACTAGGTAAAAACTCAAAACACTGTACTAATTATTATATCTCTGTATGCTACAATGAGCAAAAACTAACATTGTGACGTCACACGCGCTCGGGTTTATTGGCGAGCTGTCGGCTTGTCTTCGGTACTGAATTTAAAATTTAATTTTTATTTTGAAATAACTTTTTAAATATTGCAAATAAAAATAAAATAAAAATAGTTTTGTTATAAAACTTATATATGATCTTTCCATTTATCACAAAAAAAAAATTAATTCAAAAACCCAATTAACAGTTATACTTTTACATTTTAATATGTATAAAATATTGTGAATCCTCTTTTTTGAGATAACTACAAAAACCATTATAGGTACATGAAGCTCATCTTTTATAGTTTTTTGTATTGTAATAAAAATAACATTAAATATTGTACGATAATAAAAATAGGGTATTGATTCTATAGAACTAAATAATTGGGTTGCACAATAACGAGATTATAAGTGTGCTTTTATGTCATGCATCCTATTAAAATTAATCTTAATTGGATATATGTTACGTATTAATTTTAAAGCTTCTAGCTTTACTTAACCGTGGCTATAAATTTAAAACAATGAATAGTTAATTTTATTATAGTATATAATGCACATTGAAATGTTATTTTCATTTCTATTATGTTTTCTATACTATTGCAAATTCTTTTAAGTGTTGCTTCTATTAGCAAATAAATAAGTATGCAAATAAGAGATATTCTTTTGAAATAGAACGTTCCTTTCATGCAGTTGTTAGGAATGGTTCCTGTGAAGTCTAATCCGAGCCCATTCCAATGCATTCTCTTGGCCCAAACTAACTTTGTTCATGCATACGAAATTAACATTCTGACGCAATGATTTCAGAAACTTCTCCACAGTTTGATGTTATTGGATGTTTCCGATGAACTTACTATGCTAAACTAGTAAAGATTTTGATTTTAAATCAATACTTTTTTACCTTTAGTCGTTTTTATATGCACATTCATAATAATCATTGCGGTATTATGCAGTATTTTTATTTAAGGGAAATAGAGAAAAATGTAACTGATAAAAGTAGTAGGTTGTTTTCAAAGGAAAATCATCATTTATATTGATATAGTTAAGATTATATATAACAATATCAGATAGCTGGAGGAAAAAATGACACTGTAATTAACACATAATAAAAACAAGAAGTTCCAAAGTCTGTAAAATTCCTCGCTCATGAAATCCCATTAAAGCAACTCATTTTACTGCAGTGGTTTTAAATTCTAAACAATGTTTAATTAAACTAAATTTTCAATAACCAGTCGGCTACATTATATGAAAATCAAGTTACTTTGCTTATAAAATTATTAATACAAAATTGAGGTTGATGTATTACTTGGTCTTGTTCTTGTATTCATGTATTATTTTTTCTGTTCTGTTCTGTTATTTATTTGTACACGGATACAGATTCCGGAAGGCTTATATAAATCAAGTTTATAGTACATTATTGTTTTACCTGTATCTACGACATACATACATACACATACACACACATACATATGTTAACATGTTTGATTGTGTACTTGAGAGTATGTTTATCTATACTAATATTATAAAGCTGAAGAGTTTATTTGTTTGTTTGAAAGCGCTAATCTCCGAAACTACTGGTTCGAATTGAATAATTCTTTTTGTGTTGGATAGTCCAGTTATCGAGGAAGGCTGTGGGCTATATAACATCACGCTACGACCAATAAGAGCAAAGATATAGTGGTAAATGTGTAAAAAACGGGAGAAATTATTTCATCTTTGGGCTTTCCGTTGCGTGCGCTGTGAAAACGGTTCAAGATACACAAAAAATATGTTTTAAAGAATAATAGCTCTTTTAATGATCTAAAAAACAGTACGCGACAGTATTTGTCTATCTTTTAAGATTAACTCACAAAAACCGTTTTTATGGTACCTAATTTGGTCGAAATAATTTGTTTAAGTTGTATCAACATAATAATATTAATCTTTATTCAAATAAACAAATAAATATGTTTTTAGTTAAGAGTACTTCATTGTGAATAAAAAAACATAGGTTTTATCCTGAAAATTCTACGGGAACTCGACCATTCCGAAAACTCCACAAGAACGGGAACTATGTGGGAAGAATTTGCCGGAAGTCACTATTCCACGCAGACGAAGTCGCGGCAAAAGCTAGTGTTTAATATATAGAACAAACATTATTAACTGTTTTGGATGATTATGACAGAAACCTTTTAAATCGTGGAAAGGAATGGTAAAAGTCAGAAAGGTCATCGTTGTTTAAGGTAAAATAAGTGTCTCATGGCTGTGGGATTACTAATAAAATCTAATTTAGGATAGATTGATATTAAATATTTGTAATTGTGCTGTCAATGAACACATTCTTAATCTTTAATTATTAAGGGTAAAGTTAAGTGTAGCACCAGTATGAAGTAAGTGTGAAAGCTTAATAATGACGACTGAAACAACCAGTATATAAAATTGGTGTTTATATATATGTACGAAAGGTATTAAATTCTTTCATTATTTATAATAAATTTGACTACATTATTATAACAATTTATGTAAGCTCCTACAGTGTCATATTGAATTATATCCCCGTTGTATCATATAAAAAAGTATCAGATAAAGATATCATATCTTTGAGCATTAAATCTTAACTAAATTGTGTCTTGTTTAATCATTATCGTGAAATACTCGTAGATATATTTTGTGGAACTATCTGTTACATATAATAGCCAGCAAAATGTTCAGCTTTAAGATTATATGCAGGTGTAATCCTTTGGGTATCTGATATTGATTCAAAGCGCTTCTATGCGTTCCATGTTCGTTTCACTTTAACTTTGTCCGTGTATTGGGAATTGACGGAAGTGAGAAATTGCTTTCAAAGCAATGCGTCTCTAAGCAGTTTGTATCTAGCACGATTTTCCTTGATATATTACATAAATAGATTATCATTTCAAAACTCTCAGTTGTTATGAATCGATGGAAATTTTACTGATGTGACAAAAAATATTCCTTTCTAATAATTAATTATTATTTTAAAAAATGTGAAATTAGAAGAGATTAGAAAGATTTTTAAATGATTAACGTATAAAGAACTTTGAAAATTGAAGTCATGTTGTATAGAAACGAAATGATTTTTATATGAAAAAAAAATACAAAAAGCCTAAAAGAGCGTCACAATTAATATACATTTATAAAACTATAAAGCATGGTTTCAATATTATTTCTAAATTCTATACATTCATTTAAATAGGATTGAATGCGACTAAAACGTCGGGCTATTTAATAAAATTTATTACTTAAGCAGTACTTTGGAATTTTATCAAGGCTCGAGTTCCATTATAAATTTTCCAAGAATCTCGTTCCTTTAAGATCCCATTAAAATATTTTGCACTTTGGATCATTATTAAAATGTTTACAGATTATAATGCGAAAAGTTTATTTATTTATTAACAGCCTATTTTTAATGCTTTAGCTTCATCCGAAGTGGAATGTTGAAATATTTTGCCAATGTCAACGTTTTTATTTGTTGAACAAAATATTTTTGAGTACTCCGTGGTTATTGACAGCTTTGAAAAGTTACTTATTTGTATTGTAAAAATATTTTTTTTTGAAAAAATACAAATAATTTTTGGTAGTATTTGAAAAATATTTACATACCACTTTAAATTAACCTTTAAGTTAAGATATTAGTCTTTGTATATGAATAAATATATCGCTTCCTATTAATTATTGTTTTTACTGAATAATCTTTTATTGTTACTTGGATAGGATATTATTTCATTTCTTTACAATACTATAATATTTTAAACATACACATTAATGACAAGAAGATGAATTGTAAGATATAAAGCTTATTCAAGAAACAAAAGTATAAAGTTCCAAAAACCTTCTACCAAAAACTACAACCACTCGTTACTTCTGACTCGTCAATAGCAGGAATTATCTTATTATTAATTTGTATATGTTATATATTTTATATATCTTATATATTAAATCCATAAGTTAAATATGTATATGACAACTTAACTTCTTCTTTTGACTTATTTCTTAGTAAACTGAAAAAACACTCCATATGTATGATATACAATAAGCAATTTTCTCCCTAACAAGCGGCAATTTTCCTTATAAAAGGTAGGGCCCTTTTTCTTTTACTTGGAATATAGAGTAAGGATCACACTATAGTATTTGTAAAATTCGTTTTATTTTATTCAAAGAACTTTTAAAATCATAAATGTAAAATAACTATTTCAATTTATTTTCAACTTTTGTTTTTATACGAAATCGATATAATATAATTAATATTGGTCTAACGATAAAAAAATAACAGTAGTATTGTAACAATAACAAAAATGACATACATATTCATGTACATAATATATTTTTCGGTCAATGTCCTCTGGTTTTTGTTACTTGAGAAAACATATACATAATTTTTTTATAACTTTGTTATAACAAAAAAATATGTATATGTTGCACTCTTATATAGTATTTTCATGGACACCATGAAAATATTAATATATTTATTAAATACTAATACTTTTAATTCACAGCCTTAATTTTTTTCGTCTATCTATCGCATTTCGTATTACTCCCAGCCACACAATATTGGCATTGGCTCGGTTCACAACAACTGATCAAGAAGCATTTATATCTTTACTCAAAATTTGAAAGATATTTATATTTTTGTATCTGTGATTTAACATATATCTATATGTTGGTCAGTTTGTGATATATGTCGATAAAGATGATAGTAATCTGAGTGATTTATTACCTATTGTGAACTTGTACAAGAAGATTTAAATTTAAATTTCGCTAAATATTTTGTTTACTACTGATTTTTGATTAGTTTGCTATTTAGTTAGTTATTTAGTTAAGATTAAAATTATATATTTACTGTATGGTTTAAGATATTGTTTTTCAATATGCTAAATGAAATATGCAAGGCGGAAAAAATTCTACGATCCGACCTTATAAAATGTTTTGCAAAATATTTTTAGTTATTTAGCAATTAGCTTCCTAATTATATTTTTGTAAAGATTTCGACATTGCTATTCCATCTGAAGGTAAATGAATATGAAGCCCTAGGCGTAGTTGATTAACTTACTTTCAGGCGACATTAGTCACCAATTAATATTCACTATAGTTAACAATTATAGTTAACATCTATCTTATTATTTTCAATCAAAAAGTATTGTACACTATTAATGAGCTATCCATTTTAGGTAATCGATAAGTACAAATGCTCATATATGTAAATATTCATGTTCCTACTTCTGGCATACGTATAATATGAAACATTTCTAAAATTTTCGTTCTCTAAGCAGATTATTAACTCCTTTTATTGAAATTTGTCTTTGAGAAGATAAAGTGCGGTTGCTTTATACAGCGTGAGTATACAAATAGTGTACATATATGTATGTAGTTACTCATATAAAGCACTGTTTGAACACAGATCGATCCCAGAAATTATGTTCTTCATAACTATAAATATGAATAGATATAGAAGAATGGTTAAAATTCATGCAAATTTGACCTTTTACGGAATAAAATTGCCGTTTTGTATATAATTTGTATGTAACTTTAGATAATTTTCCGACCATTTAACTAAAGTTAATTAAACAAAGCCCCTGTAATTTAGTACGTTCTTGATATATTCTCACACTGATAAATGTACTGTGTTAGGTTTGAGTCTCGTCTCTCATCCTATAAAGGGGTTTAAAGGGAAACCACCATCATAAAAGGCCCACAAACAGGTTGCAAATTCGTAAATTTTATTGCTCAAATTTTTGCGTCTAATTCTTCTTATACATTCTTGGTGGTATCTCAAATTTATTTAATTTTTAATAAATTATACCTCTTAACAATTGTTTTTAGTTTTAATAATATGTTTAGTTAATATATAACCTATTTGGAAAAAATCTTTAATGGAGACAATAAAGTCAGTTTTAAGCCCCAGTGATATCCCACTTACTTCATCTCATCAAGTTTATATATTTTGGTGTTCTCTACCTGAAGTCTAGATATTCGCTTACCTAAAGGAGTAATTATTTTAAGCAAATATACCTATCAATTGTTGTAGGGACAACATTGAAGACGATCGTGTTTTTGGAAACATCTAAGAAGACTATGTACTCCTATTTTATATTTCAATATTAATCTTATATTGAGGCAACAATTTTGAGTGCCTTTAATGCATAACACTGAGTATGTCAAGGTGAAGTCCTACAGACTTCGAGGTGACTAATTTTGTATGAATCGTGAGTAGTATCTCATCAGAAATATGTTATGAGGGTATAGATCATGCATCTTTGGTAGCCCTGCTATCCAGCCATTTGGATAAATTTCTGTCGCAGTCTTTTCTGTTTTGACGAACTTTTCGCTCTTATTTCAATTTCCTTTATTTATTATTAAAATATGTCAGAACGTTATACATCTTCAATAACGTTCTGGATTTACGACTGTATAAGTAATATGTTACATACTTATTGGCTATTGTATTTTGATGTTGATTCATTATCTTTTTTAGCGCTCACTGGCCACTCTATTTAATTAGAGAAGAAACTGCTTACCGAAGGGGAATTGTTTATTATTTTTTACGTTTTTAAACTCGAATGTCTGTGTATAACGAGTTTCATATTTTCATATTTTCATATTTCATAATTTATATAAACTATAGGTGGTAGAGCCTAGCTGTGGTTATGTTACTACAGCTCGAACATGGGCTGGCTCGACCGGGGAAGTACCACCCTCTCACAGAAGATCGGCGTGAAGTAGTCAGTAATGACTGCGTTTCGTCCGATGAGTGAGAGAGCCGGTTGCCCTTTCCCTTTTCCCAACCTTTCCTTGTATTTCCTTATTCCCACCCTTCCCTATCCCTAAAAAAAAAAGGTTGGCAACGCATCCACAACATATTTGTTGCGGATGTCCATGGGCGACGGTAACCACCTTCCATCAAGTGGGCCGTCTGTTCGTTTGCCACCTATAACATAAAAAAAAAAAATAAAAAAAAAAAATAAACTATGTTTTCTGCAATATTAATTGTGAAATAACAATATATCTATTACACATTTTAAAATATTATTCGGGAGAATTTGAGATGAAATAGGATTTAGGATTTTTTGTACATCGTACTTTGTTTACTTCTTTTTTATTCAATCGCGAGATTGCACGCGGTTTCCATTACTTTCATATATATACATGTTATACATGTATTTGTAAAGTAACATGAACTAGGGCTAAGACTTCAAATAATTTTAATTTATGAAAATATTATGAGATAATGGTACTTTGTGAAATGTTTGTTATAAAATACTAGAATTTCTAACCTTGTCATATATGTACGTTTATTGTTTTAGGATGAGAACTCACAAAGTATAACTCATATTTAAGAAACAAATCGTAATTCAAAAGTTATGAGTACAATAAAATTGAAACGAATAACATTTAATTTTATTACGTTACTCGGATTTAAAGAATGTTCTCTTATTATATTTGATTTCGTGAGTCTTCCAGAAAATGGCAATATCTTTATTATTCCACTTCTACTTTGTTGGCTTGTTTTTTATTAAGCATAATTTATATCATAGTTTTATAGATATTTATTTTTGAGATGTTTGTCAGAAAATATATTAAACAAATTAAACATTCGACGTATTATATTTTTTATTACTACATTTTTGTATCATTTTTTTTAATTTGTATTTGTTTTGACAGTTTAATAGGTTGAAGGTAATAACGAATTCAAATAATACTAAAAAAAACTAATAATTCCTTATTCTATTACTGTGTAAAAATAAGCGCATTTTATTATACTATATACTTCAGTTTTCCTTAGAAGACTTAGAAAGCGAATTATACAGGTAATGAGATTTTTCGTCCTTCAACACTCTTACACTGTTGAAGGACGAAAACATTTCTGAGCATAGATTTAATTAGTATTATATTAAGCGTTAGTGTGAAGATGATATGAATTATGTATTCCTTTAGAAATGTTCAAGCGTAGTGGTCTAATTTTTTTTTAAATCTCTAGAAGTCAAGTGAATCGGATGGCGTTTCCTTTATGATATTAAAAATGTGTGCTTTAGAGCATTTTATTATGTTTTTTTGAATCACTCGCATCGTCCTATCTTGTGAAGCTATGTGATGTTTTATTTATTTCTCAAGAAGAAAATTCACACAGGTACCACCACATTAAAAGCCGATTGAAGTCATCACTTAGATTTCAAATGTTTCTGCACTTAAATTGTTAATAATATTGTTATCAAGGCCTTCCATCTTCTGACCACAAACACTTGAGCACCGCAAGATACATTAACTGTGGCCGAGTGGGTCTAACCATTTTCCCAGTCCCTCTATAAAGCAGCAGGAGTAATAACAGTAGTAGTAAGTAATGACAAAAATAATATGTATGAACTGTGCGTTGCTTCAATTGTCGATGCTGTGTTGTTTATTATGTACATATATAAAAGTAATGTTAAAAATCAATACTAAAGAAATCTATGCAAACCTTATATTCGTTATTTGAAACATTATTCGAGAAGATATAATGTGCCAAATGTAACTTGTTGATTGAATACAAATGTCCTTGACGAGTATTATGAATAGGAAAGACGAAACTTTGTTGGGTTTGATATTTTGAAAAAAAAGTTAAAGCATGCTTTGTTAAAAAGATCAAATGCTTTATAATTTCCAATATTTCAGGACTTTTTTTGGGTTAGTGAGACTTGTGAGATTATTGGACCTAGCTTCCAGTATTTTTTGGAGATGATATCTATAAAATACCTTTCTTCTTGAATAGATAAAAGTTGTTTTCATTGGAATACTTTTTCTGCAAAGCGTAGATTAACCCAGAGAAAAAAAATACCCTTGTTCTGACTCTCAATTTCTTACATTTTACTCAATACAATTTATTTAATATAAAGTAGGTCATATTGCAAATAACACTATGTTCACAGCTGATCCGATCTGAACAGAAATGGTCTACAAAGTATGGCGTACCAATGGAAAATATTGGGAAGATTACTTTTAAATATAACTTTTATACTTTTAAGTATAAGTGTTTGATATTAAGATTTTATCAACATCACTTGGATCAATTTCATTGTAACATTCTATGTAATAAATGATCTTGTTTGAGGGGTATTTTCCTATTTTTAATTGCAACTTTTTCCTTTAAGGCATATAAAAACATCAATTATTTCTGATGACTGGATAACATGGTTATATCCTTACATTATTTGGAAAAAAAGTTTAAAAGTCTTAAGTCTTTTTAATTTATAAAATAAAAATTATACGACCGAAGCTTCTTAAGATTTTATATACAAATATATATAAGGTTGATTTATTATTCATGCAATTTTTCTGATATAAACATCACCCTTAAGTAATGTTGTATTTGTTCAGGATTATCCGTTCTGAAAGTATATTTCGTATAACATTTTCGTCGCCTCGCATTTCATTGATTGGAATTATAACTTGATATGTTATCTTTTATTTTACGAAATGACTCATAACTTTATTTGATATAAAAATTTATGAATATATACATAACTTTGTTCATAAAAACGGGAAGAATTTATTGAAGTCATAGTATTAAAATAAAATTATATGATCATTAAGAGTAGTATTTTTTATAAAGAATATTTACTTGGACTGGTACAATAACAAAATTCAATAACGTTATTCAATTTAATAATACCTAGTGAGTGAAAAATTTGTATGATTATTCAGTTACAATTTCATTAAAAAATTTAATTAATAGTAGACCATTGTTATTCAAAAAACATGCAGGAAGTCCTATTTTGTAGTAGATAGGTACGGAATTTTTTCTTCAAGAAATAGAATCACAATATCAATATCATGTACCAATTTAAACTATTCAGAGCTGAAGATACTAGCAACAACAAATAATAATGCTACCTATTAAAATCTTACGTTTCTAGTTGTTCACTTTTTTGTTGGTAGTTATAAAATCAAGAGTTTTCAGGAACAACTTATCAAGGAAATTATATTGCTTTATTTTATAAAGTATTAAAAACTGTGATAATTGTGATGACTGTAATAATCAATGAAAGATCAAAATGAGAGGTCAGAGTTTAAAAGCTTTACTTTGTTTTAAAATAACCTCATGTAAATCGTTTTTTAACTTTATATGATTTAACTACTAGATATTTCCATTCACATAGTTTTACATTGAAGCTGTTTGCAGATAATTTTGGTATTTCCAAGTTCAGAAAAATGAACCTTATGAGACAGTACAAAAGGAAGCAATATAATGGTTCCCACATCTCACTCCTCACGACTTTGTTTTTCGTTGGAAGATATTTTGTCTTTATACATAGAACTGACATAATGTGATACATTTTCAAAGAATTTAAGACAACGTGACATTAGTGTTCTTTTCGAACAATTAATTTTAGTCAGAGTATAGTTGGGTAAATCTTATGACTTGTATGTTTTAATTACATATATTTTACAAATTATAAGAGTGAATAATAAGGAATTCTCATTTGATATAAGACTTTTAATTAAATCTTATACTTGAAAGTAAGTCAAAGGTTTAAAATACTTCATCTGTGTCATGTTATTATTCATTTCTTTGATCTTTCCTGAAGTTTTCGAAATTATTTATTTCTTATGAAATGATATTAAAAATAATGTATAAAAATTGTTCAATAAAATTAACATATTAATTGTGGAGTACATTATATTAAATAAATCACTGCTACGGTTAGTTAAGTCCCACGGGAGAAGGTGAATCCAAAATAATTGCGAAATTTACTTTCACCATTGTAATGACTTGGAAATGACGGCTTTTACTTAATACTTGTCATATAAAAATTACTTTCAAAATCACCCTAAAAGAAATTATCATATATTGGATAAAAATAAAACTTAACAAATTACAAAATATATTATTTTTATAAATAGCCATCGTTTGTGTTTTGTTAAACAAAAAGTATGATTGGATTATATTAAGAACTTAAATTGTTTTTAACATTTTAATATTTGTATAATTGAAAGAAATGGAAATGGTATCAATGTGTACATTCCATAGTTTTCTATACTGACTTAGACTTTAGTATAATAGCTATAAGAACATTTAATTTCCAAATTAGTCCGCCTTTAAAGAAATTTTAAAATAAAAATGACTAAAAATATAATTGTAATAAAAATGATTAAAAATATAGGGTGCGCCAGAGAAACTTACTTATTTAAAAAAATTACCGCGCGGTGAGTTGGGTGGGTAGAGGGGCAAGAGGGGGCTCATCTGGAGGGGGAAGTTCCCAAGTTTGTTTCTCCCTCCAGTCAGCTGCCATCATGCTCTGGTTTAGAGAGCAGCGGGCCTTCGCAGTTGAGAGCTTCTTTTCTAACGGTCGCTCACTTGTTACTACGCAACGTGCCTTCCGCGCTCGCTTTGAAATTCCTCCTCACAGACTCGTTCCTGGCCGTAATTCGATTCTGTCGTGGTTTAACTCGTTTCGGAAGTGTCGCTAAACCCAGAAATGGACTTCAACGGACCATCAGAACTCCGGAAAATATCGAAAGAGTGAGGCAGTCAGTTGTGCGTTCTCCCCGGCGTTCGGCTCGCAAACACGCAGCTGCTATGGGAATTCTGATACCACTGTTCGACGAATTCTCCATGAAGACCTTCAATTTCATCCCTATAAATTGACTGTTGTGCAAGAATTAACTGAACGCGATTTTGTTGCCCGTCAAAATGCATGTGAAATGCTGATTGACAACCTGCCTGAAGACGCGGTCGTTTTTTTCAGTGACGAGGCTCACTTCCACATTTCCCTGGTTTATGTCGATCGACCACGGACCATAGCACACCTCAAGAACAACATTCGCGACGCCATTGGCAACATACCGATGGATATGCTGCGAAGAGTGGATACGAATTTCAAAAAACCGACTTCATCAGTGTATGCGCAATGGGGGTCACCATTTATCCGATGTCATTTTTAAGACTGCATGAAAAAAAAATTGGGATATTGTATTCTCAAATAAAAAAAAAATTAAAACAATAACTGAAGTACTTTTTTTTTATTGACCTTTCAAATAAGTAAGTTTCTCTGGCGCACCCTATATAAATGTAATTGCTAAAAATATAAAAAAACCTAACATTGATGAGATTTGAAGTTATTTAACAGATTTATATCTGACATACAACAAGCTTATACATCTATAGGTTACCTACCTAGTAACATTTTACAATAAAAATTCATAAATTCTACTTCATTACTTT
The DNA here is from genome assembly GCA_916720795.1 of Danaus chrysippus. Classification (NCBI taxonomy): domain Eukaryota; kingdom Metazoa; phylum Arthropoda; class Insecta; order Lepidoptera; family Nymphalidae; genus Danaus; species Danaus chrysippus. The sequence continues at coordinate 2,378,370 of CAKASE010000047.1, read as the reverse complement.
TAAAAAGACCGTATTTAAAGTGTTCCCTCCATACATTATTCATAAACAGATGAGAATAAATTATACTAGCTTTAACAAGTGAGGCACAAAGTAAACAGTGTTTAAAAAAACAAAAAATAAAATTAAACTATCAGGGAGCTAAGATTTTTGGTAAAATACAAATTTCAATTGACAAATTTATATTTAAAGGTATCTTCAAATTTATAATATGTCACGTTTATGTATCAAGTATTTTATCTTAAACATATTAAATACTCATTTTATAGCTACTTCTTGTTATTAGGTTTAATATCTCAGAAGTCTATTTGTCATTATGAACGTTAAAATCAATTCGCTCCTCAATTACCATCACCGCGTCTCACGGTTGACATGTTAGGGAATTTATGTTAATATGTTATATTGAGATCGATTTCACAGAGTGACTTGGAATTTTGTTATCTGATACAGGCTGTTACATTATATAATATATATGATAGAGATTAAGTTAGAAAAAATAAGATAATAAAATATGAAAACTTTTGTTATATATAATATTCAACACATTCTATATATTATTTTACAAAAGAAAACTGAATCCTTAATAAATCGTAAATGTAGATTGTTTTAATTTAATTAATTTATAAATCAAAAGGTTAGTTATGCTAAAAATATTTAAACCAAGGTAAGATAAAATTTACTTCAAAGGAAATATAAAATTTTTAGGGACTTAGAAAAAAAAATGTTTTAAAAGTAATTCTTCCTAGTTTTTCAAAAGAATTTTATCTAAAACTTTTTCACAATCCAAGTGTTTACTATGACAATTTATTTAAACGTATACAAGCATGTACGTTACGTTACGTTATAAATATTAAATTAATACCTTTATACACCTTAAATTTATCAGTGAAATGGCTTTATGATATTCAATATCAGTTAGGTATCCAGAAGTGATATTGAACATCCATGAACTTAAGTTACTGATAAAAGAATTTAACGCTTAAACCATGTAGCTGTAAAAGGTTTAAGAATTTCGGAAATTTAGAAGCTATTAAGTTGATTATTTCTTTTAGTTTTGCTTGCGGCTAGTTTTGTACATTAGATTTGAGTCTAAAACTTTCTTCGAAAAGATGTTTTAGATTGCAGTCTACGTGATCAATGGGAAAATGTTAAAAGATATGTCTGCCACGCTTTAAATACAGTTTTTCTTTTAACTTCTGCAAGATTCGGAGCATGAAACCACCAAATATAAACAAATTATTCGTTAGAATCTGAAGTCTGTACCAAATTTTATCTAAATCCGCTTTATCTAAGCTTATGGTTAAGTAAAAAAATACACACATACACATACACATGCACACGCAAAAATACACACATATATATATACACACATAACTATACGTTACTATATTCTCAACAGATCCCAAGTTTATGTGATAGTGTATTCTTATCATTTTCAAAAGTTATCGTGATTGAATCGTCTTTCAATCAAGTTTTACTTATATGTATATTTGGAAGTCTGACATCAAGTTATGTATTGTTTGATAACTGGCGATTGTGAATTACTGAAGATGTTTGTTACAATATAAAATAAAATTATGGTAGTAATTGGAAATATATTGAATTCAGAATATTAAATTTAAATATATATATTCTTTACATCAGATTAAGTATACGAGTTTTTAAATTGTTATCCTAATTGCTGAAATTAATAGTAACACAATTTTTCGTAAATATTAATCGTTTTCGTTATTGCTTGAATATTTTTGTTAAAACTATGGTATTATAAGTAGGTGATTGGTTGCATATTTGGGTTAAAAAGTTATTTTCTTGAGACATCTTATTATTATATTATTTAAACTAACTGATTTAATTTATTATGATATGATGGAATTCTCCGCTTAAGCCTTTTCCCTGAAGCTATGATGTTTCTGTATCAAAGTGGATGTATAGTAGAATTACTTTAATATAAATGCTGTATTTATTTTCCTTTAGTCTTCTATTGTTTAGAGAAAATTAAAAATGTAATGGTATTAATTTGTATTCAAACATGAAAAGAGCATAATATCTATCTTTTAGATTTTGCTGTCTTTACATATATAAAAATATATGTAAATTTTTAATATTAACCTTACAAATTTTATTTAAGAAGCAACATAACTAATATAGGTACATAATTATAATTTGAGAAAAATTATCCTCTATTTTTGTAATTTCAACTCTTTGAAAAATCCAAAAAACGTAGTGGTAAAATCGTAACACACAATTTTCTCTAAGATTGCAGTTTTTATAAGCACAAAGATCGCATATCTCGGTTGTTGTGAAGGAACCGAAACGTTGGGATAATTTAATATTTCTTTAATATTTTATCTTGACATATGAATGAAATCTCAAGTTTTGCGAAATATCTTCAAGAGTAATGTCTAAGATGAAGCGAATAATACAAATTATATAAGAGAAGTCTCGTGAGAAAATAGTTGAACCAAAACATTTCATCGTCTTTTTCAGTCGGAGAGGAGACGTTTGTCGCTATTTCATATTAAAGATATTAAAATTCATATTATGAAGTCGGAGTATAACATGCAAATACATTTTGAAGTAAAATATATTTTTAACTCTTATTAATATTACTTTATAAAGTAATTCATATTTCTTTAAATAAAATATATTAACGTGCATTTCCAAAATAGAAACGTTAATTGAATATGATTTTATTGCTGTTATTTTTCTCTAAAGGAGATTAAGCTTTACTTGATATTTTATTTATTAGAATAATTTTATGTATGTATGTTTTTAGTTAATATTACTTAACACACATTGTTACCACAACATAAAATTAAGAATACTTTAATAAATCATCTTAGTTATAATAAAACGACTGAAAGTGTAGTAAATCTTAATCCTATTAAAGTACCAATTTAATATATAAATCTATTTTCCTTTGTGTATTGACTCTTTGCATTCATATACCAAAGACGAGTTTAACATTAAAATTCTTATACTCTATCAGCTAATATAAGGCATATATAAGAAAAATATGTGTTTGGTACGAAATAAAGAAAAAAAATATATGTGGGACATAGATAATGAAAGTAAGTATGTGTCATACTAGATTAAATAACTATTTATACTGATCGTATTTATTCAACACTGCCGCTTTTCTTGATGTTACAAAGCATATATCTACGGAGCCTTCCTTATAGACTTTGGTAAATCATTGCAGTGGCGGATAGCTGTTACAATAGAGTCAGATAAAAAAATATATCAATATGTTGGTTGAGGATTGTCCCGGCAGCTGTTAGTGTAAATGAAACAATATTTTTACGATTATACTAACCGTATTTTATTATTGTAAAAGCTACATATACCCGACGTTTCGGTTACTTTGCAGCAATCGTGATCACGGGCAGACGTGTACGCGTAGTATATCTGAAAAATATAGTTTTATTTAAATGAATACTCCTGAAAGTCTTACATCTCATTGGCTGTGAATGTAATTTAATTTAACAGTTGTAGAAGATATATTTGTAGTTTGACAATTGAATTACTTAAGTATTATAAAAAGTATATATGTATTATTGCAACAAAAATATAAAACATAATCTTTATTTTTGTGTTTCCTTTATTAGACGATCTTTTTAATTATTTCTGAATTGGATTCAATTTCAAAGACATAATAAAAACGTTCTCAATGCCATCAGTATTAAATTTAAATTGCTATATAATAGTGAGTTTGGGCGCATTAATCTTCGCTCACTTTTATTTTACCTTAACCCTTATCACGTCACCAGATATCGGAAATACTACCTTATCGTGGCAGAGCTGGTAGCTAAGATTAACAAAATTTGGAGAATTCAACAATTATATAGATAAAATTTCTGTAAATCTAATGTCATGGAAGATTAGCCAAAATGTAAAAGAAACTGCTATAATACATATATGTTTTATATCGGATTTATTACAAATTCGTTGTTTTTAAAGAGAGGGCGCCAGCCTCGCTGACGTCTCTAATGTAACTTCTTCTAGTACGTTCCATGATATTTTCAAATGAAACTTCAATTGTTCTTAATGTTCCTTTATTTCTCGAAAGTTATTCATAATCACAATATTCAAAGGTCCAAACTATCTGAACTCTCAACTTTGCCGTTGTGCGTCCAGGCGTCATATTTATACCAAGATTTAAACATAGTTCTATTCTCCTTTGATTTCGTTTTACTTTTAACAATAATCATAAATACTAATGAGTTTTAATAAGAACTGATGATAGCATCAAATTATTTTCATGTCGCATTTGTTATTAAAGCTGATAGCGCCGATATATATATATATATGTATATTAAAACCAATAATTGTATCGTTGTGTTTTTTTGGTAGAATTTTAAGTTTTAAGAAGAAGAAATTTTAAGTCGTCACTGCGGTACTACACACACGGTACTGCAGGGGAAATAACAGTACCCTTAGTGAGAGTTTCCGTCTTCAAATTTAAACCAACAGTTTCATCGTATTATACAACTCTTCCACGATAGGAATTTATGAAATGTTTTATGAAGTTTGCAGTATCTTTGTCTTATTGAATTGAAAACTCTCAATCATGGCGTCTGTGGTCTTTGTATGGCACTGAACTAAGATTACCAATTCGAAATAAAGAGTACTGCAATAGAGAAGTATCGAAAAAATTTCCAAATAGGTCATTCATATCTATTAAAATGATCAAAGAGAGGGAAGTTCTATATTGGTCTCATTCAAGCAAGTACAGTAACAAGATTTCCTACCTAATGAAAAAAAAAATGGTTAATTGACCTTACTTCATGTATTTACAAATGAAGGGGTTGGTATGTGTGCAATGACATTTAAAAGGATATTTAAATAGAGTGTAACATCACTCATTGCATATGAACTTTCCGACATTTAATTTGTCTAATTGCTGATAGCGAAGCAATGAAACGAATTGAAACATAGTCATACATATATGTATATGTATATAGACAGCGGAATACTATATAAAAATAAAGAAATATTTCATGAATTTAGTGGGTTTGCATGTTTGAGTAATAAGAATTTTTTTCCTAAATGTCAAACAGCCTATGTAATCAACTTGTTCTATTATTAAGCTTTTTATATAATAACTACGTCATTAGTATTTCAAGTAATCGTCAGTTGAAAACAACTATTTGAAGGCATTTATAAGAATAAAATGTTATAGGTAAAGAATAAAATTTTTGCTAGTTAATGAATAATATTGCAAAAATAAAACTTTGAAATTTCCTTGTTTTAGTCAAATTTATTGTATTGAAATCGTAATAAATCATAGACTCTTTTATTACAGACACATAAACCTATACATTTTAATTATATGTTTTATTAATTTCAAATAATTCTTCAAGGAGAACCTTGAAAGTCAGAGTAAGTTCTGAAGTAACGCTTCACACTTACGTGTTGTGTTTATCTAAAGTGGTTTTAAAACCTTTTATGCTTTGTCTTTAACTGTTAAATTTGGTTCAAAAAGCTCTCAAGGCCATCTTAATGTTGTCTCTAAATAGACCCCAAATTAAATTACGTCACTGTCAGGATCAGGAAACGGAAGGTATTTTTTAAAAACAAAAAGCGAAAAAGCCTTAAAGAAAATTATTTCTCGTGAGAAAATGACGTCGATTTATGTGTACTTAAATATTCAAGAATATTTACAACATTAATGCGGCTTCATTTGAAAGTATTCAGACCAAAAATACAGTTTTGAGGAATGTTGGCAGCTTAATAATTAATAAACTCTTTTAAATTTATTCTGGTTTAGGTCTCTGCAGATTTATGTAAAAATGTTAATAAATTTTACGTTTTCATTACTTTGGTAAGTGATTAGTTGGGAACAATATTGTTTTAATTGCCATATTGGATTAAAGTTGCATTGTCAAATGAGAACCGTACCAAATGGAAGCAGAAATCCTACCGAATATTATATACATATATAGTAAATATAGAATAAATAGATTGTTTTAAGTTTGAAGTTAGAAATTGAGTATTGTAAAATCAACTGTTATACTCGTATCGTATATTCAATTAATTTATAATATGAACATGTGTTTGTTTTGATATAAAATTTTAATTAAAAAACATTTGAACAGGTCTGTGTACAAATAAATTTTCAGAATTTTATAATTAGAGTAATTGTTAAACAAAATGTTAATTGAAGGTACATTTATATAAAAGGTTTAATATTAAAATGTTCATCACGCTCAAAACAGATGGGAACCGGAGTTTTAAACATTCTCTCACCTCGACTAAAAGTCTGAATAAATATTACAAAAAACAATTACAAGGTAAGCCTTCGCCAAAACACCGTTCTGGGCTCGACGGTATTATTCGAGTAAAATTATTTTGTTTCGTTGACGCTAAATTGTATCTTATTAAATTTGCATAAAACTGTTTACGGATTAATTAATACGATTCTCGTAAAAGACCTTTGACCAATACTATTGAGCAAAATTTGTAGCTTTAAGTTTATATGCAGGTGTAATCCTTTGGGTATCTGATATTGATTCAAAGCGCTTCTATGCTTTCCATGTTCGTTTCACTTTAACTTTGTCCGTGTATTGGGAATTGACGGAAGTGAGAAATTGCTTTCAAAGCAATGCGTCTCTAAGCAGTTTGTATCTAGTATAAAATAATCCGTTTTGTTATTTTCTGCCTCTTAAATATTATTAAGAAAAAAATATTTCTTTAGTCACCAGGTTGCCTATTTTCAAATATTTCTTTGCAACTTTTTAAAAGATATTGTTCAATACTTATTAATAGAAGGTTTTATTGGCCTAAACTTATCATTTTCTTTTAACAGTATTATAAAAACTTATGTTACTAACAATATGAAAATTAAGAAGTCCAAAAAACCTGAATATCTTTTACGAGGATGACAAAACACTCTTCGCGTCACTCATACTTTCTGAATCGGTAGCCTCTGGAATTATAATACATTCTCATCACAAAATAATTTATATCGTATTATTAAAAAAAAGAGTAAAAATATAGACATTACACTTTTATTTATTTCTATTGTACACTATTTTTTATGTGTTCAAAGTCCTTAATATGTAACATTTGTGAGACAATAATTTTTGATTGTTGTCATTAAATGGAAAAGAAAGTGTGAGGTGTACGAAGCAATAAAAATGATGAGCAATTTGAATGTGACCCTTCGTTGCTTAAACAAATAAATACAATTTTATTAATTTACAAAAGTTACTCAAATAAATGTCAAAGTCTTCCATATCACTAAAATGATCTCATTTTATTAATACAATCCATCTTATTGCATTATTTTCGTCATGGAGACAAGAAACAAATGTTACAATTCTGTTTATTTAGTTTAAAGATGACAACAAATATTAAAATAATTTCATCTTTTCAAGTAATTGCATTACAATAATTTTAAACTATAAATAGAGCTTTAATTAATAATGTATTGTTTGAATCAATTAGTAATAAGTACCCACAAACCTATATCGAAAATATTGAAGCAAGACTAGCTTTTAGTTTGCGTTAGTAACTTTTTTAATATTGACGATAGTATTCATGATTCCAGTTGCATTTAGTTATTCTCTATCAAATGTTGAATAAACTATCATGAATAAACTATCGCCATAGTCTATTAGAATAGGTTGCAATAAAAAAGTAAGTGGCTACAATGAAATAATACACTATATGTTCTTTAAACCATTTTGTTCTTTCTAATTAATATGATTATATAAGTTGATCATTTCAATACAAAAACATGGTATTCCTTTATATTGAAGATTATTATTTCAATTGGCTATTGTATTCTTACTTGAACAGCATTTTGAGTAAAGCATTTTACTTTTTCAATAGATAGTACAGATTTCAATGGCCAAGACCCTTTTATTGGCTAGCTTTTCTTTAGTAGAAACTGCTTATAGAAGGTCAGAATTATTCATGTGTGTTTGTTTTAATTACTAGGACTTTGGTTGGTAATAAAGGCAATATAAAATGCTTCGTAGAACCCTAAACCACTGAAATAATTCAGTTTGAAATTCAGTTTTCGTTTTACATAGTCTATAGGAATTTATGGATGAAATTGCATTTGAAATAGTATGAACGATGTACTTTCTTAAGCGTTTATTCTTCTCGCTTTTATTTGCGACTTAATCCGCTTAGATTGGAATTGAATTTCGAGAAGAATGAATAATAGATACCTATATTAAAAAATAGATATATTAATTTAATGACTGTATCATCCATATAATTTACAAAATTTATGAGATGTCCCGCTGGAAATCAACAAAATAAAGGCATAAGTTATAAGTATGTATGAATCATATTGTTAATTATTTTTAAAATACCTTAAGCAACTTTTGGATCAGAATAAGAAATATACTCAAAAATTTTCAAATTTTTAATATCGTGTGATTGAGCCACGGGCGTGCTCACGATTTCGTTAGGTATATTGAAAAACACGAATAGATATATGTATACAAAAGTAAATTGTATATAGGTATTTATGTAACTAGTCTAGTGTTAATTATTAAACATGTTATATTTTTAATACATAATAAAAAGACACTAGAACTTATAACTATTTAATAAGATATAGGCAACAACTCAGCAAGTAATATGATTATTATTATGTAAGAGAAAAAATATCTTATAGGTATAAAAAGTTACGCGTACAGTGACATTCAAACAAACAACAATTCATTGAATGTTACTTCAATTTATCGGAATGTTTTTGTCAGTTATATTTGATACCTTAGAAGTTTCATAGATAATATAAGTATCTTATCTTAATGTTCTACTTTTACTTTGTTCAAAGATTGATATTCGAAGATATTAAATGTGTCCTAAAGATACTTAGCCTTTAGATGTCTAGCAGAATATAATTTGTTCATCTCTACTGATCAAAAGAAATAAAGTTTCAATACACTTTCCTTTATATATTAGTTTATGTATGAAGGTTTTGATAAACCTTCTGTATTACAAAATCACATTCAAATTTAATATAAAATAGTGGTGGCCTAGTGGTTAGAGGGCCCGCCCAAGATGGTGCGGTTTCGATCCTGGCAAGTACTAATGTGATTTTTCCGAGTCATATGTACTTTCTTAGAGTATTTAGACATCACTGACAGACGGTGAAGAAAAACATCGTGAGGAAACCTGAACTTATAATTTCACAATTATAAGTTTGAAATCACCAACCCGTCTTGAGCAAGCGTGGTGATTAATGCTCAAAAGCTTCTCCATGTGAGAAAGAGGCCTTAACTCAGCAGTGGGCTCTGATATTCGAAAAAAAATATTCAAATTTAATACAAATAGATGTCTATATGCTAAGAATTGAGTATTACAAGAAGTTGAATAGATTTTCTTTGTATAAGGTCATAGCAGCTTAAATGAAACGGTGCACAGTCCTTAATTCGTACAAAGCCTAATCTTAGATCTTTCTTGTTAAGGAACACCTTTATTCGCTATAATCAACACTCACATTTACATACAGAACCAGGGCAATACTGTTAGATAACAAAAAGACTCGTCAACCTGTCAAACATTATCTCTACAAAAAAGTTAACAGGTGCTCTAAAAATTAAATATGAGACATTATGCATGGGCAATCTTTTTTATCTTTTCTGGTAATTTTTTCGACGTAAGTTGAAACACCTTTTATTTATTCTAAGCAGAACGAAAACAGTACTTTCTGTATTGTTTCAATAAATACTTCTTACAAATAAACCGACGTAGTGATCAATGTTCTCTTGACTTCCAATAGCCCAGCCTTCAAATAGTACCCCGGTCGTTGTTTTTATAGTAATTATTTTGGATTTTAAGCTGTTTTTAATTTCCTTACACTACACATATCGCTGTATCTTCTTGGGAAGTTAATCGTTTTCCTATCCCTAGTAAAGTTAGTGATATAAATCTATCCAATTATAAACTTTTTGCGATATAACATTAGTTTCAAAATTTTGTTACCTATAATATGTATAATAAATACAACTTAAGTCAATGTCTTTGGTGCTGCTAATTATTTAGCATATAAGCATCACTGTATTAGACACCTTGAGTGTAAATTTGGCGATTTACAGTAGAATTCGAATAAATCATATATCAATACTAGCATCGCCTTTGCAATGCTATTTATCTTATAATAATCTTTATATTATCTGAATCTTTATAGGATGAGTATAAAAAAAAATCCTTCTGACGACTACTAATCATGACGGCCGACTTTTTAAAAAAATGCTCAACATTTTGTTAATATACTTCTAGTTTTCTATCCAAAATTTCTCCAAATTTTGTGCATATATTGAAGGTATGCAATTTTTCTGAAATGAACATCACCTTTAAGTAATGTTATGTTTGTTCAGGATTATCCTTTCTGAAAGTATATTGCGTATAACATTTCCGTCGCCTCGCATTTCATTGATTGGAGTTATAACTTGATATGTTTTCTTTTTATTTATAAGAAACTAATAATTATTTATGTATTTGTTTATATGTGGCATTATAATTAATAATTTCTAAGATATCTTGTTCATGTGTTTATTTGTAGTATTTAAAGATATAACGCTTTTAAAGTGCTAAACGTTTCTCGATCACTTATTATTAGCCTTTTAAATTAAACTAATATTTTCGGAAACTACGTGGTTAATTATTATTTTATTACTTTATTAGATTATTTTATTATTTATTACATTTTTTTATTATTTATAACATAGCTATCATTACTTTATTAGTCCTCTTCACAAATATGACACAAAAATTAAAAATATAACCAGGTTTTGAAATATAGCTAAGTATAAAATAATATAAGGAATTACGAATATTTTCACTAAATTTTAAATATTTGATTTTTTGTAATTAAGGACTACATTTATGAATACTCTTCACATTTATTCAAGTATGCAGTCTCTTTTCTACTGATTTTATCTCAACACGAATGCTTTTATGAGAATATAAGATTTGATATTGTTTTCATGTTATATAAGAAGTAGATATACTTGGATGTGTAAATTATTAATTGTTTTTGAATAACATATGTGAACATTGTGTTAGATATTTTGTAAATTTTTCATTCGGGTACAAATAAATACTGTAAACTTAAGCACGTGTAGTGAAAATTAACAAATCTGTATAATGTATCACTGCTTAGTTTTTCATTGGAAGATATTTCTATAATATTAAAATGTGACATCGTAAAACACATTTTTGTCAGTTAATCTATTAAATTTTTAAGTATAATGAAACCTAAGACTAAAGTGAAAATAATATATGAAGTTAATGTATTAATTTTAGTAATATGTATGTTTTATTACATATCCATAATTTTTTTGAATTGAAAACAGATTTACTATTTTTTCGCTTCATTTAGAGTCATAATTTTTTTAATAATTCGAATTTATTTCCCAACAATATTAATGTACTTTTAAAGTAAAAATAAACTGTTAATTACAAAGCGTATTATAATGAATAAAACGCTTTTTCAGTCAGTGAGGTCTCAGGAGATAATGGCAACCCAAAATAATTACAAAACTTACTCCAATCTATGTTATGATTTAGAAACGATAGTTTAAAGCGAACTGACTTTCTTATACACATAAACTTATAGTACCACTTTCATCTTTCAACGTTCCAGGAACTCTTGACTTTTTAAAACTGTAACAATAGCTACGTGTTCGTTTCTGTCAATCATCTAATCGTTATATTAAAAGTGTGATTAAATTAAATAAAGAAATCACATTACCATAATAAATAAATACATACTTCTACATATAATTGATGTGAATGGAATTTATTAAAAGCAGTACCTACACAGTTTTTGTGCTAGACCCATTCTTGATTCCATATTGCAGGTACAGGCTTAGTTTTAATGAACTCTTATACAATAAGAAGTAAAATAAGATAAACAAACTAACACTAAAAAGAGGTTCACAAAGCCTATATCTCACTGACAGCATGTTTCAAAAATCAATAAATTATATACAATACACAGGCTATGGGGATAAATGTTAGTGGTTATCCGAGGAGCGGGATTCCCATAAATACATATATAGACGCACAGTTGTAATGAAAAAAATATGGAAAGAAAAGTAAGTATAGACGTGACAGATGATAGGTTTAAGTAGAGAAGAATAATATACTGCGTCGACTGTGGAACAAGGATCGGAAAATAATTTTAGTTAAAATGTTTTCATTAACGTATTTATTTAGTTATACAGTCTGTGATTAATTATTAAAAGGACAATCAAATTTATTACTAATCTCCCTTTTCTTACATTGAACACTAATTCCGTATTTCATTAAAACAATACTGGCTACTGCTCGTTATTAGGTTTAATATCTCAGAAGTCTATTTGTCATTATGAACGTTAAAATCAATTCGCTCCTCAATTACCATCACCGCGTCTCACGGTTGACATGTTAGGGAATTTATGTTAATATGTTATATTGAGATCGATTTCACAGAGTGACTTGGAATTTTGTTATCAGATACAGGCTGTTACATTATATAATATATATGATAGAGGTTAAATTAGCTACAAAGTCTAAAAAGGTTATAAATTTTAGAAACTTTTATAAGCATTACAATTTCCAGATGAAGATTCTCTATTTTTGATAAGTTTAACTGAAATGGATTATCATGTTTTTATCTCGTCATTTATAAAATTAAAATAAAAGGTGTCTGTATAAAATCAATATTTTATTTATCATGTAATTAAAACACAAAAAATGTGTATAAAGAAGTTTTTACAACATTTATTTTTATGATTAATGTCGGATATTTCACTACAACTTTATATATTTACAAAAATTGATCTCAGATTCTGTTTGTCGTCTTGATAGTATCGATTCTAGCATTTTGTTAATTTTATGTAGACATTTATTAAACTTGATCTGCTTTAGACTAATGAGAAACATTGTTTTATGTTATTCAATACCGTTTAAGTATCGGTAAGCGATATCAAAGTTAGCTTCGATAAACTGAGACTAAAGAAAACAGAATTTAACCCTTTAAAACATTCGCCTTAAAATCTTTAATAAAATTATATACTTTAATGAGCGAGTTTGTTATCATCTGGGCTAGTAATAAAATATTAAAAATTCAGTTTTTCTTACCCTTAATGTAAAATGTAAACATTATTTATTGCGTAATTTATTTCTAGCGAAAGTAGTTAGATTTTTACTTGTTTATATTATTTTATATAAATTGTATTTATTGCTTATTTCTGAAAAATAACAAAGATAAACATACACTCAGGGATACATATACTGACACACACATACATACACACACACACAACAAACTTTTTCATTTTTAATATTAGTGTGTATCACTCACAGTGGTGTAAAGTAGCGAGTAGATAAGAGTTACTTTTCGTTCCAGATGACACTGCTAGAACAATTTTACTTTTCACTTTCTTCAAAGGGTGAAAGAACGTTTAGAGCTGCATCTTGGCCTCTACAATTAATCGTATCCACTTGAAACTTGTAAACAGTCTCCAGATTTACCGTCATATATCTAAAAAAATATATTACTAACTGATCCCAAGTTTATGTGATGTGTGTGTATTCTTATCATTTTCAATAGTTATCGTGATTGAATCGTCTTTCAATCAAGTTTTATTTATATGTATATTTGGATCTGAAATCAAGTTACGTATTGTTTGGCAACTGGCGATTGTGAATTACTGAAAGAAGTTTATTACAATATAAAATAAAATTATGTTAATAATTAGAGATCTATTAAATGAATTTTAAGAATATTAAAAATAATAAGAGTATGTATGTAATTTATATATTCTTTGTATCAGACTTAGTGTAGGAGATTTTAAATTTTATCTCCATTGCTTAAATTAATAATGAAAGAAGAATTGGTAAATTTTATTTGAAATTCATTTCGTGTTACTTAACGTATTTCTGTTCCAAATGATAAAAGAATTTTCTCTTGCTTGTGCACTTGCAATTTTATTGTATGAATCCTATTTTTAAAATTGTCATCTTTTCTTGAAAAGCTTTGTAAATTATTTGACCATGAAGTTAATAATTAATAATTGTGCGAAGTAGAATAATAATATATTTTGAATCGTTGTATTGTTCAACATGAATTTAGTTTCTAATACATTATTATAATAAAAGGAAAACCCACACTTGAAGCATATTTAAAAAGAAATTAGAAAAGAAAATAGAATATAACCTAAGTTTGTTTCGTCACGGAAAAGAACTTCAATGTAAAGGAACAATTTTCATTACCGCTGTGTTATCTGACTGTAGACGGTAAACATTAACGTTAAATGTTTATACTTTGAATTCATCATCTACAAGAAGTAACAGTTTGAAAGCAGTTTTATTAAATTGCAAAGATAGAAAATTGTAAGACAGTTATAAATCCTGGTTGCACTTACTAGTTTATCAAATGTACTGTAAATAACAACTAAAAGCTAAAGTAAATTATTGCAGTCTTATATTTGAAGTTAAAAAATGCATAATAAGGTTTGCAAAGCAATTAAGTACAAAGCAAATATTATAAAGATATATTGAGAAGATATATTTATTCTGAGTTTTTTTCACTTTTGTCTAAGAAATGTTATATCCGAGTTATACATATATATGTACATAAATCATTGAATATGTGTTATTTCTATGTAGAATTTTGGTATAAGTAAAATATTGCATAACTCTCAGGTCGAGGTGAGGTGAAATAGGAAAGCTAGGATTTAATTACCTACACCTGATACCAACACAACGAAATAAATTTTTACTGTTGCTTTGTTCTTTGTAAATAAAATAAATCAATTAGAAAATAAGATCGAATTGTAAATACAAGGATCTATCGAATTGTAAATAAAAATATAATAATATTGTGTATTCGGATCAAAAAATCAAATCAAATAAAAAATAGTTAAGCTCAATCTTAATTTACAATATATTTTTTTAATAGTACGTTTAAAATAGGTTTTAAATTTAGTTTGTAATCCGGGAAACATATAATTATATAAGGGGCTCAATTGACAACACAAGTTTGTGGTGATTGGAGTTCTAAGGAGTAAAGGCAATTAAACTTTCAAAATTTATACTAAGATATAAATTACCATTTATATAAGTTATGATATAGATAAATAAGCCTTTAATAGCAATTCCTATGATGTTTATGAAGCGTGTACAACAAATGACGTCTGCGGCGTTATTGAGCTTAGAGAACACTCGAGGGAAAATGGTTGACCCGAAATAACAAATCATCGTCCTTGTAAGTTGAAACGGAACACATTTGTCACTATTGAAAATTAAGGATTAGTACGATTTATTACATATAACAGTATTTCAGCTCCGTGTATATAAATGAAAACAATAACTATTTATTTTCAGTGACTTATATTCATTAGAAAAATAGATGCGAGATCTCGTCTGCCCGTGATCACGGTTGTTGTAAAGTAATCGAAACGTCGGGAGTATGTAGTTTATAACCAAAAATAAAAATCGCGTAGTTCATCAGAAAAAAAAATTTGTTTCATTTAAGAAGATCTTATCGATTAAAACATAGATCAGATACAACTAGTTCTTCTTTTCTATTCTTCCTTCATATTTTAGTACTATTAAATTTTATTAATAAGAAGAATATTATCTCATGAGTTAATATCACTTAACAAAACAATGTATGTAGAATAAATTCTTTTTATTTACTGTTTTGATGATAATCTAGAATGAATAGCTTCATGTTTATTAAAACATTCAAGCAAGTTGCAACCACGTAGTTACTGTAAAATTCACTATTAAAATGCAGAAACTGTATCATTATGATAGTTGTAGATGGATATAGGAGCTGTGAGTTGAATTTACTTCACGTTGTAAGAGACATATTTATGGATATATAAATAGAACGGGTAAAATTTATATATAAAAAAGCTGTTTATTACAATTGAAGTGTAATATAGATTTCGAAATGCTTAATTTATCAATCTTTTAATGACGTTTTGTTGAAAATAGCACCTTATTTGTATTATCGTCGAAGATAAGAATAAACATATTTTAACAATTCATTCCTATACAATATAGGTACTGCACAGAAAATAACAGTACTCTCAGTCAGAACTCTCGTCGTCTGCTTACAAGATGAAACCAATAGTTTCAATGTAACCTCCATTGAATGGAATAAGTCAGATAATTTATGAAACGAAAAATGTTAACAGTGTCGAAGGTAAAAAAAATAAATAAATGTGACAACCATGGTGTCTGTGGTTTTTATTACGGCTCTAATTAATATGTATTTATATAAACTAATGAAAGTAGAAGAAGAAGAATAGAATAGAAGTTGTAGAATGCTACAAATTGGGTGTTGAACTTTTACTGAATAATTATAAGTAATTTGTGATATGAATTAAAACACAACCAAATTGCTCAAAGCCGAAAACGTAGAACACAAATAACCTTCTAAATCTTGAATAGAAAAGTTTATTAAACTACTACAATAACTTTGTATATTTATAATCGTGTAGGTTGGTATGTGTGCAATGACATTAAAATGATATTTAAATATAGTGTAACATCACTCACTGCATTTGAACTTTCCGAAATTTAATTTGCCTAATTGCTGATAGCGAAGCAATGAAACGAATTGAAATGTCTATATCAAATATATTTGTGAAAGAATATCTAATAAATAATAATTTTATTTCATAAATATATATGATTCTCGTCATATAGACTCTCACAACGTTAAACATTACTCCTTGGATACCCTTACCTAGATACTAGATTTTGGTAACTGAATACGGTAACAATTAAACGAATTGCTATAAGATTTTGTATGATAATATGTATTAATGAGGTATAAAAACCATTTTAATCACGTCGCATTTAATTTCTTTGAAAATGTTTATTACTTAAAAAAGTTATTAATGGTTAGTCGTATGTTTTTACGAGACAATGTCCAACAAACATCTTAATTTACTTATTATATCTACCGATAAAATAATATAGGGGCCCATTAAACAAAAATCTGGGTCGCAAATGCATGTTGCTGTTGAAGCTCCTATCCTTGCAACGCGATGGACCCAACACTCGCTCGTTGAAACCATGGAATGCTAAGAAGTTTCGTCTCTCTATTTATAATTATAAAAAATCTAAAATAATTCAAACAAAATTTGACAAATTCTAAAATAAATAATGAGGAATGGAATGTTGGGAACTGAGATACATAGTCAAATTTGCAAGGTATGAATTAAAGAATCAAACACGCGTTGTATTTATGTCCATTTAAAATTGTTTCAGACCATTTTAGCCTACTTCTTTGTTGTTTAAATTATGGTAAATAGTCTCTCACTGCCTTCCGTCTGCTCAAAATAGAGCCAAATTAAATTAATCAATATCGTGATCAAATAACGGAAGGTATTTTTTAAAAAGGTAGAGAATCTTAAAAAAATCCTTTTTAGGAACAAATTAATTTTGAAAATATTTACTTTAAATGTTCACTATATTATTTACGTATAAAATAATATTGCTTTATTAAAAATTACTTAGATTTCAACAGTATAGTTAAAAATAATGTTGGCCAGTTTCTTTTAAATCTAATAACTAATTCAGAACTTTAATTTAGCTACTTTGAAACAAATTCACAAGAGACGCAAGTTTAAAAAAAACTCTAAAGACATTTTAAGAAATTTTAATCTATGCTAAGACTTCAGCAAGAGAATAAAATTAATAATTAACGAATACTTAAACTTACTTAAGCTTAAAATGGTAATTATTTTCTATGAACAATAATTAAAACTAAAATCAGAATAAGTACCGCAGAGTAAGCTAGTTGTAAATAAATAATATTGTACAAAAAAGGTTAATATGAAAAAAATGCCATACAAATAGTACATATTTTCAAGTAGTTTAAAATGTCATAATTACTATAATTAGTGAACAAAAAACGTTAATTGAAGGTCCAATTATATAAAAGGTTAATACACAATTTTTTATAAATACTATACAACAGACGGGGTTCAGAAAATTAAACATTCTGTTCTCACCTCAACCAACACCATGAATATAACAATAAACAATTACAAGGGAAGCCTTCAACAAAACATCGTTTCGGTCGCTACGTGTTAATTCCGAAATATAATTTTGTTCCACCATTATATCACCTGCGGCCAAAGGGTATCCTATTAAATATGCATACAGGATGATTTACCACGAATTGTTGATAGAACAATCTATTATTTTGACATCATTATTTACTAATTGAAGTTTTTAACGCATAATGGCTTATAATTTCCTATTAAAATACATTCTTTTTGCTCTTTTTTTTACGTAATCTCAGTTAAAACTTAAACCTCGTAGAATGTATTTGGTAAATAAAAATATGATAGCATATAAGAGGATAATGTCAATAAAACTTTTTAGATTCTAACTAGAATTTTTCATTACCACATTTCTGTGGCATAAGCAATAAAGGAAAAAGCCATATATTATATCACCAATGGTTCAGATAGAGTATCAAGTTATGGTAAAAAAGATAAAAAGAATATAACGTTCTCGATGACGCAATTCAGAAAATGGCGATTTACGTAGTAAAATAAATGTTTATTTGCCTGAAGCCTGATACTTTTGCTGAAAATGTCACTTGACATTTGGTAAATATTAAGCCTTAAAAAAGTCTAAGGAAATTGAATAATAAAGTTTAAGCAAAAAATGCAAACAGGATCATATTATAAGGAGCAATATCCTTTTCCAATTAATTTTCCTATCGGAAATGACAATGCTTCTCCGTGTTGTACCTCGGTTTTGTCTTAAAACAATGTAATTTTTTTGTATAAAGGGCAATTTTGTGTCTAATAGTTTCTTTTTAAATAACTTTGCAGAAGTACTTTTATCACTTATATTCTACCTATTTTGTTTTATCTATTAAACATTTTAAACATGCTTCTTTTAGTAGATATTATTATCATTAGAATTACTTTTTTACTTTATGAAAATCTTCTTAAAGCTAAATATTTTTGTCACCTAACCTTGTTGTAATAAATGAAACGATTAAAAGATCAAAATTATTCCTTGGTCTGTTCCCTATGAATTTTTAATTGTTATATTTTAGTTGAACGATTCCATTGTAAAGTAACAAACCTTTTGTTTACCGACAATATTATTTATTTTTGATATTTTTCCTACAGTTGTTAGCAATGAGATAGGATAGGAATTTTTGGATTATTGGCATCGCAATCTAAATGTTCTGTTTTTTATTTGCCAAAAATTAGTGTCAGTGTTGTGAAAAGTCAAATCAAATCGATTTGTAGCATCCTTCTTTGCATTATTGAGTAGAGTGAACCCTTTACTATAAGTAGTTTTACCAAGTCATGATGTCCCCGGATATTACATAATTACTCATCTTCAAAAATCAGAGACCTTAGGCAAATGAGATGAGGTCACAGGGAGATCGAACTTTTTAGACTACAAACATACTTCAGGACGATCTACGAGTTCAGGACTATTCAAGACCAATTTTTTAAAACAACGACTTCAATACTAACCCAAGAATACAAAATTCGAGAAGGAAACACGACCTGTCATAATCATATAATATACGACCTATGATAAAAAAATAAATGACAAATAAATTTTGCAAAATATACCTTCTGCGTTCATAATTGCAAGTCGCATTACTAACGATCGCCACATGCAATATTGCGTGATCAAGACCAATATAACATTAAGAGGCTATTACTCTAAATAACTAAAGATTTAATGAGGTTACATTAATTTAATTTATTTCAAATAAGGACATTTTTCTTTACCAGAATCAGACCGAAAAACAATAAAAAATTGTCTTCAGACATACCTATACTCTTGTTTGTCTTGATGTACAAAGATAAAAAAGTGTATCTATGAATTCGTTTTTTTTTCAATACCGTTATTATTACTATTTTTGGAGGTGTAGTTACATATAAAAAGAAAAATATTATCCGTATTATTATTATTACAAAAGTTAACAGTTACATTTTAGTTATGTACGTGCCACTAAACCCTTTTCGTCACGCTCGATAAAATACCACAAAGTTTAAGTGAGTGGGTAATGGTTGAACTATTAAAATAAAATATAAAATTAGGACAAATATTTCACCAACTATGGAACAGGTAATTATTTTAACAAACATTATAGGTTAAATGAAGATTAATGAAACGTGGGGGGGTAATTGTTCGTTGTTTAGTAATGTATGTTATGTAGTTTAGTTTATTAGATCAGTTTAGGGTAAAAAAAATTTTAACGAAAGAAAACTGTTATTCTATTTATTTTCAATATATATATATATATATATATATATATATATATATTTTTTCACTTTCAGTAAATAATTATTTCTGATACTGGCGCAGACTTCATTCATAGAAAATTGCGTCGTATAGTTTATATATATATACATATACACATATACCTAATATGTTATAGGTATTGGATATATATGGGCGTTACTTCTAAATATTTTATTACTGCGTCATTAAATGGAGGGAAATATAAATTGCAAGAGCAGCGTTATGGAATAGGCCGTAATTATGTACTAAAATTATACATATTTAAGGAAAATGGAAACATGTTTCATTATTATATTTTTTAATGGTATTTTTTCTTAAATTTATTGTATAGAATTAATTATTCTTTGATATAAATTTGATATTATTGACTTTCATTTTTTTAGGTATATTTATGTAATATATACTTTATGAAATAAACTTTAAGTAACAAAAATATAAATAGCGAAACAAAGCGATATTTAAAATCTCAATAACTCCTTAACACAGACTTATAATGTATTTTCCTGTTGTTTTAGATATTTTTTTTAATTATACTCTCACATACATTATTATAACTGACAGACACACTTATTAGATGAAATATTTATATAATGATGTAATTTATTTCAAGAACTTCTTACTCATTATTATTCGACGACATTTAGTATGAAAAATTGGCTGGCAATCTAATTAAAAGATACATTTATCTCGCATACTTTCAATGCTCAATAGATCGATAGCTCAGTATTGTGCGCTTCGCGTTTCAAACAAATGAAGCAATGTTTGGTTGACTGAATCCAAAGTGAAAATAACCTATTTTCCAAAGCTTCGTAAATCGTGAGACACGTTAATATTGTTAGCCTCGTCGTGTTTGATATAGTAATCGTTAGGTAAATTTAGAAACATTCGTGCGAACTGAAAATTCTGACACTGAAATTAAGGAACTAAATGATCTACCCATTTTATACTGCTTAAGTTTTGAAACTTTTCCATTTACTTGATTGTATCGATCCTTAAACAGTTAATAGTTACCTTGTTTCGAAATAAAAACTCGTTAAAGTAAAATAAAACCTTTGGTTTATATATTATATATGTTTTGGCTTCGAAAAATCATTAATTGGGATTTAATTAATTATATCGTATTATTATCAATAAATTGCTGTACTTTTATTTGTTGTTTTAAAGGTTTTAGTCTATTTGTATTGAACAAAGGAAATGGTTTGATATGACTTTGATTTTAACTATTTTCTTTGTAATTATTATAAAATAGGTTGAAATTCATCACCATTACTGTTTAACTTTACGCATTTTCAAACACATAACATTTTATACAATTATCATTGTCACTTTTTTTTGAAGATGGGTTGAAAAAAAATAACTGAGAAAAATATGAAATAATTATGCTAACAGAGCTGAATATAATTAATAAGAATCCACATCACAGCAGTCTCCGCCTAGAATCAGTTTATTACGCAGGAGCCATTATATTAATCAATATTCATTGTATTAATATTTCGCATATTTCGCAAAAAGATGCCATCACGACCAAGTATTCATTGATGCTGAGCATAATCTTGATAAAATTTTACTGTGAGAGTTCGCCGGTTCTAAGTGTTTATGACGTGTGGAGTTAATGGGGGCATGATGCTTGTGAAAGGCGAGACCGTATCTATTCTAGCTCTTTGGTGCATGTATTTGCAAAAAACATCTCTCTCTTCAGCAAACAGTCGAGGTTGGGCCTTGTCACCTCCATCCTTGACAACTTAGACGTCGGGAAATCCTGATGACACACGTCAGGAATATGGACTTGAAGCGTAAGATTCCTAATATTTGCTGATTTATTATCTGAAGTGAGACCATCGACCAAAATTGAACTACATATAATGCCATGTTCCTTGCCATAACTTATGGCTAACGGTTTAAGTGGTCACGTGCTGAAGCTCTAAACAATTTAAAATTTATGTTATATATACTTCTATACACATAGACAGGTCGTCCTGTCTGAGAGAAATTTTTGGAGGGTGTATTAAAAATACTTTTATGGGCCACTTAATATGAATGCCATTCAATTTCATATGAGTTAAGTCCAAATCTTAAGGGCCAAGAGTTCAGTACTGTTTTATTAATAATATAAATATATTTATTTACAAATTCAATGATTTAGTTGAAAGTCAAATAATCATTGTAGAAAAGCTAAGCTTTTGTTGTTTTTTATAATTATATTACTATCAATACAATAATACAAATCATTTCATTAAAACGTTGCTGATCTGAAGACAAAATTATAACAATTCAATATATGACAGTAAATATAAATATTATATTCAAACACGGGCATTAATTAATTGTTATTAATTTGTCTTAACTGACGTTTTGGCCACGTTTCACACCTGTGGTTAGTAACTGACTGTAGCAGCACCTGGCCGAAACTTCTCAAAGCAAGGTAAATTAAACATGATTGTATTAATCCAGGTGCTTTAATATATATATATTTATTATCAAGTGACTCGAAAGTTTCAAGGTCATTATAACAGTTAATAATTAATATTCTTCTTAAATAAGAGATTAAGTTATTGATAGTAAGTTTATTATAAAGTAGCGCGTGGACTTTAACTAAGATCAGTACAAATTATATTCCTGTACAATTTTCCTCTGTTACCTATGTATTACTTGTTATAAGATAAATAGTTAAGCCTTTAAAACATCACGTTTTATTTATTTTACGAAATATAAATAGAAATCGGTTATTTTAATTTTCGAGGTCAAATACAGCTGCAGAAATATTATTTGTTTTCATTAATTGTAGGTTCAGTGTTAAATACCTAAGAGTCCCTTTGATATCTTTAATCTCTACTATTTGTCGAATCCTGAGATAGTTTATTATTCTGCCCTGACATTAAAATCATCGAGGATATATGGTGTGGCCTTTTCTGAGTTAAAGTTCTAATATAGAATAATAATAGATAATAATCTTAGAAGGTCAGAAATAAATTAGTAGGAGGATGAGGATATCTTTATTCGATTCAGTTTAAGATAATAAGCTATGATAATTGAAGCTCATAACAGTAACAACAGCTATTCTGGAGTGTGTTTGGTAACTTTTATATAAAAAAAAAAAACCTTATAAATTAGGATTCCAGTAGCAGTCATTAATTTTCTCCGCTCTATTGGTTCCAGGTGTGGTATTCCGTAAAGACTAGCCTTTATACATGTATCGAAAATAAGCGGTTTCGCCATGCCCTACCACATAGATTTCTAGTAGCTCAGTACTCAAGAAGAGGTTAAATATTATTAAAATCAACATAATATTTTGACAAATAAGTTCACGCAGCTACTCAGCAGTCGTAAGAGGAGTTACCGAAATGTCAAGCTGATAAAGAACGGGATAATTATTTATGTTTTATTGTTTGGTTTTCTCACAGAAATTTTATATCCATACTTATCCTCTAAACTTCCAGCCTCGCTACTGATAAAAGCTGTGAGAAGACTTGCGGTGAAAGTCATTGCACGGATAAAATAACATTGGTTGTGTAACGTTCCAGATTTCACACAAGAATAACCTCAATGTAGTGGCTAAATGGATTTTAATACCCGGAAAATTCAGCAACCACCATCGTTATTTAATATCGATACCTCAGTTTAAATCTACTAATTGTTATTTTAACTATATTTTTATTGAATAAGTCTCTCAGCTATGTCATAAAATATATTATTAATGTATTGTCAGAAACGTAATAATAGCTATGCTTTTATTCTAATTCATCCTATATTCGGGAGAGTATTTGTATTTAATTTTTTTTTATTTATATATATCGATAATTTTTCAGACCGTGTCAGGGCTAAGAGGTTCATTTCTCAACGTCTCTCACTCTTCAACCATCCAATTCATCTTAATGATAGAACTTCATGCCTTTAATTTGCCACATACGTCTTTTAATCCTAGTATTCCTTGTAATTGATTGTCTTGCACGGGATACTTTATTCTTGAAAGTGTAGTTTTTATTGTATAAACAACATTTAAAATACATTTTCTACCTCTTTCATTATTTAACATTCCTGTATTTTAATCTGTTCAAACTTTATACCCGTGACCTTTTTTTTTTTTTTTTTTTTTTTTTTTTTTTTTTTTTTTTTTTCGGGGAGAAATCCGCTTACAGACTACCCACTGCCCTGGCTCGACAGTGGGACTTGTGTGGGGGTCGCCCAGAGCCTGATGTTGTTGGCCCTGGGAATACCTACTAAAACTCCCCGGCTTCCCTTCCTGCCCGTATTTGGGGGCGATTTGGGACCTGCTATTGCAATTCACCAATTCACCCCCGGGCTGCCCAGCTACTGTGCCGGGCTACCGCGCCGATGGGGGATTACCCATGGGATGGGATGGGATGGGGGATTTTATACGAAGGTAAATTTCTTCTGAATATCTATTTCGTATATCAAATAGGGATAAATTAACAAAAACGAAACGGCGAGGGAAAGTTTTTATAAGTATTTTAATATCAAATTAATAAGATTTTAGGTAAACATTATTCGGTAGATTGGAACATCTTCTTCTTCTATGTATATATATAAAAATGGATTGCTGTTCCTTAGTCTCGCTAAAACTCGGGAACAGCTGAACGGATTTATCTTATCTTAGTCTTGAAATGTTCGTGGAGGTTCAGGGAAGGTATAAAAGCTGAAAAAAATTGATTCATTACTGGGAAAACCATAAAAACAGCCCTTTTCTATTTCCTATACAAACGTTATTTTTGATATTAGATTTGACAACTAACTAATATGTCAATCATTCTGTCGCACTTCAAAACACGGAGATTTATGGATTATAGGGCGATACGAAGTTCGCCAGGTCTTCTAGTAATATATAAAAAAGATGAAGTCAAAAGCTGGCACATACTATATAAAATATTAAAATTTAATTATCTCTATATAAAAATTAATCCAAATAACTCCAAAATTCCAAAAATAAGTAATAACTTTATTGAATTTTGTAAAAACAAAATTATGATTGTACTATCCCAATCATCATTAAAAGCCAGACTGCGGCATTGTTCAATTAAAACAAAGTTACATATTGGTACATACGTTTTATAATTTTGCCAATTCTAAAACTTTCGTACAAATAAGAGAGGATTGGACATGGAGATTTAGGAACAATTCGTATATTTGAACTCACACTGACACATTTGGGATAATTGTGGTGGTCATTCTGTGGTCAGGAGACAACTCGAGTCAGAAATCCCTCTCTGAGAGTTTCTTTTGTCCCTTAAAATAACAATTTTTGTTAATACTCACTATTTCTAATTTATGTTTTATAATACAATATTTTCCTACAACTTTACTTTCGTGAACGATTGCTATGAGTTTTATTATGATTATTCTTCTTTTATCGTGCTGAATGATTGTTCTTATTTTTTATGACTAACAAACAAGTAGTCTTATTGTAATTTATAATTATAATTAAAACATTAACTATTCCATATACAAATCAAAGTTTAAAAATACATTTTTGTTGCCTTTAACTTATTCTACATTTCATTCATTATTTAAAAAGCCTTGAAGACCATATATGATATCCACACATTTAAATAGTTTATAGTTATATACACATATTTATAATATTATTTGACTTATAACTTAACGGATTCATTAAAAATTCATCTAAAATAATAATAAGGTTTGCGTTCGGCTTAATGTTCATCAAAGTAATTTCAAAGTTTTTAGAAAATTATTTTTGAACATCTGAATAAAGATAATAATTTTTACTTAGGTGGACTTATATTCAAATTCTATAAATAAGATGAACTATCTTATGATTTTATAGACTTTAATAGAATTTTCTTTAGTTTCTTGATCATTTAGTTTTATTTAAACATTACAATAAGTACCAAAGATACACAAGACATTTATATACGTAGCGAAGCGACGAACACTCTAATCTATTCACTCTTATTAAAATACTAGCTATTATATCAGGTACACTTTGTATGTTAGAAATATTTCACAGTTAGAATTATTCAAAATTATTCATTATCATACATATTAATGAAATGTAAAAATTTCAATAGGTCCTTATTGAAATTTTCTTTTTTCATTTGTGTTAGAATATACGAAAAATTTCGTATCCGTGCTGAAAGACGTATTATTACTATTGAACCTTTAACAAATAGCAATTTAGTTTATTAGAATTCAAATGGTTTATCACGTCATAGAATTGAACATAAATTCAAATAAAACGTGAAGAAGAATTTGTGATCAGTTTTATTATTTGAAAAACTCGATTGAGTTTGACGAGTTGCCTTTGAGTAAACTTGTTATTGAATGTCATCAGAATTTTTCATTTCTTTCAAATGCTTTTAGTCTTCAATATTGAGTTTTCAGTAACTAATACTTTCATTTTACATTAAAGGTATTAGTATTTCAGTTACGTCTATATTTCTAATAAGTCATTGCGTATTATGAAACGGTTATTCTTAATATAAATTAATTATTTGAACACCTCCACTTAAAAGTACATTTTAAAATAAGCAACAATACATTTTTTATATAATACACTAGCTTTTGCCGCGACTTCGTCTGCATGGAATAGTGACTTCCGGCAGATTTTTGGTTCTTCCCACATAGTTCCTGTTCTTGCGGGATTTTTGGAAAGGTCGAGTTCCCGCAGAATTTCAGGATAAAACGGTTTTTGTGATTTAATCTTATAAGATGGACATATACTGTCGCGGACTGTTTTTTAGATAATTAAAAGAGCTATGATTCTTTTATACATATTTTTTGTGTATCTTGAACCGTTTTCAAGGCGCATGCAACGGAAGGCTTCAAAGATGAAATAATTTCTCCCGTTTTTTACACATTTACCACTATATCTTTGCTCCTATTGGTCGTAGTGTAATGTTATATAGCCTACAGCCTTCCTCGATAACTGGACTATCCAACATAAAAAGAATTATTCAATTATTTCTATTTTATTTTTATTTTTGGCAATAAACTAAATGACTGTATAAAACGTTAAAATATAAATAAATGCAAATTCGTTCTCTATATCTACAACAGTTTTAAACATTAAAATTCAAAGCATAGCAAAATATATAAATAACAAATGAAAAAGAACAAGGAAAAAATAAAAAATAAACTCAATAATTTTAGTCTTTAGGTTAATTCCAATTTAGTTATTCTAATTTATGAATGTTAATTGTAAATTTTCAAAACTGTTTTAAAATTAAATACAATGAATTATGTTGTAGCTGAAACTTGGTAAGTTATTAAACTACTGGGAATCTTTATGTTAAGACTCTGAGTGATACCTGTCAAAACACTATTAGTAAGTTTATAGAGAACGGACAAAACACATAAATCCCTTCGATCGTTTTGGTACTGAATCATATTTTAAAAGGAAGCTAGATTATATTTAATACTTTGTTCGATACACAATACTCATGAAATCTAAAAATTTTTTACAATATACTTTGCTCAACCTCATTTTAGGATAATACATATATGTTCTCTCAGTAAACTTATATGTTTAATACAATAACTATTCATTTGGTAATTTTTTAGACACAAAGCTTTCTAAAAATTGAATTAACTGGAATGATAGATATTGTAAAGCAAATTATTTGTAAAGTAAGAAGGGATAAGAGAGATCTTATAGTATTTCTAAAATGCTTATTTATTCAAAATTTCCAATGTCCTTCTTAAGGATGGTTGAGCCCTTCTTTGTTATATTAGGAATATCTTTTTTATGATATTACTTACTGAAACAGAAAATATTTAGACAAAAATTTGTCGTGCCCTTATAAAGTTTGAGCCGCTTCAGAACTTATGTTATTTTGATACAAAATTGAATGACACTGTCTTAAACTAAAGTTTATGTTTGTATACCTCTTAAACGGTTCTTCGTGTAATTAATTTTGAAGAATCCTTAGACCTTAATGGAAAAGTTAAATGAAGCAATTAACACTTTATGGCGTTTCAAGAAAAACGTGAAATGTAAAGAATTTTACCAAAAAAAGAAAACTCTATTTTTTTTCCTAAATAGATTGTGATCTTTTTCTTGTCGCTACCCGAAAGTTCGGTCCATTGTGTAGTTTAATCAAGGATTACTTGAATTTTAAAAGAACTTATAATTTCTAACATATATTTATTTAATCGAAGTGGAAAAGTAAGTAAAGTTGTGATCAATAAAATAAAGAATGTGATTCATCAACCTCTTAAAGTCAATCTTATTATAAAATTGGTATCTAAGTATACTAAGTTTAAATACTTTGTTAATTATTTTAAAAATTTATGTGGTGTATGTCTTATTTCTATGTTGGAGATAAATAACAAATACGGTTATTTTAATTCATTCGTGCAGAACTGTGCATATTTTTGCAGTATGTTACCCTCGACGTAGTTTAATTATAACTAGTCCACTATTTTATACAGCTAATGTAATTTACTTAGCTCATTTGTAGAATGACACAGTGAAGCCTAATTTCTTACGTTAGTTAAACTTTTTGATTAAATTCATTCATACATTTAGCAGCTGTTGTTCTAGTCTTTCGTATAGTTCTATCTGACCCCAAATTTTTAGAATAAAAATTGCTTAATTATATAAGAAAATGTTTTGTATATGAGATCGTTGAATGAAAAACTTTTTATAGGGTTCTCATACAGAATTTATTAAAGTTTCTGACCTTCTTTTATTTTGTAATTACAAATAACAGAGTTGAGATATATGTGCTATTATTATAAATTGGAAAGTGATTTACTTGAACGTAGCAACGACAATCGTCCTGAAAATGGTTATAGCGAAATGAGCAAAGAGAACCTTTTACAGAAAAAAAGTTTTAAACCGAGCGTTTCTTATAGGTGAAGATTAGGACTTTTTATAAATTTTACAAATTCATTAACTATATATAATTTTTAAGAAGTTATAAATTTCGACCAAAATGAACTTTTAAAAAATCAGTTACCTAATATTTACATATCGAAAATTATAACAGTACATGAAAAATAAAAACAATATTAAAATTTCACATAAATACAAGTTCGCGAGCGGAGCCTGTTCTCGTATAATAATTAAGTATCTTTTCGCCTTACTTGCCGGAGATTGGAGCCTTAATGAGAAACGGTATTATGCATACGTGTTAGTTATAATGTCGTAAGTATTATATAAGACACATTATTACATAAAATTTCAGGCGCACCCTTCTACGCGTTTTGCAAATTGCTATTGAAATTTGTCATTTTAGATAGGTTCATTTTAGATGGATGAAACAAAAGGTAGCGTGTTATTTTTAGCTACCTGAAAACAATTTCTAGGAATTGGATATTAATTACAGAATAAACAACAGTAGAATTACATATATATTATGTAAAATGTTGTACAAAAATTTTACACAGTTACAATGTAAATTGTAAGGAATAATAATATAATAAGACCTTAAAGTAATATTATGATCGTGATAATTTTTATTCGTTGATATAATTGAATACATTTTGTAAATTTCACTTTAAAAAAATCAATTAATAAATCATATTTAAGGTAAATTAACATTACAAAATTCATTCTTAATCACATTCACATAAAGAAAAACTCAGATACATTTGTATCTTTCCTAATTTTGAAACACCTTGATCTATTCTGTCCATGTGTGATTGATAACGCGCTACCAAAAAGCATGAACTTGTGTTCTTATGGTATGTTATAAATTTAATGTGAAATAAACCGCGATCACATTTGCTGCAAGGTAGCCGACACGTCGGGATTAGGAACTTTTCTATAATCATAAAATAAGCGTAGTAATCCGAAAAATATAACTTACATTTCAAGCATAATTTAAATATAAATTATTTATAAAAGTTATAGCGAGAAGCAAAATTGAGGTATGGCATACGAGTTTCAAAACTAGACTAAGTATGTACATATATTTGATTACTTAATTTACATTTGCACATAACGTCTACATTGTACATATAAATCGTTTATAACATATGCCACATTATTTCTGTAACCTAATGTTTGCCAAAATGTAATTCACTAATGTGAAATTATGGTAATTGTGTCTAAATACGGTTGAAATTTTAGTAGGCAAATGATTTACGAATAATGTATTACAGGTAATGGCTGTAAACTAAAATAAAGACGATTGAATCTTCTTCTTTCTTACATAAGTTACATAAGTAAAAAAAATATTTTTTTATTATATTCAGACAAATGAGTTGCATAATAATGTAACAGTTTTAAGTACAATAACAAAATATGTTCACAAAACATATGGGTAGAAACCGTATTCGTTGATTATTATCAGTTCTGAATAACAACAATTAAATATTGGCTACCCGGTACAGACATACACACAGACCCAAACACGCAAATACACACAAGCAAGTACACATGCACACACACAAGTAAACACACATGCAAATAAGGTCACTTACACACACATGCATTGTTTATTTCTTAATATGAGAACGTTACCATAAAGCAACGTTATTGGATATTGAAACTGTTTTTCAATACATTAAATATTGACTGTGTTAGATTTTACAACTGTCGTAAAATAAATGAATAAAAATACAACGTATGACGTTCACACATTGTATTAGTTAATAAATTAAGATTCACATTTAAATATATTAAATATTTTTAAATTTATCATGAGCTGGACATAAAGTTAAGTTAAGAGGTGTTTCCAGTACATTTATCTGCCATAATTGTAACATAAATACGGTTTTCCTTTGAAAAACCTCAAAGAAAGCTAATAAGTCAATGGACCAAAAATATTTTTAAGTAGCTATGTCAATATTTGTCTATATCATTTAACTTATCACAATATGGATGAAAAACATAACCTTTGGTTACTTAATTTATTAATTATTGAAATGAATATTAATAAAGTCGCTGTATATTAATCACGTGTAAAGGAAATTTAATGTTTAAAATCATTTTTATAAAAGTCTTATAATTTTTTTCGTAAACAAACACTGAAAATTGTTAAACTAATTTTGACTACATATAAAACTTCAACGAAATTAGTTGAGTTCTCACACTTGTTGTAGTAACTTTAATATTGTATGCTTACATATTAATATAAGCCGAATTTTCTTACTTATAATGAATTTAATAAAAATTATTGTACATAGCAATTATTAAAAACAGTAAAAAAGAATTTTATTTTGTCTACAACTGCTTATTCTATTTATAGTGTGCTTACAGGTTAATCAAAGTGTAATCTACTTTCTTTGTACATTAGTCCAGTCATTTAAGCTTAAATTAGGTAAGAATCTCGGAATTCGAGATACCCAGCTGTAAGTCTGTAAATAGTTGCATATATACACCCTAAAAGTTGTCTCAAAACCTACATATGGTAGGGTGTAAGCAACTATTAAATTTCAAGGTTCAAAGGTCACAAAAATCGGTTTTTTGCGCTTTTTTTGGAAATATCTCATTTCCTATGGGTTTTTTGCTATTTGTATTTATTATCAATATTGTAGAATACTAAATTCTCTACAAATTTTGTTTCAAAATTTTTTTTATACGGTGTACCGTTTTCGAGATAAAGGGCGGAGAGCGCGCGGTGACCGCATCACTTCAGGTCAACCGGTGCCTCCGGTCGAAAACGCGCCATATATAGTTGATGAACTATCAATAAATCAATGATTATAAATGTTTGTAAATTTTTATTAACTATTATATTATATTTTATCATTTTTTTCCTAAGTTATCCACTTTTTATTCAGTATTAATTTATTTAACAACACTTACTTGTCCATGTAATTGCAGAATTGTTAATGAAAATATAAGAATTATATTTGAATTTTAACCTAATTAATATTAATAATTTCTTACATGATGAAAAAAAAAAACAAAAATAAATTATGAATTAATCTTTTTATTAAAAAAAATATCATTGAATAAATTATTTTTTATTGAAAGTAAAAAAAATGAAATAAAGGGTACAAAAACTACAATTTATAATTTTAAACATCTTCTTCCTCTTCATCGTCGTCTTCTGGCTGCTGGTAAATTTCAAACTGGTCTTCATTATCTTCTTCAACCACATTTGTCTCAAGTTCTTCCATGATTTCGGGATCAAAGGTTCCATCTTCGTTAATGTCGCTCTGATATGGTTGAGCATTGAGACAAGCTTGCCCATTACATTGGCCACAAGCTAAAGAGCATTGCAAGCCCGCTTTCCTGTATCCGCATCGCGAACCACAACCACTTTTGCAGTTGCAGAAAATTGTATTTAGCAAATTTTCTGGAGCAGGTGGTAAAATTGTCATGATAGGCTCCAGAAAATCATTTCGCATTGCCCAACCCCATACCTGGGGTTCCAAATCATGTCCTAACCAAGTTTGAACTTGATAATATACACGGTTGAAATGTTGATGAGCAGCTGCACTTGTTGGTGGAATATTTGAAAGCAGGTTTATTAAGTTTTGTAGACTTGACGAAATGCGTATAACGAAGATGATCGAGACTTTTCACAGATTTCGGAGCATTATAGACTGCCAATAAGGTTTGAATAGATATAGATTTAATGCAATATTTATAATCATTGATTTATTGATAGTTAATCAACTATATATGGCGCGTTTTCGACCGGAGGCACCGGTTGACCTGAAGTGATGCGGTGACCGCGCGCTCTCCGCCTTCTATCTCGAAAACGGTACACCGTATAAAAAATTTTTTGAAACAAAATTTGTAGAGAATTTAGTAATCTACAATTTTGATAATAAATACAAATAGCAAAAAACCCATAGGAAATGAGATATTTCCAAAAAAAGCGCAAAAAACCGATTTTTGTGACCTTTGACCATGAAATTTAATAGTTGCTTACACCCTACCATATGTAGGTTTTGAGACAACTTTTAGGGTGTATATATGCAACTATTTACAGACTTACAGCTGGGTATCTCGAATTACGAGGTGAACTTACTATAATGACTGGACTACATAGCAAGTTTTATGATTACTTTAACTTTATTTCTAACCTTCTTTAAATACCATTTTTATTGTGTTAATAAAAAATAATACACTTCAGATAACCTCCTTTATATACATAAAGATTGAATACGAATTTTATTTATTAATTTAAAATTAATAATGGTATGAAAATATCTTCTGTAATCCAATACTTTCGGTGTTTAGTTCAGACAAACGATAAAATTTCTTACTAAGGATAGTAGTGTAATACCCATAGTGTAAGAGAGATCCAAAGGCTCAGGTCAACATTGTTATCTCACTATACAGGCTTAAAGGCTTACGAAGGGTAATGAATTTCGTGTTTATTTTCCTTTTCCGTCCTTTACAATGTATGAAACGCTTAGGAAATAATTAAACAATTTCTTCTAGTTAATGTATTACGAAACGGATATTTGAAATGGATTTGAAATGGATGTTTGGTCCCAAGGATATCTTTCCAGGGTATCGTTAGAGCTCGATAACTTAATTGGCAATTTGAATTTTAATTAAAGTATAAGCCCACAATTGTTTATATCTTTATTTAAATATAGAATTTTTTAGATTAAGCAGTTACAAAAAGAATATCTAATGAAATTAATTCAAATTTATTGCTTTGTTACTATTTAACAATTGCTTATATTTTTTTAGAGCTGTAACTTCGTGTCTTGCCGATGTGATTATAAAAATTCTAGATTGTTTTCTTTTTTTTCGTAATAGTTTCACCTGAACTCATTTGAATTCGTCCATAAACATTTTCATAACTAAATATAATAAACTATTTGTATATGTTCAAAGAATATTTTTGTTCATCTTAGTGCTCCAGATGTTTTTTCATATCCACCCTATTACTGAAGTCCTTTGATGAAAATATGTCCTAAAGTAATAAAACCAATCTATTTTAGGAGAATATTTTTATTATGTACATATATAAACTTTTAATATATTATGAGATAGTTTATAAAAATGGAATTCTATAGACAAATACGTACACTACATTTGTATAAAAATATATAGGTTATATATAAAATTACAGAATTAATTAAAAGAAATTTACATATCTACAAAATTTACTTTATCTTTGCTTAATAGTAATCAAACCTTCGGAAACACGTAGGAATAAAATAATATTAAACGCATAGTTATCCGAATAACACATAAAATAAATACCTTTCAACTGTCATTTCTAACGAGAAAAGTATTAAATGTAGTCGAGTTTTGTGTAAATATCCGATTAAAGCATCCTTTCTTAGAAGATTCCAATGATAATAGATATTGTCTATTACAGCTGTCTTTTTTTTCGATAAGTAGTGGTATAGGAAGCTAAAGGGTCACTTATCTCTGTCTTTCAACACTAAGCTACTCTTTCCCTTCTAAATATATATATGTATATACTTATATCACAGGCGTAACTTATCAATGGTAACTCTGTGTTACATAATTTGTTGGTTATCGAATTATAAAATTATAAAAAGAATAAAATAAGACCCAGTGACAGTAATCCTATAATATTTCCTAGAAGGTACAGCGTTACGTTCAGAACAGATAGTATCACTGTATTAATTTATAGTCTAATTAACATTTTCTAAAGCTTTTAAATTTAACAGATTTGTTTATATTTTTTTTAAATACTGTTCATCCTAGCTGAGATATAAGTATTATCAAATCAATATAAGTTAATCGCGAGTTAAATAGAGCAAAGTATGTTAAGGCTTCCTTTATACATAATTGTTAAGATGTATGTTAACAAAAAACTCAACTAGTAGGTTGCAAATATTTCACTTCAATCCACAGTGCAAAATAATCTAATACTTTTGAGACTAATATCTAACTTTCTAGAATATTTATTGTGTTATTCCAAATATTATATCTCATACTTGGGAAATCGGAATCGTTATTTGTGTAATAGTCATTCAATCACGCAAAGCCTAGTTATAGCCTAAGTCCCTTGGATAAATATTTGTATTTACGTTTCTCTACTCCAGCAAAAATACATTTTATCTAAATCAGAGGCTCTTAGATATATAACAATTGTCCGTTTTAATTCCGTTTTCGTTATTAAGTGATTCTGATTTTTAATTGTTTTCAAAGAATCAAATTCGAAGTTTATTGACATTAGACAATAAAGAAATTTCCTTTGGTTGTGAGATGTAGGTTTATATTTTGGTTTATATTCGCAGTAAAGAGAAATATAGGGAACAGCTACAAATGGCTGAATAGCAATATTTCCATACAGCATCGTGACAGAGTTTGGTTAATCCAATTTACCGCTAGTCCGCAAAATGGCATCCGACATTTGTATTACTGGAAATAGTTTGTATAGAACTGAAAAAACTTTATTATTGAAAAAGTTTCATGTGAATTGCAATAATGTAGACTCAAACATATAAATTGTACATATGTGTATGTACATATGTTATTATACTTTAATTCTGTGTTTTTCTTTATAACTTTATTTTCAAGGCATGCAAGTAAAATATGTATTTGCCAGCTTCCATCATCGTCACTGTCACAAACAAAATGTGTAGTCATAGTAAGAATAATTCTTATATTTTCTTTACTGAGAATTTTTTATCACACTTAAGAAATTCTTTCATATTAACTACCTGTACTTTTATACTTGACTGTACTATTTGTTGATAGTTTTTGTCATTCCTGGCTTTTTTAAAAATTTTATATCAATATTTTTCTGACACTAATATTTTAAGGACATACTCGTATTACGTGACTATATTTTAGTATGTCCGCAAAATATTAGTGTCACTTAAATGACTCACGAAAATCTCAAATCTCAATATTTTTCTGTTTAATTTTGTTAAATTCTTCTTGATGTTTATACAATCCATTGCCAGTTTTATAAACAAAACAATTGAATGTCTAGCATTTGACCTTACAGTATAATTTATTGAAGGTTAATTGGTAAATGTTATATTTAGTCAACTGTAATAGTAGGAGGAGCACTTTGATGTATTTAATTAATAGGTTAGTTACACGACATATTATTTGAACAGCAATAATGTATCATTGTATTTAAATTCCACTCTAATTTGACTGTTGTATATTCTGTGCATTCTTTTAAAAATATTATACAGTCATGATTCAATCAAAGCTATTACCTGACAATTAGTAGAAGTACTTTGGTATTCTATCATCATCAGCCTATCAGAAATTACTACTGAACAAAGGCGTCTTTTCACATGGAGATGATTTGAGCATTAATCACCACGCTTGCTCAAGACGGGCTGGTGTTTTCAAACTTATAATTTGTAATTATACTTATAATTCCTGACAATGTATTCCTTCACCGTCTGTCAGTGGTTTTTAAATATTCATAGAGAGTACTTGTCAGGTTTCGAACCAGCGCCCTCATCAACGAGAGGCGGGCCTTGAAACATCACTTTATGCCTAATATAATTAAACTTAACCTACCCTTTTTGATAGTAACTGTATCATATTTGGATATAAATATTATCAAGTTTTCACTATCAATATGTTTCAGAATTTTTACGAAAAATTTCAACTATAAATTCAAAATGAATGATATAGAATGAAAAATTCATCGATATTCTTGGTGCCTGTGACTTTAGATATCGCGTTTCTGTCGATATGCTAATGGTATATAGCAGTGATATTTGAGCCGATGAATTTAGTATTATCGAGACGGAACCTCCACCTGGTAGATATACTAAATAAAATTCACTTTCAAAAGCTATTTCACTTCTGAAATTGCAGGTTTCATTTCTATTCATTGAATGGACATTTTTCATTCAATTGTAACAAGAATTAAATATGTTATAATACTTCTTTTTTAGGAGGAGGAGGTTTTTTAAGTACTTAATTTTTTTATCAATATTATATATTTAATTCAATACTTATAAGTAAACTTCACAGTATTTCCTATTTTATGATAACCTGGTTTTGTCAAAGATGGTAAAATAATAAATAATGTTAAACAGAGTTATTGGCCAATGCTTGATTGCAGTTAAGGCTATATACTAATATAATCGTTTTAAATTTATACAATCTTCATGTCTTTTGTAGATTCTTCTAGTGGACGTGAGGCATTTAATCGAGGATTCATAGGTAAAACATGATTGTCATTACTTTGTAAAGAAGCTGACATTGTTTTCCAAATATTAACAAAAAATAGATAAGAATCATTGCAAGGAAACGAGTTTCAAATGAAAAAAATATTAATAAAATCGGACAATCCATTTAAGAGCTATAATGCCACACACACATACACATATATCGACGTAAACTTATCAACCTCTCTTTTTGCGTTTCGTATTAAAGATTAAATAGGTAGTCACTAACATTTCAATAACTTATCCTATGACACCTGACCCTAATATTTTAGTTTTAGTTTCTTCTTGTTCGTAACAAGAAACTAAAGCATACTAAAACTTTTCTACTAACCGCTGCTTTAGTGGGAGAACTTTAAGTAAACTTTGTTTCGGCTTATGTGTTGTTATAAATACTTCGTTTCGTATTAATACGAGTTTATACGAGAGTTGAATAGGTTTTATAAATATTTATTCTATGCTTATAACAATGGATGTTCTTGAGGGCTTTTATTCATTGTACGTGACGTTTGTGAGACGTAAAACATTTTTTTTTTTATGTCAAAGGTGGCAAACGAGCAGACGGCCCACTTGATGGAAGGTGGTTACCGTCGCCCATTGACATCCGCAACAAAGATGTTGCGGATGCGTTGCCAACCTTGTTTTATAGGGATAGGGAGGGGTGGGAATAAGGATATTGTAAGAAAGGGTGGGAATAGGGAAAGGGCAACCGGCTCTCTCACTCATCGGACGAAACGCAGCTTTTAAAGGCTACTTCACGCCGATCTTCTGTGAGAGGGTGGTACTTCCCCGGTCGAGCCAGCCCGTGTTCGAGCTGTAGTAACTAACCACAGCTAGGCTCTACCACCTAAAACAATTACATAACATTTGAAATGGTAAATATTTATCTTTATATAATGAGATTTATCCAAGTAGTCTGTTATTTAACAACAAAATAATAGGAATAAACTTTTTATATCCAGTCTAGTTTCCAACGAAGCAGTTATTTCTAACAAAATTTAAAACTATACGCTCTTCAAACTTGGACAAATAGAACCTGAAAGGAAATTCGATGTCCAATATTTAATTTTTGAGGAACCCAATTTGGTTTACAATGAATTTGCCTCGAAATGAAATTGTAATTGATCGCCGATGGCAATTTTTAATTGTTGAGAATGTTTTAAAATACGTAATTGAGAAGTATTTTCTTTTATGTAATAATTTACTTGGAAGATAAGTTACATATTTTTTGTGAATCATTACTTCGTGTTAATTTTAAAATTTTATGTCGTTGTTATATATGAAGGCTTTAATTTATTAATAACTGTTACACTCCTC
Source organism: Danaus chrysippus (assembly GCA_916720795.1). Taxonomy (NCBI): domain Eukaryota; kingdom Metazoa; phylum Arthropoda; class Insecta; order Lepidoptera; family Nymphalidae; genus Danaus; species Danaus chrysippus. The sequence goes on along the minus strand of CAKASE010000047.1, from coordinate 2,339,775 downwards.
TTCGCAAGAATATGTAGTTATTATAAAATAGTTGTGATTTAAACTTCTTGCTTCATAAACTACGTCAATACAATAATGTCCAAAGATTAATTGATTAAAGATTGGAAACATGTGACGATGGAAACGTGACATAAGAATACAGAGCTCATAGTGTTATTGATATAGTCTTTAATAACGTTTTATCCCCGGATTCTGGGTATATTCAAAGGCTCTCTTTTTAATAGTAATAATAGCCAGCTTCAATAAACCACTCACAAAATAGATTGTAACTTTCACATTGATTTTTTTATTAATACCACCCAGTTGAATTCGGGAACACGTATATTAAATTACACTTTGTAGTTGAGCTTTCAAAGGTAATAGAAGCTGATTTATTTTGAAACATTCCCTGTTCTAATTATATAACCACACAAACATATATACATTTTCATATATACAAGTATTTAATGTATGTATACGATAATATGATATATGATGAAAGTTTTCTGAATTTTAATCTGTATTTAAAGAAATTGTTTTTATTAAATTCTTTTTTATTGCAAAAAGAATTTATCATACTATAAAAGTTCAATAATTTCGTAATTGGAGAACAGTTTTTTAAAAGACTGTTTTTGTTATCAGTCTTTGTAAGTGATAATGACGACAAAGAAAATAGGCGTGGGTAAAAGTCCTGGTCGTGATAATCACACGATGGCCCAGAGAAAGTATGAGACATACATACAAGAAAAAAATCGAATACTTATTGTTTTTGAAACGTATGAAACGTTCTTAAATTTTTATATTCTACAAATATAAACTGAAGATTCCATACAATCTAGACAATATTTTGTTATATGAAATGGAAAGTTTTGAAAGGTAAAAAAAATTATAATGGAATTGCATTAAACACCATAAGCTGACTGTTGGGTGACAGTATGAGTAGATATTATATGTAATCTAAAATACTAATTCATGTCATTTCCTTCGCTGTCTATCTTTAATTTTTGTAGATCAAGGTGATATTTGTCATTGATGTACTTATCTGAAGAGGCTCCATCAGGGTTATTGGTATATTCTAGTATAAAGAACGTTTAAATGGACACTAATTCTATAGTTTTCTACTAAGTATCGTTTACCTATTTGTCATTTTTATATAAAAAAAAAGAATAATTCAAATAATCAAATGATCTTACAATTATTCTCGTAAAAGTTGATAAATTCAGTAAAAGACAAGTAACCGGTATGAAATTTTAACTAAATTTCATTCATTATTAATACAAGTAACGTTACAAATGTAAGATCAGATATTCCTAAATGAAATAATGATATCGCAATAGAAAAACTTCGTATGGAGCAGTATAGATAGGGACTGCACTCAGGTTCAAAACAAATAACTAAATTAGCTCGTTTAATAATTCAGGCAGCTATATAAGTTACCAGTTACTATGCAATTATTCTATTTAGTAAAAACTATTACCTACATAGTTGTAAATCACAGGCACCGAATTTAAAAGGTGATTAGATATTAAAAATGTATAAAATAAATATAACTGATGTTATGTAGTTTATCTACATTAAATGTTTAGTCCATGTTTGAGCAGATATTTAGAATTTATTATTAGATACATAGGTTAGATAAGAAAAAGTATTTAAGAGATTGTTTTTTTGCTTATAAGTTCTTGTATTTCTATCGTTTTGGCTTTTAATTTAACTTTATTAACTTAAAAATATTTTTATAGTAAGATAGAAGTAATCATTACATATATTCGACCCATTTTGAAAGATGATATAAAAAGATTGTACTAAAGTGTGTTCCCAAAAGACTTAATATAGAGTTTTCGGCATAGGTTCTTGGTATAACGATATCTTTGAAGTGTTAACATACGCTCGTGTTCAGCTCAATATTGTTCCGTATCATGAAGGCAACGAAAATGGCCTGAGCTACCTTCATTATAGGATGAAAATACCTAAGTGTATACGTAGCATATTTTCCGATAGAAACAGATGTGAACGATGTTTTATACATACACATTTTACATCACATTTCATTTTATATTATTATTTAATTGATACTAGAAAAAAGAACAGTAATAAAATGAATTTTTTATATAATTTTGATATAACCAATTATTAATAAATCTTTGTTTAAAAATTATATTCAGTTAATTTAAAATGCAAAGCCATTCCAACCTCCACTATTTCGTTTCGTTGTTTCCATTAAAATTTCAGCCAGACTTCAAAGTTTTGATGACCATAATACAACTTTTAATTTTTGCATATTGTAGATTACTTTTACTTACGGCATTTTGGATAGATATTAGTCATAAGAATCGAAAATTAAATTGAAATGGTTTAAAATGAATGTATAATAACAATGTATTGTATGAGGTACATACATAGTTTGATAGTGCTCTCCGTGAGACTAGATTAGATAAACGATAGTAATAATAATACGAAATACAGTGTATTCTTTACCTCAAGAATAATAAAATGTTAGAATAGAATAATTAATCGAAAGGCTATAATATTTTTTTCATAGACTCAAATAATTTAATACAATTTTTAAATGTAGCCAAAACACAATGGTCTCTTTTCTTTTGTTTATTTCAAATAAATATTGTCATAGCAGTTTAATCGTTAAATTTAACCATTATATAACCTGTTTTGTGGTATACAGTTTCTAAGCAGTAAGTCAGTAAGTATTTAATTATTTTAAAAACTAGATATTCCAGACGTTTCGGTTACTTTTCAGCTACCGTGATCACGGGCAGACGAGAAGTCATCTGGAAATCGACATGACGAATACGAAATAGATCTCACGAACATGTACATTACTAATTAGTGAAATAATTGAGTTTATAAATTACCATTTCTCAGTTGTTAAGAGATCTAAAAATAAACATGGGAAAAATCTTGTGATATATCTCTACAATCTATTAGATACGGCTGGAAATCTAAATCCTTAGAGACAGTGGTATCCAGAATAAACCTGTATCGATTGATGTGTGACTGTTTGGAAATTTTCTCTTTATCAAAGTCAAAAACATTTAGATCTTTACATATAAATAGAAGTAAAAGTTTTCGTCTATTTCAGACATAAAGCTTTAAACAGATGTGAAACCTGATGGTATTTTGCATAAGCAAGTATTGTAACTTTACAGGCAAAGTTTTCATGACAATATTTTTTAAGTGTAACTAAAAAAATATAAGGTTTTCTCAATAATAAAAATGAAATGAAAATATAACAAAACTTTTTTTCAAATAAACTGCTTCCTTTTCTTTTTTCCATTTACAGATGTATTAAAGTTCAGCATTAGCAGTTTTTAAATAACATAAAACAAGTTTAAACGAAGAGTAATAGTTCCATTTTATTCTTAAGTCAACAAAGATAAATAAATCTTCTGTAATCATTCCTTTCTGAGGTAATCCGTAATATTCTTTCAATTCCTAGGGGATTTATGAGATAATAATTCTCTTCTCTTATTAGTTTTGTACGCAAAAGTTCCCATGATAATATACATTTCGTTTTCTTATTATTTTTTATAATAACTCAGAACTAATATAGTTATAATACAATTGAAGTGTAATGTGGATTAGGATGAATGTCAAGGTGAGCGCTGTAAAGAAAATAACAGCGCTATTATTAGTCACGTCAAAGCGTAAACTTTTCGCATAGAAAATTATTTTCTTGTCTAACTATAAGAGAAATAATATGGTGTGTTTATGTGTTATTTCAGCACTGAAACGAATGAACATTATATACACTAAAACAATTTCCTTACACCTGGGTCGCAAGTCCCAAGAACTATTAAAGCTTCTCTCCCTCCAACGCGATGGACCCGGCACCATTGCAAATTCCATGGAATGCTGAGAAGTTCCGTCTTATATTTTCCTCTGGATTATGTGTGATATATTAATACAAATAGCTTGAGGCATTTCCAAAGTTAATATCGAAAACTATACCAAGAGAATAACATCGTCTTCTTGCAATCAATTTAAACTATCATGCAAAACAAATTACTTATTTTTGTTTTTATAACTACGAGCACTAATGTTACAACGTCGTTAACATTTTTTTACATATATCAAAACAAATCAGTTTCATGTATGTTTCATGTGAGTCCAAGCCCAATAAGCCCATTTCCCTTATTTCATATTCAAACCGTATTGAGTTAGGATTACCATAATTTGATGCTTGTAAATAAGCCTATGCCGTAATACGTTTCATTTTAATTTCGTCACGCGTTGCGGAATTGAATTATTTATGTTAATATAATTATTGTTATTATAATTTAGGATTTATTTTACACCTAGGATATATTTTACACTTTACATAGGCTGATGATGATGATGATGATGATGATGATTTATTTTACATCGTAGTTTAGCTTTATTTTGTCCTTTTGGAAGTTAGTGGAGATGAAAGCCGTATTGTTGATAAGTAATGAGAAATAATCGTATCTAAGCGCACGGAAGTGCGCCGGCCAAGTTCCACAGGCCGGCGCATGCCGTGCACTATATTTACACGAACCGTTTCGACCCACTTTTGACCCCCCGGTAGCTCAGTGCCTATTGCAAGTACAGAAATAAAATTTTACCTACGTAATCATATACTAATACTAAAGCGGTATGCAAAATTTCATAGATAAAGCTTCAGTAGATCCTGAAATATGACCCTGTGAAAATAGCTAATTTTGGCACTGACTCACTGACAGGTAATCAAAACCTCTAGGCCACTTCCCATTGTTTTAGCATTATGAAATTTGGTACACAGGTTGTGTGTTATATGTAGATTAACAAAAAATTAAGAAATTTAAGAAATCGGTCAAGCGTGAGTTGCCTCAATTCTAAATATCGAATTTTTAATAAATTCGACCCACTTTTGACCCCCTGTAGCTCAGTGTCTATTGCAAGTACAGAGATAAAATTGTACCTACGTAATCATATACTAGTCCTAAAGCAGTATACCAAATTTCATAGATAAAGCTTCAGTAGATCCTGAAATATGACCCTGTGAAAATAGCTAATTTTGGCACTGACTCACTGACAGGTAATTGAAACCTTTATATAGGCGCTCAGCTCAGCACAATAAAATACATAATAATGAAATATTAATAATTAATAATATGAGTACATCTATCAATCGGTGATAAATGAAACTAAAAAATAAAAAATAAATATAGTTAAAAAAAACTAAAAAACACGCTCCAATGATGAAAGAAACCGCGTGGAAACTAATTTAACCTTTACAACCTTGGAAATCAATTTAATTTAAATTGTTTAAAATAAACAATAAATGGTATTATTGAAAAAAAAAGCGTGGGGCGCTTGTCAAGAAGTGATATATGAAGCTCATCGCGCTTTTTTTCACAAAAATACCATTTATTGTTTGTTAATTTATTTTTAAATTAATATTATTGTGAAAAAAGTGTGGGACGCTTCTTAAGAACTGATATATATATAAGGGATATAAAATATTGTCATGTATACATAATGCACACTGTTTAACTTAATTAAATATTGCTTACTTAAAAAATCAGGTTTCTATTGTTATAAATTACTTTCGATAGATGGCGCTAGCGGTATAATTGAATCGCGATATTGTTTTGTCTGCAGTATATATGAATGAAAGTCGATAAGGAATCGATGGTCATTTCTTTCTATTTCTTTCTACACTTATGTCTTGATATCTTATATATGGTTACGATTACGATTAAATGGATCACTGATTTGACTTGCTAAAGGATTAATTTCGATATTGCTTATTGATTGATTACTTGTGTGTGTTAAAAGCACAAATTCACTCTATTTCTTTTCTACTATTCATTTACCAACAATGGAAATTGTACATCTTTCGGTGGTTGGCGGAGATATACCACATAGGGTAATTCCTATGCCATCAGATGGTAGCTGTATGTTTCATGCTGTAAGTTATGCATTGCAGGTTTTTGTGCTGTACGTAACACTTAATTAATTGTATCATTAATTTATTATTTAGTTATATAATTATTTATATTTATATAATTTAAATAATTAAATTAACCTGCCAAGTTCAAATTTAGAAGTATTATAATTTTAGATATTTTTAACCAAGCACCTACGTATTTTCACAACTATACCATATTTTAAGTTGGGTGTATGGTAAAGTGAATTTCGGCCACATGGATCGTTGACGTGAATAAGGTGGCGGGTAGTGGCTGGATGTGGAAGGCAGAGGACTGGGTGTGGTGGCGAGTCTTGGGAATGGCAAATGTTGACCAGTGAATCATGCTGTTGATGAAGATGATTATGATCGATTTCAAAGTGCATCTAAACTTGGCATTAGATTGGATTTCACCCCTTTTTTAGGCAAATAATTAGCCGATTGGAACTTGGCCCCCTTTTTAACAGGCATGTTTTTGGTGAGATATAGATGATAGAAAGTAGAAGATTTATTTAATAGACTGTTTTATCATCAGCGTATCAGAGCCCACTGCTGAGCAAAGGCCTCTTCTCACGTGGAGAAGGTTTGAGCATTAATCACCAAGCTTGCTCAAGACGGTTTGGTGATTTCAAACTTATGACTGTGAAATTATAAGTCTGAAATCAAATCTAAATACTCTTAGAAAGTACATATGACTCGGAAATATCACATTGGTCCTTTCCAGGATCGAACCCACGCACTTGTGCACGAGAGGCGGGCCCCTTAACCACTAGGCCACCACTGACTTAGGTATATACTGACTGGTGTATTGTTTACATATGAATAAATAAACAAAATAATTTTTCATGATGTTATAATGATGCAAAACGATCAAAGGGTAATGGGTGTTATAGCTTGTCCGGATCAAGTTTAATTTAGTTTAGGTTTTAAATTATCATAAAATAAGTATTGTTGAATGGACATTATACAATTTTTAATTTAAAAAATTTTGGACACTCTCATATATTTAGTTATTATTAAAAGTAATTGTCTTACAGCTAGAATTCTGATATATTTTAAATCATCGTGATAGGATTTATTTTATAAATCTCCTTAAAACTTTATTTGCTTGCCTTACAATTCAATATCCATTCTTTTTATAAACGCTAAGAGCTATCGTTCTAAGGTTTAATTGCAAAGCAAGGCGCGATCTTCCGTAACACTGAACACGAGATAGCGGTGTTATAAGCGTAGATTTATAGATACAAATATAGTTAAAAGTGTCTGTTTGTGATTATTGTAATAGAAAATAATTACAGTTATGTAATCATACCTAGACTTGAGTAACTATTTTTAATTTTTAGTGTTAATTTTCTTCAAATATTCAACTATAATAATATATTTGTATGTTTAAGTTGTTCAAAAAAGTATAAAATATGTCACTTGTTTATCAGATATTCTAAATAGAAGAACATTATATATTTAACAGCTTTGTGTGGATAAGTAAAAGTAGTACTGTTATTTCTTATGAGATTTAACCAAAGAAATTCTCATAACATATAGAAAGTTTTATTCCGTACAAAAATAAATATTATGTTAGGATTTTCTCATATTTTCTATATTATATTCTAGGTTATATTATAAAACTGTCGTTTGCTTGTTATCTGACTCTCGTTATAATGCAGGCCAACACATGAAGACGTGTTTTCCTTCCAACTAGAGAGATCAACCTCGCAACATAATGTTAGATTCAAGTACTATTTAAAATGAAATGATTTTATTTCTAAGACAGATTTTTTTTATTTAATTACATTTTAGTTATTCATAGGTATCTTTGAGGTAAAATATTTATTCAATAATGTTAGATATTTACAAAATTCATTATTTCAGATATGAGAGACAAAAAATTATTTCAGTGCTGTGGAAAAATAGATGGTGAACATTAACTTCGTTAATAAGTCCAGTAGTGTAATGAGATCGAAACATTCGCGAGTATTCATGTAAATAAAACTAATATTTTTCTGATTATACAACGAGTATTTCAAATCGAATCTCGTCTGCCCGTGATCACGGTTGCTGAAAAGTAACCGAAACGTCAGGAGTATGTAGTTTTTAAATAATAAAATACGCGTAGTATAATCCGAAAAAATAATAGTTTCACTTCAGTAAGTTCTTGTTTAATTGAGTAATAAAAACATACATAACATTGTCATATATCCACACAAACTTTTGTATCCAACATTTCAGCAAGATATACCTTTTTATTATTTACACGTGATGTCTGGAATAAATTGCAAGAATAAGAACAAATATAGTGTTCCCAAAGTTTCGGAGGACGAGAATTTCTTTTGATAAAGTCTTATTACTTTAGGTAGAAATTCTTTTAGATGTTTTAGTCAGTATTCAAAGTTGCTTTTATGCGTTGGGTCTTTTAAAACAAACGTAGAATTTTTTTCTCGTTTTCTCTTTTTTATTAGTAGCCTTAATTTTACGGTTTTTGTATAATAAACTGCTAGAATTTAAATAGATTCTAGGTGTAGTTTTAATCATTGCAACATTATTTAAGTTGCTTTTGAATATCATCTTAAATTAAAGTGTTTTATGATATTGTATGATAATGGGTATAAGTCAAAAATGACTTTAAGAAAGAAAATGAAAAATTAAATTTTTATTTCTTATTACTAAATATTTTTATATACGAGTGTTTATATTTTGTTACATGTATCTCCATGGATAGTCACGTAACGAAAGTCATAAGCTGTCACAAAATGAGCCTATAATTTCAATGCTTTCTAAAGTAATATGTATAAGGATGTAGTTCAAAATAAAGTTTAAAAAAATATTTTATTAATTAAAATCATAAAACGTCGGTCTTGACGAAACTTTTAAGTCTTTAAAAGATAATATTTTAGTTTTAGTTAGCCCGGTCACTTATTTTCTTTAATAAGTGTTATGTTTAAATTTAAGGATATTTGTATTAGTAAACGACCTTCAAAGACCAAGGTAATACGCTCATAATTATATACTAAATATGCAATTTACAGTAAGAAAAATAAGGTTTTGTAGAAGTAGCAACCCTGAGGTAAAATGGAACATTACTTATGTAAGCAATGTACATAATTCAAACCGAAACTATTTCAGATTTATAGATATAGATTCTTATTCATATAATTTAATTTGCAGTGAAATAGAATTTGTAAAAAAAATAGTAAATGAATAAGCGCCATCTATTGAAATAAACTGCAAGCTGCAACTCACATTCACACTATCACTCCAACTTACATGTGCAGCGCCGGTTAAACAGTTTTCGCTCTGATGTATAGATGGCGTTATATCATTTAAATTAAGAAAAGTAATTTTATCCATATGTATTAAAGTTTGTTTTATACCTATGTTAAAAAATTATAAAATGATACTTCCTTTTATTGACAAGTCTAGTTTTCTTATGAACAGAAATATTATAAAAAAAATAGTCGACATATTAGTACAAATAATTTAAAATATAATGAGCATCTACGGAATCCATCTAAATATTTAGATACAAATGTGTATTACTCGTGAAATTTTAAGTGCATATGAATGAGTTATCAGAAGCTAAATATGGGTTCAGACTTCAGTTGATTTCAATTGATCTAAAAAGAAAAACTGTGATTTTTAAAAATTTTAAAAATTATGTAACTATGACCTGTTAAAAATAATAATAATAGTAATATTTAACAAAAACTGAGTTGAAAACGATGAAATTTAAACCTAAACCAAAATTTTTAAATATAATATGACGTATAATATCGATTAATTGTAAATCAGTATGTATTGTGGATGATTCTTTTTTTATCTGACGTTATTCAAAATTTTTGTGGAATCGCTTAGAAACACATAAAAAAAATATTTGAGTATACACACAAAATCATTTTTGTAATAAAATTTTGTAGTAATATTTGAATATAAGGAATTAAATAATTTGATGAAATAATTTATATATATAATTCAAACCGAATAAATGTATAGTCCGCCGGAGATTCATTCTCGGTTTTTTCGAAAACAAAATCTACGTGATTTTCAAGAAAATTGTAATTTATGTATTCAAAGTATTTTATACATCTTGCCCATCTTTATTTATGGATTTATGGATGCCATCCCTAAAAACCTTTTGTTCTTTGAGCAAAACCATTTCTTCGAGAAATTATCAAACTTCTTCGAAATTGGCGAAGTACTGATCTACCAGTCCTTGTCCCGAAAAGTTGATGATTAGTCGACACAAGATCTGGAGTAGCACAAGGTCTGCTGGGTGCCATAATATGTCCCATCCTCATGCTTTCAACGATTCCTTGACCGGTTTTGCTTTCTGACACAGAGCGTTATTATGTTGTAAAATCATATTACCACAAATTCGGGCATATTCTAGACGTGTTTCGATCAATGTGTCGTTCAAAATAATCATTTGTTGTAGGTAGCAACCATTATTAACTGGTTCACCAAGTTTTAAATATTCGTAATATATTCAATTGATGTGGCATGAAAATTTTTTATATTATACTCAATTATCATTTCTTGAGCTAAGTTTAGCGCTTCTGACACTTGTTATTGAGTTTGGGTTGGGTCCCCATCCAATACTCCTGAAGTTTTGCATTTTCATACTCTTGCAATCCGATCAGCACTTTGGAATTTTCAAAAGCGCACCTTAGATGTTTTTCAGAATAGAGCTAGAGACCGTTAGTTTCTTCCAGTGAACGATGACTATTAGCGACTTTTTTCTATTGATTAAAAAAGACAAGTAATGCGTGCCTCAGATGCACGTTTTCAGCCAGAAAACTTAATATTTTCCAAGACGTATGGTGTCGATGTTACTTTTGCAAAATATAGCTTTCTAGCTCCATGGCAGTAGAATAAATTGCAATGTGTCAAATCATAACATTTCATACGTTAACCTAGCAGCAACATCTGTTAGAGAAACTGGTAATGACTTTCAGGTATAACATAATTAATTTTGTTATTATTTACTTCTTAGAATTTTTTTGTGCCAAAATATTTTTAAAATAACATGTTTTTCTTTTATTTTCAGGTATGTGTCATCGAATATTAAATATAAAGAATTTTAAGAATATCCACTACTATTTATTGTTATATGGTAAGTATTGATTATTATAACACATAATTCGATGTATAAGACAATATGTATAATTTTTTTATAATTTTTTAAATATTATCATAGGAAGCGGAACATTATAATTACATAGCAGATAATTAGTGCCTTACATAATATATTTCTAACCAAAATGTTAAAGCAATTTAATTTAAGCTTATCGCGTAAATTAAGTTATAATTTATATTTTGATAGTCTTTATATAAAATATTTGATCGAATATCTGTCCGCTTTTATCGAAGTTATTGGAAATTGTAATTTCCGTTGGAAATTGAAAATATATATAGAAGTTGGTTATGTATTTGCTTATCTTAGCGTAACGGTGTTTTTAATTAATATAAGATTTATATTACACTAAAATCATATATTTTATTAAAATTTGTTAACATTTTTTTTAAATTAGACTTGATAAGTGATAATATTTAACTTTTTATTGATCATTGTATTTATTTCATGTAATATAATGATGAATAGCATTTTTTATCTCCTTCGTTTTTTATAGACAATTGTACACATTTTTACTAGGATGGTCTTGTTTTTGAAGATTGGGAAGAAAAATTGTTTTAGAACACATATTGTAAACCGTATATTTGGCCCCAAATCTTTGTCCGAATAGTCCTATTTAAGGCAAAATTATTCTACCGCTGCGTGGTGGAAAGATTTACCGAATATATTATATAAAGTTTCTCTAAGGGACCACCATTTGGATATATTCAAGGGAAGATTGATACCTTTGTATTGAGGGCCTCCTACGATGATAGCTTAAAACCAGGTGGACTGTACGCTTGTTTGTCATCAAAGTTGGGTAAAAAATCTTTGCAAAATGGTTAAAATAAATCAAATAAAGTTATATGATTTACTTGTTGATATAAAAATCTCGCGGTACGCTTATCAAACATATCATTTGTTGTCCTAATTTGATAGTAAATGTTTTACGAGAAAAGTTTACTGATTTCTTTTTATTTTTTTTCAGACCCTTCCAATATTAATCATATTATAGGACTGCATTAAAATTAAAGTTCGGGTATGTTGGTTTTAAGAGGACACAAGAAATATACATAGCATTTAATAAAATTTATTATCTTAATAATCAATTGTTATTTTACTGTTACAAAGGCATGATTGAAGCACTTAATGAGTATTCATAGATCACAAATGCCTTACATTTTTCGAAAACAGCTAATTTTTCCAGTTAGGCTATAACTTTCTTTCAATCGAAAATAGCTGCATCTGAATCAGCCGATCGGTTTATGAATTACGATGTCACATACAGAAATTGACGTCAAATTTATAGCAACCCTTTATCGTGCGAGGGTTAAATATATTCATGTACACCTATTCAAAAACTTCTCTAATTATGTTAATTACCATTTTAACATTTATAAAATATTTCTCTTTTTTCAAAATGAATATAAATTTTCTAAGTGTAATCATTTTGTATGAATGTTACAATTAAATCGTTATTATTATTATTATTGCATCGATTTTGATTATTGTTCAAAAATTTTTATGGATATTTGTGTATGGTAGGAACAAATATTTTACATCACTAGTACATATTTAATGAAAGCATACATCGAAATGGATTCAAACTTGTGGTTTGAGGCTTTTAATTATGATTTCTTGCTTTTACTTGAGTATACATCACATCTCAAAAATATTTCGAAAAACTAACCAAATTTGATTTCAAACCTGTAATTATATAATACACAATAACGATGCAATAATTGGTTTTGAAAATACTATGTAAGGTTTAAAATCGACCAATGGAACTGATTTCGTGCAAAAATTTGAGTGTGCAAATTCCTTTACTATGAATACTTATTTATCCAGCCATGTTGAAGAAGGGTTGAATAATAAGCCACCTTATATCTTCTAAGATATATTTCTGTAATGCAAAGCTCACTTAAGGTTTCAAATTAACTCCCTACTAAATTTGACCACAGTTTTAGTCCAATAGTAGAAAGTTACCAACCTAATTGCCCTAAACCTAAATGTAAATATCATTATATTAATAATATCCAAAATAATTAATATTATAATACATCACACATATAAAATCAACAAAATTTAACTAGTCACGACTAGTTATTGTATTTGTTGACTGGATGTGATTAAATCAATTAATTATATGGGATAATCATTGTTGACCCAGTACCGTAACCCATTTACAACACACGTCTTATGATCCTTAACTTATATAGCATAAGGCTCAAAATACATTCAGTTGTCACAACAACAAAATTTGATATACGCGTCAAACAGAATGAGGTTAGTTCAGTCATAGAATCAAAGTAAATAAGGTTTATGTCAAAATACAAGCCGTAATTAATTTATACTCGGTTATATATCTGTTACTGTTTAAAGATTTAACTTTACTATTACAGTAAAAGGAGACGCCTTAGTTATGCACGTAATGAGCCTGATATATGATTTAAATAGTAAACATTATTATATTTGGAGCGTTATAAGTTCCATTTTGTTTTTTCTTACATTACGATAATGTGCCAGTTTATTTTGGATTTTGACTTCCGATCACCAAACCAATATCAATTAAACGAAGATGTAGCATAATCATTAATCACCTTGTTAATATTAAGGAAAAATTAGACTTGAAATAAAATTTAAATAGATAGTTCATTAATCAATACGAGCGGGATTTGAACCCACAACCTCCTTTATGTAGTTTTTAAGATGCAAAACACATGTCTATGAATTCATTACTCTACTTTGGATCAATTATAATCGAAAAAGAAAGTGTTAAAACAATATGACTTTCATATAATACATCCCATAGAAAAAAAAATGAAACTGAATATTTGTAATTTTCTATAACACATATTATATTATTCTATGATATCATAATACTCAAAATTTCAACTAAATTAAAACTCCTTTCGGAAGCCTTATAATTAAACTAAAGCCTAACAGAATTATACCCCAATAGGTTACTGACTCACAAAATCTGTTCTCACGTGACAAGGTAAAGCCTACAAAGTTACAAAGTTTAACAAGCTTCGAGTGAGCTTAAAACTTTTTTAATTATATAACTGTATACAAAATTTGTAAATCCGATTTCAAATAATAAAATAGGTTTGATATTTTAAAATATATATTACTGAAAATAATTATACATGTAATAAATTTAAGTTCGATTTATTAAATTCCGAAGGATTAGAATTACTTAAAAGCTTAAATCAAGTTAAATATTACGAATAATGCAACTAAGTAACAAATATAATAATTCATACAAAATAAAGCAATCCAATTAATCATACTAAAACTGTTTGGAAATTACAACCACTTCGTGCTCCGGGATTTACCACTGCAATGGCCATAAAATAATAATTCAAATCGCTTTCCGACACTATAATTTTAGCTTCAAGTCGTGAATTGTGACACGGAAGGGTCCCGGTTGACCGTTTAATAGTCCCAACGCACAAATTCTTAAGAGCCAAAACTTACACCTACGTAATAAAATTGACGTAGATTTTATTGTCTATTGCGCGCGCAGGACATGCCATGAGAGTCATACAACGCCGGCAGTTGCCAGCCGGGTCGCACGCTCTTTTTCCTTTACGTAAACATTGCAGACCACAAAAACAAAACACGATCCTGGCTGGAGGTTACACGTTGCGAAAAAAACCATAGACTCGAACCGCAATTCGCGCCAAAATATCTGTCAATTCAGCTAGTGATATAAAACGAAGCAATAATACGGTGTTACTAGTTTTAATTACGTTTTGGGGTGGTTCGACGGTTTGTTTATCTCCGTGTATGTGAGTATGACAGAAAAGTTCAGGATTATCATCTTACGTAAGGTCTGCTCATGTGGAATTACGATTTGCAAATAGTTTTCCCTTCAATGACTTCGTTATCAACTGAAATTCAGGATGAATTTTTGTCAAATAAAGCACGATTGTAGGTCATTTATAATAATCTAAGTGCATATTAAAATATGTAAAAAATAATTATAATAATCTTAAATGAGATCGAATGATATCTTGTCGTACTAACCATGCACCCAAAAAGCTTTTGTTTTTGCAAAAGTACAAACCACTCGCACATTTTTTTTATTCATCTTACATAGTTTGGTTTGTTTTAATATATGTTATTAAATTTTATCATATCATTAAAGTAGAAATCAATAAAGTATGCTTTAATGTACCATCAAGTTGTGCATACATTTTTATATATAATTTCAAAAGATTATCTGCCAACTTATCTGAATGAAGATCACCTGAACTATTCTACTATAAATCCATGCTTCCATTCTGGGTAGGGTAAGCTGGGTATAGTGACCCACTATTAATCTCAGCGTTGGACAGATTAAACTAAATTGCCAAATCTATCAACATCTTTACTGTAGCGGTGACACTATTTTATTGAACTACCGAAAATTAAAATAATTAATAAACTAGTCTTTATTGTAACATAAGTTGCTTTTCGATCTATTAGATCTGATGATCTGGTGAGAAATATCTTAAAAGAAAATGAGCTTTTCTTTCGGGAAATTCAAATCTGATTATAATTTTATGACTGACTATAAGAAATCATTTATTGGAGAACTGCATTTACATCTCACGGAAATAAAACAATTATTTTTTTAATTATTCGAAAGAAATTGGTGGAAGCATTTTTCCAATCCGCATCCTCTGAATGAACACTCAAAATCTTTTACCCTCAAAATCCTTAGTAGTCATTTTTATACATAAAAATCTTTTGTAGACACGTTCATACATTGTAGTGTCATTTAATTGATATGAAATTGTCACATTCAAAGTCAATACAAATAACACTCCGTATATCGCTCCGTCCTTTTCTATGATCAATATATAATCTTTCAGATTTTAAGACTCTTTCATGTTTATATTGAATGAATATTTGGAGCGGCACAAGCCATTCAACTCCGATGTTTCAATGGACCGTCCTTAATAACTTAGATATTACTTCACAATATTATATCAATGTCATTGAAAGATTATCCTTGGCTTTATATTTTACGACACTACGTATAAATAAAATTCTTTTGGAGCTAAAACAGTCAATTGAGGAAATAAAATTATCGTTCTTTGGATACTCTGAAATAATATAAGACAGGGAACATAAATGATTAATAACAATTTCATTGTATTAACATATAAACTAGGAAAAAATGCAAATATGGTTTTTTATAACATTTACGTAACTTTAAACAAAAGGGCTTATTAGCTATATTATTATGGCACATCCAGAAAAGATTATTTAAATTCGCAAAAACAAAACCATACTTTTCAAAGCCTTATATGATCAATAAACACATGAAAGAAAAATTTCTTTATATCGTTCCGATCAAAAGCATTTATTTGTAATCTAGTCACGTAGTATGAAAACGTGAAGACTGAGAAATCATCTGACGATTTTATTTTGGCAGATTATTAATTTCGTTTGCAGCATAGATTTAATAGTTGAAATCTAATGGAGATTTTTATAATTTTAAAAGAACATTAGTAGACCCTTTTCAAAGACTAGGAAGCTATCATGTGAGGTATTTAATCAGATATATTAAGCAATATATTACTATACAGAGACGTTTTATTTTTTCTATATAATACCAATAATACTGTAGATTATCCTACCGATATGTTATTGATGTTTTCATTGAAGTGTCTCCGTAGATTTCGTGCAACAAAAGTTGGCAGTGCTACAGTTGCACGGTTGTTTTGGCATGGATTTAATATAATAAGAGCCTATAATAAGTAGTTCGTTAAAAAATATGTTTCATTTTGAAAATTTACTAAACTTTAATGTAAGTTACCTTCCATTAGTAAAATATATTATTAAAAACCATGTATTTTATATCAGATATATACATATATACAAATATGTGTTAATTTATTAATAAAAATTATAAATAGTAGCTCTATACAGTGATAAATATATAACAATAAAATTGTAAGAGTAACATGATAATGATTTGAGATTAGTTTGTTTAACTTATATTCTTTCACTTTATTAGTCGTAGTTTGTAAATTTTAACTGCTGTGATTACATCGAGATAGTAATTCCAAAATGATAAGTACTGCTTAATTTTCATTTGATGTTAGGCTAAAACTGAAATTAATCATATAAAAAGTATAGGAGTATTACTATTATAGAAATATTTTTATTATAAAACTATGTATATTGAACAACTGAAGCTCCGATTAAAATGCTCTTATTCTTAAAATAATATTGTTTAATAGCATTCTCATAATTATATACATACATAAATGTCCATTATTAATTGAAAGCCTAAATATATTTGCCCTAACCATGTTACGAATATAACTTAAGGTAACAGGAAGTTATCCTTTTAAAAGATAAATCATTATTTTACGTTTAGATTGTGCTCAGTTGTTCTTTCAGTGTTACATATAATACACTTAAGTAACGATTACTATGACTCGCGAGAATAGAGAGATGTTATTGGATAAAACTTCATCCAATTTCTTATCTGATTATGACAAGGATTTAGTAAGTAATGTCCTAGTTTTGGCGAAAACAACTGTTTTGAACACCTAAGAGCTAAATCTGTGCTATACATTATAATTAAAAGTCTTAAAAGGTTAGGTTAGATGACCTGTTTTGATATTAGAAGCTTATCTGGCTAGTTTTTTTTAATAAAGATTGATATTGTCCGCATGTTTATAGATATTATACAATTAAAATTACTTGCAATTTAGTTAATCATAATCATTAGTTCGTTTAGTTCGATTCATCTCATATCATTTTTAAACATGCATCTTTTTCTTTGGTAAATAACCGCAAAGTCTGCTCTAAAAAGAAATTATCTTGTAACTGTAAGTTTTCACACTTATATTCTGCACACGTTTAATTGACAGTGTATAGAAGTGTAGTTTTAAAGCGAAAAGATACTACATACCATTTCAATTCGTAAACGGAAAATTGAAATGAGAGCAGAACTAATTAAAATAACCTTTAGAATCTAATTTTAAGGCTTTATGCAACTATATAATAATGATGTTGACCCCTTTGTGAAACGAATTTCACGCCGGTGTTTGCGGTTATAAAATTCAATGATATTGTGGCAAATGAGGCCATTTTTATTATTGGTGGTTGATTATTTATTGTCCTTTAAATTCTATAGAAGCAATTTGAATACAATAAATTCAAATAAGATAAATAATATTTTATATTAAAGGAATTATGGAATTAAATGCTGTTAGGTGTGGTGTAGGCTACAGCTTACATTACTAACCCCTACAAGAAAGGCTTCGGCTTTAAACTTGGCAAAAGATTACTTATAAGTGTACAGATTTGATAAGCGGATGAAATGAAATCTGTATAATTTGATAGCAATTCTGCGATATGTATCCAGTAGGAATCAGTAATAACCAGTATCTAGGTGAATATTAAAGACGATTATTTAATTTCCTTTTATTTTACTGATAAATATTTGAAAATTTTAAAAATTCTACCTCTATTCATAAAAAATGTATTCGAAGTAATGACGCTATGTATCAGGTATTAAACTATTTTCAATATTATTGAGCGAAACGAGGGCTGGCATGTATGTCATATTTGCGTCACTTAGTTATTGCTTCACTTTATTTCAGGCTTTCTACTTTATTTGAGGCTTGAGTCTCGGAATTCGGAACAACCTTTTAAATTGATTTTTTCCATACTATCGAGAGAATTTAAGTTCTAAAGTTATGGTAAATTCAATCTATTTTTAATATTGTTATTATAATTTATATGAAATTCATTTAAAACCTGTGAAAACTTTTGCTTTTTTTGCTGACAAGCCGAACGGAAAGTCTTGTTATTTTGAAAGTACAAATATAAGCATTATATTAAATTTTGCTTTTTTGTTTTTTTGCAACCTATTTAGAAGTATTGAAAACAAATGTTGATATAACACAAAATTCTCCGATAAATAAATAAGAACAAAATGATAATGGCGATTTAAAATGTAAAGAAGATAGTTCAGCATAGCGAAAATACACCATTTGTTCCGGGGCCAAAGACAATATGTCGCAAAAGTAAATAAACTTCTGAAGGGGTGTCAGTTTCAAGTAAATTTATACCAAGGAAGTACTGAGTGAATCTTAATATCCAACAGACGCTTTTTGAGACAATTCAAGTGATGTCTGGACTATAAATCACTAAGATAAAATCTTACTACTAAACAAAAATAGTTTTTAAAGTCAGTGAAAAAATCACATGTACAGGATTACATACATATATCCTAAGAAATCCATAAACTTAAACTATACCGAAAATTATAATTGACATAAATTGAGAAACCAAATGAAATATTTATTTCATTCTGTTTTTGAAAACAAAATATCATATCAAAAATTCTACCAAGTTCCAATGAAAGCGACAAGTCGCAAGTAATCGCGACTATTGTCAAGAATTGTGACAGCCAACTCATTTGTCACGGAGAGATTTAGTTCACGCTGCCGAATGAACGTATACCGAATACATGTCAATGTATATTTATTATTATGATTAATATTGATTTATTGGAATGGAAGGATAAGGATTTTAAATCGCCTAGAATCTTCAAAAAATTAATCGGATTTAAATCTTGTTCATAATTTTTTTCAGTATGTGTTTCAGGTCTTTTTAGAGTCTACCACCAAGAGATCCAAGAATTACAAAACCCATTAATTTTAAATATATATCAGGGAAAGTAATGAAAAATCGAATACTAGGCCAAAATAATCAGTTTTTGTTGTCGATCAAGTCTCTATACTACTAATAAGATCTAAGATTTTCGCGAGTTTTATTCATTTAAATGAAACTAATATTTTTCGGATATATTACATGACTTTATTTTTGTAAAAAAACTACATACTCCCGACGTTTCTCTATACTTCTTCATATTAAACACGCATTTCAAATTTTTGTAGAATATGTAAGATCTCAAAAATTCCATGTACCACATTGATATGAAAAATAAGGATATATTTTAAATTTTAGTGAAACATGAATATAAAATATCATTCATCTCTCAAAATTACACACAAGTAGCTAAAACCAGCGGTTATTTTATGCCAAATTTATATTCTTAAAATATTCTTGCAATTTTAATATTTATCGTACGTTCCACATATTCGGATGAAATAGTGATTTAAAGTCTGATTTTTGTGAATTTAACGCTCCGCTAAGATTTGTAAACGTATGAGGAGAAATTAATTCGTCAGCACACATTCCTATTGGGCAGTACGCCAGAATTTGCAACAATACAAAAGACGTTATTAATAATTTATAAACCGAAACGTTTTGTTTTGAACTACTTCTTATATATGCATGTGTAATAAAATTACATATATTTCTAATCAAAAAGAGTACCTACATTATAACTTCATAATAATAAGCACCTACAATCTATAAATATATATTTTATTAATGTAAGCCATTGAAAAAATCATTAGGCGACCTATGTATGTATGAAATTACTATTTTTTTATTCCATTAAATAGATTTCTATGTATGAGTATTGTTAAAATATACTTTTTATCAAGCAGCAGTTTTGCAGAAAGTATTTTCTTCACTCTCCTAATTGTGTTCTAAAATGTTTAATCTGCTATAAATTTCTTATAAATGGTTTTGTTATATTTGCAATGATCGTTCTCCGCGTACTTAACCCATATAAAAACATAACAAGGAAGCAAGCTAATTGGAAGAACAAGAATTAAATATAACGAAATTTCCAGTTAAGGTTTCTCTATAACATTTCAAGAGTAATTTAATTTTAAAATATTATTCCTAGTGCATATATACATCATGACTTTACAAGGACATTAGGTTACTCGAGCTTGGATTTCCGATGCACTTGGATCCTTTCCAGAAATAAGGAAACCAGTTTAAGAGACCTCTACTGATTAAGCCTTAGTTCTTCGAAAAGTATATTTAAGTGCTGGTTTGTTCAAAATGTTGGATAAGTATTAAAAGTTGTCTCATACTGAATTTTGTTTTAGTGAAAAAATTCAATCGATATATGTACATATATATCTTTTTATATTGTTTTTTAATTAAAGACTTGAATTTGTGCTGATAACGAAACAAGATATATTTTATAAATAGAATACAGCAATCTGTGCCACGACTCCTACAGACTTAAAACTTGCTCCTCTCTGTCACAACTTAACAATTGTTTGTTGTTGTTGTGAATAGTCAATATTAATATACACAAAAATATTTAATAGCACATAATAAATTTCTTTAATATTACCTAAAGGCTACATAAAATGTGTTTCAATATCTTTACTCGTATACTTTTATCATAACAGGTTGTAACGACAATTGCCTGTCTATCACACATTTTCCTCATACACAATGTAAAACGGACAACTTATAACCAATCCTATGTAATATTATTGTTGCTATTTTAGACTTTAAATCATTTCTACTTTTGTGTTCTTCCTTGTGGGGATCATGAATTATAAAAAGCACTGTTTAGATAGAACAGTACAGACCATTAAAATGGTTTATATCCTGGTTTATCTAAACCCCAAGGCTTATTCATCCCGGATTTATATTATTGCGTTGTGGACAATCGCCTTGTTAAAATTAAATTACATATATATTTTACTTATATATGATAATGTTTAACCAACTTAAAACTGAAATTTTAATAGAAGGTGCATTCTTTTTTGCGATTATATTAAACTAAGTACAGGAACGTAATAAACAAAATTGTAAACACATATATACTATATAATACCGAATCATAAAACTTTATAAGTATTCTAAATTTCATAGACTTATTTTTAGGTAAAACATAAACAAAGTAATTGAATATATTAAAAAATAAAGGTTTTATCATCATGTTAGGAAGAGTATCACTTTTAAAATGAAAAAACTGAGAGCTTCGTACGCGAGAAGCAGTTTAATATAAAATGTTACCGCAAAGCTTAATATGCAATTTAGTTTAATAGAACGTAATGAGATTCATTCGTGTGGAACTATTTAAGTCTTAAAAAACATTCGTTTCAAAGCTTGATTGTTTGAATTATTTTATATAATAAGTTTTAAATAAATGAAGCTTGAATGGCATCCTTACCGTACGTAATGTTGCTTTAATTCTTTCTTTAACGAGAAGAAAACTAATATTCTAATGTTAACGTTTAAGCTAATTACAAGTATTTATATTTTTAAAAGTAAAGCTCTTTTGGTATATTAAATTAATAGATTAGTTTTATTAATCAGCCACTACGCAAAGTAAAAAAAAAACTTAAGGAGTTTACTAGAATATATTTGTTAATATAACATAATATTAGGCTTAGTAAAATATAAGACTATTTTTGTTTGATGTTTTTATGTCAAACTATTGTACGTAGCATTTGTTACTATTACAGAATGTAAATGTAGTCTAATATAATAATATTAAATTATTAATAAACATAAAGCTTATTCTAACTGGATTTCAGTGACCGCAATACAGTTCTATAAACCTTGAGACCTTGTATCAATAGTAGCACGCACTCTTTCTATGAGAACATTCTTCACTGTCAATCGTACGGATTGTTTTAGGAACTTTTAAATATAATATCGTTTAGAACAAGCTGGACTCTTTAAATATACTATAAATCATGATCCATTCGTATATGACCTTTATGTTTCTTAAATGATCATTCTTGATTATTTAACATGATGTGTTGTGGAGCCTAACTATATTCTCAAGTATAGTATTTTGAAAAACATATTATAATATTTTCATATCGTTTTCTCAAATATATGGCTCAGTAACTGTTGCATATCTAACACCTCATCAAACAGTAAACAGTGATAGATAGTCTTTAGCATAATAACGGACATTTTGTTTGGACATATATTTACCAATTTTAAAAAGGTCTCATCTGTCAACAAAAATTTTCTATGTCCTGTGTAAGTAGAATTTTTTTTGGTTTTGACCAAGTTATTCTTTTTCAATTTATTTGTTAAGAAATGGCCAGTCAGTCCCTTGTAGTATGGTACTTCGTTAGTTAACTTTTAGTCTTTAGCTATCTTCATCTCCAAAGATAAACTCTTCTTACTGGCAGCATTTATATGAATTTCTTCGCTTATTGCTTCATCGTCTTTTCAATACGAATATCACAAAGCTGGTAGAACTTTTTCTGTCACAAACGGAGAAGTTTTTATTGTACCTGTATTAATACTATTAATTTGAATCGTATGAAAGATTTTAAAATTTGTATTTGGCTATATACCTGTCCTATGCAAAGCCTTCATAGAGTTTCTTTTATTTTTAGTATTATATCTTATTATTATACGTTATTGTTATCATTCGAATAAACTTTAAATTATATGTAATCCCAAAAAATATAAAAAAAATGAATAATTGTAAAATAAAAAATATAGGTTGTAAATTGAAAATCAATATTTTGTTCATTTTTAACTATAAAAGTATTTATTTCCAGGCTGAGTATATTTTTCCCTATCATGTTATACATCTACTTTAATGATAAAATGAAAACATTAATTACATATTATCATGATATCTCATAAAGTGGCGTGATGAAGCTCTATAAACTGAATTGTAAAGCTTTTTTAATGTAATTAATTTTATATCAAACAATACAATTATATTTCTAGGCTGTTTTAAAGACGAAATTTGATGAAAAATTTAACCAAGTTTTATAAAACTAAGCTCTCCTTTTTCTTGATTGACCTGAGACTAATACGATTTAAAAAATAATATTGATTGCGAAAATTTATAGCTGCCATTTTCTACAAGTCGAACTGTATTAAGTTAAAAAACGACTAACTGAAGTTGCATGAGATTTGTTAGAAATATAATGTTTTTCTATGATATACGATGTCTGAGCTATAAAAGAGATCAAGGTTCTTCCAAAAACAGATTTAAAAGAAAGATGCAAAAACTCATAACAACAAATAAAATAATATTTATTACATTAATATATTGTGTGGAAATAAAATACTGTATATTTGAATCTTACTTTTATAGTTTTCATATCAAATTTATCGTAAAGTAATGAATATAGGAAACAAAACTAAAATTAATTTAATAGCAAAACGAGTTCATCAATATCTTTAGTACTCAATAAATCATTTGTGTGACCGTAGTTTGTTAGTAAACCGTTGTCAAGACCAGAATTCTACTGCTTTTATGACCTTCAAATGCGTTATAAATTATTTAAGGGCAATTGTAATGTTTGCTTTGACCGATTCTTTAGTTAAACGCAAATATTTTTTCTTCGGAGCTATGAATGAGGAATAAATCAAATTTTTAATTGAGAACATTCCCAATTGTCCAAGACAAGTTAAAATCTATTACATTCGAAAGGATTATCGTCGTTTTAAATTATTTCTTAGGTTATTTAGAAAACTGTGAATTAGTTAAATATATATAAGTAAACGTTTTTAAGGTTTTGTATGGGATAATAGTCCAATTTCGTAAAATTTTTGTTTAATTGAAATAATGAAAATCTTTATTCCACGTTCGTGTACGGAAGAAAAATCCTACCGTCGGTTCCAAACTAATCAATGTCAAGCGAGACGAATTGGCGATACTTTCCCAACCCTGATAGAAGGACTACATATTAGCCTCAGGCTTTTTCTAAAGGACGTTTCTTACCTTATTTCGTATTTCATACAACCTTAAAATTAATGTTTTACATACGATAATTTCTTAATTCCGATTGAATTATTTAATTTAATAACATTAAATGTGAATAATTAATATTCTTTAAAACAAATTCACCATCAATTTTTTTTATTCCATATCAATATAATATGTCAAAGCATCTGTATAGTTTTTAAAAGTAATCGACTCCGGAGGAGATAAATTCTGAAATGATAGTTACTGGATAGATACGTGATGCCTTATAACCTTATTGATTTATTAATTTAACATTATTAATACTACTATACAACTACTATAATATATACTTTAAAAATTGCAGTTGAAAAATTGTGCTTTTTATTTTATTTATCGCATAAATTGGTTGGGCATTATCGTGAAAGCGTTAAGAAATATTGGGTCGTTCGTGTAGTGGGAGGAAGGAAAGAGTAACAAATGAACGATAAATATTGGAGACTATTTTAACTCTTGTTTTTCATTAAATAATTATTATATATAAGACTGACCCAATACTTGATTTAGTAATTCTCTTTGGCTATTTTCAATAAAATTTACAACTTTATTTTATTCAAACTTTGAATTTAATACTAAAAATAAACAATATAATTAGTCCTTAATAAATAAAATTGGAGTGTTTGTCTGTAATATTGAAATGACGTTTTAGAAAATATAAATATATATATATGGGTTTGTAAATATACGGTATATGTACCAAATTTTCTGTTTTACAATATTTGTCTGTCTGTTTTTAATCTCTGAAATAGCAATGCCGTTTTGAGAGAATAAGTAATGTAATAATAAACTAAGCCTTCCTAAGCCATCCTTTTAAGAGTTTTATGAATATAAAAATATAAATTGATTATTTCGTACAAACAAAGACACGATTACATCCTGTAGATGAAATAGAAACGTAAACAAAGATTGAAGTAGATTAATGAATAAGATATACTTAACAATAGTGAGTTCTCAACGAATGACTTCGTTGTATTGAGTATCATAAAACAACAGGCTTATACATATATGTATATATAAATATAAGGATTGATTGATTGCTTTGTTTCATTTTATTATTACTAAAATATGAGGACCAATAGATTATAATGTACTAATAATGACACAATAACTGGTCTCTCTTCTTTAAAAATGTAGAATAAATATACATGTATATTACTTTATATGTTGTTACTGATTACTTCATAATAAATTTTAGACCAAAGGTCAAATACGTTGCGTGTTTGTTTACACTATAGTTTTGTTTGCCTTATTGAAGTTAATTTTTATTGAAATAGTACTTATAATTTAATATTTGAGGAAAATACATTTTTTTTCTATGAAATAGAATTCTTTTATTACTGTCAAATTATTTAGTTATAGCAAGTTTTATCTTCTGAATTGGTTGTGCAAAACGCATTTCATTTCGAACACTGCACTTTGAGCCCAGAGTTTGTAAAGGACTTGGGAAAAAGAAGACTTACATGTTTTGTCAGAAAGAGATATGTATATCCTCTCTCTGATGAAAGATTGTTAAGTATGCGAGTAATTAAACTTCCTTGTAAACGACACAATTTAATTAGTGAATCAGAAATGTTTAACAATACGTTTAAAAAGTATATATGTACATATTTTCTTAACCGGCATATAATTATAAGATATAGGAAAAAGAACATAGAATATTACAAATATAAATTTTAAACAATAGTATAGAAAAATATTTTACTTTAAAACGAATAAAATATGTACGTCATATATTTTCTACAAGTCATCCGGGATTCATTGAATGGTCATTTGTTTTAGAAAATATAACATTTTATTAACTCTTCTTTATTTAAACATTTATTTAAACAATTATCAATTTGCTTTCTCTATTAAGATTGTACGTAGTAGCATATTACACTTGGGATATAAATAATTGACTTCAATAACCACATTGTATATTATATATCATATATTTTAAATGATTTACTTTCAAATATTTCCTATAAAATATCTGAAAAGCAAAAATAAAACTAATAACATGTGTTAATGATATAATTAAATTTGGTAAATAGGAACGTCGCGTGATTATGACACATTAGAGTAACAAACGATCGTATGAGGAGTTTCCATTTAGTAATTGGAAATTTTAATCATGGTTCATTAAAAATATATGGCAGAGTTATTAATTTTAATAATGAAATAACGAAGTCAAGGGCATTCTAGTAATTTGATAACGAACATAATTATTTACATATTAGAATAAAGAGCATCACCAATTCGTTTTCTGTGCATAATGTAAAACTTATAAGGATTATACCATATATAATTAGGAGATTAGTACTATTTGTGGCCCTTAAGTGACTTTCTAATATGTTTTTTTTTCACGTAATTATTACACTGTAAATTTATATAAAAATTTCTAGTAAAATTGAGTTCACATTATATAATATCATATTATAAATGTGGTTCCTATTACCTTAAATTATATTCTTAAATAATAAAATCTAATACCATTTTAAATCTCATTATAAGTTTTATATTGAATTTTAGTGAGATATTGTTAGAACAAAAAATGAAATTTGCAATTATGTACTATAGTTAAAACAATCATTTAAACAAATAATATTGTTTTTTCTTATGGTAAAACAATTTAAGATAAAAAAGTCAGCTTATAATTTTTTGTTGGTATCCTTTATGATTAATATTACTCATTTTTACATACTAATGCAGTCAGTTCCAAAGTATTAAATTAAATTTCTACGATTTCTTCAATGAATGAAGTAGAACATTAATATATGTAATATGTATATCCAAATATTTTTAATTTTTTATCACCCATTGGTACTACAATCTATACCTTTGAGTTACATTCTTAAATTTCCACATTGTGATGGTTGTGATAAATTATAATGCATTATCAAAATAAAGTATTCCGAAACTGTTGGTACCAATTAGCATAGTTTAATTGGCAATTATTCAGTAAACCACAATGCAGCGGGAGTACACTTATGAACTGTGCGAGCGTTCTCTTTAGTCGCCATTTAAAATAAAACACTGATTTTTCTCACGGATTCCGGGCGATAATTATATTCTTTCATAGTTCCTTTGGTTTTACGTTCGTTGCAAAATATAGTTTATATACTGAAAATTAAAATGTAATAATGATTTTTTTATTGTTTTCCTTGTAACGTCAAGTTGTTGCCTAAAATAAAGTACCAATGTTTTTACTTACATAAATAACCCCAGATTTTGACGTTTCTATCACAAACCTTTGAAAGTCAGATTATATCTCTCGTCACGAACATTGGGAAGTTGGTCTGTAATTAATTATAAAAAGTTGATATAATATTGCTTATTTGTTGAAAAAGTAAATTTAAGTCTTTCTTTACGTTTATAGGTCGATAAGGTTAGGCATTGAAATTAAATTTATTTTCAGGACCTGAAAAATATGACTAAAACAATCCACAAGACATTTGTCCTCAGTAATAAGTAGAATAAGTCACATGAAAAATGTAGGGAACTTAGTTATCGAGCGGTCACAGGCAATCTCGAACCGGTCTGGAAAATGTGATTTGTAACATTTTTAACATAAAATTCAGATTTTTATATCTCCTAGAATTGATGCGATTACTATTTCAATTGCATTATTAAGTTAACTTGGAAAAATTATATATCTGTTTTAAATAATATAATGTTGATTAAAGCGAACGATTATACCACTAAATCTGATATTTGCTAAAGACTCTAAAAGACTGTTCGTTTTACATTGAAAACTGAAATCTCTTTTAAAATAAAAACACGTTTTGCTGGAATTGTAGAGAGCTGTTCGGAGTTTATTCCGATCGCAGAAACATCAAAGTTAGCAGGCGTGTCCGAAATCACATCGATTTTTAAACTTCGTGCATGTTTTATTTTGTTTCTAAAACGATAGAACAAAATTAAAAAGATTGTGACGGCTTTCATCGCGATTGGACAGGCAGTTGCAGTTAAAGTTTATAAATTATTTAAAAACTTAGTTCAGGGACAGTTTGAAAAAAAATATATAGATTAAAAAACTGTAATGTTCCGATGGAGTTGGTAGTTTTATAAAATTTTATTGTACTAGTATGGTCGTGTGTGAAGAATAATTTTCAGTCTACTGTCGATTTTGTTGATTTTTTCCCACTGGATACAGATGTGGCCGGTAATGAAAAGTTGTCTGGGCTTGAAATCTATTTCATAGAACAAAGCGGTCTGATATTGATCACCGTGATTGACATATTCAATTACCGTTTACAATACACAAAGATGAAGTATATTGTTTTGTGATATTTTATTTTCTTAAGTATTCATTTATTTTAATCGTATTTAAACTAAATAGCGATACAGTCAAATGGTAAACTATACAAATACCCCTAGTTTTCTATCGTTTCTCTATCAATACTATAGGAATGGTGGAAGGAAAGAATTTTTAGAATGACAAAGAGGAAGTAGGACCTCTGACCTAGCATTCTGACGCAACGAACTTGACTTGACCTACTTCACTCTAATTTTTCTCCAAATGTAGTACTACTTTGGGTGAGCCAGAGTAAACATCTTCATTCTTTTGACTGAAACAAGTATCCTTATAAAGCGATTCCTTGAAGATGTGACATGACACAAACATTCAGCGTCAAAGTGTAAAGAGTATTATCCCGGTTTATATCTTCAAGACGACATGTCTGGCTATAAGTAGGCTCCATCATAGCAAGTTATCTCTGTAATCTCATTAAAGTAATATAAATTATTAAAGTTGAAGACTAATTCCAGTGAGGCTGTAGCTGGCTGTAGTACGGGGGACCGTAAGAACAGAGGGTCGACATAAGGTGGTTTAGACAGCTGTGCTTCTTGCTATAATTGAGGCGTCTGGAAGTCACAAGTCTTCCTCTTTCCATTATACATAAATTTCACTACTTTCTTCTCTTACTATCGACAAAGTTACCTCCCCCAAATAATATGTACCTCCAGAAGCTTTTTAGTGATAGCCACTTACCATCAATTGCATCATTGATAGCATACTTTTGTCCAAGAATGCATCAAAACAAAACTTACTACCACTTAAATATTTCTATCCGTATTATTTACTTAATAACTAAAAATACAGAGCGATAATAATATCGAATTACGGAATTGTCATTAAGACTTTTGAGATTTGTATTAAAAGGAGCTTACTTAGTTAGAGTAAAATGTAGCGAAGTATTTTATTCAATTTTAAGAAACAAAAGAGTTAATTACTAGATAACTAGTTTAGATTCTACTATAAAAATTTATAGTTTGGATAGAAGACATTCACTTTTCTCTCTTATAAGTCTTTTTAGTTAGAATTCTCCTTTTTTATTTTACAATTAGATTTCTCGTCCTGAAATCAGTGTTGTTAACTGACGAATGCTTCTGTTTTTATGTGAACTTCGAACCTTTTTTATTGTTAAAAATATATTTTACGATATTTCAATATAATGTAAAGTTTGAAAATACATTTGTATCTGCTTTGGATATAAATATAGAATTTTCATGGAAAATCGATTTTTAGTGAAACTATTAGTTCTGAGGGAATATTTGAAAGGTTTATGCTACGTCATTTTTGAAATCATATATTTTTGTTGTATGTATGTATGTTTGTATAAATATCCCCGTTTATGGTATGAAAAAATGTTTCAAAATCATTAATGAAATTTGCAAAGCATTTTCCTAAATTTCTGGAAACATTTTCCTAAATATCAGCTACATTTTCTGTACAATAAATATTTTTACAGCAAATTTTTTATTATTATTTATGGAAACAAAGTTAATTGAAAAAAATAATTAAAAGATCGTATCACAATGTGATCTGGCATGGCCAGTAACATGTTAACAATGAAAGGTGAAAAATAAAATACTATTCTTTCGAAAGAGTTTTTAATTAAAATCGGAAAATCCGTGCAATATCTGTGCTATAGCTTGATTACTATGAGATAGAACAGCGGAACAATATTGAAATAAATTGATAGGAAAATTACTATTGCATATTCTTTTAATCCCAAACAGGAATAAATTGTTAAATCTAACAAGAATATGGAATATTTTTTGTCTATGGTACTTTTTGGTAGAATGCAAAATTCATGTGAGTCGTCTCGGAGAATTTTAAACATTTAATTTAATATTATGCTGATTTTATTGCTGTTTAAGCTCTGTATGATGATCACATAAATATTAAAATCATATTAGGATTTAAGCATAGAATTTTTCATCATTTATTATTATTGCTATTTTGCTACTACTTATTAGTTCTTAAGTTTTAAATGATACAAGATACATATATGCTGTTGTTATATTATCTTCTGCTGATGTAGTTGTAGAACTATAGCTTACTAGATAGAGGATTGACCAGGATTGTACTTTCTCGAATATTGGAGGAAAATAGCTACTAAAGTTTGATCGGATTACCAACGAGTGAGAATATAGGAGGCTTTATCTCCTCCCACAGTTATAAGAGCTCTCTAATTTATTGTTACTTACATTAACTGTATGAAACCATGAAATATATATTTCAATATTTGTAAGTACAAAAAATATATATGTAGTTTTTTATAACAGCCATTTGTAAAGTGTAATAAAATATGAAACGAAATATGATTTCATAACTGTGGAGGAAGGTATAGGCGTATATTGTAATTTCTATGCCTAAAATAAAAAAAATATCTATAGAATTTTTAAAAAACCTTTGATAAATTGGATGTGAAATCGTGTGTGTATAATAATAATGTTAATAGAAGTCGATAACTGAAAATATACATAGCTTCAACACGTAAACAGCATGTGTGACTGAAATCAACGCCCCACCTCTTTCGAACCCTTTCGTAGCGGATCAAATGATTACATGAAATCAATTTTAAGGGATTACTTGAAAGGTCAAATGGGCGCACAGCAATCTTACATTCACCATAAACTTATTGGATGATTGCAGGCAATAGGTTACGGAATCGAATTCTCATATTTCTATTTAAATATATCGAAATAGTATCATATTCTTTACAAATATAGATTTCGTGCTAAAATCACATAGTCACTTAAACTGATTTAAATCTCATAAAGTTCACCACACACCCTAATCGAGTCACATAACTGTCATGGAGCGAATTTAATAGCTGCTAAGTTTAAACTTATAAGATCAAAGTTTGATATCAGCTAAGTTCAAAGTTAGTGACAACATTCCGTGCTGTGTTTCATTTACGTATATATTAAAACATTAATCGATAAAAAATAATCCAATAACTGATTATAAAGCAGATATAACATAGAAGAAACAGAGAAGCTTCTAAATAAACCTTTCAAACTGTTGACTGTAGTACTATAAAATTGAATAAGAATTAAAACGGGTATGTGCATGAGATCCAAAGGAATAAGAATTAACTATTAATAATCAGGTTTTGTCGAAATATTCAAGATACCATAATGAAGGAAACTATTTATGTAATTGTATTTATGGATGTATGTATGGATGTTGTATTTATCGATTTTTTTCAATGGATTAAGATTTAAAATAAATTGATTTCTTCGTAATATACCTATGTTTTGCTGTCAAAAGTTCATGCTTATAGTAATTTTTGATTATTTTCTTAGGATCAAGTATTCTTTTCTAAGTAATACTGTAGGTATTGGTTTAAACTGCAGATGCTTCCCATCACTACAAAGTTGACTAAAAGTCTCTTTAGTCTAGGATGATCTTATATAAAACTATCTAATATATGTATAAGTATTTTCTAACAATATTCTTTATTATAGTTATACTATGTCGTTCGGTTATATTGCGTTTCAAAGAGAACTTTTCAAAAGTCTGGGATAAAAACTATCCTTCGTTCTTTTTCAAGATCAACTCCATCTCTGTACCAAATTTCATTAAAATCAGCCCAGTGGTTTAGGTGGTAAAGCGTAACAGACAGACAGACAGAGTTACTTTCATATTTATCATACTACATAGTAGGGATTCTAAATGTTTGCGAGATACTAAATAGAAGTGCCTTATAGCGTTATAACGATATTATTTGTCTTCAAACTAACGAGCTGTAAACTCTTGGTAGAATCAACATTTTGGACCGGCGCAATGGAATTCATTTTATTTGAACAACACAAACTAAATGTAATGAAATATCTCAAAGTGCAAGCCTAGCATACAAGCATGTTGTATCAAACAACTTAATATTTATTAATGTTTGTATGTGGTAATTTAATAAGATTTCCAATCCCTTTTGTGTATGAATAAACTTTAAAATTACTTAGATATGCGTATTTCAAATAACAGAACTGTTGTCAAATAAAATCATTTTTATCAAATTGACATAATTTGTGTATAGTATTAAATTGTGAGATCTAAGACTTTCGAGAACATTAATTTAAATAACCCACTTTTTTCGAATTACTCTGCATTATTTTATTACTTTAAAACTACATACTCTCGATGTTTCAGTTACTTTGCAGCAATCGTGATCACGGGTATACGAGATGAAAATGTTTCTCAGTTGGTCTTGTTCTTCATCATCTACAGTAAACGATTTCTTAATTATCTGGCAAACCTGGATTATCTGGATGCCTGTATGTATCCGTCTTCACGGGCAAAAATCTCTTTATCGAATCGAATGTAGTGGCCTGGTTTGTCTATTGTGAGGTTTTTTCACACAATACTGAATTAAATTCACACACTACTGACTTCGATGCGCACCTATTTATAATGTCTGAAACAGTTTCTTTCACTCTTGTATGTTCCTCTGTCTCTTCAATTTACATTGTACAAGGTACACAGTTACAATAAAGTTTGTCTACGCTTATTATAAAGAAATGATATCCTTAATTGGTCCTATCCTTAATTGGTATAGTCTTGATAGAAACCTTCTTCAAGATGTGATCTATTCATTCAGTAATTCCCTTCACCTATTATTGTAATATAACAGGTTGTCACTCCACTGCGGGTGGCTTCAAGTAGTTCTTGCAATGCTGGCTAGGCGCGGACTGGTTTTTGGGGGTGGATAGGGCGGTGGTGTGAATTACCATTCAGATAACTATCAGCATATGTGCGTTTCCCATAAACCGTATGACCAAAAAGGAAGTCTGCTCGTGATCACAGTTTCTGAAAAGTAACCAAAACATTATATTTATTCTTAAATAACTGGTTTACATTCTTTATAATGAGGCCTAGTCTAGTTTCTTTTTGTTATTCTACTCCTGAAAAATAAAATCCATTAATTGTCCTTTTTGCTTAAATATTTTTGACTCGGTAAACAAATTTGATTTTTCTCCTTTTGAGAAGGACTCTTTAAAATTTCTAAAATAATTTTAAGTTGATTTAAAAAGTTTTTATATCGACATAGCTTGTGTTATAAAAATGTCGGAATTCTAGCATAGAGGAGGAGTCTTAACTCTTCAAGTTCTAAGTCTAAATATATTTGTAAATAAAATGACTGATATCTGGACAGTTTTATTACACTACAGAGTTTGAGATATGTTTATCTTACGTAGTTTCTTTATTTTACTAAGCTTTACTCTGAAAGATAAACATATATAAGTGACGTACATTAGGCGGTCTTATCGCTAAGATTCGACTTCTTACCAACCCTTATTTTACAACAATACTTTAGCTAGAAACTGAGTCGGGTATTGGGGACAAAGATAAAAATATACACACGCATACAATATACGTTACAACTCGTAATATACAATATTTTTCTATGTGATAAGATAGAATGAATATATGTAATTTAAAAAATATTTCCATGAAGAACGTTATGGGTTAGGAAGTCGTTTTTCCATCAGGATTATTTGTTTTTCTTTAAAAAATAAAGGCATTTCGGTCTTAAATCATGAAACCACGCTGAATGGAAATTATCAAATAGGAAGCCGTTGAAGTTTCTGATGAAATTCTGATACTTGTTCGCTTGAGTCTCTGTAGTTTTAGCATAAGCTTGGTATTTAGTTTGTCCTCTGTTCAATTAAGATAGCGTGCATTGGCATAATTATAGAATTCGTCATGTACTTCCGTCAACTTATAGGGTCTTTCAAACTCTACCTTTGCTTTACAAGAAAAATAAAGTTCAATACATAATTTTTTTAATGTTTTCCATATGATTTTTTGTTTACGTAACTTATTTATTTGTCAAAAATTTCCTACGAATAAGTAATCTTTTATTTAATAATAATTTAATAGCAGGCATTACATTCTTGGTCTGGTGGACATTTGTATTCCTAATAACCTTTGTTAGAAAGCTAAACGATAGCATTCTCTAATTACGGAACAACCGCACTAAACTCGTTCCTTTTTAAACCTTATTTTCTACTCAATAAGACACACGTAAATTGGTCAGATACAAATTAAACCGTGTTCTGAAATATTTATGCCTTACGCTGACTTGTTAGAAGTGATATATTCAAGCTTAGTTTGTCTTTAACGACATCAGCTTTAATATATCTACTGGCTTTTTGTAAACATGGAATAATATAATATAATTTAGTTATTTAACTTTTGCCTTCATATCCCCTGAATGCTTTTCATCATCAAATTACAAATTGGTGCAATTTTTTTTTAATGCAATACAATTGTAAATGTCAAAAAATTCATTACTGAACCCAAAACTAGCAAAAGCATTTTTAAGATGTTATGCAATTTCGTGAAAGACTGATCAAGAATACAACGCATTAATTTCTGCATCTTTTTATCATTGGAAAACCAGATTCACTATAGGTCTCTATTTTTTGGTTTCAGACCTATCTAATATCCGTATGAAACGATATGTATGAAAAGATTGAAAGAATCTGTCCGCATTTATGTTTATATCTACTTATATGTATTTTGATTATATTAAACACACTATTGAATAGATTTCTATTATTATGGTTTGTTCAAATATTTTGGTTTTATTTTTATCTACAAACAGATGCAATTATAAGAAGAAAAATCTAATAACAATTACAATAAGAGTTGCTTTATTACATGTGTATGGGTAGTGGTGATCTTGTACCATTTCATCAGTCGGACCCTCGTACTTTTCCCCCGTTTATTCTAAAAGGAACTTCAAAAGGAATAATACTTAATAATATTTAAGCGATTTTACGGAATTTATAATATTAAATATTTCATGACTCGGGCTTACCAGAGCAAAATCAAAATATCACCTCGGAATATTTTCAGAGGAGTATATTTTAATAATCTCTTTTATCTCTCGTTAAAAAAAGAAATGATTTCACCATTTTTAACACAGAAAATAAAAGTGGAATATATACTAGGAATACAGCGGGCCAGATGTTATTGTGTCATGTAAAAAATATTTAAAGTTTTATTCCATATTCTAACATACTGAAATGCTTTTTAAATTAAAAAAATATACATTCCCCTTCAAAAAATATTTATATATGCAGAACTTTTCAATTATATACATTTATAAAGTAAGTGTAAAAGGAAAGCAATAAAAAAATTAAATATTGTATTATATGTGTATTCTTCATAAAAAACAGAAGCATTTAAAAATAAAATGAGTTAAGAATTTTACAAGACTATTCAATAACTCCTTTTTTGTATTTTGTTGGTCATACACCGATACACTTTCATTTATACACTTTTAAAATTGATCAAAAATCCTATTTATTTAATTACTTTAGTATTTTCAGTTATAGCAACAAAAATTTATTTGCTAAATTATATTTTGAAACATTTCCGCAAGCCCCTTCCATTGTACAGTCTATTTAATACAATTATATGAAGTGATTTACTCAAATTGCATTGTTACGTTCCGGATTATTTGCACGCGGCGGCAGTTACTATAAAATTGATAGAAATTATAATAATTATTTCATTATTCTTATATAATTACTATAGTTCAATAAAATGTAGGTGAAGTTCGTGAAAAATATATTTTGTGTTACAAGTCTTCGCATAATACTGGCAATGTTCCAGTCGATATAGCTTTCAACATCTGTGGAGACTGGTTGGCGTCGCGTCTCATTGGACCTGGAAGTTCTATAGTCTCTTCCTCGAAATTATCGCAATGCAATAAAAATTACAAATATCTTACGCAACGAAGGTGAATTTAAATTATGAGTTGCGTCACTATGAGGTTAAAAATAACTATTTAATTTTTATTTTTCTAAAAATAACGTAGAGGTATATAAATTCTGTGCTGTGATATATAGTATGAGAAAAAAATTAATTACTTTTCTAGAGATTTCTCCTTAAAACCTAACGTTTTTATGAAATACGAGTATATAATGCATCTTTAAGAAAGAAGTGTGACTTGTCTTTAATTAAAAATACTTTTTGACGTGCTTCCAATTTATCCTGTTAATAATGTATTAAAAAAGAATATTTATAGTTAATTTTTCTTCTGATTAGTTTTGGCTATACAAACAAATTTATAAGATATTTTTTTTAGTATTTTTTCACTATATTTTTTACTGTCATATATTAAAATTAAAGTTATGTATCTCAAAAATAATAAGGTATTTTTCTTAAAATAATGAACTATAGGGATAAAACAATATCCGCAAAGTCGTATTCAATCAGCTTTTTTAACGTTTAGTAATAACTTTATTCGCGGAACTGATGCATTAAGTGCAGTCATGTATATATTTGTGTTACTTTTAAAATATTTCAAATATTTTGTTCGTACAGTCAGATGAGTTCGTGATAAAAAATTATCAATTGTAGAACCTGTAAAATTGGCAAAATATGAAAAACATATCAACAAATGAAATACTGTAATGTATTTGTTTTAACAAGTAATAATTTCAATGAAAATTATAAAACACAGCATTATAATAAAACACTGAAATTATATACTATTTCGCTTTATTTTTGCCATAATTGATGTGATGTCACATAAAGATAAACTGGATCGTAATAATAATAATAATTTGATTAACGAAAAAGAGGCA
Source organism: Danaus chrysippus (assembly GCA_916720795.1). NCBI lineage: Eukaryota > Metazoa > Arthropoda > Insecta > Lepidoptera > Nymphalidae > Danaus > Danaus chrysippus. The sequence goes on along the minus strand of CAKASE010000047.1, from coordinate 2,302,266 downwards.
TGAACCCTAATATTAATATCCATTTTTAAAAAATGATCAAATATTAAAAGAAAAACTTTATTGACCAATTTTTTTTATTAAAACTAGCGAGTCATATCTGTACATGCTCGGAATAATCTCAAGTCACACCTGTACATGCTCCTAGTTAAGTCTGTGTACAGCACTGACTGGGATTATCTCTGAAATTAATAATAATCATGCAAAAAACATAAGCGATAAAGCAAAGAAGATATTACAATTCATTTGTTACATCTGCGTTACGTTGGTTAAGGTGGCCAGCTGTGTCAACTCTTGGAAGAGTTTAGGTCTAATACCTTGGCAATGACCGTTATAAAGCTATTTATTCATAAGTTTTCTAAAGTAATACTAGTATGGCGGTGTATTTATGAATGTAGAAACTTTCATATTGCACATATTTATTTTTTGCTCCGTTCATCCCAAACACCTTAATATTGTCTACGATCTTATCATGTATATAATATGTATAACAATATATATAATTCACTTTATAATTATGTTGATTTAATTACATTTTTCCGGACAAATTGATAATGTAATGTTACTATTTTCACCGATTTCATTCATCTTATAATAAAGAAGTAAATTTAAACTCGTTTATCTATACAACTTTGATCAGAAAACTTATTTTTATTGCGAAATTTGCAAAACTTGTATATAAAGAAAAACAAAGTATACACTAGAGTTTTAAGAAAGAACCACTCGACAGCTCTACACTAACCCGGCCTTTCACGTTGGTGCTTTAAAAATGTTTACTTTCTCTTGACCACGTTTTGCCTCTTGCTGCTGATAATTTTCTTACCTATTAACACTCAGTCGCGATTAGTTAAGACTTTTATCAATAATAATTAATTAAATGTATTTTGTAGGTAGATTTATATTAGGTATTTTTCTTGAAGTATATTAAACTCTTCTTTACTCACAAATGCGAGTGTTATAATGTTTATATTATTTTCCTGAAATTCTAGTTTAAGAACTTCAAAAGAGATTTCGCAGAAAATGCCCATTTATAATTTTTCTCACTATAATCATAGCCTAGATAAGATTGAAATTTTGATTATAGGAATGATTAAATTTTTTTAGATGAAACCTCGTACAATGGAATACAATATTTTTGAGTATAATGATTGGTAAACCACTTTAAATCTATTATTTGTTTCATATCTTTTTTATACAAGAGAGGAATGAGAAGGAATATTCTTATTTTAAAAATCCACTTTGATATATTTTGTAACGTTTCATTTCTATGTAAACATTTCAACAAATATTAATACTAGCTGGTTACTTGTTGGTCAGTTGTTTTGTTGCATGATAAAAATAAGATTTAAGACATGACGTAACATTGTATCGTACTAACTATTCTCCGGACGACTACAGTTCCAGTTTAAACTTTTTAATTAATGTACAGCAGTTTGTTTTCAGCTTAATAGCTGTACAATAGTTAAGCTCAATAGCTCTTAATTGGATTTCGATATAAATTGAACGATGAATTAATTTTAATTTATGCGCTTAATGGAATAGAATATAAATTATTAAATGTATGATACATTTAATCAATCAATAAGAAATGAACTTTCAGGAGAAAATTTTATATCATGGTTGGATTTTATTCATCAAAATTGAGTTCTCAGCATCAAATATTCGATTTGTTATTACGTGTTTACGAGTATCAAATTTAAATATCAACCGGTATTATTTGATAAAATTATATCCAGTAGTAGTGGTTATATCAATACAATATATTGATTGATTTTCGTTTATTACATTTGAAGTGTTCTATTGATTGCACAGTTCAATTAGCACTAAGCACCTTTATGATTTGCATTCAAATCTGTCCTCTGTAATAATTACGTCTTCCAAACAGGATTTGGTTTAGGTAGATTTGAAAAGAAGTTAACATACACGTAAGAAATACTGTTTCTCAATATTAATGCCATGATAAGTTAATAGTTAATTTAAAATGTAACTTAAAAACATGGAATAAAAACTTCATCACATGAGATGGATTTACCTGCAACCACTGGAATATCGGGTCCAGTTTCTTGTAGGCTCATGTTCGATGAATTCTTGTATCTATAGTTTTTTGAATTCGACTATACATGTTATTTTTGTAAAAGTTTTGTGAACCTTGTTATAATAACCATAAAAATAAATTTAGCCCCTTTAGTTTCAACAGTAATATTATACTATCAATATTAAATTAATTTAAGAAGAATGAAATGACAAGATTTGATATTGAATTCGGTGGTTTAGCTGCTTTTTTATTTCAATTACTATGTCAATTTTCAAGTTCTGTTTTATTGTATATTAAACACCACTTCAATATTTCAGCATAAAAGATTACAGATATCACTTTTACTTTTTTTTTTACAAACAAATTACAACAAAGACAAAGCCAACGCGTTATTGCCCGTTTATTACGGAATAAATAATCAATTCCAAAAGAATCTATCTCATTTTTTATTATTATTATTTGAATGCACGTTCAATCTCAATTTCTTTTATTATCAGTATCATACATATTAAGCTTCATTATTAAACAAAATATTCATATTATATCTGTTTCCAAAGGCGTTGTATACGATATTAAATTTTAAATATTTTTGTTCCGCTGTTCGAACCATCCAGTAAATGTATTTTACTTCCAGATAAGTTATGATGATAAATACTTTTTGATAAAAACAACGAATTATTATTGTTCACAAAAATAATCATTAGAGTGATACTGGACTCGATTCAATTATAAAGTCAATTGTAACGTAGACTGTGATTCAAATACGCCTAAGTGTTTTAAGTGTTGTGGTGGCAAGTGAAAATATCAAAGATGGCGTTTGCAGCGGCACGAATGATTTTAAAAGACAAAAGGCGGAAGGCATCTAAAGAAGATTTTAGAGATCCCCGTAATAGGAGCAAGGTATATTGTATAATCTTTTACTGTATAGAACCTCGAAGTATTAATTTCAAGAAATTTTAATTCAAATAAAAGATCAGTAATATTCTGGAATTGTATTGTATACAATATGTAGATTATGTATATTTTTAAGTTCAACATTTAGACATTATGTTTGTACGTAGACGAGATATTCTATCTCATAATATTTTGGATGCTATTTAATTTAAGAGCCACCTACTTAAGGTGTTTTATTTAGTATAATGTATAGGAGTCAGTTCATTAGTTCGGTTCGTTCGGAAATTGCTCATTAAGCTACGTCAAGCGCGGTAAGTGAAGAGCTACTTCACCACAAACAGTCATTTGTTTGTCTTAATATGTAACGAAAAAATATTACCTTCTGAGAGAGAATGCGAATATCTTATTAGTTGTGTACTTTGTACAGTAATGATACTATAAGCATATAAAAAAACTGTTTAAAATAATATTACTCTAGTTTAGGTTCGATTTTCATGTATGTATATTATCAAATTTGGTTTCTATATATAAAAGTAATACGTTTAATTAGTAGGTAGAAGGGATGTTGAAATCGAAAATATAATTCAGTCAATTGTTCTTACCGTCAATGGTGACGGTCAGTGACTACTTATTCAAATATATTTAGCCAAAATATTGTACCTATTAAAATGAAGCAAACGAAATTGAAGTAAAAGTTATATAAATAAGATGTTTCTTGTACTTTTGATACTTGAATAAGGTTTTTTCTTACTATACAAATTAGTTATTAATTATAATTTTAAATAAAAAAAACTCAATGTAGCTATATAAACATTCTTATTCCTATTTAGTTATTGAGAATCTAAATTAAAGAATGATAAGTCATTTAGTAACATAACGTTTTATTCGTGATGGCGAGTTATTATGTTGTTAATTAATGTTTTCATTTAAAAATCTTATTCTGAAATTCTCGTATTATATTTCAGAATGTAGAAAAATTTCTGAATCAGGCCAGGTGGGCAAAATCCGTGTAAATAAACATAATTGCGCTGCTGTCGGATCGGCCGCTTGCGACGGAAATTGCCAGCCGACGTATGGTTTGAACGAGACGTTTAAATTTTTACATTTATTTTTATATATAAGAGTATAAGAATCTCTTATTTTGTATGAAAAAATTTAGTTTATTAATTCCACTATAGACAGTAAGTAGAATATTGTTTTAATACACAGTTACTTTTGTGTTATATGTATGTATATTATATAATTTATTGATTACTCAGCTTTATAATATAGAACTAGGTAAATTTATCTGGATATTAAATCGATTAAAGATAATTAGTACATGTTTTTAATATGTGCTTGTTTATTCCACGTCGTACGTGGGTAGCGGAAGTATGGCCGGTAGCCATCGGAAATTGGTTTATGGATTGCAACAGAGTATGTTCAATATGTAATTTATTCTTTATATCCATAATACTCAAGGTATTTAAAGTGTTATCAAGTACTCATTTCATATAATAAATGTGGGCAACATTGTATGTAAAAGGTGTAATAAAATTGTTAAATCCAATGTAAATAATATTATAATACTCAGAAAGTTTTCAAACAATCTCTTTGGAAATCCTTTCGGATAAAGCTTATCGAACTTCATCGTTATGATACATGAAATAACTCAAGAAACGGTTCTCCAGGGAAATATCATATTGAGTAGGCTTGTAAAAAGTGTTAGGATGATTTTATTCTTTTTATATGAAAAACATATAAATGGTTATATTCTTTCATTGAAATGGAGATGCAATAATAAATAGCTGTGTGTAATGTGAATGTTAAAACATATTGTTGTTCAGGAAATAAGAAAAACCTCGTGGGATTGTTCGCGTTGTGGTTTACATCTGATTGCGATTGATTTCCGAACGAATCGAACTGTCTTCAACTCATTAAATGCGGTGAGGATGATAACCTTATTTCTATTTATTAAACAGAATCTTTTTTTCATACTTTACATTTTATTTCTATCGATATGAGTGAAAACAGAATATTTTTTATTCCATAAGTTCATAGAAATGTTAAGTGTTATTTATATAACAATCAGAATGCTTCTATCTATATTAAATAACACAAACTATTTGTTAAGTATGTTAGTTATGAATCTCCTTTTCCTTATTCCTTATATGTATCTAGGTCACGGCAACTTATATAACATCGCAGGGACACCCCTGTAATCTATGGCGGATATAAGTAAGACTAACAGTGAAACTTTTGGATAGCAATGATTAAATTCTGAAAGATTGGATTTTAAGAATGATTTATGGATAAAATTTATTTTATATTATATATGTTCGATTATATTACATTTGAAAATCTTTTGGTTTTGATTAAATATATATATATTAAAGGATGAAAGCTGATGAACCCAATGGTAAGTTATGTTCCAGGTCCTCTGTAGGTTTATTGACTTTGGAGATATAATTTTCTATTGAAGTTTAAATAAAAGTGAATTTGGAGCTTGGTATCAAATCAACGGCAATTATATTAAAATTCTGCTGAAATAAAAAATCTATAGTAGTTTTTTCCGACTACAATTAACTGATAAAAACAACTCAGACTGCAGTCATTGCATTCTGTTTAAATTTGAAAAAAAACATTTTGTTGTTAATAATCTGTGTTGCTGATTGTCTTGGCAAGAGCTTTGAGTGTTACGCTTTGTGTGAGTGACTGTACAGCCTCCCACAGCTTGTATTACATATTCTAAATGTCTTTACCAATGCCTTCCAAAACTGGTGTAAGTAATTTTGTATGTGACTGTACTATCTAAGGATTTTTAGCTTTAAAAATACATTGATTGTTTTTATTTAAGTGATGTATTTAATATGTGTGAGTATTAATTTATTTAAAAGGAACTTTTCTTCGCTTCAATCTGACCAAACTGATTGTCTCACTCTATACCCTATCTGTACACAACAAATGCTTGCCTTTACAATTAAATGTTGTTTTTTAAAGCTGAATTTGATGCGTTATATTCTTTGATCAAAACAGCTTTAATATGAATTGCATATCTATTAATAACTGTTCTATGTACTGTTGACCAATTAGGTAGATATGCTGCACGATTTTCTTCTTTCCGACTAAGCACAGTGCACGTTGCTATGACGATATACAGGTCACTAAACTAGTGTTATTTTAATTTTTGGTATGTTTCTAATAAATTTTATATTGGGAGGATAATAGAAATTACAATAACACTGTAGTTTAAATGAAATTTCTTTTATTTTGTCGACATTCAAACTGAAAAAAACGTTTGTTTTTAGTAGATTCAAAGATACTATTTAATATGATATATTTTAACAAAAATAATGAGTACATTTTGTTTATAAGGTGCATAATATTATGATAATACATTAACATAATTTATGTGGAGATAAAACTGCGGCAGCAAAGTACTTAACATATTACTGCTGCAGACATCTTAATATACAAATAAGCAACTAAATTTAAAATTTATGAATCACATGTAAGTAACATTTTTATTTGAAAAATCTTTTCACTTACCTGAAGTATTTCTTGCATTGAATACACTTTTATTGAATAAGGGAACTTGTGAAAAAAAATTCTAAGTACTTCATCTCAACTTTGATTCCAATACAGAAAAACTGTTGCTTCTATAATATATGGATAGAAGTGTGCTGAAGTTCTATATAAAAGTTATTTTGGATGAATTCGTTTTGTGACCAGCCTATCGTCGAGTAATAGTAGGTACAGCATGTCAATCTGTTGGTCTTGTAAACTGCTGAATGCTTGGTGTATAGGAACTATCTTTCTTCTTACAGGCCCGGAGCGCTAGCACCAGTAGCTTTAGGAGTGTAAGTCAGGTAATCACAGTTTGTAACGCTTGATCACGCCTGGCCATATTTATTAATGGGATTTTTCGTTGTTTATGATCGGCAATGATTTTATTTGATGGGACAATTTGATGCTTTATGTCTATTTTAGCAAAATGAAGGTCTCCAATAAAGATTGAATAAGGAATGACTAATATAATGCATTTCCCATCTAAAACTGCACCTCTAGTTACCATGAGGGATGCTACCTTACATTATCCATTATGTCTGCATATGCCGCAATATGTGGTACTAGAAGCTTTATAGCTAGTTTGTCTTTGTTTACCTATACATGAATATGATTCAAATAAAATCATTGCCAGGGATTATTTCATGAGTCATTTGCTATTTTACAGTAGTTTAGCAGTAGAGGAATCACTGTCATCTGAAAAATCACCATTTTCAAGCTAAAAACAGGTAAACAATTAAACTTCAATACGATACAAAAAAGTTTATTGAAAGATTAAATATTTATGTATATAATGTAGCAGTTTTCGATGATATTTAGGCCATGGGGGTTGGAACCCCTATTATTAAGTTGACAGTATCTTTAACATTATTGGCACTTTAAGTACTCGCTAGATTGCTAAGTCGTTATGTTAAAACATCCCGTGACCCAAAAACCTACTTCGTATCAAACGGTCGTTTTCTTCGTGCGAACTCCTATCTTTCGATAGCTGTTTCTTGACGATCGTTTAATTGCTTTAGATTCCTTTATTAGAATATAAATTGGAATCCTGTCTCAAAAGAAATATTTGAAATTAAATTACAAAACAAACTTTAAATTTTTATTTATATCTAATTCAATAAATTGTTACATTAATAAAATGCTTACAGACGTAAGTTTTTTTTTCTTCTATTTGTAAAAAATAATAAATTAATTAATTGCATAAAATCACCAAGTATGTGATCAGTGGCTATACTTTTCACAAGTAAAAAGAAATTTAACTAATCCAGAAGTAAAATGAAAAGCTAGAATATAAAATCATTAAAAAAACCTTCGAGTAACATTAATGTGAAATGGTCACGTAATTATTGCGGATAAATTAAAGGCTCTTGCTGAAGAATGTAAAATGTCTTAAAGTGATGGTTGATAATAAAGATTTACGTTTTAATAAAGTATTGCTTTTATTTTTATAATAAAAACAAATCAATACAAATAAGGATTAGTATGATTTGAAATTTCTAGGATTTTATATTAATTTTAGTCGCCAGTCATCATCTCCATGAATTCTGAAAATAAAGATATTGTTATATAATTTTCATCTGAGTATTTAGCACACAGTAATATGCGCTCGTACCTCTCAGTCCAAAATATTGGAGCAAATTCTCCATAGAAACGTTTAATATTACGATCAACTATACAGTTAGTTAATTTTGAAATACTATTATTTTCAATTGCAGTTATATAAATGAATGACATATGAATTTATACTTTAAGCTTTTGAACATAGAAAAGAAAATCGTATGATTCTAATACTTTTATCAAGTTAACCTTTGCAACATCAAAATTCAACTAGCTTCAGACGAATGTTATCAAAAGAATACTTTTCATTTATCTCAGATTTAAGATCTTCTCTAATGCTTTTAATTAATGCCTTAATTATCTTCTATATATATAAAAATGGATTGCTGTTCCTTAGTCTCGCTAAAACTCGAGAACGGCTGAACCGATTTGGCTAATTTTAGTCTTGAAATACTCCTGGAAGTCCAGGCAAGGTTTAAAAGGTGAGAAAAATTGGAACATTTGCCGGGAAAACCCTAAAAACAGCCCTTTTCTATTTCCCATACAAACGTTTTCTTTGACATTAGATTTGACAACTAACTAATATGTCAATCATTCTGTTCGATTGAAACAGGAGAAACCTGATTATTAATGGCCTCTAAAACGGAATAGAGTTCGCCCGGTCAGCTATACATATATTACTAATGATGAAACTAACGCGGACGAAGTCGCGGGCAAAAACTAGTATTATATAAATATCATTACCATCGAAGTCAACTGTGCCTGAGGAGTCCGTATCTATTTCTGCTATCATCTCGTTGAGTTGGTCGGGAGTTAGTTGATCATCGAGAGCTGCTAGTATCTCACGGAGGCTGGACGTTGGGATGTAACCATTGCCTGTTAAATAAAAAAATCCTTGTACATACATACATATTAAGGAAATTCACTTAAAGGATTCTTTGTAATAGAATTAAGTACAAAAAATAATGTCACTCCAATGTCATCAGTGCTTGTAATTTGTTAACATATTGTTACGTAATAATAAAATAAAATTGTAAAGAAATTATTAGAAAGACTTAAATTTTTACAACCGATTAATCTATAGGTACAATGCAGGTGTCCGAGGTACAGTTTTAGTCTTGATTTTTCATGTTCAGCGTTTCTTTCAATTATGTCATTTAAAATTGCTGAAACCAGTAATTATGGTTTTCAAATACAAGTTGAGACTTAAATGACGCCATTGCAAAATTACAATAATTCTATATTATTAATAATCAGTCTTAAAAACAAATCAACATTTTATGGTTCATATAATTAGTACGGCATACACGGCGCCGCTTGTAACACAAGGATAAAAATAGTAAAAATTAAGTATAACTTTTGTACCTATTTGAATTTACATATAAATTTAGGTAGTGTAATAAATATGTCAGCAGCGGAATGTACTTGGGATGAAACATTTTACAGTCAGGTAAAATCTGGCACAGTATTGAAGTTAATTCCATCAACAGGCATAAAATATTTTAGTGTATGCGAATTAGTTAACATACTGCCCTGATTTAAAACTGTTAGTAAGATATAAATAGTTAGTTATTCACGTGGATTCTCTCGTGAAATTTCTATTACATATAGGACTTAATTGACTTGCGAAAGATTATTCAAAGACAAAATAACTTACATATTGTTTGTTTATATATATGTACATAATTATAAAATTTAGATCTTAGTACAAGCGAGTTTATAAAAAATAAACTCTGTAATATTCAGCCACCTTTCTTCTTACATGATAAAACTCAGTTTTGCCAAGTTCAAAGAGTCATAAAAGCTAGACAATCAATGCATTTAAGTATATTTTGAGTATTTTAGTTTTCGTTTATTTAGCCATTAATACATATATGTATAAGGTTCAGGTATAGTTTTCAGACTAAATATTACTGTTTAGTCTACATGTGTGCTAAGAGCTCCAGATTCCACGAGAATAATTATAAATATAGTTCAAATACATATTACTGTATCGTATCTATTTTAGTAAATATTTTAAGAGTGACACATCGTATTCTGAAACAAACAAGTCTTTTAAAGATCCACTAAATGAAGGATGTAAACTGAAATCAAAATCATATTATGAAGTTATGAATTTTGTTCGATACAATACTTTTAAATAATTTCTGGTCCAAAAAAGGTGCTAACTTGATTTGATTGACATGTAGTTGGACATTTGGAATATTATCTTTTACATTGTAACGTCCATATAATTTGTCTTTCAATAAATATTGTAACAAAGAGAAACATTGTTTTTAATGCGTTGGAGAAAAATAAAGATCATTTGAAGTGATCGTCATTACATAGTGGCTTAAACGTTGAGGCAAGTTATAAATGCCTATGGATTGCTCTAGAGAATTATCATAGGTTTAGAAAAAAGCCTCGCTCATTAAATCTAACCATAAATCATAGTCTAGTGGATTAAGACCAGGACTTGAGGGTGGTCAGTTGTCAGCACTGACTAAGTCTAGAATGTTCTTCTCTAGGCAAACGAGTTTATAGAGATGTATGACCTCGTTTTAAAAATGTGGGAAGGATCTTTGTTGATTATTAAATGTTGCGTTATAAAGGGGCTTAACAACCTTTGCAATAATGTTAACTTGATAAACTGATAACGAGGTTTTTAAATTGTTTGAAATAAAACATATTTCTCAGTTACTTCTTTGTAACTTACTAAACTATTATTAAAATCAAAAATTGGTACATAGTACTCTGTTGGTTAGTTGATCAATTTCTTTATAACTTTAGCTATCAGCATAAATGTAATTATTTTATTATAAGACATGTTTCCTTTTACAAAAATTCTCATTTGTAAACAATATCTCGAAGTGAGCTCTTTTTACGCGACGTTTAAGGAGTAGTTTTAATTTTACAAATGATAAATGTCTTGTACGTTTTAAGTCTCTCTTAAGTACGCGACATATTTCTTGTGAAGTCTTCATTTCCCGAAATAAAATATTTTTATTTCGGGCATGGTTTCTTCAAATTCCTAAATTTATGTTTTGATTGCCTTTTTACAATCACCAACTACCAAAATTTTTTCAAGAAATTGAACTACCAAATACTTAAACTACGGCACCTATTTGAACTAACAATACTTTTTCCGTTCCATACAGAAGAGTTTTGATTGTCCTTTGCAAAAATCTCGTACATTAACATTTGACTAATACCAAACGTACAGATTTTCAAAATTTTATTTGTATCCATACCCACTTTATGTAACGCAATTACGATTTGATCCTTTTTATTACCAAATTTTACAATATTGGCTCGTTAATAATAAAATAAAATGAACAACCGTATAAGTGACTTTTAATTTGAGTTTCAGAAGTATATAATATCTTTGGTATATTTATTTGTAACAATGTTTAAGTCAATAGTTAGTATTAATAAAAGCGTTTGTTGAGTTTTCTGTAGGCTCTTCTTAGCAATGCTTCTATAAAAACAGATTTCATCTAGGTTATAGAAGACTTATATTTATGTCATTTGACGATCTGATTGCATTTGTTCTAAGGTTAAGTAGATGTGTCTCAATAATGACTTTTTTACATTACAAAGAATCACTTTTAATCAAAGACATATTCTTGTATAACTTCTGTCCATTCTGATGGAATCCAATATTATGCAAGAAATGTATTGTTTTAATGATATTATCTGTATCACGCCTGTACCGAATATTATAAACTATGCAGTGCGCTATGTCGACGGATTTTAATACGAGGTACGATGTCGCCAAAGGCGGGGGATTTGCAAAAATGTTTCCATAAAGCAAGATAAGGTTGTCAGATATAATATTTTTAGGTGTACATATTGTATGTTAGCGTGTATATTTTTTAAAATTTGAATTTCACAAAAATTCTTGATAACCTCGACATTGTTTCTTGAAATTAATTTTTTTCAATAACAAATAATATTATGGACAACCACAATTTTTTTTATGACACTAAATATTAACCTTTGTTTACTTTTATAGAGAAAATGTATGATTTGTAATAATATAATGATTAAAACTAATTGCTATCATACCTATCTTAATTTTTTATCAATTCAAACGAAATACGATCATTCGTTTAATTATTTTTTAATTATTTTTTATTTCAAACGAGATTTTTGAACAACATGAAAGGGAAAAAATTCTTAAAATTATGGCAACATAACATTTCAAAGAATTCAGATATTAAATCCTTACTAAATAAAATCAGGGAAACCTAAAACCATTGTCACGTCTCTCATTTTACATATATATGTATATGTACATGTTTAATGATTGGAATCCAATTAATAAGTTGTACATGTACAATATTATACATATACTTTAATTAAAAATTTTAAATATAATCTTAAATAGTTTATTTATAACTACTTTGTTCGTCGCGTGTTTTCGTTTAAAAAACTTCAACATTCTCTATGTCAGTTTAATAAATTACTGAAACAATTACCTTGTGAATTTACAATAGTGACTTAAAAATTTATTTTATATTTCAAAGAATTTTATTTCAACAGGTACAATAATATATTGTTATTAGTCACGTAGCTTTGGTTTTATTTCCGTCATATAATTTTAATAAATCTTTTTACCTAATTACTTTTCATAGAGTAATATTATTATTTGTGGTGTTCTTTTTTGATAAATAGTTGATAGTTTGTACTGATCTCCCCACACATACATACGGAATGAGAAATTATAAATAAAATAATATATCTACACACTCGCACACTTTTATACATAAACATATATATTTATATACCTTCATATATGCAATGGCATTATTCGTCATCGGCCTATCAGAGCCCACTGCTGAGCAAAGGCCTCTTCTCATATGGAGAAGGCTTGAGCATTACTTACCTCGCTTGCTCAAGACGGATTGGTGAATTCAAACTTACAATTGTGGAAATATAGTCCAGTTTTTCTTACGCTGTTGTCCTTCACCGTCTTTCAGTGAAGTTTTAATACTTTTAGAAAGTACATATGTATGACTCGGAAAAATCACATTGCTACTTGCCAGGATCGAACGAGCGCCCTCGTGCACGAGAGCCGGGCCCTTAATCAATAGGTTACCACTAACTTTGGCATTATCCATTTGTATATAATTTAACAGTACTAAAAAAAGGCAAAGTATCCTTATTTAATAAATCATTTCATTTAGAAGAATTTTTCATTTTGATTGACCACAAGATTATTATTGAATAATGAAGACTTCTTTTTTCACCTTACAGATTTTTTTTTTTAAATTTAACATTGAAAATCTCTTAGCTTAGACTTCGAGCAATTTGTCATTTATATACAGTATGAGGAAAGGTATAGGATATTCGAAAAAACTGCACTTAAACAGTTAAAACTGCAGTACAAAAAGTAAGTTGCTCTTAACTTAAGTAAATTTGAGTTTAATTACAATGTTCCTACTAGAGCCAAGCACATATGTCTATACCTTCTGTCTTATATATGTATAAAATTCTCGTGTCGCGGAGACAGAGAACTCTTCCGAAACGGCTGGACCGTATTCGATGAAATTTTGTGAGCATATTGAGTAGGTCTGTGAATCGGCCAACATCTATTTTTTATACCCCTAAGTCATCAGGCAAGGGTTGTTCACTTTAATTTGATTTTTCGGACGAAATTTTTGTTTTTATTTTTTTATAATGTAGCATTAAAATGCATACAACCCAAAATTTTTACTTTATCACCAACCCCTATTTTTTGATATGGCAAAACAACGTTTGCCGTATACATATAAATATTTAAGAATACATGATTTTCAATGGTTGTGATAATTCAATTGTTTTAACAAACTTTCTATTCCACGAATAAAATTGGCAGACTACCAAAAAAATTTATACATAGAAGTTACTCAATATAATTTAAATTTTATTACATTCAGTTGTTCTAGAGCAAATTAATAAGCGATTTAATATTTTATCAACCAAATAACTAAATGTATTTGACGTTACGTTTGTAAATTATAGTTAAAACTATGTACTGACTATGATTAATATGTTTATCATGAAATGTTAGAAATGAATTCATTATCCTAACTACATTTTTGCAATATCAAACCAAATACGGTCACCATTTTTTGTCCATATACCTGATATTATAGAGTTTGAAGAATGAAGAATGAAGAATGTTTGAAAGTCTTTGTTCCTCTAACAATGTATGTGCAAAGTAACTGTACAATCATATTCTGCGCCTTGCATGTTCGAATCCTGGTTAATTTCTCACTATATATATTTTATTTGAATTTTAGTTTAAACTAATTTAAAATTTAATAATTTACTGAATCCTGTCTACAAAAAATGAATCGATGTCCACATTACAGACCTGGCCTAGTCTGGACGTCAACGTTTACTGTTAATTGCAATGTTTAGTGTTTTATAAATTAAAATAAATGAATAAAATAAACTATCTGTTTTAAAAATTACCACTCCCATTAATGTAAAAATTTATTTCTTATAGCCATAGTTAAGGTAATTAGATATTCATATAATATTGTTCTCAAAGATTCACTAAGAATTATTATTTGTAATAGGTACAGAAACCTTACGACTGAGTTACAAATAGTAACATAATTGATATCATATTGACTTGATAGAATAGAACTTACTAGGTGGCTAATTTTATCTTAAATTTCTAAATCCATACACAATTAATGGTTTTATATTTCAAATTTTAAAAAATAACTTTATTAAGAGTTATTGCAGCAATATAAATACGAGTTTCTCATACCAATTCCGTACGGTGTATACAAACTTTCAAGGGCTAGAATATCACACGTTCAAGTTAAACCCTTTACGTTTAATCTGAGCACTTACACTTGTAAAACTTATGTTATATTTCGGCTGTTTATAAGTTACACAACTTATAAACAGCCGAAATATAAGTGTCTTACTTTATTTATCAGTAAAATTACATAGTCTCTTTTACGTATGAAGTGAAACGAAGAAGTCTAAGCAACAATATCTAGTGACCTTCAGATTTAATGAAACAGCGTTCAAGAATACTGATACGTTGTTCACAGATCAAAAGACGCATCTGTGTCAACTATAAAAGTTGAAAGTTTTTTAATCATGTCACTTCTGTATTATTTTATATGAAAAGCTAAACAATTGTTTTTTATTTTATTATAGAGATTTGAAAAGTTTAAATTGGATAATAGAATATTTATAGATAATTGTATTTATTTAAGAAAATAATAATAGCTGGACATTTTTTGTAAAATGTGCATAGCTTGCAAAAGAAATGGTAATATTGGCTTACAATGTTTAACAGATGAGTTCAATACTATGTTTCAATTTCGGTAAAAATTGTGTAAAACCAATACAAAGCAATCCCAGCAAATAACAAAGAGATAACAACATCTGCGGCTCAGACGATACATTATGTCAGCTGAGATTTTAGGAACGAAGAGTCTTCTTGCAATAATAGCGATGTATTTGGAACTGATTTGAGATACCAGAAATTACTACTAAATCGTTTTTATGAGTGTTTTTTGTTTATATAGAAGCTACAATACTGACTTGGAGGAAAATAATTTCATGTTATACGGCAATAATCGAAAGAGTACCTACTGCATATGCCGATAAATTATTTAAATTAATTAAGAAGAATAATTATTGGTAAAAAATTGAAATACTCTTATTTAGATTGTACAAATCAATTCCAAAATGACAATTTTTTTTATATTTTATATTTTGTTTCATAATTTGAATGCAGCAATAGTTAAAAAACTAGTGACTTCATTATATTTTAACAGTTTTGAAACTAATTTAATAAAATATTAATAATCATTTCGAAGGTATAAGATTAATCATGAGAAGTTACATTACAGAATAAACGAATCCTCATACCTTCTTTGTCGTAAAGCCTGAAAGCTTCTTTCAGTTCTTTTTGCAAGGCTTCATCATCTTCATCGAGGAAATGCGTCGCAACTCGTACAAATGAATCAAAGTTTAACTTTCCTGAACCTGAAATGAATATGTCAAATGTAAAAAGGTAAATTACAATGTCATCAGCCTATCAGAGCCCACTGCTGAGCAAAGGCCTCCTCTCACATGGAGAAGGTTTGAGCATTAATCACCACGATTGCTCAAGACGGGTTGGTGATTTCACACTTATATAATTTTGAAATTATAAATCCATGTTTCCTCGCAATTTGATATAAGAGTGTAAAATTAAAAAAATCAATCGGGATTTGAACCTGAAACTCATGAAATGTCGCGTTGCAGTTATTTTACTAATTAAGCTGTCATGCCATCACGAAAGGCAGGTGTAGTTTATTAATTTCTCATTCCATATTTTAGATTGAATACTACCTCAACTTTGGTATATTTTAAAAACATGATTATACGAATATTAGGTGATAGAACATCTTAAAGTATTCCTTTTATTATAATTCAACTATGTCGAATCAATTTGTGATTAGGCAAATTAAATAGGTTAATCGATTTAAATAAAATATCATTTTAGATAGTCGATTTACTTATGCAAATATAACCACTGCATATTTCAAAGGCTAGGGAAAGCTTTTAATATGCAAAACGTATCCCAACAGAGGATGAAGGTCGGGACTATTCGGCCGATTTATAAATGTATCCATTAATTCAGGTACCGTTGCTCTTATTCTACATTTATCTTTATTTTTGAAATATTAATTTACATTTATTTTTTCATAATCATTACGAAACGTCGGATTAAATCGGATTATACTTGTTTGAATAATTTTAATCCTATTCTATCTTACAAAAATATTGTACCATTTATAATAATAACAAATGAATATTCCGACAGTACAGTAACTCCCTCCGGCCGAATCAGCGTTTAGGGACACAGCTAAGCGATTTTCAGGGTTGTAATACAATACTGTACATTATTGTGTATTGGATTTAGATTTAAAACATTTTATACATTTAAATAACTTTATCAGACTTGCAAATCATTCAAGTTGCTTTAACAATAACTTATTTATTATATAGTCCTTTTAAATAAAAATTCAGTATAGTTTAAAACAAATTGAAATGTAAGATTTACAGTATTTAATCGTATACGTTACTTATTATTTTAAAAATATTAGCAAAATGATGAAACAAAATTTATAAAGATACTCGAAAGAAGCTTGACTTTTTATGTAACTACATTTAAAGGTATTTTTAATGAATTACAACTTATGTGGCCCTTAAGAAAAATTGTCTTTTACGTCATATAAAATATTAAATTATTGCTTTAAGCATACCTCATAAAATTTGTCATATTGATGTTACAAATAATGTTCCTATCAGGAGAATCGAAATATAACTTCGAAGTATGATCGCGAGATTTCAACTCACATTTACTATTATAATTATTTTTTGATATTCAATTAATATACTATTCTCACTATATAACAATGGTAATTAATTGAAATAATTCTTTTTAATATTATAACTAACACAAACATGTATAGCATTTTATTAGTACTATACATATGTAGTAATGTGATGTTTGCAAGCTACTCGTATATACAAAAATAAATTTTGCCTCACATCAAAGCGTATACGAGACGTAATCGTCACCGTCGTATCTTAAAGAGGCAGTAAAAACGTATATTTAGTAACATTCACACAAACGACGGAACACTTTACGACTACACGTCTTGTTAAGAACATGTTAAGAATTGACCCGTAACAGCTTCTTAGACGATAATTTTAGTAAGTGTTTCTATATAGCTTTGAAACTATTAACAAATAATTATATTTCATATTGAAAATTTTCAATATTTTTCCGGTGTATATGACCCTGGCAAGTACCAATATAATTTTTCCGAGTCATATGTACTTTATAAGAGTATTTAGACATCACTGCCAGACGGTGAAGGAAAACATCGTGAGAAATCCTGGACTTATAATTTCACAATAATAAGTTTGAAATCACCAACCCGTCTTGAGCGAGTGTGATGATTAATGCTCAAACCTTCTCTATGTCAGAAGAGGCCTTTACTCAGCAGTGGGCTCTGATAGGCTGATGACAATAACGATGACGATGGTGTATATATCAAATCGAAAACCGTTCTACTTTAAAGTAAAATCATTAAATACGTAAATATTTTGTGTTTTACTTAACTAAAATATAAGTTGATTTATTATTATAAATATAAAAAAAATTGGAACGATATCATATTAAACACAACAATTAATCTTTGAAATAAAGGACATTTAATCCCTGTTTTAAAGTTTGGGC
Organism: Danaus chrysippus; assembly: GCA_916720795.1. Classification (NCBI taxonomy): domain Eukaryota; kingdom Metazoa; phylum Arthropoda; class Insecta; order Lepidoptera; family Nymphalidae; genus Danaus; species Danaus chrysippus. The sequence continues at coordinate 2,284,006 of CAKASE010000047.1, read as the reverse complement.
TCAAAAATACATTTTTAGCTATCCTCTATTTTTAAGCTATTTAACATAGCTTTACGATTTGTCTTCAGAGTAGTGTCTTCTCAATTATGCAAACACGAAACATTTCGTAAGAAGCTTAGCATAATATATATTACATATACCCAAATTTAAAACCAAAACAGAAGAAAATAGCATTATATTTAGACCATTGTACTTTAAGCTATCGATGACAGATATCAAAAATGTATTGGAATTAAAATATAATCTATATATATTCCCTTTAAACTAATACATAAGTCTCGAAATAATAAATCTTTAAATACAATATCCCACCAAATAGGATGTTTAAATGTAGATTAAAAATTATCCATAGATAAAGTTCTTCATACCTCAAATACAAATAATACAAAGCCATTTTCCATATAATTTTTATCTTATATTTACCATCAACATCTTCGGTGTCCAACCTCTGATCCAGTTCATTGTCATCAAAGCTATGAACCATCGTGTTCAGGATAGTACGAACTTTTTCCTTCTCAATTCTTCCTTGCTTGTTCGAATCGAACATACTGAACGCTCGTCTCAGCACTGTACATACAAAAGTATTGAAATATTCCATATCATATATTAAGTGACAACTATAAAGATAAACGTGAAAACAAAGTCCCAGCTGGTGTAAATTTTACAGTCGTTTATACAATGAAACGAAATTGTTTAATGGGTTTTAACACGTTTCAAATAGATTAGGAGATTTAACTACAACTAATTTCGAAGGATACATTACATCTGTATAATTTACACATACGGGAATATAGAATTCATTAATACGTATAAATCTATTAAAATGTTTAAATTTTAATCTTTTTTAAACTTTCATAGATATTATATATTATATAATGCGTTTGTTTTAAGCTAAGTATGTAAAAAATGTTTTCAAATAAAACAATTATTGAATATATAATTATGTAACAAATAGTTTTTTAATCAACTCTAATTATTATAATAGTAAAATAAGTAACACCGTGAGTGAAGTAAAACTCGTCGTTTTTGTAGTTAAAAGCATAATGACAATGAAGAAGCCGCCGTTTTTAAATTGACAAAGCTCTAAAGAACGTATTATGCTTTGTAAACAAAAGCTATGAAAATGAAAGAGCGAAATATTATGTTAATGTGGAACAGAGAATTCCTTTTATTTTATTTATGCTGAATATTTTTTTATTAAAATTGCCGAGGCTTATTGTCTTTGGTAGTTCGTTGTATTAGTGAAGACCCAATTATTTTAATCTATAAAGATAGCGGCTTTGGAAAAAACAGATATTTTTTAACATTGTAGGTAAGTTACTTATAAAAAAATAAAAATAATATGAATTAAAATTATGACATTTATATTTAGAAAACTTACTTGTAATCTGCTCATCGTCGATTTGATTATTCTGTAAACCACAAATATATATTAATAAATTAAAAATTTATATTTAAATTTGTTGCAACTAATTATTTTTATATATAAAAAACGCACCATCTTGAATCAATCGAGTTAGGTTGTATTCAGCCAGGGAAGCGCGGGGCTATCGAGGCGATTGGAAACCAACTGGCCATCTACACGTTGGAAATTTAAACTTTCTGGAATGTTAAGAACACGGATTGGACACAATAAACGCTGTAATAAACATCTAACGCCTCAAGTGTACTTGGAATAATGGTGGGATTGAGAATTAATTCAAATTTTCGTATATATAAAACTGAAAGAGGGACATATTTTTTGGAATTAAAACATTTTCTATCGTGTTATACACATTAGAAAAATATTTATTTTTGAAATAAAACCTTAACAGTTCTCGTTATTATTGTCACAGTGAACATAGAATGTCATAAATTTCTCAAACAAACAGTGCCGCCATTATAATAAATGGTCGTAGAGCTTGTTAATGTCCAGTCATTTGTTTTAAATGATCCAATTTGTAAGCCGATGCCAGTGTATTAGTGTAGTATTATTATTTAAAACCATTATGTTATTTAGCTGAACGGAGATTTGGGTTATCAAATTACACAACGAAACAACACGGAAGATGTATACAATTAAACAGTTTACTGAATTATATTTAAAAAAAAAATAATTCTTGTTGGCATTAATAACTGAAATCTAATAGAATGATGTCATATAAAATGTTTTATTTTAAAAACTATTTTAAAACTACATACATATCTATGTATGTAGAATGAAAATAGTTGATATAAGTGTATGGAAAAAAATACTCACTTATACATGTAGCTCGCAGCGTGTCAAAACTCAAACATATTTTTAAAAATTGTGAACAGGATAAATCTTATGCTCTTTTTAAAGATGGCCTTTTCAAAAATGTATAACTTTGAAGTAGATAAAATAGTGGTAGTCAACATTGTTGCAAAATATTGTCTTGCTTATTAGCAATATTAAGATACCTCGAGAAAGATTCTATACTATTTCTGACATTTAAATATATCCATAACGAAAGTATGCGAAATAAAATCTATAAAGAAATCTTTTGATAACATCAAATCAATAGAAGTTCTGTTAATATAAAAGAAATCAGAATATTTAAAAATCCTTAATTGATTTCGATGAAAAAAAAATATAAAGTCCAAACCATCTTCACTATAATCCTAACGTTTAAATTACAGTTTATATTTATTAATACGCGGTTTAAATTGTTTTTATTATAGGTAAATTCAATACTATGAGGTACAATAAATTTATTCTTTCAATACTTAAAAAATTGTAAAGAACCAATAAAAAAATAAATGTGTTTTTTATTAATGAAAATTGTGAAATAAAGTCTTCTTCCATTTTTCTATACATGAGTCGCTTTTCATTTCTACAATATTTAAGTAATCGTATATTAATAAAAAAAAATTTGCTACAATCTCGCCACCCACATCCAACAATATAACATATCTTAACAACTAACAACCGCATCAATAAAGAAACAGTTCCAAAGAAAATAATCATGTCATTGGATTGCCAGAATTTCGTATAAATCAACATGTATTTATAATTTTACGACTTTCACTGAGGTAGAAAAAACGTTATGTTGTAAGACGATTGTTGTCGACTATAAATTGTGAACAACAAGCCATAGGACAAGTGAAAAATCTTTTTTATTTTCATTAATAATATTTATTATTATACCAAGTATTGAGTTAATAATACAAAAATATTATATTCTCTTGAAATATTACTGTTTTTAATGCGTACACAATTTATCAAGTTATGGCTAACCAAATATCTCAACTAATAAAAAAAATCCGCTGACTTATAACATAGGGCATTTACGTCAGCTCTGAATTACTAGTATGTATCATTACGATTCTTTAATACACCAATATTCAAATATGAAAATTTCAAACAAAGTTACTATGTAATGTAGAAGGTTTACCAAACTACCCTATGAAAACTTTCCATCGACCTCTAATTACTCGTAACGAAGTCAAAGTCACGATTCGGAGTCAGGGCCCGCATATGTTTAACGACTCAAACCTCATCCATCATATAAACCAACGATTAATGATATTTAATTAACTTTGATGTTACTTGATATTTGACATCATTAAACTATTCCATTATATTATTCCTATATCAAACGGTTTTGTATATATAATGAGATCTAAGACTTTCACGAGTATTCATTTAAATGTTTACCAGATTATAGTACGCGTATTTCATTTAGGCATCTCGTCTGCTTGTGATTTTGGCTGCTGAAAAGTAACTGAAACATCGGTAGTATTTAGTTTTTACAATAATAAAATACGCGTACTATAATCCGAAAAGTATTAGTTTCCGTTAGTTTTGTTTATAACTAGGTAAATTATAAGGCAAAATGATATTAAAGTGTAAGCAGCGTATTTATTTTAATACAATTCCGTATTGAACCACTAGAGGTTTTAAAATTCAATAGGTATGAGAATTATTACGATATACTCGTAAAACTATAAAGACAGACGTCAAAACAAAGTCCCAGCTTGTGTAAATTTTACAGTCGTTTATACAATGAAACGAAAATGTTTGAATGGTTTTTCAAATAGATTTACTCTTTTCAAATAGATTTAACTACAACTACTGAATTATATGAAACTTTTTCATATTTCCTTTCAACTTTGTGCTTATTATTGGTAACATGTTATAAAATAAAACGTCTTAATTATTGAAAATCAGTAATAAATATGTAAAAGTCGAGGCTATACAAATAAATTTTAGTTCTTAAATAAAGTATACTTTCCATTTATATCTTATAAGTAAGCTTAATATTAAAAATATCAGTACATTACATCGCCGCTTATATAGATCGTAAAAGTCTTATAATTTTGTTATGTAAATATTGGTTTATATGTAATAATATTTTTTCTCTCAGGCTCGAAACAAACCAGCTGATGGTGGTGGTCATGTCAATCAGAAGAATGCCGCTGGACAGAAAACAACACCGACAGGACAAAAAGGTAAATTTGTTAAGTTTTGTATTTTCTTGAAACAACCCAATTATAATTCAATTTTTTTGATATAGGTACTTTGTAAATAAAATCAATTTTCAACAATTTTTATTTCAAAGTAAGACATATTTCATTTAAATGAGACCTTTCAAAAATTATTTTACGAGTTTATATAAAATCGAAACAAAATTATTTCGGTTCCAAAACATAAAATATATTCAGATTCTATCTTCAGATATATTCTAAAATTTTAATGCTATAATATGAAAGATTTTTACGAAACCTAAATTAAACTCTAGGAGCGGCGAACAAAGGCGGCCCGAAGACCCCCGTGAAACCATCAGCACAGAAAGGAGCAGCAAAAACAGCACCACCCAAACAAGCGGCAGCGGCAGTGAAGACACCTCAAGGAAAGAAGAAGAAGGGACACAAACATCAGCAATACGAACTTATTGTTACCATTAACCTGGTAAAGAATGAACAATTTTATACAAACAATATTCTTACTTACATTAGCTACTTACATCGCTTCCTCGTGATAATAGGAAAAAGTAATCAATTGATAACAAAACCTTTGGAATACTAATAGCCATTAAAAACAATAGTTAGGAGATGGGTTATTTGAGGTCCATATTTTACTTATATCTAAATTCCAAGTCTTATCATACAGCAATGTTCTATAGTAGCAACTATTCTTATTGACATGGTATTTAAACGACACATTGTAACAGTTTGTAAGGCACTGTAAATAATATTTTATTACCTACATTACAGTCGCTCTTCAATACATAATATTTTATATGATCGTTGTTAATTCGTGTCAAGCGAATTACGGGTGAAAATGTAACTGTAATTTCTATCGGTATAGAATCAATGATTCTGTAACGTTTCAATGGGTCAGTTACCCTGATACAGCTATAATCGGGTCAATGAGGTCACTCAGGGTGTATACAAAATGAAATTTGACGCTTATTTGAAAATAAGAGCTGAGCAATTATCCTATTTACTTGTAACTAAAACTATAACTGTTGAAAAATAGCTGTGTCATTGTTTCATCATTTGACTGCGATCCGTCGAAAGATCATAAAGTGAAGCTGAAAATAAAATTAAACATAGAAACGAGTTACAATTTTGAAATCGTTAAACGTTTTAATTTCATTCATAAAGTCCCAAAGAAATGTAAACGACGGTTTCATCTTCACAAACACCGAAGTAAGCCATCGCGGCTTCAGAATAGATTTATGAAGCAAAGCCATTATTCTGGAACGAAAATGACATGTCGTTATTGGCTTTTAAATATGACATTTCATGCCTTTTTTTTCTTCGTTTGGATTTTTTTTTTGCATTATAGACATTGGAATTTTGTTGTTTTTCTTTTACATTTGAAAATTATGCGTGATTTTACTTAGAAATTATTTACTAGATTCAAATAAAACTATATAACATGATATACAATCTCTGAAAAATCTTAGTATTTCTGTACGATTTTATTCTAATATTTAAAAAATATTTAAAAGCATCTGAAATCTTTTTATGCCTGTGTAGTAGTTTGTCAATATTTAAAATATATTATGACCATCTAACATAGCTCAGCTAAATTGACATACAAGAATAATCACTCAATTAGTTCAAAGACACACGAAAGACAAGGCGTGAAAATTTCCGGTCCGCTGCTAATTTGATAACTTATTTGTTCACTAATTTAATGGATCGCTGGCAGAAAATTACAGTTTCATAATGGCTTGAATTTTTATCACGTATGTATATATGCTCAGTATCGTTTACACTATTTAGTCGGAATCCTTTCTCTAAATATCAAAGCAACGGACTTGATTCTTGTAAAATTCTATTTAAAAACAATTCAAAGCGCTTTGTAATGAAACAGACATTCTCAAACATTTTGTGTGTAATAGGTTTTCAGCTTTTTCCGTTTAATAAAGAGCTCGTTGCAAAAATATTCAACATTGTTTCTAGCTAGTCTCGAAGGAATTAATCGTTTAAGTACAATTTTAAAGGCATTTACTTTAAAGGATACTTTTTCCAGAAGAGTATAAAGAAGACATTTTCATAATACATACCATTCTTAATTAGAATTACACTCTTTGTGATTAAAGTTTGTCTTTTAACTCAATAATGGAAATAATTATAATACAATATTATTTAGGATTCCACTGTAGTTACAACTATGGTTAATTCTGGAATACATAGCAGTTTCAATTATTGTACTTTTTTCAATTTTATCACCGCGACGTCATAAGTACACCTTATTTTTCATTAATTTGAATTGTACTAAATTTAAATGTTTTTTCTATAACTAATATTTATAAGAAACAGATTGAGGTGTATCTTATTGACCGATTTTAATGTGGTTTTATTCATTTAATAGTAAATAAGCCTTAAAGGGATTCTTAGTTACATTTGTTTAATATTCGTTCTGCAGTGTAAGAGGTTGAGCTCTTTACCAAAGTGATGTAAGGTTCATTTTTAATTTAATTCATCACAGTGAATAAATTATGACATATGAGCAGTATCAGTTACTTCATTATTCGTTTTATATTTTTAATATTTTTTTAAAGACGGAGTTTTTTGCTATCCCTATAAAAATAGATAAACGAAATTAATTTATTTTTACATTTTTAAAGTATAAATTAAATTTATATAATATTAAATAATACTAAACACACACATACATTCATAATTCCATATATTGAACCAGTTAAAAATAAAAATACACAAATATGTAGTCAATGATTTAAAAGATTGACATCGTAGAGCGCTGGTAGTGTTGCGCAAAAATACGTTTTAAATATAGCATACATATTACCCAGCTGACAGTGTCGCGACGCGTGTCACAGCTGACCTTTAATAAGTCGCGAGTGTCAACAACAATAAAAAAATGTATTAAAATCCCATCGATAAAATCTCTTTCACACAATACAATCATTTGTTGCATCTCGTTGATAACTTTAAATTTTATTCGATGTAATTCCGATTTATTGGACATTTTTGTTGGACAAAATATCACGTGCTATTAATATGTGAAGTGTGCTGAAATAGTTCGTTCGTAGATTATGTGCCGGTATTAGGAAAAGTTTTCAATATAAGTTCCAAGGAAGGATATTGTGTTGTATGTAAAAAGTAGTTTAGTATCGGATATGGCGCAAGCAGACAAAGCTGATGACATCTACCATAAAGAATACAGAAGAATACGAAGGATCACCAAAGAACTGGCGACGAGACAAATTTCTGTTAGCTTTTTACATTTTTCTTATTTATATACAACCATAAACATATTTAATACAAATTTACTGTATAATAAATAAATTTAAAAATAATAGTTCCATAAAAACTCTTCAAACATTTTATTACACATATGTATATGTATTTTTAATTATAAACTTTTGTTCCCAGTCTGAATATGGTCTTACGGAAGAACAAGTAGCAGGTAAGTAAAACAACTGAAAAAATTGACTAATATTCATTCTATTTTGATAATTAACTATATTATAAAAAAGGTTATTTTCATTACATGGACTAAATTTTAGCTTTAATTTCAATATACATAATATTTAATAAATAAACTTTATAATCATTTAAATTGATCAAATTCAATAAGAGTTATTTGAATCACGTCAGCTTCTAAATTATCTTTCTCGATAGCATTTTTATTTACCGATGGATGTCACAAAGGAATTCTAATTAAAATTTCTGTTCAGAATTCAAGGAGGCTTTCATGCTGTTCGACAAAGACGAAGATGGCACAATAACGATGGCTGAGCTTGGTGTAGTGATGAGATCTCTTGGACAGAGACCTTCCGGTAATATTATTTGATTCACTCGTTATCATTAATTAATACTTATATTTATATGTAAAAAGTTAATACCAAGGAGATCGTATATAATAGGAAATAATGTATGGTATATTTATGCAAATACTAGAAGACCTGGCGAACTTCGTATCGCCCTATAATCAAGAAATATCTATTACGTTTTTTTATTTATATTTCTGGAGTTTACCTGTAAGCCATAAATCTCCGTGTTTTGAATTGCGACAGAATGATTGACATATTAGTTAGTTGTCAAATCTAATGTCAAAAAAAACGTTTGTATGGGAAATAGAAAAGGGCTGTTTTTATGGTTTTCCCAGTAATGAATCAATTTTTTTAAGCTTTTATACCTTCCCTGAACCTCCACGAACATTTCAAGACTAAGATAAGATAAATTCGTTCAGCTGTTCTCGAGTTTTAGCGAGACTAAGGAACAGCAATCCATTTTTATATATATAGAAGATATTTAGGTATTTGTTGATGGAAAAAATTGCTATATGTATTAATGTTTTCTTCCATTTATTTTGAGCATTTTACGAGGTTTGAATGTCAATTAAAAATTGTTTTAGTACATATATATTGAAGAATTATTTATAAGGATTCATTACATACGTTTATAATCTTAGCGGAATAAACTTATTTTTAGTCCTTTAAAATTGAATTTTTCGCCCTATTTCGAAGATGTCAAAAGATGTAGTTCTCTTATTTTTCTTTAATACAAGTTTCTTTTGCTAAACATATTTAAAATTATCATTCTTTTAATTTTTTCGTCACTGGTAATAAATAAGAAAGTGTACGATGCTAATTAAATTACTTTAATTGGTTGGTCATTTTATGCTGAATTTGAAAATTTCAATTAATTATATATTAATTAAAACATGATAAATACTTATATACGATTCATGTTATTATTGTATAAGATGTTTTAAACCACATATTTCTCATTAAGCTTGGATATAATTATCGTAATCAAATGCCAAATAACTAGAATCTATAAATAATCGGCACAGTCATATTTGTTTATCTCACAGACCGTTTTAGAAATGAAAACAAATTAATCAAATATCTTTAAGCATTTATTAATAAGTTATAAATAATTTCTACTAACACATATATTGTTGTTGTTTTTCAAAAAATATTTTCAACTAGGCCCCGGCGAGATTCGAACTCACGATCTCCTGTTTACTAGACAGGCGCTTTAACCAACTAAGCCACGGCGCCGTTTAAAGATGTGTCGAAATAGCGTTTCTTATGACGCATCTTCAAATTCATTACATTATCACAATGTAATCTCGTGAGCGTAGTGTGACATCCATTTAACAACAATGACATCGTTTTAATTATAGTTAGTTTATCATTTTCATTTATAAATAATATTTTTAATCTATGAGCTATAATATGTACTATGAAATTATCTTCTGAAACCGTACCTAACGGAAATATTTAAGCCTTTCAACACAATTCACTTATGAAGTCATTAAATTCAGTTAACCTTTACCTAAAACGGTTAACTGATGTTTTATTAACAAAAAACTTTAACTACATTCTATTATTTATCACCAACTTGTTATTTGGAGGAACACCAATGAATAAATGAATATACAGCTAGACGTTTCAATTTGCGGCTCCCGTTAAATTGGTTTTCATGAATTTTTATGTACTCCATCGTTTTAGATTGACCTGTTTATTCATTTACTTATTTATCAAATAATACATACGTAACCAAAAATAGTACATATTCACTTTCACGACTCTTTAAATAAATTTGTGCCTTATTAACTCCTCACTTATTTTGTATTTACGTTTTATTTGAATTCACTAGTTATATATCCACAATTATATGCATGCAGGGATGTCAAATATTGCAAGTGGAATAAATTAAACGATATATTTTTATTTAGGTAACGTAAAAAAAATAATAATACAAGAACATAAAACCGAAGAAATGTTCGTTAAAACTAAATAAAAATAATCCTGTTTCCTGATTATGTAAAATATTTGATAACGTTATATTAAATACCTCTAGCGATACTTGCAAACATTAAATCAATTCTTATTTATATACGTACATTCTTGATCAATTAATTTCTTTTTTATACAGGGACCTGTTCTTTCTGATATTTTAGTCAAGTACAAACAATGACTTAAAATGAGAACGTGTATTGAAAATATATATAATTACTATGATCATAAAACTTGGTATTTGATTCGTCTATAATACTGTTTAATTTTAGCGACACTAGTTTAAAATAGTATGGAGCACTCAAGATCAACATGGTGATCCTATTTTCGAACATATATGCCATAAATAAATGATTTTCTTTTACTTTATTAGTTAGTGTATACGACCCTAAGTATCGATAAATATACTAGAAAGTTTGTAAACCATAAAATTAAATCATTGAAGATTTAAAAGCATTTCAAATAATGTTTCTTGATGCATATTCTCAGAGACTGAGTTGCGAGATATGGTGAAGGAAGTTGATCAAGACGGTAACGGTACCATCGAGTTTAATGAATTCCTTCAGATGATGTCCAAAAAGATGAGAGGTGCTGACGGTGAGGATGAGCTTAGAGAAGCTTTCAGGTGAGGTACTATTGATTAAAACAGGCGACTGATCTTGACATATAAATATGTCCTATATTGCATATGACATATACCTAATGAGATATACAACTTTCGCGAGTATTCATTTAAAGTAAACTAATATTTTTCGGATTAGTACGCGTATTTTATTATTATAAAACTATATACTCTCGAAGTTTCGGTTTAGCTATTTATGGTCTACCAAAAAATACGCCGAGCTATCCGAAAAATATTAGTTTCATCTAAATAATATGCTTACCTACAATTATACTATCCATATAAATATATACATAGCTATACCATACTATAATTGAACTGAATTTACTAACCATTTTTACCCAACCTCAATTGTAGCAGACTTTGGATGAGTGACGTATGAATTCTGTCTTCAAACTGACATGCAATTGATTTCGATCGCCCCGCGAATACTCCACTTGTATGATTCAAAATGGACAAATAAATTGAAATATTGGAATGTCAATACTTTTGATGGAAAATATTTTATAAAAGAGCCATTCTTCTAAAACCTTTTAACAGTCCTGTCCTTTATTTTTATTCAAATAACTTTTCTTAGTTTATAATATTTCTTGTTCATTTTCAACCAGGAGAATATTATGGAAGAGAAATGTTTGCTTTTATCACCTACCAAAGTAAAGTCAAAATCTATCGCTGTCATAATTTCAGAGTGTTTGACAAGAACAACGATGGTTTGATTTCATCCGTGGAGTTGAGACACGTGATGACGAACCTCGGAGAGAGGTTGAGCGAGGAAGAAGTCGATGATATGATTCGTGAGGCCGACCTCGATGGTGACGGCATGGTTAACTACGATGGTGAGTGGACTTTACAAGTTATTTGATACACAGACACACACACACACACACACACACACATAGATTAAATAAGTTTTTAATATACTAGGCGCTTCTTATTATTTTATACCACGTAATCCCAAGGTTTCGGTTCCTTTACGGTGACGTTGATAACGGGACACAGATATAAAATAATAAAAACTCGTAGTATGGCAAAAATATTAGTTTCATTAAATAAAAACTCTAAAATCTTAGATTGCCTATATTTGTTAGTTATATTACCCGTATTACGTTATATTTAACTTCAAATATCTCCAAAATAAAACGACCATCCTAAATAATTTGAAATTTAAAGGAAAATTTATCTACATTTGCGTAAAGATGGTATTAAAATTTACAATCGAATGCATAGCTAAAATTATTAAAAAAAACAATGATTCAACTTTTAGTATTTTAGACCTCTTAGCTACACCTTTTACTAATAGTTTGTTAGCGTATTTTTAATTTTACTCATAAATTTCTATTACAGAGTTTGTGACAATATTGACGTCGAAAAACTAGTATGCAGCTGACAAACCCAAAAGAGATCGCCCCCCACCGCGACCGTACCATCCGGAACCGAGTCAGCTCGGGGGGAAAGAAACTCTTATTTAAGTGTTCGTGTGTTTGCTTTGGGTTCAAACAGCCTAACTCCCAACGAAGTTATGTTGCAAATGAAACAACGGCCTTTGAGTGATTTAAACCGTGCTCCGTGTTTTTATATAGTTTATCGTTTTTTGTCGTTTTAATTTTTGGTGTTATATTAAGGTTTGCGAACCACTGCCTTTGGCTTAACACTGTTTGATGTTGGTGTTGTGATGTAACTTATTTTTGACACTATGTAATATGAGAGTAAGTATAACGACGACTGTTAACTTAGCTTCGCTAGCCAGGCGTTAATGAAATCAAGTGCTTCTAATATATAGTGTGATTGATTCACTGTATTATACCATGTCCCGTGGTTTGCATGCATTTGTAAATATTGCATGTGTGGAGCATATGTTATATGTAAGTAGATGTATGACGTTCGAAGCGTGTTTCGGATAGTACTTAATTTAGTACGCGATGAACGAAACACTTCGATCGTGTTATACTGATCTTATCGTTATAAATATGAGCTGTACTAGTTATCATTATAACTGAGAGCTAGTTATGATATATAAAGAACAAAAGACAAGTTCAAATTAAAATGAATGACAAATATAATTGGATATAGTTGATAGCTCGTATGTTTCAATAGCACGTAACTACATTTAATGGTAACTATGTTGAAGTGTGTTATTCGTAATATTTTATATGAAACATAGATGTTAAAATTTATTATGTAGATGATAGATGAAATGTGCGTTTTACAGGCAGGTAAAAATAACAAATAATTGATTAAACACAATATAAGTATGATATACATAGTAGCTTTCATAAACAAAGATAAAATCACATATAAATGTCTCTATATCTTTTGTTTTATAATTAAAGACTGAAATTGAAATTATAAAAGACAAATCATTTTGTAATACTTACAAATAAATATAATAAACTCTAAATACTTTTTTTTCAAATGAAACTATTTTACGTATAACTACGCTTTTTTCAGTCATAATAAATTTGATACTTAATATGTTAACATATTTTTTAAATAATCACAAATCAGTCGTTTATATACAGTTATATATATGTATATTAAAAATCACATAACATTAGATAAATACTACAATGAAGACAAATCAATTCATTTTCAACTAATATAATTCTAAGTATTGAACTCTCAAATTCACTCTTTTTACTCTAGTAAGTAGATACCTGTCTGTATGACGTCACATGGTATAGATTTAAAAATCGGTTGTGTCCATTTTGTAACCGTTGTAGTAATCAGTATACATGTGTAGTATAGAAGTGTTGTAGATCTCATAAGTCTTCCACTAAGCGAAGGTTGACTGAATTATGAGATTACAGTTTATTATTGTTACTAACAAGGCCATTTTATATTTATATTATTTTATTTGTTTTTATTATAATATAAGTATTTCGCACTCCTGTCTTGAATCATTAATAATTATAAACGAATGATCCAAAATTTTTAAGGCATGCCAAATATCAAAGCCAATGTACTAACAATTTTAATAAAAAATTACTTAAATGCGATCCAAAGAATTATATTTCTGTTAGTGATAATATTTCATTTGTTATAAAAAATCAAAAAATAATGTAATGCCAAGAAATGCGAAAGATATAATTAAATGAAATCGTTTTTTATTATAGTTAGGAACATATTAAAAATATACATAGTTCATGACATATTTATTTTTAATGTTAAATTATTCAAAATTATCTACTTATTTTAAGAAAGAAATTATAAAATTATGAAAGCATTGTTAAAGAATAAAAATTTAATTAGCAATATCGTAATACGAAAGCCCGATGGCTTGATATTGATTGCCATATATTTATTTTTTATTATCATATAAAATTTATATACAATAATGACAATAAAAGAATATAATAATGAGTCAATTTTACATAACAAAACTATATTTTGGATGGACGATTGAATAAAATCGCATATCACACGCAATAATATTAAGAGAATAAAACTTTATTTTATCGAAAATATATGAAAAATATTTTACTGTTATAAGAAAGATTATTTACATCATATTATTTATTGAAGATTTATTATTTAGCATTAAATAATGATGTTCATTATATAATTATTGTATATTACAAATCGCAATTCTATTTTTCAAGATAATTTAGTTTAGTTCGTAACATTTTGTGTTGAGAAGCGTTACTGATTTCCGTACCTCTAGCATGACTTCAAGTCTATTTTTAGCAAAAACAATTAATTGTTGTCAAATTTGTATGAAGTAAAAAGAACCAGAGCTACACTTTTCGTTGACATTGGTAAAATAATCCAAGTTTCCAGTGTTAATGAAGCCACAGCTTAAAAAATAATAAAAGATTAATCATTTATTCTTAATAACTATCACAGATTAAATAGAAATTAAATTTGACTGTTAATAATACAGTCTATAGAATAAGCAACGCATTCGATCATACTAGAGGTACCGACTCATACTCCATGGAGGTTACATATTTGATATTAATTTAAGAAAATATATATTCATTTGTATTTTTTTATTTAGTGTAATTGAAATTGTAAAATTGTTGTAATAAAACTCTATAATCACCATTGTTATTGCAATAATCAACCAATGTCTCCATTGTAATTTAGCGTATTACACTTAAAAAGTTTGAATTTAATTTAGTTTTTGAACAACGATGTATTTGCTTTCGTTAAAGTGCAGTTGGTAGCACTGTTATGTTATTGATTTGTGAAAGTTGGTAACAATGAAACTAGTATCTATAATGTACTGTTATAAATATCGCAAGGTAGATCGATGTAACTAGAAGATTATACAGGCTTCGTATGAAAAGGACGTTTTAATAAAATTGATATGTGAATAAATTTGATGTTTTAATTTATTATTCATTGATAATATTACTCACAAACTATGGTTTGTCATGTTTTTTGGTTTTATCTATTTTGATACTAGTTGTTTTTTCAGCTCCAAGAACTATTTGTCTAGATCTTGTGGTGAATCTGAAATTTTTTTCTGATACACGATGTTTGGAATTCGGACATGAAATAAAAAAGGTACTTTACAGAATTGATTTGCATTAAGTTACCTTATGACAAGTTCATTATGAAATGTTTACTATATCAACTTATTGAATAAGACTTATTAATATATCATTAAACTACATACAAAGACTTAACAAGACTGTAAACAGATTACACTTGAACATCATTGTAATCTCTTCCTTTTATGTAAATTTACATAAAGTAATACCATCTTAATAACAATAGATAAATTATAAACCAGAAATTCTCCTTATTATATTAAGCCTTAGATTAGGAATAAGCATAGTCTTAAGTTCTTCTAAATACAACTACAAGTATAATAATTCATCACGTTTTAAACTATAACTGGAATAAGAGTAGTCATGATTATTCTTCATACTTAATTCCTATACATTAACATAACACGTGCATGTGCTGTGACATCACGTGCGCACGCGCATCCATCGCCGACCAATCAGCGGGCTCGCTCGGCTCACGCCTGTCACGAGTCATGCGCCTGTAATGTGGACTGTCAAATTATTCGTTATGGAGACGCGTCATCACTAAAAACATATTGGTATTTAAATGTTGCTATAATTATAATCAATTAATTTATCTATAGTACATATATATCAGATATTAAAAAAATGTTTTGAGATGATCAACGTTAATACTTAAGTATTGTATCTCGTTTTTTTTTAATGTAACTATGTAAGGTGATATTGAGAACAAGACTTTTTTAATAGGTTACATGTTAAAACAATAAAATTATTTAGTTTTACGAGATTATTTTATAAAATGTATGTATAACATCTACTCCATACATTTTGCGATAAGAATTGCGGAGGCACGGCCCGGTTGTAGATAACTTTTAATTGTACTACACTAAATAAGCGTTATCTGTTTAACATAAAAATAAGTTATTTATTATCTACATATGTTTTGACAAACTAATCTATTTATATTATCTTGCTTGATTACCGTATCATGAAAAAAATATAATTTAAAAATCAAAAGACTTAATGATTTTACGTAAGAAACGAGATGGCCAGAAAAGCTTCAGTAATTAATTGATGGTTAAGGGTAAGCAACTCGTTTTTATTTTGTTTAAACAGTGTCGGTAAATGAACTTCAACTTAAATATCAAAGGTAAATAAATGTGAAAAGTTACGAGATAAACCTAGAAATGCTCATCTTGGCCAAACCTATCTAAATATATCTGTCGAAATTTATGCACGTGGCCAATATCGTAGGTAAAGTTAGGTCAGTTACAATGTCCATAATTTGGCTACTATATTTCCGTCTAATATGGAAGTCATCTAGCTAAAGTACTGGTACAGATGTCTTAAGAATCTAATTGTGTATTTTCTTTGTGTTACTTTTCATTCCCTACTTCAATATATCGGAAACGTTTTGACCGATTTCTTCCTTCCCATCCTAATTTTATTTCTTACAATTTAACAACAGCACAAAAATTGATATTTTTTATTCACATTGTTAATTATTATTGACATATTTTTATCATTAATTTATTATCTCTATCAATATGAAAGCATATATAGTTGAAGTGTAATCGAAATATAATCGTTGCAATTATAAATATAATATTATATGTATGTATAAAAAATTTATTTATAAGACTTTTAGGAAAATTGATAGTGAAAATAGTCCATAAACAATATTCCAAGCAATGCTTAATTTCATTGTTTAATTAAGCCATTTAAATATCTAGGATTACATTTAAATAAATATATTAAGTTTTATATATGTTTATATTCTATTGGTCAGTTTCATAGTATTTGCCCATGTATTAATAACTTATAAGGGATTTCACCCGTCTTAAAGACACTTTATTTTAAAATTACCGACATGCCAATTGCCAAGGTTTTTCCCCAACACCTTACTTGAATCAATAATAAGTATTATAAATGCAACAGAGTCTATCTGTTTTCAATTCGATTTTAATGTCAAGAATACTGTGTTTCGTAAAACCTGTACAAAGAAATATGTAGTTTATTGCTTATTTATATCCAATTGCGAATAAATTTTAAAAGTGAAATATTAAATAACTTAAAAAAATGCAATTTAAATTTAAAAAGCCATTCAATTTTCTTTTAATTTCAATGGTTAAATATGTATATTTAGCAAATTTATATCAAATCTATGTATATAAAATTGCCGGTTTATCAAGAAATAACATTGTAATAACAAGTATGTGTTGTACCACGTTCTGTAAATACATATTTTCCTCCTACTACAGTCATTATTTTGTATTGTATAGCTAAATATTAAAAACATATTATATGAGACATATGTACATTTATTGGTTAGTTATAATATAAAAACATAAATGACAATATTAATCTTAAAATTTAAACGTGTATAAGAAGGACAAGTCAAAACTACTTCCTCAATACATAATATATTTTCCGAAAATCACACAGCAGTCGAGATATTTTAGTGAAATTCTAACCTTGGAGCTTCTTTTTGTCCGATAACTAAGAGATACAAATCTTTATCGCTCTTTTAACCTCGTACCTCATTTCTTCTTCTGTATCCCATCAAGGTCGAAAGAAGTGTATCTCATTGTTAGACACTAATGCAATGTGTGCCTATTTTCTTTTGGTCCAGTATTTAATATATTTTATTATACGTAGGTATATAAAACAAACATTTATTTAATTTATTATATTACAGTCTCTCTCTTTTTACCTTGTTAAAACAACGAACAATACACACATAAAAGAACTAAGATTCGACACTGAAAGGTCAAAGTCAACCTTTGATAAAATTAGGGCACACGATTGTTATTAAATCAGTTTCAATAAAATATATTTTGGTGGTATGTGACATTCAATACACTATTATATAATAAAATAAGGTTAGAGATAAAATTAAAGTAAGCGAATCATTTAACTAGGCGTAAATACTGAACAGTGTCACTTATCAGTTTAGTCCTGAACTTATGATTTCTGTAAAAAAATTAAGTACTTCTTCAAAAATTATTTAGAAGTAATTAGTAAGTCAACGTTATTATATTAAACTAATTACATTTTAAATTATATATTTCACTTTATGTAGCAATAGCTGGTACTTTCTTTGTTGTTATAGAAAATATACTACACACCACGTATTTCTTATTTTTTTATATTAAAGGTAACGATATCATGTTTTTAAGATTAGAATACTTGCTTATATAAGTGACCTTGAATATCCTTCTAAAAATTGTTTGCAAGAATTTCGTTACGAGATACACTTTACTATTTTGTGAAAGTCTTGATCCTTTCCATACATATTTATTTTTTACCATCTCACAATATCCAACTTCCCCTTCCAAAACAACCATTTTGCTGTTTTTGAACAGTATTGTATATCTAAAAATCTATTCTCTTAATAATCTCTTCAAATCTTTAAAGTATAGAATGATTAATATATAGTATATATTTTCTAAGTTCCTAAAACAGTATCCAGCGAAATTCATTCTTGCATCACGCATTGTGTAGGCGCCATTGATGTTAAGAAGGATGTGAGTTATTCTCATAGCAATTGTGGTCGTATTGCACGTATCTTGTGGCCTCCAATCCTTGTCACCTGATTTTTATGTACTAAATAATAAACAATTTCTAGGATTACACCTGTTATAGAAAATATATTGGATAAAACTATTATTATTTAATAGTAATATTCTGATGAGGATTTTATTTCAGAAATAATCTATTAACAAGTCTGTGTGGATTAGATTTATTTCTTCAAAAGCGGTGCCAAGCACCCCAATAATTTTTTCTGATTATGAAGCTTAGTTTTCAATATATAAAAATCAAAAATATATTAATAATAGTATATTAAAGACACTTTCATGGAAACCAAAATTTATATCATTCGCTACTGTTTCAAAACATCTAATCATTTTAATTCATATTGAAATTGCCAAATAATTAAATTAATCAAATGGTTGTATTAAAAATACGATGCTCACGAGAAAATATTGGGAACACGCGCTAGTCGTATATTTCATTTATATCGACAGTAAATATAATTATGTAAACAGATAAGTCTTGACAAATTTATTTATTCGTATTGAAAAGACGGAAATAGGTGTTTTTTTTGTCGTCATGATTTGATACTTTGTAATCTTGAGTGACAGGAGAGAAAAGAATATAATCAAATTGATATCAAATATGTAGTTTTCAATTAGTAAATTGACACGAAATTACAAATATAGGCTGTTTTAAGTGCCAAGTGTCAAGTGTACTAAAACTGATACAGTTAATAAGCCCACATAAGCACTTGAATTTTAATAAAGACAAAATTGTCAACATAATATGACAGGTAAAATATATCGTTTTTCAGAATCACATTATGTAATACTCTCATTGTGAAACGTATGTTTTTTGAAGGTTATTATCTTGAATGAAGATGCGATCTGATTTTTTATCTCCCGATTCGAGAGGACAGAAAATGACTGATATGATTCTGATAAATGAATTATCATATAAAATAAAATATTGCGTTTTATTCGACACAATCAAAGTTCAACTTTTGATGGAACAATGCAAATTATACTTCAAATACTTTTCATGAATTTATATTGTTAAATGTAATGTTATAAAATTTTTCGTATTGGGCAATCAATTAATTTTTTTTGTGTAATAGCATATACAATAGCGCTCGACAGATAGAAAAAATGAAATTTTTTTTTATTAAAAATAAACATTTTATATATATATATATATATATATATATATATATATATATATATATATATATACATTAACGATTTATCTAAATTACGTAAATATTGAAGAACATTTAAAATAAAATAATCATGTATGTGTAAGTATTTAATGTGAGTTGCTATAATTGTTTTTAAAATCTCAGTTACGACAGTAATCATTAAAATTTTGCTCTTGATAACATAGACGAGTACGTCAGCGGTGGTCCCACGGCGGGTCGGCGTGCTTTATATATACAGGATGTTTCACAAAGTTCAACAATAAATAAATGTATGTAATATAAGGAAAAAATAAATAAAAACTAAAAGCAAATTTGTACCTGTATATTCCGCTCACAGTTTGATGGCAGTCAATGTTCTTGTAAAGTTAAATTTTAATTTCATTACTTCGATAACTAATGGAATGTGCGTAAATAAAATAAATAATTTTAATATAAATGATTTATTACCGAGGAGATAATAACAAAATAATGATTCGTGATCACGGTTGCTGTAATGTTACCAAAACATCTCAGTATATAACCTCCGATAATATTAGTTTTATTTAAATGAATATTCGCAAAAGTCTTTAATCTCTTTAAGAAGATAATAGATTTTGCAAACTTTGCGTTATTATGTACATAATAACACACACACATATATTATACATATATACATATACATACATATTAATCAAGAAAAATCAGTATCAATGTGTTCATTAAACAGCCTATATATCTTTATATTTTTACTAACAAATCCCAGCTATAAAACCCAACTGGAAGAGATATTCCTCAGTCGGGTACTATTGTCTCTCTGACCACGTATTTTTGAAATGTTATCTCATTTACTTATATTCGTATTTATAAACGCTGTTAGTGGATATTACGGTAAGGATATATCACATCTTTAAAAAATTATATAAATGTATTCAAGGCTTATTTTAAAATCATTCTTTACTAAATATTAATTTATATTATAATCAAATTTAAGATACAGCCTCATATTTATTTAGGTCCGTTGAATCGAAGCACATATAATTAATATTTATAATACAATATTTATTGCAGAATAGTTATTATGAATATAAAGTTATCACAATTACAACATAATTCAATTAAAGTAGATTATTGTATTGTAGTCATAATAACATAGTTGATAAAGAATTATACTCGTATATCTAGTTGCGACGTTGCTTGTCTAGATTGAAATCATAATTAGGTTAACACGTTAAAGAATTTTTTAAAGTTTTATTACAGTTTAAATGCTTCTATAGAATACATTATGTTACATGTGATAGTTACATATTGAGAGCATTTAATAAATGTAATACTTTGATGATAAATAAAATTGCTTTAATTAATAGTTCGAACACGTGAGAGTTGATTATTGAAAAAAATACCTAGTATATATTTTTATGTTATATTATTTCTTACATATTACGTTTTATAAGATAGATATATGTACATATTATTACTTAAAAGTGGATCTCGGTTTCAAAGCTGATTTTTTTTAAATAATATCTAGGACTTTGGTTACTATTCATTGAACTAAAATTAAATTTTGTTATTTTGTTATTTTAAAATATATATTCCCGGCGTTTCGGTTACTTTGCAGTAACCGTGATCACGGTCTATCTAGAAAAGATGAAAGAGGGCTGTTTAGTTTTAATATAAATTCTAAAATACTTCTTCAATTACTAGCAATTTACAAACCAAAATCAATATATTACTTGTGATGATCAAATAAAAGTACGGAAGTCCATCAATTTGTTGTTAAACTTGATATCAGAGGTAAATTCTGTTTTTAGTACAAAGTGTATAGTTTGACCACTTTTTTATGAACCTTGACATCAATGTTGGGAATATATGAACATATGTTCTACTAAAATTATAAATGCAAAATATTGCTCAATAATAAAACTGTTTGTCTCATATCCATTCCTGTAAAACTTTTAAATTGACATTAGCATGAAAATAACTTCTCCAGAGCGCTGGTATGTGCTTAGAATAATTTTTATGTCCCAAAAATCTATGAGAATATGTAAAAAATTGTTAAAATTATTCTGCAATCTATTAATTATTATAATCTCAGCAGCTAAAGTTTCAAATTAAAAGCGAAGAAAGTTATTTTTTTGTATTGGCTAAGCAGTAATGAAAGCATTTGGTACATTTAACGAAAATAACATTCATTTGAAATTAATTATTTTCTTTAACTTTACACATTTTTCATTCATACAAACCTATCAACAAATCTCTTCATTAAAGTTTTACGTACTATGTTTAAGATTATCTGTACAGAAATATTATTTTTAAAATATCAAAAATACTTCAAAATCTAATATAACTATGTAGGATTTCTTTTATATAATAAGGTAATACTAATACATTTTAAGTCAAAAATACGCAAAATACAATAAATTTTAATTCTAACATACTTTTTCTACTAAATTAAAATCTAGCGTCTGTATGCGATAAACGAAATATTCATCATCATGATTCAATGTTTTTCCTTTACTTTTTAAAGGTTCTTTAAAACAGGTTCTATAAAAACCCGTTCAGTCTTAAAAGAACAGCAGCCTTAAAACACCGTTATTGCAAAAAGAACACAATCGCGATTTCTTTGCTTACAAATCAATAAAATAAAAATTTAATCTTATATCCTCATATAAATATCGTACAATATATTAATTAGAATTACAATAATAAGTGTAGCAATACAAACATAAATAAGACAAAAAGATAAACCGTTTTATCTTTAATCTTAAGTTAAATGATATATAAAAGATAATTATCTGGTAACTTTTAAATCGTTTGTAACACGCTGATGGCTGTAGTGCAGTTGGTTAGGACGCGGGAACGCGGTCGAACGGCTATGATGGTGCGCTTGATTGCTATTTTGTTCGTAATAACGTGCGCAGGCGCAGGTATGTTGGTTTTAAAGATTTTTTTTAACTTTTAGTTTCTTTATTTGTGATTTTATATTAAAACGTGAATAAAAATAACAGATAAAGGAGTGATTAATTGAGAAAAAGATGATTTAATGGATTTTTTTTATTAAAATTGAGAATTTGATAACAAAATTATTATAATTAAATTGAGTTACAAAAAATAACGAAATTTAAAACGTCTTTTATGATTATTATTAAAGGAAAATACATTTTAATATTTATAAATTAACATATGTATTATTTTTATTATTGTTTAATTAAGAATGTATTTCTTTTAATATAAACATCTTTGCAATATATATTTTCTAACATATGGTTTAATATAGTCATTCTGTATTATAATTTGTAATATACTTATTGAGACAGATCTGGTTTATCGATTTTAAATCGGACAAAATTATTGTTTTATACGAAGTTTTTTAGCGGATTCAATCATAGAATTTTATAACTCCTGTCCTAGTAGCATGTTAATGTTATGTTAATCATATTATTATGTATATTTTAATTTATTGTGTTTATTATATAAATTATGGTGAAATAAATTAAAGTAATATCGTTTTATACGACATACTTTTTATTCCATAAATTAAATATCAAACTAGTTATTTTTCTATCAAAAAGGAAATATTTTGTTTGTAAATTTAAGATGAAACTTAAGAACCTAAATAAATTGTAATCATAAAAAATATTGATAATATATTTTTGTAAGTGTTTGTATTAAATGATGGAATATAAGAGGCGAAGCTTACAATCTTATAAAGGCTTGTAGAAAAAATATGTGATTTATAAAATATATGTAAAACGATATCTGACTTTTACGATCAATAATATCGGTGGCATGACGAAAAATTTAGTTAAAACATTACGTGACATCGATTAACTCATGTACGTGACCATAAAACAACTATTCTATGTTAACAGCCTTATTGAATACTTTGTTAAAGTTACTTTTAATATATAAAACTATATAGTAGTTAAATAATTGATATCTCGTAGACATAATGAGATCTGAGATTTTCGCAAGTCGTATTCATTGAAATGAAACTAATATTTTGCGGATTTTTGATAAAAACTATATACTCCCGACGTTTCGGCTCCTTTACAGCAACCGTGATCACGGGCAGACGAGATGATTCTCCTAGACATCTCTATCTGAATGCTTCTTTAACTGTTTATTTTTGTAAATAATTTCATATCAAAACTATATTTTTAAGTCATTCTAATAAACGGATTATTTATTAGATATAAAATAAAGATTACCGTTAACAAAAATCTTGTTTACAAGCCAAGTTGAAAGTGTCACAATTTTACGAATAAAAACATACAACTAAAAGGTGGCAATTAAATAAATTATACCTGTAGATTAATCGTTTTAAAAAAAAAATCTTTATTATAACAAATTATACATTATATTTATTGTTAAAATAAAACTATTCATTAATCACGAATGAAGCTAGGGATAAAAACTAATATAAAAAAATCTAAAGTCCTTTTTCACTCGTGAATTTCAAGTACGCAAAATTGCTTAGATAATTATATGGAGGAAGCATATTTTCCTACAGGAAAATTGTAATATAACCTTATAACATTCTTTGTTTTTTATAATATATCTTTAATTGAACATTTATAATCTAGATTCTAGAAATGTAACGGTGAATTTAAAAAATTTGGCAAAAATCAAAATTAAAGTCGTGATTGATTTTTTATCCATCGGTAGTGCTAACCTCGTTCGAAGATCCTAAGGATGTATCCAAAATTTTTTTAATAGCTAATGTTTCAACAATTCGAACTTATAGCTTAATTATATGTGGTTCATAAGTATTGTTCCCGATCATTTGAATTTTTTTACTTACCTCCTCATCTAATTTGTTATGACACAATATTTTTGGAGTCACAGAAAACGAAAGTCTATAATTAAATAGTATATATTTATAACTAAAATCATAAAGATATTGTTTAAAATATTATCAATAAAGCATACGATGGTATAACAATATCTATAGATAATAAATAAATAAGGGCTCATGTCTATATACTTATGGTACATAATAGTAATTATAGAGGACAACCAATTAGCGTTGTCGAACGCTAAGTTAGATATTGTCAATTTCTATTAAAACTGGGCTAAACACATTATTTGAACTAGTAGGTGACATATTTTCATTTAGAAACATAACATTATCTGACCATCAATGTTCATTAAGATATTTGATGAAACAGAATTCTTAACTGCAGACATCTCTGTATTATTGTGAAGTTGATATAGTTATAGAAAACTTAAAGATATTCCATTTGTATTAGGAACTTAAGGCATATATGAATATACTTTTTACGTTTGGGTTACTTCGTAACTACTTGGAAACTTAATCTTGGTGGTTAAGGGTTATCAATAGCCAAAAGTCCATACAAAAATATGTTCTTCGATAGAATCCGCTTAAATCGAATATATTCTTTATGAAACCCATAAGAGGAACATTTTAAAAATTCAACATTCGTTTAATAAGATTAATAAATTAAAGTGCAGTATAGAATAAAATTTATTTTATAATTTCAAATATTCTTGCAGAGGATGTCGTTTCCACACCGAAGCCGAAGAAAATTCTGGATACTCTTATGAATCCAGCATACATACCTCTGGAAGAAAAACATGGATCGTTCTGGAAGAAATCTGCTACGGATGCCTTGAAATCGAAATTGAAAGAAACCGTTAACATTAATAAAGCTAAAAATGGTATACTCTTTATCGGTGATGGAATGTCAGTCGCAACTATTATGGCAGCGAGAACACTGGCTGGCCAAGTCGAGAGGGGTCTAGGTGAAGATAATGTGCTGGCCTTTGAGAAGTTCCCGATAGCTGGTCTGGCAAGGGTAAGTTGTCATTACATATAAGCACTGAATAAATTTACACAAGCAGTACTAGTTGTCATAACTGAAAGAATATTACAAATACTTCATTAATGAAATTTTTATCAATTTGAAAAAAATTCCCAATTTCCTATATATAATAAGATGATGTTTCTTCAAAAGCCATTGACATCCGGCCAAGAGAAAACATCTAACTGATGTAATCGAATAAAAAAAGAAAAAAAAGTGAACGGTTTACCTAATAGACCGAAAATTTAAATTCAATGGACAATCTTCCGTGACACTTCTTACTTTCGAATGAGTTTTAATATGAATTAAAAGATTGCACAAATCAGTATAATTAAATGAATTAAAGCCAAAATGTTGTTTACAAATATTTAACTCTTACTTCATGTATAAAAATATAAATTCTCATCTTATTAAGGGTTAAATATTTCTTCGAATTCACAAAGAAATCACTTATGACTAAGAAACTTGCTAATAATTTAAACAATAAAGCAAATTCTTTCCGTTACGGTGCATTAAGGAATCATACATATTTGTGATTGTATAAATACAGTTGTGTAAAGAAACGTTTATTAGTTAATTCTCGTGGCTTCGTCTGGGCAAAAAATATATACGAAACAACCAAAGAATTCGTTTTGTTTTTATATTTTATACGATTTATTGTTTGATTTTATACGCTAGAATTGCAAAGTGTTAATATTTAGAAATAAATTTCAATTTTAATTCGTTTCTCGATCCAACCCAATAAACTCCCACATTTTTTTCCTTTGACAGAATTAAAATTATTGTTTTATTTTATAAAAATAAACGTTTAAATACTAAAAAAACACAAAACAAAGTATTCAAGTGTAATTGAGTCAATATTGACGTCAACAAATTATAAACCTTCCAGTGTTATTTACTACGATCTTAAATTTACTATGTATAATCAAACTGACTATAATGCTATATAAAACATACATCAATACTTACTTACCAATTGCGTTACTCATGAAGCTCTTCTAATGCAACAAAATAATTTGTTTACATCAGCTTTCTACGCATGTATGTACTTACAATCCCTTAAGTTTTTTTTCTTCTTGGAATTCGTTGTTTGGAGACAAGATAGTACTACTTTCTCTTAATAAAATCTAATTAATAAACTTTCAATTGTTTCAAAATCAATCTTACGTAAAACTAATTTAAAATATTTGACAAGTAATATCTAGTAGGTCAAGAATCTTCTAAGAAGTTACATTCCAAAAATTATTGTATTATAACGACTTTATTGGCTACTAAATAGCAAGGTTGAAAAATAAATATCAATAAAATGGTTATTAAACTTATCCTCGAGTCTAACAAAAGTAACAGGAGATCGTAGGAGCAATAACACATAAATAAAATAAAGATAACAAAGAAAACAATAAAAAAATATCACAAAGTAAATAACCATAATAATAAAAAATAAATAAATAGAGCTACTTAGTAAATTTACATTTAGTTTTTTAACAGTCTCCTTTTTACAATCCTGATTTAATTAAAGATATGTTTTTGTTAATACTTTAACTATCAAACTCATTAAGTAATAATCCTTATGTATGCAAAATAATTTCCTACGTTTTGTCGTGTTTAAGAAAAAGGGAATTTGAATGTTGATATATACAATGCAACCTACAATAATAAAAACCTAAAGAATTGTGGATATTACAACAAATTCTATATATAAAATTCTATATTCTATATATTCTATTGTTAGGTGGTAGAGCCCAGCTGTGGTCAAGTTACTACAGCTCGAACATGGGCTGGCTTGACCGGGGAAGTACCACCCTCTCACAGAAAATCGGCGTGAAGTAGTCTTTAATGGCTACGTTTCGTCCGGTGAGTGAGAGAGCCGATTGCCCTTTCCCTTTTCCCACCCTTTTCTTTCCCACCCTTTTCCACCTTTTACTCCCCATTTTCCCCAAACAAGGACGGCAACACATCTGCATATCTACTTTGCAGATGTCAATGGGCGACGGTCACTACCTACCATCAAGTAGGCCGTCTGCTCAGTTGCCCCCTTTTCCCATAAAAAAAAAATAAAAAAAAAAAATAAAACGATTATTGACGTATAAGTCTTGTCATGCTAACTTACTTATAATTTACTTTAAGTATCATTATCAAAACAAATCCCTTCTGTCAGTTTCAGTGGAATAGAAAGTTATTGTCGGACCATTTACGCTAGCAGAGTTAATTCATCTCAAAGACCCTTTTTAAATTTTTACAACATGTCTATCAGTTATTGGTCGTGGTACGGGTACATACTTATATATTATTATTAATGTTCAAGATTTTGCTTTAATATCTATGCCTTACCTCTAACCTTTCGTGCTCTAGAACAATTTTAAAATTTGTTTCGACCCAATATCTGGAGAATAATGTTTGCAGTACAAGTAAAAAAGTGCAAAAAACATTCTTTCTCTTTGGAAAATGATATGCCGCTGAATTAAAATATTAACAGCACAAAATACGTGAAAACTCAAGGCTCCTATATCGGAATCCTGTAAAAAGTTAAATTATTAACATATATTATTTAAAAAAAGAATTATGTAGGCATAATTAAGGTTTTAATTTTAAGTTATTGTTAAATTAAGAACTTGGTCATATTGACATTTCATAGATTATGCAAATTGATGCAATTGCGTAATTTTAGCGACATAAGAAACTAGAAATCAACGAAATTTTTTCAATCAAAACACTAGACCATCCTACTATTTCCACATTTTAGTCCACAAACCCTGACAATATTTCCTGATGTAACGGGTGAAAGAATCTACCACCAGATATTTTTTGTACTAGCTCAGAATTTAACGTATATCCTCTTAGTTCTCATTATCATCATTACCAGAATAAGCTCTAAAAAAGGTTCAGTGGCATACAATACTAAAGTATTTCCTTTCGAAACTTACAAAAAACGATTCCGTATCTGTTCTCAGAATTTGTGGTCAAGAATAATGTACGAACTATATTAATTACACGGATTAAATAAACTAGGAAAAATCTATATAATTATTGTTAATTGAGTGTTTTTTTATCTACTTTTTTTATCATATTTGCATATCTCCGTACTTTACCTTAAGGTAAACGAAAGCCGTTTTGATTAGTTAATCATTTTAGACACTTGAAGTGTGATTATTTGCGTAAGATAATACGAGATTGTTCTGACAAAGACAGACGTGTTTTTTTATTCAATGAAATATGTTATTTTTTTTAAGATTTTTATGTTCATATACTTGTAACAGTATCGCAATCTTTAAGTACACTTAACAAGAAGTAGACAATTAGAATAAATATCATATTCTTACTACGCAAACACGTGTATATTTTGTCAATTACGTATTGAACTTCTTTGTATTGTTTAATGCATATTGCTTTGAAAGGATTCGTTAATTACTTCGAAGGTGTTACTTTTATAATAAAACTTTATCGGTTCAATTGTTAATAACATGAGATATTGGAATATGCATTTACTGCGTCGGAAAGCGTCATCCGGAACATCAAAAACAATGTAATTTGTCGGTAAAGTTGGTGTTGTGTGGTTGACCAGCCGTCACGAGTGTCACGTTCAAGGAAATTACAGAGGTCGCACGTAGTTATTTGAAAATTCATTCTCTAAATGATAAGCTAGTACTTTATGGGGACAACCCTGACGATAATGACGTTAATTATATCTGTAAGACTAAAATAATATTTGAAAATATATAAAATTAAAATTATTGAAATCCGTAATAATAATAATTCTATTGTTATCTTAGGAATCTAAATTAAATCATAATTATACTTACAGAGCATAAGGAAATAGATAATTCTGTTTGGCACTCAAAATTTTTAGCTTAACGACAAGATTTACTTTTACTTAACCTTAATTTAATGTATTGAGAAATAAAGATTCCGGTTCAAAATATTCAGTTTATGTTTACATAAACGATGCTGTTGACCTTTCGATTATATAATATTCAATTTGAATCAAAAAAATGACTCTTTCTAGTCGTTTATCGTATGTAAATGCTCATTAAAGATTGGCACAAAATGGCACGTATTATGCAATATGTCAAAGCTTTTTTAGCTTGAATTTGAAACACATATTGCATAAATATTAATATATCTTCAATCTTTTCATTCGAATATTTGATGGAATGTACTCGTATTTCAACTATTTGAAGACACACTTTGAGTAACAAACAATGATAGGAAAGAAATACAATAGGAAATCGTTGCCATGCTATGTAATGTATCTTCAAGGTCAATAAACAATAAACTCATTTCAATGGAGGATGGACAGGAGATTGACAAAATAAATAATGACAACGGCTTTAAGACTGACATATGAGGTAGCAATGAAAAAAATCACTGACAGTTCTGTTAACTACCATGTATATTAATGAGATTTATGTATATGATTCATAAAAATCTGGTAGACTTAAAATATTTTGAAGAAGTCTTGTTTTCTGCTTCTTCATAATCAAAACAGACTATGAAAGTTAAGGCATAAGGAACTTTTTGGTTCATCATCGGCCTTTGACAACCCACTGCTCAGCAAAGGCCTTTTCTCACATAGAGAAGTTTTGGTTAATTCTTTGGTTTTTCTCCTTATTTTCAGACATACTGCATTGACGCTCAAGTCCCGGATTCAGCGTGCACCGCCACATCGTATCTTTCTGGTGTAAAGACCAAATACGGAGTTATTGGATTAGATGGTAATGTGACCAGAGGTTCCTGCTTATCCCAGTTACATAAAGGGAACTGGTCTCCTTCTATTGGCCAGTGGGCTTTGGAGAACGGATTGGATGTTGGTAAGTTCAATATTTATTTCTTCATTTAATATCTATATTATTAAAAATATGTATTTGGCATTCAAATTATACGACAATTAAGTGAATAACTAAAGAATAGGAAATATAATAAGAAATTGTTATATTAGTTTCGTAAATGATGACGTTTGCTAAAAGAATATTCTCTCTGTGTGTTTTGTCAAAAATCTTCAGTAATATATTCAATAATTTAGTAAATTTTAATCGGAAATTATTAATTATTCATGTTGCTTTTCAATCATAATAGTAACGTGTTTGCTAGTTTAAGATTCCTTAATTACATTTATCCATAGTTAATGCTATATTATGTCTGACGTCACTTCCTCGGTGTTTAGCATTCGATCAATCTTTTTCAAACTGTAATAAAAATATATATTGAATCATTTATGATACGTAGATATTTTTTTACATATTTTTGACGTAAGTTGCATAGAATGAGTAAAAAGAAACGATTACACCAATAATTATTTTACGATTTTATTCATAAAAGAAACAATACCAAACAAATATTAGTTATATTTTTTGTATTAGCTAGGGACAGTAAAATATATAAAATTAGTTTTTGATTCGGTATTTATAATCAATTTTTATCTTCAGGTTTGGTTACTACAACACGAGTTACTCACGCCTCACCGGCTGGTATGTACGCTCATACATCCGAGCGGAATTGGGAGTCAGATGCTGATGTACCAGAAGAATGCCTTAGCTTAGGATGCCAGGATATAGCCTACCAGCTCGTCACTGGCAATCCTGGACGACACTTCAAGGTTAGCAAATAAAAATATGAAACTAAATGTATGAACATCTTTATTAGTTAGACTACTTAAGCTACTAAAACGGATTTGCTCTACAGATTTTCTTAATATTTTTATTATTATATATTATGTATGTATGTATGTAAAACCATTTAAATAAACATCTTCGTATGTACGTCATTCCATTAGTGTCATAGCTCTCGTTTGAGTCTTCATTCTTCATAATACTATTGTAATGCAAATTTATTTTATTCATGTAAATGTAAAAAAATTACCAGAAGTTGATTGAAACATATTGAAAAAAACGACTAACATTTTCTTAAAAACTGTCCTGGGTATTGACATAATAATACATTCAGATACTTTAAACAATGATTCTCACGTCGTAGATACTTACGTATTGTATTTAATTGTTTTATTTTATTACAAGTATTACCATTAAACATACAAGAAATTTATGCATTTTTTTTTACATTTAATGTGTTTACAATATGAAAAAGAAAATTAAAATCATAACTTATATTCTAAGTAATTAATGGTGCAATTGTCTTGGAGTCGGCTATAAACAGACGGTTGTATCACGCCTTGTGTGAATGATTGCTGCTTACTTTGTGATCTTTTTTACGACGAAAAATGCTAAAGATATTTATATAATTAATTAAAATATGTAAATTTAATGTTATAATCCAACATTACATGTGTCTATATCATTCTAATGACCGAACAATATTTGTGTTTGATAATTTTAATTCTTCCGTGGTAAGAGTTATAATTACCTACTTGCTAAGATAACTTATCGGCCTGTTTAAGTGATTGTTATGGATTCTTAGTTTATATAATTGGATCATTATGTCAGAATGTATTATTCAAAAGGCTTACAGCTTAAGCGAGACCAAGTGCCTGTAGATAATAGAAAACTATTTAGTCCTTTCATTTCAAATAGTTCTAGAATCTAGAATAATATTATTCTACTTGTAACATGTATATTATTGTACAAGTGTTACATAAATTATTATCCAACAATGGTTAATATTTCACAAGAATAACATATTATAAAGGTTGGCGTTATAATAAATTTTTATCAATGTCACACAAGTGAAATACACATGATTATTTTTTTATATAGTTTTGTGTCCACATTTAGTATTTTATTTCATTAATCTTTTTTATTTTGATCAAAACTTTAAATATATAAGTTGCTATTACGAAAATGAATTGGATAAAAATGAATACATGTCCGTATATGGCAGTAACTTCTTATATAGTATTTGTAACCAATTCATTCATTCTTGTTTCAATATTTATTACTGCAATTTGGTTACTTTGTGCCTTTGCCTTTTTACTTTAAGAACGAATTTTAGTTGGAAGGATTATATTATTTGTCATATTTATATCAATTTTAATTAATATTATGAAGAACCACAACAGTATCTGTATTTAATTTCACTCAACGACTTCATTATTATGAAATTTATATAAATGGATTTAAATATAATTTTGATTGGGTTCTATTTGATTCTCTCAAACTTAAACAGATTTGATTTATTTCCAGGTCATCATGGGAGGAGGTCGTCGTGAATTTTTACCAAACGTCACATCTCCATTGACGAATTCCACTGGCAGACGACTAGATGGAGTAGATCTCACTGAGCTGTGGCATCAAGATAAAATGGAAAGAAACGCAACACATCAATACGTCACCGAGAGGAATGAACTAATGAAAGTAAGATAAATGGCCCTTAAATTGATACAAAAAACTTTATACATTATTAAACTTATTACAAATAAGGCATATTACATATTTTTAGGTCTTTGAATCAGATGATTTGCCGGAATACCTACTGGGGTTGTTCCAAGATGATCACATGGATTACCACTTACAAGCTAAGGACCAACCAACCCTCGAAGAGATGGTGGAAGTCGCCATCAAAGTGCTATCAAGGAGTCCAAAGGGATTCTTTTTATTTGTTGAAGGTATAAACATTTTTGAGCATCTAATTTAAGTATAAGTAATGTTATAATAAAACGTGACGTTTGTTAGGAATCGGAAGAAGGATAGTCAACTGATTCAAGGATTTTCTAACAATTTCCCTAGTTTTAACATTCAGATCATTAAAATGGGAAATATTTTATAACATTATTTTCCTTATCAAATTATTATATATAATTAAAATAATTTTCTTATTTTTATCTTAAAAAATGAACTGAAATATTATCCTTTAAATCAAGGTGGAAGAATTGACCACGCGCATCACGATAGCTATGCCTACTTGGCCCTGGACGAAACAATAGAATATTCGAAGGCGGTACAAAAAGCAAAATCTTTGACAAATGAAACGGACACATTGATAGTTGTTAGCTCAGACCACGCACACACGATGACTGTAGCTGGTTACCCGTCCAGGGGTAACGATATCCTGGGTCTAGTGGATACAGCACATGGGTCAGATGGCAAGCCATACACAACAATAAGTTACGCCAACGGTAAAGCTACATCGATCAATGATAAAGGAAGAGTGGATGTGTCTTTGGATAGCGATTTTCATAACAGTGAGTTTTCAAGATGCTTCTCTTTAAATCTTCATATAGCAATCTAATATTCTCATAAATTATTACTAGTTAGTTGCATCTAAGAGATTAAATCGCGTACACATATAGAAATAGTGAAATTTTGTCCAATCCTATAGCTTTGACCAGTGGCGGCTGTTCCTTAAGTGCACTCGTGCGCTGAACCACCAATTCAAAAGATTTAAAAATTACAAAATATTATTCATCTTTATTTTTAAATTACCATTTTAATATTTATTTTTTAAACATATAAAAACGTATAAAAAATTAAATTTTCTAATTATGATCAAAAAGCTTGAGCGCTTTACTAAACTCATATCGTGCGCTTCGGCGAGTGCACGAGGACCGCTAATACATCTTGTATGAGATACGCATTAATACGCCTGGCGCGTGAAACAAAAGATAGTTCATAGAAATGTACCGAGTAATGAGTCGGTTCTCGAGCGCTGCACGAGCGGCCGAACATTACCGAGAGCGCCCGATGTATGACGAATTGAGTAATGATTGACATCTCGTTATATTGTTTTGTTGCATTTTCTAATTTTAATATTTTAGTAAAGTGCACCACCAGTTCGATTACCCACCGGCCGCCACTGGCTTTGACAGTATTGTAATGCCTCGCGTTAATGTGATATGGAGACTCTTTAAGAGTTACTACATATCACAGTATCATCTTCAAAGTATCACGATTAATGCAAATTAACCGAATTATCTGTTTATCTGTTCTGATATTATTTTTTATTTGGAGTATATAATTTCGGACAGAAAATAATAATGATAATGAAAATGTTAATATCTTCTGGTTACTTATAGGGAAGTTGGACTATTCTTATCCAAGTTTGGTGCCGTTGGATTCGGAAACCCACGGAGGTGAGGATGTTGCTGTTTTCGCGAGTGGACCCTGGCAGCATCTCTTCACATCTAGCTACGAACAATCTGCGATACCACATTTCATGAGTTTCGCCATGTGTCTCAACGATATAAAACATGAACAATGCAAACGGCATAGAACTTTATGGACGTCTAGTAGTACCATGAATAAACCAATCAAGTATTATATCTTAAGTTTATTAGCTGTGATCTTAATAAGTATATCCTACTTCTAATAAGTGAATTGTTAGGCCCTAGATACTTAATTTATTTAGTTACATTGTTATCTGTATTAAGTTTCCAACAAGTACAATTGTTGTTTTTGGTAACTGTTTTATTATTATAGTTGTTGTAAATACAATTATTTTTGCAACTCTTGTTAAATAACCATTAGGTTGGTCCTAGATTTTATACATACAAAAGAATTAATGTTCCATAAAATTATTGATGATTAATATTTATACATAATGCCATGAACTTGTACAAATATTACATTACTATTACTTATAATTTAATAGATATTTTCTTTAATGTTATTACAGATGTTAAGTTAAATAGTTCGTTACTGTTTGCTGATTATTCTTGTAAATGAAAATAACGCTTACATAATGTTGTCTTCCGACACCTTTAAGGTTTGAATTAAAATCTATAGAATTTTATTTCATAATGTAATTATCAATAATTAATATTACCTCCCAGGAAGGACATGTGATAACTTTGATTGTTGATGTAATAAATATTTGCTGTTAGTATTAATATGTTAAATAAATACGTTCCTACGATGTTTTGTTTATTTTTTATAAGCAATGTTATATCAACTGTGACGAATAAAAAAATATGTTAATCTATAAAATATACCTACAAGGAAGCATTACTATGAAACTGCTTAGACATATACTCTATGTATAGACTTAGATATATACCAGTAGAGCAATATTCTGTCGATGGTGTGGTACAAGGAACCTTTTTGCACGCGGCCAGATGTTCAGCAGTATCGTTAATTATATTTTATTCAATAAAAATTTTTTTTTATAGCGCCATCTCTTGATCGTTTACTTAACAATTTACTCCTTCTGATGTCTGATGTCTACGTAAGTTGATATAATTTTCATAGATGTCACGGCATTAAAATTAATGGATTTTACTTTTTTACTTTTTATACGAGCAAGTTCTACATTTATCACTTTTTATTTCTTTACAAAATGTATAAGTTTGAAAGTTATACTTTAAACAATAATAAAATAAAAAAAAAATGGTGATCGTAATTTCGAACTAATCTAACGAGTTTTCTATCTTGAGACTTTAATATCTGTGGGCCAAGTTTTAACCTTAAGACCCAATTTCACCAATCAATGTTAAATAAGTAACATCTTTCTAAGGCGTTTGATGCTCTGTTAGATGCATCGAGCGTCCCACCACGCACAAAGGTCCGCTTAAATGTCTTAACAAGCCACAAATATTAATTCCTGCTCTGGAGCTCCGTCTAATGGCTAACATGACTGTTAATGCATTGTCGAAACTCAATTGTCCAATCACATCCCTGATTTCTTATAACCATAGTAACGGCATCTGTTTTGTCAGTTTCGACTATTTCTTTGTACTTATTAATAAAGTGAATTAAAATTTCATTTCCTATGATGATTTTGCCTCCAGCTTTTTTATAACATTGCAAATTGAATTTTCTTTTTATCTCTTATAATTTGATCACTATTTATACCTATCTTTATAACATAATAATATATAACACAATTTATTGACAACCCGATTTTGACAGGTTACACCTAGTAAATTGAAAAAAAAAAACTTTTTGCGTGCCAAATGTATGCAACCAACGATATATAAGATTTGGTCGCATTACCTAACAAGTGACGTATCGAGGGATACATACGATCAAAGTATAAAGTGGTGCATCGTGGCAAACGTGCCGTACTAAACGCTATAGTTTCCATTTGGTCGTCTTATAACAAGAACGAATAATTTGGTAGTCGGTCATTTGACATGACGTTTAATAATGCGTTGTTAATTTGTCATCGTGGGACGTAAATAATTTAACAGACATTTATAATTTTGAAGGATGGTTAGTAAATGCTGTGTTTAGATTAAACAAACATTGATTGGTGAAACTGGGTCTAAAGCTTCTAAATTTTATAATAATTAAGCAAATAATTTAAAAAACGTAAATTTTAACTACAGTATAACCATAAAAATTGATTCTATTATATAAATATAATCTTTTATTTAATGTTTAAGCTGGTACCTATTAAGGTGAGTGACATATGGTCTAGTAGCCAATTCATATGACACCAGCTTTTAAATGCAACACAGCCTGCACTAAACTTTACGCATATTTTGAATTATTTATCTTGATATATAGATATGTATGTACACACACAAGATCGGCGTCGGGACGTGACGACCCCATCGCCCACTGGTGTATTCCGGTGCAATCAGTCACGGGGGGGAGGGCTGGGGGTACAGCCCTGGGAGTAAGACGGTCACGGATCTGGCAGGAGGCCGTCCGTGGCTGTCTTGGGGGGGAGGGGATACTCGGGTCTCTCCGGAGGCCTGAGTTCGCTTGTGGTCGGTCGGTTTCCTCTCTGTCTGCCGTCGGGCGCTTGCGCTCGTCGGTGGGTGGTTGGAGACTGGCCGCGTGGGCTTGGGTGGGAGGGGTAAGGGGTTAACCCTCTCGCGATTAAGCAAGCCCGCCAGGCGGGGGGACACTCCTGGTCACTTGGAGTGAGCCCTCGGGGGGGGAGGTGGCCGTTCGCGGCCCGCCGCCGGATCGTCGCGGATGCATGCTTCGGCGTTTCCCGTGGCGACCCACTTGGCGGCACCGGAGAGTGACCGCTGGTGTTTTAGTGGGTAACATGGGCCCTTCTGGCCGTGAATCCCACATAACCGCCTCTGTCTCCCCTAGACGGAGGGGTAGGTATAAAACCTTTCACCGCGATAACAAAAAAAAAAAAAAAAAAAAAAAAAAATGTACACACACAAGCACATGCGCACACATACATATCTTTTTATAATCATATCTGTACTGCATATACATACTAATAAATTGTTTGTAATTTCAAGGTTGACTCTTTTCACTAAAAGCAGATGAAAGTATATACGATATGATGTGTATGTCTGTTTGTTTTGGTTCATCTCTGGAACCTTGACGGATTCGGACCGATTTTTACGGGACTTTCACCTACTTTTTTTTATCAAATGTGTTGTCATATGGTTTAGTCCTTTATGCAGGCAGCCAGGATCTCATAAAGAGTTCTTCAAAGGATCGAATAAATCCTCATAGCGGCGGTGATGTATATCTTCAAGCCGGTCTCTGAAGTGGGAAAAGCCGCAGGCAACAGCTAGTAGGTATAACATAAAAGTCGAATGTCAATGTCATTTAAATGTTCCTTACATTGAAAGTATTAATTATTTTTGGGAAATACCGTTTCAATTAACCGAAAGGTGCCCGTTTCAATTTTCATTATATCTCAACCTATAAAAATCTTTTTATTATTATAAATGGATAACTGATAGTATGAAATTTCATAAATTATACAAAATGTATGTGTTTTGATTTTATAAAAATAAGATTTGATTTGTAATACATATGGAAGTATTTTCGGTAAAATATACAACACATATAATGCCCTCCAAAGATTGCACGATCACAAAACATACTCTCTTTTTCCTAGAAACTAACAACTTCCTTCAATTTCATTACAAATAAAATTAAAACATAAATATTTGATTAAACATATGTAAATTATATTATAAAACATTTTCATTTCACTAATTTCATCATAATCAGAACGTTAATAATAAATAGTCTACGTGTCTTTTAATAACAAAATAAAGAATGTGAACAACAAGAATATTTTCATAGAAAATAACGATAAAATAACTACAAATAAAAATGTCCAAAGTTGTGTATATTTGTTAAGTTATGTCAAATATACATGGCTTGTTGACTTTGAGTGATTGAACTCAACCCCTGTAGAAGTAGTCTATAGCTTATATGAAATATAAGGAATTGATCCCACTCTCATCCTATCAAGTTCTTTGACATCTGTATAAGACGTTGATTTATCACATGTATTATAAGGCTACTGTTACACATGCTTATTTCAAGCACGAAAGCATGCTTTAATTGAGCATTTGCTGTT
Organism: Danaus chrysippus; assembly: GCA_916720795.1. Taxonomy (NCBI): domain Eukaryota; kingdom Metazoa; phylum Arthropoda; class Insecta; order Lepidoptera; family Nymphalidae; genus Danaus; species Danaus chrysippus. The sequence goes on along the minus strand of CAKASE010000047.1, from coordinate 2,244,965 downwards.
TACTAGCATGTCAGTACAAATGTTGCTTAAAATAAGCATGCTTATTTGGAGCATGCTTTAAAATCGACAGGCGTGCGATTTTTAAGCATGCTTCTAGCAGCGCGGGAGCAAGGGGGCTTGATATAATCACATTTAAACAAGTTTGCTTATTAAGCATGCCAGTAGCAATCAGTCAATTGCAACAGATAATACATCGTCTCCTCGTATTTCTGTAAGTAATTGAGCACTTGGTCCCAAGTTCTGTCTTCTCAATATCCAATTACGGACCCCAATCTTTCTCTTTCTTTTCTGTTTTTGGCGATCTGATATAAACTTCTGGATGCATTGCATCGCCAGCAAAAGGATGGTCTTACTCATCTCCATACGGATAACTGTTTCATCCATGACTTTGTTTGAACTGACAAAGAGCGAGAAAAGCAAGCTATAAAAAAAAACATTATTTTTTATTTGGAAAGTTTGCTTTTCGCATGTTTATTCAGGAGCATGCTTATTGCCCGCAAATGTAAACGGCTCCCCAGCATGCTTGTATTGAGCATACTTAATAGCATGCCTTTAGTAAGCTTATTTAAAGCATGTGTAACATTAGCCTAACTTTGGAAAAATGTGTTAATAATATTTTTACAACAACGTCTTTAATACAATATTGTCTATGGTTTCAATAATTCTAATCAAAAGTAAAACTCTTAGCAAACAATGTCTGTAAGAGGATATAAAGGAGAAACAAAATAATTATTCATGTTTCCAGTAATTTAATAATCAAATTGAACTAATTTCCTTCTATTAACTGTAATAAGAATATTAGTAGACTATTCACTGAGTACGGAAATTTATTCCCGGCTCTGAAGACAGACGTAGTATTATAGATTATTTATTAGTAAAAATTAATAGATAAATTAGTATATTTTAGCACTGACGGAGTCGGATTTCGGAACGAGATGGGTTTTGAGCCTCAAATTTCAAAAGAGACATAAATAAAATACATATAACTAAAATAATTTAGGGCTATCCTTGTATGATATAATATATTTTTTTATTAATTTTAAATTTTATTGTAAGGTTCATAAGAAATAAACTCCATCTCCTGCTTAATTAATTTGAATAATGATAAATACAAAATATAATTTTCTGATTAAAAATTTTACAAATTACCGTCTGTTACATGATTGCATGTCCGTTGGATAATTCACATTTTATTTATTATTTCAGTACAAAACTATGACGAAGGTCATTCAACTATATATTTATACCTTAACATACTTTTTTAAAGAAGTCACGGTCAGCTGTTAGTATGAAAAACTAATGAATAGTTGTACACGTCAAAAAGACATTTCTTAAGTAAAATTGTTATATCTATTAGAGGAAACTAATACTTTTTTATTATTTTTCGAATTTTATTATTGTAAAAACTACATACTACCCGACGCGACGTTTCGGTTACATTTCAGCTACCGTAATCATCATCATCAGCCTATCAGAGTCTACTGCTGAGCAAAGGCCTCTTCTTACATAGAGAAGATTTGAGTATTAATCACTACTCTCGCTCAAGACGAGTTGGTGATTTCAAACGTACAATTTGAAATTATATAAGTAAATAAATAAGTGCAGGTTTCCTCCCGATATATTTCTTCAGTAGTGGCTAAATAGTCTTAGAAAGTACATATGACTCGGAAATATCACATTGGTACTTGTCAGGATCGAACTCGCGCCCTTATGCATGAGAGGCGGACCTTAAACCACTAGGCCACCACGATTAAATGCAAAATACATATATTAGTTTAATTTAAATGAATACTCAAGAAAGTCTTAGATCTCATTATGTTCTATATTAAATTTAATTGATATATTTTCACCACGTCTATAATAAAATGTATTTAAAATGATAACAAACAATAAGTCGATAATATTATAAAGCTATGTACACATTGCGTGGGAAATGTTAAAAGAACACATTATAAAATTTAATAAAATGAGAAAATATGTATAAACCGGCAAACCGGCAACATAGTTTGTAAGGGTGTAAACAAATAATAAAAGAATTATATCTAATATACATATATTAATAAGACGATATAATTAAGATAAGTATAATTTTGAACACAAAAAAAGATTACGTAGATTTCTCAGACGCAAAACATTATTTTTCTGTCCCATTCTAATGTTTTTTACAATAAGGTAATATTTAACAAAATACTTAAATTAAAATTCAAGTGTATTATATCGAACTGAAAATTAATAGATACAGTGATGTTATTTAGGTAAATTTTTTTCGTTATCACTTAGTTGAAATGAACAAAAATCAATTTACTTTTAAATTAAAACCTTTTAAAGTAGTTCGTATTGGAATAATTTATTGTAGTAGTTCAATGTTTTACTCTTGTTTTGTAAGTAATATAGGGCTTCCCCTAAGAAATTGATCTTTATATATCAACAGTTTCTGGGAAATGTTTTTTACTTGTGTTTAATGTTAACCCTAAACTGTGTTAACGCAGATGAAGCCCGCGTGTCGTGTCAATAGTCACGCACATGTTTGTATAGACAAAAATTTGTATTAGAAGTATGGAGTCGCTACAGATTATTATAAAACTAAATATTATAATATTTTTTCCTTCGTATCTTTACTGACATAAAGAGTTAAATTGAAGTTTAAGAGTTAGAAATATTTAAAGAGTTAGAAATTGAATATAATTTAAGACTCTTTATATTTTTACATAAAACAATACATTTTGAACATAATATTTATTATGAATATAAGAGTTATCTTACTTATAAAAGTAATTTCAGCAACCAAAATCAAAGAATAGAATTTTATAGTGTCAATGACAGCTCCAATCAGTACAGTGTCCAACGGATATTGCACTTTTAAGTAAGTTGAAAGGAACATTCCCGCCAGTGTCATGGCAACCGTTGAACAGTAGATTTGAATAATTAATAATTTATATATATAAGTGAAACATGAATTGAATATATAACACATCTTCCGTAATAATTTAACACAAAGAACAATGTGGTTATATAGTTGTGTTGTGTTTGTGTGTGTTATTTACGCAAGTGGTAGAACTGTATATAGTAATAAAAGTAAGTATATATCCATTAGAAATATGAATTAAACTGAAATATTACAATTATGAATATTTTGTAGTTAGTTGTTACTCTTAACAGAAATGAAAATTATTTAATAGAGAAATAAATATATTAAAGAACCTACGTTATAATATGAATTTTTCTTTAGAAATTATTTTTCGTACACATTCGGGTGCTTCAATATTTTAATCTCTTTTTATTTAAATAATTATTCTCGTTTGTTTTTGACGCTTTCCCCGAATTTTCTCACAACAAACATATTGCGAAATGAATTGAAAACGTAATGAGTATTAGTTTTGATCATGAAAATATATAAAAACATTTGAAATCTATAACACGTACAAAAAACGATTTTACATATATATTAAATTATTTTTTCTGATATCTTCAAAGCATAATTCCTTGAAAATCATATATTTATGATTGATACTATGCCTATATTTCACATAAAATTTATAATAATGTAACTAAATAATAAAAAATAAAAGTCATAGTCACCCGGAGCATATTTAAAATTGTTACTTTTAAACATAGATTACGTATATATGTATGTACATAAAAATTCTTTCCCCACATATATGAATAACTTTTATTTAAAAAGCACTAGGAATGTTAAGAACGAATATTTTTTTCTGATTCCTAGTGGATTTTAATGATTCTTGAAATATATTAACATAATTTTAAACTAATAACTCACAACTCTTAAACTCTTAGAAGGTTTGTCAAAGAAACGTATACCCTTAATATTTATTTACAATGTTTACTCATTAGGGCTTTCAAAGTGAAAGTTTACAAACAACGATTATAAAATCATAGGAACTATTGCGTCTAAAACTCGAATCAGAGATAATTAGTTTACAAGATTTGCACTATATTGATTTCAAAATCTTCTATATTAAACGTATAATTGTATACTAAACGTGATTGTATAAACAAATTCAGTGTTATCATAATTCTTAGTTTTAGATAAGAATTTTTAAACATCGATCTTGCCTTAATTAGTTTATTTGCTTACTATCTAATCATTGATTTGTTAACAAAATATTTCACTTCTTATAATTGGTATTCTAACGTTTGATGTATATTTTAGGCCAGTCTCTTATTATGAAAAACGAAGTGATCACGGTTGCTGTACTTTACAGAAACGTCGGGAGCATGTAGTTTTTTATCAAAAATCAAATCGCGTAGTACATCGAAAATTTTTAGTTTTATTTAAATAAATACTCGTGAAAATTTTAGATCTCATTATGTTATATTTATACATATGTACATTACTTTCTTTTAACAAATACATTTTAGAGTAATATTACAGGAAGTAATTTATGAATTGCAGTAACAATATATGTTTTGGGAATTACATTTAAGGTTTAAAAATGTTCTCATCATTTAAAGATATTAAACAAATAAGTAGACACAATTGACGTGTTTAGTGAGATGTGGTAATTGGGAACAAATGTGGGAATTTAATTATTATGAATGTACATCAACATTCTATTATTCTGTTCTCATTGTAGGTGCTGCCATTGATAGTTAAAATTGGTCACTTATAAATAAGAATACCTATAATAAGTCACGATATTCAGTTACTTGTACCTACGTTCTGTTTTTAGAAAAATAGAAACAAAAATGAGGCTTATAGATTTCATTGAATTTTAAGTTTAATTGGAAATATCTTTTAAAGATATAAAATTCTATTATTATATAACTTATATTTGAATAAATTTACAATAGGTTAAATCACGAGAAAAATAGCCTTGACTAGAAGGAAAGGTACTAAGAGATGTACTAAATTTATTATGATCTCATCATTTTAATTGAAATCGGATTCTAAATAACAAACAATTCTTTAATAATAGGTCTTCTATTTTCATTTAAAATATTTTAGTTATTTCTATAAAATTCCAACGAACAATAAAATCTGTTATCAAATTTAAATCTATTGAAAATAATATTACCTCTAGCTCCAATCAGCCGTGGCGATTTAATTATGGAAATGTAGGGCGTAAAGGACAGATGTTAAACAAATTTATATAAAAAAAAATAATACATATTTTATCCATATTTTTATTTATAACAATTTCCATTGACCTTACTTGAACCATAATCCAAATCATTCGAAGAAATTCAACTTAATTTAATCTCATTTATAATAAATGGAGAGTTTTGAATGCTATATCAAAGCATAAAATATTGATTCTAACCACTCAACGGTGTTAACTTTACACTACAATATTAATGAAATAGTTGAAAAAGTGTATATAAAATAAAAGTTATATTGTAAGGTTTATTTTTTTTATTTATTAATATCCAATAAATAATACCAGGAATAAATTTAAACAAATAAAATATTCATTGGATACAACCTTTAGTTTTGACAATCAATACAAATACCTGGTTCGATGTACTGCTTAAATTAAAATAATGCAAATGACCCATGATGTAGGTAAGCCACTCATCACTGGAGGTCAGAAACACCTATTGCATACTGTTCTGGTGTTCTGATTGGTCACCGACCAATACAAACTTGTGCAACTCAAGTAAAACATTCACAACCAAGATATATATCAGACAACCTGTTAATTACTGAAATAATTAAAAACGTGCGATATATTTAAATTTGATGTTTTCTTTAGGGCCATAACTAGTTTTTGTCAAATTTATTTACAATAGCGTTCTTTGATTACTTGTTTATCATTCTAATCGGTCAAGGTCCGCTTTCACATAACCCCACGTAATAGATAACTGGCCGATATTTTGAAACGGTCGTTAATTTTCTTATTGACAATAGCCTTGAACTGAGTGTGGAAACGTACACAGAGTTTGGCAATACATTAACTATATTCATGGTGGTATTATATATCACTATATTCGAACTATATATAATACTATGTATAATTGTAGTTACAATTACTTTTTCATAAAGTAATAATCGACCAGATGTTTCACCTGAAGACAAGAAATTATAATTGCTTAGACTTCCGTATGGCATATCTGGATGAAGAAAATTAAGTAAACTTGACGATGGGTCCGGCAAAAAAAGTAATACTGTTTTATTCCGATATTGATTTGACCAAATGGGAATATAAAAATTATAAAAAATAGGAATATTTTAATTTCTTTCAGATAAGCCATAATACGTCTTGTTTAAGATCTTTTCAGTCATTGAAGGAAACGTAACTCAGTAGTTAACACACAGAAATCGAGATATATAATGATTATTGGTCTTCCAGTTATGGAAAGAAAATGTTTACATAAACTGCCTTCAATAGGAACAGAAAGAAAATATTACAATTAAATATATAGATTAAAAAAACAGACTACATTTGTATTTATCAGACAGTTGATTCCAAGAATAGAGACTAGGTACATGATTTAATAAGAAATTTGTAATATAGAATTATCGTCTAACTTAGCAGTCTTTGTACAGAACCAAATATATAATACTTTAATTGATTGTGTTATCCAAAGATAAAAATTATGATTGAACATTCCTATCATACTTATATTATAGATCTCATACTCTACTAATATGGCAAGTTTTACCATATTTTTACTATAATAATTAAATGAAATGCAAATGAAAACCATGTATTATTTGTTTATGAGATATAATCAATTGTATAAATAGTATCCACAGATATAATTGAGGTTATTATATTTTAAAATAGAATAAACAAACTTAAATATAGAAAATTTTTGGACACAAAAGAATGTATTAATATTTGTATTTGTTTTTAGATTCGTTTACTAGAACGTTATTTGATGAGAAGAACAAAGATCATTGGAAGATACAAGCACAATGGACGCTACGGTCAAAGGTATGTGCAAATATAATTGTTTATAATTAACAATGTAAACATTCATAGAGCTAACAAAATATCTTTTAAAAAATTACAATAGATCTATTTATCGGTGGTAGAGCCTAGCTGTGGTCAAGTGATTGCAGCTCGAACGTGGGCTGGCTCGACCGGGGAGGTACCACCCTCTCACAGAAGATGAGTTAGAGAGCCGGTTGCCCTTTCCCTTTTTCCGTCCTTTCCTACCCCTTCCCTTATTCCTCCCCTTCCCATTTTTCCTCCCCCTCTTCCCAAATCAAGGGTGGTGACACATCCGCAACATGTCTTATGTGGCGGATGTCCATGGGCGACGGTACTACCTCCATCAGGTAGGCCGTCTGCTCGGTTGCCCCCTTTAACATAAAAAAAAATCAAATATTACAAAAGTTAAACTATGTATCCGTTCCAATTTCAAGATAATATTTGTTTTATTGATGACATTTCTATTGAAGGTTCTGTTACTCTCATTTTAATTTAAGTAAATCCAGTCGAGTACTTATGATCCTTTGAATATTAACTTTACAGCTCTCAACTCCACAAAACACAAAAGTCGCAAAGAATGTAATTCTTTTCCTCGGTGATGGTATGAGCATCACAACGCTGGCTGCCACGAGAGTCTACTTGGGAGGACAGTATGGACACAATGGTGAAGAACTGAAGCTTAGTTTTGAAAGCTTTCCTTATACTGGACTAGCGAAGGTACTTTTTATTTATCTGATTCGTAAAACAAAAATTAGCATTTATATAAGGAAATATATTCGTATTTAACAATAAACTTGCTGATTTTTTAAGATTATCTATACTCGTATGTAAGTATATATAAGAAAATCGTGTTACTTACACTTTTTGTAACTTAAAAACGGCTGCACAGGCTTAGTTGACAATTGACAATCTTTAAGGAGTAACAGAGTTCGCATGGTTCGATATACATTTCTAATTCTGAAACCGAAGAAGCCGACAATAGCTAGTATTATTATTAGAAAAATCATAAAATTTTGGTGTTCTAATTTACATTTTAAGTTTAGTTTATTGACCAATAGAAAAAAAATGTGAAATTAACTCATGTATTTGACATTTTAATATCCACAAAATAAATAAAATGATTCCCACAGTCGTAATAATGTTATCGGTAAAACAATTAAATTAATTATCGCCTGTTTGACTATTTATATTATTTGTATCGTTTAGAGATTTTTGGAAATGAACATAACGAGACTGGAAACTAATTAATAAACAATAATGAGAAGTTATCTTAAAACTATTTATAATTTCTGATACAAACTACTTTAGAATTAAGTACATTAAAATACTAGCTCATTTATTAATAGTCATCTGCATTATAGGACACAAAACTTATGGATGTATATTCGCATTTAATAAAAGTCTTATTAAAAATATCGTCTTTTGCCCAGTGCAAACAAAATTTGTTGTAAATTTTACAAAGTTTCATGAAATTTGTGTATTTTTAATTTCCATCTTTCATATAACTTGAACACCATTGTAGAACAAAGATGATTTATATCAGGCGTGATAAGCAATTTTTATCACAAATTAAAAATATTAGATCTTGTCAGCTTTACGACTTTTTAAGTAGAATTGTTAAAAGGCTACTGCTTCTTAATCGCACTATCTATCGACGGCATAAAAAAATTAAAATAATGTATTACAACATATTTTCTTTACTACTTTTATATTATTTATAGACTTACTGCGTTGACCATAATGTTGCGGATTCTGCATGCAGCGGCACAGCTTATCTGTCAGGAGTTAAAGCTAATAGTGGAACTCTTGGCTTAAGTGGAGCAGTAAAGAGGGGGGACTGTGCTGGTCAGCGGGATGGTATTCATTCTGTCACTGGTTTGATGGACTGGGCTCAAAAAGCTGGCAAATCCACAGGTGAGATTGATACCTACTTACAGCTATCAACGAGTTAGGTTGCTTTAAGTGTTGTACTTGTAAGTAAGGGTAGCAAACTGTACTCCAGAGATTTCTGTTCTTAAGTTTACAAAAAGTTGTCCGCGTAAGGCCGTATAACAACATTATAAACAACTGTTTGTTTGTTCTACTTATGAGGGGAGGTGCGAACAAAACCTTTTTAATATTAAATACTATATAGCATTAGTCACTGGCGCCAAGATTAAGAAACAGCTATCGACTCTTGAATTTGTCAAATATTTATAGACAACATTAGTCATAGATAAAAAAATCGACTATAATCAAATATCGAATTAAAAAACTGCTAACCATATATCAAACTATTGATTCAGGTATAGTGACAACCACGAGGGTGACTCACGCGTCTCCGGCAGCTGCGTACGCGCACGCCGCGGACCGCAAGTGGGAAGCGGACGCGGATTTACCTACACGAGGTTTGAAATGCGAGGACATTGCGTCACAACTTGTCAGAGGCAGAGTCGGCAGCGGCCTTAATGTAAGGATAGATGCATAACAAACATTAGAACCACTCTTATTTTTGATATTGATATAAAACCATCATTAACGATTTAAATATCTAATGTATAATTTTTTACGGGATTACAATTTTGACAAAGAAAACATATAAAACATAGTTGTAAGGATAGTCCTAATTATGTTAACAAAATACAAAACAAAACACTTAAAACCTGCGTAGTAATTCTTATAAATCCTGGTTTTTACGTAGTTCTTTATATTCAATAATGTATAGTCATATGTGAGTGAAGGACTATATGAGACTGTAACTCTCAGTTTATATAATAATAGAATGTGATTGGATTATTATATTCAAATAGTTCAATGTCATTTAACGTGAAGCCAAAGGAAGTAATACACAACGAACTGAGGAGATCTTAATGCGTGAAAGTTGTTATGTCGGTGTCCGCGTCAAATAAATACATCCGTATTCCTTGAAGTATAAAATTATTTTACAATATTTCTTCACGGTATAAATAGAAATGTTACGATGTTTTACAATTTATAAAAGTACTAGGAAACTTAAATTCATGACCTTGACAACAATATTAACGAATGACTGTAAAATACATTGAAATCGTACTATAATTGTATTTGGGAATTTTTCCCGGTAGTCATGACACGATTTCCAATCATTACTTATCGAATCTAATATTCAATTATAACTTTTTTTTCTATTACAGGTAGTTTTCGGAGGTGGAAGAAAAAATTTTATGCCACGAAGTGAAATTGATTCAAATGGCCATTCTGGCTACCGAAATGACGGCAGAAATTTGATAAGAGAATGGCTCGTGAAGAAAGAAAGTCTTGGCATTTATCCCAAATACATATACAGTAGAAAAGAACTTTTAAATTTAGAGAATAATAAATATGGCAGTGTATTGGGTCTATTTGCTTCTGATCATATGTCTTATCACCTTGAAGCCGGTGATGAGGAGCCTACTTTAAGCGAAATGACTCAAAAAGCAATTGAAATTCTGTCGCAGAACACAAAAGGTTTTGTCCTGTTTGTTGAAGGTAACAATTAAAACTAACAATTTATTTACATCTGCACCAACAGGTCATTAACCTTTAGATTATTAATGGTTATTTTGTTTCAGGTGGTAGGATAGATACAGCACATCACGAAACCAAAGCGCGTAAAGCGTTAGACGAAACAGCTGAATTAGCTAAAGCTGTTGAAGCTGCATTGAGGATAGTAGACATCGAAGAAACCCTAGTTGTAGTCACTTCAGATCACAGCCATACAATGAGCTATAGTGGTTATAGCAAACGAGGATCTGATATATTAGGATTTGCTAACGCAAAAGTAAGTAGATATTAATTGTTATATGTAATATCTAGACCATACCACAATAATTTCGAAGCCAAACAAAGTATAATTTGAAAAAATATTGGTTAAAAAAATGTCATGGATGCAATTTTCTTATTCTTATCACTCATCCTACTTAGGTCATATTTACTAGAAAATTTAAATAAATCGTGGTTATCGTCAATAACTGAAACGTACGTTCATCGATGATTCATAATATTTTATCATATGTAACTTCACATTTGTTTCTTAACAAGTACATACATACATTGTTACCTTTTTAAATAGAATGACTTCTTTAAAATACTAACACGTTCCGTGAGATATTCATAACTTAAGTACTTGATTTTTATTGGGAAGTAACCAAAATCAAAAGTAAATAGAAATTGGATGAACCAGACCCTCTCATAATTTTACATCTTATCTAACACTCCAGGGTAAATTGTAGTTTCCTGTATGATAATTCCATTTATCAGACATCAAATTCGTCATTACTCATTCCCTGATTCAATCTACTAATAAGTCATCACTTATAATCTTTGATTAAATAATTCCTTTCCCGAAAATTAAAAGATTTTATCGAGCTTCGTAATAAAATGTTTATAATTCATTATTCTAAACAATCTCCTGTTTCCGAACTCAAGGATAATTAAGCAATAAAAGTTCGCTGTTAAGCATACATTGAACAAAATTTAAAGTGAACTCACATACGTGACTTTCAATACAGAAATGATATTATGAGTTTATTTCCAGTACAACGCATCTGATAACCTGCCATACACCATCCTGAGCTACGCGAACGGTCCGGGATCGATGGCGAGAACGGATTTCAGACATAATCTTATGTTTGATAATATGAGTACGTATTCTTCATATAACCTACGAAACAGCCTGTAGAATTGTTAGAGCAAATTATTAATACGTACATTACAATATCAATTGATCCATTTATTTCTTAGAAAATACATATCTTTTATGTGAATATAAAAGGATTGATAAACAAATGAAAATTTTCGCAAGAAACACTTATACGTATTGTTTATCTTCATATCTTAGTTCTTTTTATATTTAAAACACGTAAATATAATTTCTTAATAACTTTTAATAGGAATACAAACTAAAAGTACTATTTGGATTTGATAAATCTAATTGAAAATATTAATTCATTATCTAATATTAATGGTTTATTTTTTGCAATAACCCCAACGAGGTTGCTATTTCTTGTATCTTACTTTATTTAACGACTAGATACAGTTTCGTAAAAAAATTACAATTTTATTGTATTAACTTTTTAAATTTCCTTGAAATATACTTATAACATTGTGCTATCCTAACTATGTGTATTGATTTTATACAGATGACCTTAATTACACATATCCATCGCTGGTTCCAATACCTCGCGAGACCCACGGTGGTGAAGACGTGGCTGTCTTTGCCCACGGCCCATGGGCTCATCTCTTCAGTGGCAATTATGAACAAAATTTTATACCTCATGCCTTAGCATATGCCTCCTGTATAGGACCAGGGCTCACTACGTGTAAATTATAGATATATCTCTATCTTTCTGTTTTATTTCTACATTTATTTTCCACACATTTCAAAGAGAATTTGATACATTGTTATAGTTACAAAATATTTACTGATTTTTGGTCATGGGTTGACATTTATAAATCATCAGTACAATGTTCAGTGGGCAAAAAGAGTCATGACAATGTCAAGCCCAATGGGGCTTACATACGCTGTAGTCAATAAAACGTAGCGATAATAGTGCCTTGTTAATCACAGCTCGTGCGGAAACCTCATTCACAACGTTTATTTGGCCGATAGCAAGAAGTTCTAGTCACTCAATATCTACGTCATTTGCTATTTTCGTTCAGATTAATTAAAAATAAAACATTATTTACAAAATTTTTCCTACATAGATGACAATTTTATCCAAGGCAGCGTTATTGCTTTGTAATTATCGTGAATTTGAGAGACATATGTCCGACTCTTGTTTATTGTAATCCAATTTAAATTAAGTGTAAATATTAAAAGAGTAAAACTAAATTTAACTAACTTTAAGAGTAAAACTAAACATAATTGAAGTAAAGTATATAACGATATTGCTTCTTAATGACACATAAGTCTAACTAGTGATTATCTCGAAAACTATTAAAATCATTACAAAAAAGTACTTCTTGTTCTTTTAAGTAATTTTTTCTTACAAAGATCCATTATTCAGAGATTTTATTTAGAGTTCTATCTTTGTATATTGTATACTAGTTTTTGCCCGCGACTTCGTCTTCGTTAATTTCGTCAAGTAAATTAATAATATATGTATAGCTGACCGGGCGAACTCTTTTCCGTCTTAAATAACCAGGTATTGGTATTTATTAAATTATTCCTGTTGCAATCGAACAGAATGATTGACATATTACGAGTAGATAGATAGTTGTCAAATCTAATGTCAAAAAACCTTTGTATGGGAAATAGAAAAGGGCTCTTTTTAGGGTTCTCCCGGAAATGAATAATTTTTTTTTCAGCTTTTAAACCTTTCCTGAACCTCCATGAACATTTCAAGACTAAGATAAGATAAATCCGTTCAGCCGTTCTCGAGTTTTAGTGAGAGTAACGAACAGCAATTCATTTTTACATATATATATTTTTATACATATTTTATATTATATAGATACATTTTCATCTCATCTGATGTTTGTGATCAAACAATTTGATCTTAACATATTTATTTAAAAAAGAGTAAATAAAGGCATTCTGCCTCTTCTGATTTATTTTCTCTGTAGTTATGCGAAACCAAAGCGTGTTGAACATTTAAACTGATATACGCGTCACGAAACTGTTAAGAAAGATAAGGAAATGATAACACAAAGTAATATGTTGGAGGTAATATTTTATTGTAAAAAAAAATATACATTCTCAATATAAATATTGAATCTAATAAGTTCTTACAAAAAAAATTCAGTGTCAAATATTTTTAAATATAAGAATTATTAAATAAAAATTTATAGTTTTTTGTCAAAAACATATTAAAAAGATGCCAATTTATAATATTACACAATTTTTTTTCATACATAAACACACACACAAATATATTACTCTAACAAATGTCCATGGTCAAATGCTTTTTATATTTAAGTGTGATTCGAGTTCCAGACGACAGATACGTGTTTTAAAAATTAAATATGTTAAATTAAATTTATTCATACTTTTATATATATTCTTTACTCAGAAAACCATGAATTACAATTTCACATCAAATAATTTACAGAAAATTCTAGTTAAAAGAACAGTTTGGTTTATAGGATACATTTATCAATTGAACTTAGCTCTTTCAATGGTGGTTTAAAAAGTAATTTTGATATTATATAAATATTTAAAATAACTTCCCATAGCAATTTTAGGTTCAACTAAAGTACATTTGAGACGTCTGGAAAAAAGACAGAACATTGCAATGGTCATAACTAAGTCTGAGGCCGTTTCCTACAACATCAAAGTTTTAAATTATATGTATGAAACTTTACATATATTTCATATATTAAAAACGAGGTTCTTCATATAAAGGTATGGTTATCCACAAAAGTATGAGCAAATTTGAGAATGAACCTTGAATCACACGTACATACACTATACTAGATAAAATAAATAATAAAATATTTTAAGTACACTTGAGCTTCTTACTAAGAGTAGATTGGTATTAATAGCTCCCTTTTTCATCTACATTATCAACTGATTTCTCGTAACATTAATGGCACAAAAAATGGCAATGAAATAAATATAAAACAATCAATTTTTGTTTACAAATATGTTATGGAATAGATTAAGTCCATTTATTACATATTGTATTTATTACAACATCAAAAGAAAATGCTAAAGTCTTGGTTTTTCAACAATTAAAAAAATGTATTGAGAATGAATAATTATGAAATTTTAATATGATTCTAAATTTGTTTAAAGTATAATCTTGTATTCCATAAACAAGATAGTTTATAACATTTTAAGTAGGCGAACCTATTTATGTTACTAAAATATTATATAATATATTAGTTTATATAATATAGCAACAAAATGCCAATCGTTAATGTGGCGTAGTCTTTTATTCTCTTGTTTAATAAAAAGTTTTGATCCTAATGTCAGCATCTTCTTCCTCGGTTGGTTGTGTATCTGTAAGAAGAAGAAAGAAAATTATTATCATACTAATATAAATGAGGAAACTTCTGTACAGAAAACAAACGAAGCAAAAAAAATGATAAAATAATCTTATATGCTTCATATATATGTGTATGTCAGAAATTTAGGCTTATAAAATATAGATGCATAAAACTTTGAAAGTAATAGTATGAACGCAAAAATAAAATTCTCCGTAAGTTGCATTTAATTCAAACTTGTGGTAAGGATGTACAAGTAAACGGTTGATAATTTTCTCACAATACTTGGATAGTTATAATCTCATATTGCCTTCTTCGTACTGAATACAATGGTTTGTCAACTAATACTTTAACAAACAAACCGTCTACTAGACACATACGTAATGCTAACCGAAACATACATTATTCTAATATGCACAACAACTTCTATTATTATAAATATAACCAGTTCTATTCAAAAATAACTAGGAGAATTTCCATGCTTCTACATAATTTACAAGCCAAATATTAATTGTATACATTTCTTTAACTTTCTCAATGGGTCATCGCACTGTTATTTAACTTACTAAAACTGGTCAAATGCATCGACCATGAGTAATGATGACTAATATACATAAGAACCTTGTTTGACCTTCTAGGATAACATTATGACATATTAACACATTGAGCAATGACCATATAAAAATATATTTCTAATAAAAATACGGATTCTATTATACTAAGTAAACTTTTTATATTAAATTTGTTACTTATTTCAGCCTTCCAAATAAATAGAAAGGTTTGAATACTATTTTACGCAAATAACTTCGACTTTGAGAAGCGTGTATAATAAAAAAGTCGTCTAAAATATTCAGCTTTTTTAAAGTATCTTCTTATACTACACGGGAAATATGAGTGTATATATTTGACACCAGACAATCGAATCCAAAAACCATATTAGTTTTTTGATCCCAAATTTCCAATATTTAATCTCAGATGCCCTAACACTACTATTAAGCAAAAATAATAAATTAGAGATCCTGAACTATAATTAATTAAGGACTACATAAGACTATAAGTCATAAATATGAATTCTCAAGTCATAAAGTACATCATAAAATGTAATTTAAAATAGAATACACCAATCGACCTTTTAAAACCGGCCTTTGCTTTCCTCTCACGCAAAATATTTGCATCTTAATTAACGTTTCTTTTATCAAATTGCAAACATTTGTTTAATGATTTTGAGCTGTTGTTATGGTGTTTGTATTTTGATAAATTATATCGCAAGTTGTACGTCAATGGATTTGCAAAAACATAATTTACGATGCCTCATAGTTATAATTAATTCTTTCATAATCGGTTTTGAGGGGTGAAGAAATTTGTGCCTCCGGTTTTATACCTAAATGACTATACATAATTTCTCATTCGTTATTTTTATTGTAAGCAGATCTATTGAATCTTTATTTTCATATTTAGTTATGCATGTATGAAGTAATTGTACGAAAAACAATTTCAACTTGGAGATCACAACGATAGCGTAAAAGATTAAGTGTAAAGATGTTAAATGAACCTTATTTTTTAAGTAATAATGTTTATATTTGCTTAAAAATTATAATTGCAATTAAAATAAATGTTCATTGAAGTCAAAAACAGATTTCATAAAATGTTTTTTATAATTTTCTTTCGAATTATATGCGATTATACTAAGATCTTTAGTTATTCAAGTTTCTATTATAATATAATAGTATTGCACAAGAAAAAGGACTCTTACAAAATGGCATTTGTTAAATTTATTTTAGGAAAGGTATATTTGTTTTGCGTGTTTTAAGAACAAAATATATAATTGTACTTCTAAATATATACAAGTCATTCTTAATAAAGCAAAATTTTATAGAAAAAAACATGATTATTTTAAATCTCTGTTTATTTTCGTATATATCCGTGACGTCTATATGGTGACGCTCAAAGGTGATTGTAAGAATTTCTCATTTTTTCCTTGAGAGTGACATTCATTAAAGGACATGAGAAGATTGAAATAAAACGTCTCCATTGAACCATGAATATTTCCACTCAAACATACTGTGCTTAATTCTTGATAACCTTTACTTTAGGATATTAAAACACTTGTACATACATTTACTGTGGCTTTTGACGTAATAGAAACTTATTATAAAATAATTGTATTGAAAATTTTATATGTTTCAAAAAAATATGATGAAAACCTGTAGTAAAAACATTGTAACTTGTTGGAAAGAGATTGTATGTTTAAACTGAATGATACAAAACATTTATTAACAAGTAGAGTCCAGGATTTATCTTCTGTATTAGAAGACGATACCAGTTTTTCACAAAATATCATCATATAATAACTTTTGAATCAATTTCTGTGGTACATGACAATACTGGAAAGCCTAATATTTTTTCTTTCAGTCTAATCCCATAATTTCTCGTCACATACATACTAGTAAGTGGTGCCATGGGTAATGAAACCTAATTATGATCAAATGTATCGTCTTTTTGTTTATCGTTTTATGGTAAAAAAACTAAACTTAATCGAACTGAACACAACCACCTTTATTCTTTTCAAATAGAGAAAATATTGTTAGCCTTAACAAAACCAAACCTATTGAAGATTTTTATTTAATAGACTTTTTAAAGTTACGTATTATAGTATAGTAACTATCAATTTAATTTAAATATAATATAATTATAAGGTAAACGCGACGTCTTACATATTCCAGTTAGTCATAACATTAAAGTAAAATCAAATGTGATTCACCTTGATTGAAATAACCATATATGTATTTAAAATATTTCTGGGCCTTTTTAAAAATGAATAATTGTTTGATAAACGGTGGTTAACTGTGGTTTATTGAAAAAGTTCAATGAATAATGAAAAACATGTTATATATAAACCTTTATACCAGTACTCTTAACATGTAGTAGAATTTTAGAAGTATGTACATAATATTATGTTCTAATCGATACTCGTACTGTCGCGAGTTTATCCTTTAAAGTTGAATTTAAATAAAATTTTCAAAGGGTTTAATCACTTAAAATATATACAAAGAATTTTTCAACGCTTCTAAACTACAACAAGAAATTAATTTACTTTTAAAACTAAGTAATAAATAAAATTGGGAATACTTTTCTAAGTAAAACTTTTTACATAGTTTGAATCACAAAACGTCACTTATAACAAAACATAATACGATCTCAATATAATAGACATATAAAAACAACAAATATAATATCTACTTTATAGGCCCTTTCTGATTTATTTATAATGAAAATTAGTCGTAAATAAAATTTAAACAAGTTTCTCAGAATTATTTCTATAAAATGTCAAGCATTCCAAACGAAGATGTGGTTTTTTTAATTATCACAATAAAACTCGTATAAAATATCAAAGCACTTTTTTATATCAATTTAATATTTTTTTAAATGGATACATATTATGACATCCTAGAGAAAAATTATGATATAGATAATAATTTATGATAGTTAAAAATAAGTAACTAATATGGTATGAGATAAAAAGTCAATTATAATAAAAATTAACATCACCAACACTTATATATATACATATATAGAAATATATTATGTTACTTTTAAATACCAAAAACTAAATCGAATATGATATGTACCAAGAAAATCACCCCTAAATAAAAATATATCCAAAATAAAAACCTTTTTCAATCAATACTAATCATAGAAAGACAATTACAAAAACCGCAGAATATTAACTAACTTAAGATAAAGTGTGACCAACTATGACTCAGATCACAGCTGATGAGTTAACGCCAGCGTATTGTGTTATATAACACAAACACGTATTGAACTAAACTTGTATGTAGATTTACATACACAAAACATGCTATTTTACAAGTATATTTTAGAGTAAAGTCCATTAATGAACAAGAAACTTAAAGAGTCAATTCCTTATAAGTAAAAAGTATATACATATGTCAATCTTTAAGAGCAATAAAACAAAGTTACCTTTTATTAATATATTTGTATTACGGTCAGAAATAATATGGAGAAAGTCGTGAGATATTTGATTAAGAACGAATGACTCATTGATTTGCTTACTGACCGCATGTAAGGTGCTCCAACATTTTATGTCATTAACCGTTAAAGGAAAACATGCAATTAATCCATATATAAGAAAATGTACATATTCGAAATAAATTAAATTGAAACATATATATCTCAATAAAATTAAATAATCTATTCAATAAATCATTTACAAAGATGAGATCTATTGATGATTTTTGTAGATTGTAATCTAAGTTTTTTATAAGGAAGTGTGAATTTGTTAACCAAATGCGATTGTTATTTTAATCAGCACCTTAAAAGGTATGATTTTTTTTTTAACTTCATTACGCTAAAAAGAGAAAGAATGTCAGCGACGCGATGTTTTGTATCCTTTTTGATGATTTTGCATGGATATTTTTATTATTTTACTTAAATTATGTATCTACTTTAAAGTCATAATTTTATTGTATGTCCAACATGCATTGAACTGTGTACATATAATTCATTTCAGTGTTTCTTCATTGGCTATTAAATTAAGTTTACAACGATCTTCTTAAAAATAACAAGAATATGGTTAAGTAAAACAAAATGTATATTATGATACTTATGTTTGTTTTTAAAATATCACCTAATTTGAAGATCACGACGGAGTACTCAACTTTATTTCCTCGAAATAAAACCCAGTTCTTTCAAAGATTTCTCGTTTTTCATATAAATTAATGAAGTACACATTTTTTGTATGCATATTAATATATCAATGTGGTTTCTTCAACACGTTAAGGTGTAAAGAAAAATTATCAGAATTGAGAAATTGCGAGGAATCGTGATCTTCATGAGTTTAGAGGAACTATTGTTGTTGTTAGTTAAAAATATATTATTGCGACACATATTTTTGTTTATTTTTAACGTTCATTGTGCATAGTATTTGCATATATTAAAATATATATTTTTTCAACCAATATATTTATAAGGCAATTGATCAGTTATAAATCAAGTTTATAAATATATATATTTAAAAAAAGCAATTTACATTACTACAAGAATCTTTAAAACAGGTTCCGGTATGCACACAATATTGATAATTAAATCAAAACAAAGATTATTCCTCACATGGTAATTTGGTCAAAACCCACGACACCTTTACCGAATTTTGTACCGAAAAAGAAGCAAATTTTGTTTTGGCGAAGCGTAAAAAAACACAAAATGGGACATCACACTTACTTAATTACTTACTGGGAACAGGGTACACAAAGTAAAAACGGTAAATTTGGTACAGGTTTGAAATTTATAGCACATTTTCCACTCTTTATGAGATTACGTTTAGTTCTCACTAAAGATTCACTTGGAACTATTCCATATTCATTTGTGTCACTGTATAGTCGCTTTGAATCCGATAGATCGTTTGAATCTATCGATCTAGCGTCTACTAACAACGCAACACACATTATATAAATTATTAGAAGCGACTTCATCTTGTGTACACACGGCCTCAACCAACGCTCGACTAAGGTACAACTGAATATGGCCGTATAAATATTACGCGGTGGCACTGCGCGTGAGCACCTTTCCCAATAAAGATGATCATAGTCGCTATATACTTAATGTATATTTAATCATTTAATATCTGATTATATTTGAATTTTATTATGCATATAATTAATTAATATATTATATATATTTATCACATTATATAAGGAAATAATAAAATATATTTTGATCTTGTTTATCTAATTATGCTATTATAATAATTATGCATGATAAAATTTTTATTTCTTTTTAATTAACAAATAGTTTTATGACAATATGCACGTGTGAATGTGTCCTTATCTATCGGACAGGTGAGTCATGTGAATCGTTAGAGTTGAAAAATATATTAAAAACTAAGAATGGAATGTAGTTAGGGACGATTATATATAATTTAATAAAAAAGTAGAAAAAAAATCACAAAATGTTGTATACTTGTTATCTTTTTTATATACATATGTGAGGAAAATTCTCTTCTCAATGACTCATCAATGAAGTTATAAGGGTCTCTTCATAAGTTTAACGCTTGATAAGAGCGATTGAGAATATATTGTAATCTTCCTTACGGATTATCAAGGTTACTAATAAATAAGTTTCATATACATAGATTTTTATTCAAACTTCTATACTCAAGCTCAAGTATTTAAAGTGGGTTATTAAATCAGAAACAGTCATACTTCACCTTCATTCTGTACATTTGTTCTAATAACCTTAATATGTGTTTGAAACTTTACATTGTGCTTTATTGATTAAATATTAAGGTTTAAATTTTTTACAAGAAGTTCTCGGGAAAATGAGTGAGGAAAATCCCGTTAAGATATCGTGTATATATATATATATAATTATCATTTAATTAAGTAAAAAATAAATATAATGCATTTCAATAACCTGCATTAGAAAGTTGTATTATATCTTAAAATGAAGGTCACATATTTAGCCTGTGGCGCAATTTTTTATACTTCGCGGAAGCATTTCCAAGATCTTTTAACAATTGACAACAGACTCCATTAGTGTAAAAGCAGATAATTGCTTCTAATAATAATCAATTTAAAAACTTATCCTAGTGTCAATATATACAAATAAAATAATTACATATAATGCAGTTCTTAATATAGTATTAATTACTTAACACAAAGGATCGAAAAATTTAAGTTATTTCCTCAATCTTACGAATGTGTTTCAAAAAACATTAATTTCTCTTATCGATTTATAGGAACTAATCATTGAGGTATGCACGAGATGACATCATTTTCTTGTTTAAATACAATTTCCTGTCTAAAAGATTAATTTGTAATATATGATTCTATTGTTTCATATCAGAATCGAGATATTAATCGATTTACACATACATATTATCACAGTTTAAGATAACTGGCGTTATGCTGGTGATAAATTATTATCATTTTATTTAGTCCATGATTTCTATTCTATTGATATAAAATATACAGATAAAAACATGTATCTGTAAAAGACTTTGTCAAAAATAAAGTTGAAATCCCAAGATTATTTCAAAAAATAAGTCATGACTAGACTGCGTGGCTTGAAGTCATAGGTGTTGGATGTTTGGAAAATACCCAGAAGGTTAGACAATTAGGCTAGGATAGGAAAGATAGCAGACATTTTATTACCAATTAGTAAAAAGTAGCCGTGACAATTAATTCTCCTAATTAATACTAGAGCTGCAAGCGGATGTGATTCAAAGGATTTTATACAAACTCATCATCAAGTTGAACAATTTAGCAAAATCCTGTTTTTTATAGCGTCATGTGCATAAATATAACAAACTTTTAGACTACACCTATTTGTGTATTTATGTCCAACAAAACAGTATTCAATTACCTTCAAGGACAGGAAAATTTCAAAGTTGGGTTTTTACGATTACATGCAGACTAATTTCAATAAAAGTTTAATTCGTAAAATTGAACACCAATAGGTATTTTTTATTCATGCATCTTAATATATAATATAAGAAATGTAGACTAATCGATAAAAAAACATTAGTAGTCAGCTTTTAACTTAACAAAAACGTCGTTCGAGTTAAAGGGCTAAAATTTGGTGTAAATTATTTTTATTTGATGCCAAATCGATCCCCTCAGTGTTGGTCAAAAAAGCCATGGACTTATTATCCCTTATCCGGGTATGCCCTTTCAACTCAATGTCATCTGTCCGAATAAATCAAGTTTTAAGACACGTAGTTTGTCTTTATCACACTTTTTCCATACAGAAATGTCATACTTTAATATAAAAATCGTTATTAATTCTAACAACTTAACTAATGATCTATTAATTTTATTTATTATAGTCGTTAAATAATCTAAATCATGTCTCCACTCTTTGAATATTAATGACATACCGATATTATTCATAGTTGAGACAGATAGGAAATGTGAAAACATCATAAGTCTAACAAAATAATCGTTCCAAGTCAACTACACTGTAGTAAATACTTGTTTAAAACCTTTATTATTTCTGACTTACTTAGTATTGTTGTTAGATTTTTTAAATTTAATAATAAAAGTATATCATCGCATCAGATATAAATTAATGTCATGCCACTAATGCCATGTATTTCCTTTTCAAATTGTTAATACACTATTTTGCTAAAAACATTTTCAGACATGAAGCTACTAAATTGTATAAGCCAGGAAATACAGACACCGTCATCTGTTATAAATCTTTTAAGCACGAAGCATATTTCTTCGTTCTGATGCAAGAAAGAGATCAAAGGGAATACCGATAGCCCTTGTGCATCTGGATGTCTAGCTGGTAAAAAGAAGATACAGAAATTATATTACAATTCAAAATGTGTGAAACTTTGCAAGTACCAATGTGAATTTTCCAAGTCATATGTACTTTTTAAGAGTATTAAGACACCACTGCAAACGGTGAAGGAAAACATCGTGAGGAAACTTGGACTTATAATTTCCAGTTATAAGTTTGAAATCGCCAATCCGTCTTGAGCAAGCGTGGTGATTAATGCTCAAATCTTCTCCATGTGAGAAGAGGCCTTTACTCAGCAGTGAGCTCTGATAGGCTGATAAATGATGATGATTACAATTCAGTTTTTACCCACACTTTTCAAAGTGTATGCTATAAAATGAGAGAGGCTGGCTACTTTATGCTTATGATCAAGGCTGATTTAGTCTGTCTTAAGTGAATCGTAGTCACTATTATACTTTTTGAACTCCCCGCACAAAAACCAAATTAAGGACACCTGTGCCATCATCTAGATGACCAAAAGCGTCATAAGATGAACTCCTCACTTGTAAACTTACTTAAAACTATGATATTTTTAAAAAAACAGCATAAAATACGAACTATAAAAAAAGTCAATGGAAACAAGTTATAAATAAAATTGATCCAAGTTAGACAATAACTATTAACATAATATATGTAGGAAAGACAAAAAAATTTGAAATAAAAACACTAGAATGAAATATGCTACATAAAAAAATATTTTATTATGATTATGTTCTAATCGAATTTGAATTTTTTATAAATATTTATAAAAGTAGCAAATTAGAAGGAGTCACGGATATGTTAGTAAAACTAAAACCATTAACACAAATAACAGAAAAGAGATTCATTGGTTGAGTTATTTAAAAAATAGAATTGTTTGAAAGATTGAAAACGACTAACTTACTAAAACTGTTGAAACTAAGATTTTCGGCTACTAACTGTTTTTTATTCTTTTATATCTACATGATCCGGACGTTTCGATTACTTGACAGCAACCATGATCACGGGCAGACGAAATGAAACTTTCTCGCCTTTCATCTTAAAAAACAAAAGGAGTAGTTTCATTAAAATGTACACACACACACGCGAACATCTTATTTATCATTAATTTACGCCTAGCTATTGCCTTAGTACTGACACGATAACTAGGAGATTATTATTATTATTAATTGATTTCCGATTAATAAAACAAAATACTGTTAATTTTTACTTGTTATTGTATCAAAATTTTTCTTTTTTCAAAATTATGTATGTATTTTATATTCATAGAAATCTTGAAAACTTCTCTGAAATGATCAAAATCATGATCTTCTTTAATTTTTCATAACAAATGTTTAGTTTTTGCGATTTAAGTAACATTGTTTACTTAAATCGCAAAACTTCTTAGAACTGTAAAGCCATACAAAGCGTACCTTTTATCTAATTGATATCTATATAAATCTAAATATTAACAATTTCTACAAAATTAACATTTAGTAATTGTTTGTCATTATTATGACAATAACAGGCAAAATTTGGCATCCATTTAATAAGATAAAAAATAGATTAGATCTATTTTGGGTTCCAAAAGTTGATTCTACTGAGAAATTACACACAACAGATAATTTAATTATAATTTTAATTAAAAAAAGACATAAACGTTGCAATTGTTCCTCACATCATTTGAGAGCCTGAGTATCAATTTCAATTTTGTGTTTGAAGACGTGCAGTCTTCAGATTTGTCATCACACATTGTAATACATTATAGATATTTATAATGACTTTTGTGTAAAATATATAATGAAACAACAAGACAAAGACAAAAATAAACACATCCAGTACTTAAGATTTTTTTAGTAATAATTATCCCTACTAATATTATATTTTGTCTTCCTACCTGACATTAATAAAATAAATTACGATCAGCACTACTCGATGAAGTATTAAAGAACATTCGACACACTCGTTATAAGTGTTGTGGTGTATTGGTGCGAGAACTTGTGTTTCATCGAGAAATCAGGGATCGATCCCGGTCAACAATTTATCTTTTATTTTATTATTGTTTTTTTTTCCTTTTCCTGAATTATATTGCTTATTTAATACAAATTCTACCGTGGAGAAATTACTGTGAAAAGTGGAACAATATGGTTTTTACTTGCAAAATTTGTACTGATAATATTGCAGTGACACAGAAGCGAATTAAGTGCAGTCACTGCCTTTTATACTACCATTCCGAGTGTGTTAAAATTGGTAAAGATTCAGTCGGTATAAGAGCACATTGGAAATTATAAAATGTCACAATTGCAAAATTTTATATGGACTTAATATGTTAAGTCAAACAGAAACAAGAAATGTATATTAATTAATAGATATCTTAACTATTGTCTTGATAGGAGAAAAGTTTCCTCAATTAAAGAACGCGTTAAAAATATTTGCATATAAAAGGTATAGTATTGCAGGCCATGAAAATACATAAAACTACATAAATATCATATATGTACATCATATATGTGTCATCCATCAAACAAGCATGTTGTCTTTACTGTGCACCGTATAAAAAAATTCGAAAACAGTACTAAAAGTGTAAACTTAACCGCGCTTTTGTTAGCAATCTATAGAACTAAAAGTTAGTCATAGAACGAACAGTGTTTTGCAAGTAAATTACTGCAATAATTTAAGTTAAAGTGATTGAAAAACACATCCCTACTAATATTATAAATGCGAAAGTAACTCTGTCTGTCTGTCTGTCTGTCTGTCTGCTACGCTTTCACGCCTAAACCACTGAACTGATTTTAATGAAATTCGGTACAGAGATAGAGTTGACCTTGAGAAAGAACATAGGATAGTTTTTATCCCAGACTTTTGAAAGGTTCTCTTGGAAACGCGATATAACCGAACTCCACGCGGCGAAGCTGCGGGCGGAAAGCTAGTTCTAAGATAAAATTAACTTCTTACAAAAGGCCTCTTTATATACCGGAATTTCATATGATATTTAATAACTTATTAACAGTTTTTATATTTATTTTAATATTATCATATATTGTAGATATAGTTTCA
This sequence comes from Danaus chrysippus, assembly GCA_916720795.1. Classification (NCBI taxonomy): domain Eukaryota; kingdom Metazoa; phylum Arthropoda; class Insecta; order Lepidoptera; family Nymphalidae; genus Danaus; species Danaus chrysippus. The sequence goes on along the minus strand of CAKASE010000047.1, from coordinate 2,218,821 downwards.
GTACTTTTAAACGTTTATTGTATGATAAATTTATTGTTTTTGTGTGTTTTTAAGTTAGTATTTAGGGAGTTATCGTTCCTAAGTGGTTCATTAATTCTAAACTACTGTCCAATAAACAACTAATCTCGCATATTTATGTATAACGTTAGAGCTAGTATATATGTCATGATTTTTGCATTACAAAGCAAGGTTCTTCTGTGGAGTCTTCCATATTTTCTTGAGAGTTACCAAATTTAGGACTAGCATAATCCCTTCATTTATACGGATTTTTTTGAACAATTGATTATAACACTGTTTCTATGTACTCTCCACGTTTATATTTTCCTGCCCACTCAGAAACACCCACAGGAAAATGTATTTTTGTACTAGCAACCAATATCAAAAAAATTGTAGCTCCTTCGTAAATTAACACTGCAATGATAAAAACGAAGTTTATCAAAATTGATATATTATTTCTCCTGTCGCTAAATCCAAATTGCAAAGTGGTAATTGTTTAATCTGTTAGATATCAAATTCATTCTAATTATACGATCATTATTTTTATAAGAATGGTGGGAAACGAGCAGACGGTCTACTTTATGAGAATTAGTCACTATCGCCCATGGACATCTGTAAGATAAGGGACGTGTATGGATGCGTTGCCGTCTTTGATTCTAGAAAGGAGAGAAGAAAGGGTCGGAAAAGGAAATGGGTAACTTAGTCTCTTAGTCAACGGACGAAACGCAGCCATTAAAGACTGCTTCAAACTTATCTTCTGTGAGAGGTTGGTACTTGCCTTGGTCGAGCCAGCCCATGTTCAAGCTGTAGCAACTTGATCACGCTCTACCACGTTAAAAATTATCAATTTTTTAAATTAAATTATTTTAAAAATCTATGTTTTTTTAAATTAATTTTTAATTAATTATTTTATGTTTTCACTGTAAGTCACAATCATAAAGTTTATTTCCAATACTGTTATAATAAAGTTTTTCATACAATCATACTGTTTCGAAACATATATGTATATGTTGCTTAGTAATTCAAATCCAAACAGCAATAATATTTTCCTTAGGATAATAAAATATAAAGGATCAGATATTTTTTCCTTTCTATTTTACTTCTTATATACCTACTAGTCATTAATAATAACAATTTAACTATTTTTATTAATTTAATCTGTCTTAGCTTACAATATAATAATAATTTGAACGACACATATTTTTAAGATCTTTCAAACCAAATTACTTAATAGAGGGAACAAGTAGTTATAATGTTAAATAGTTATGGGTTGATAGCAGATTCAAATTTGAGTCAAAGAATATCAATTTGTAATAGGAGAAGAAATAGACCTTCTAACCTGTTGTTGTATTTTTAATAACGTAATTTAATTTTGTTTTACTATCGTATATTAGAATTATGTAAAGGATTGTATTTAACAATTTTAGGTTCAAACTACAATTAAACACAAAATAGTATTGTGAAATAGTTAATTTGTTTTTTCATATCGATGTCGTTTGACCTATTGGCATTTCTTACCGAAATAAATGTTTCTTTAGCCCTACCCAAGTTTCTATTATTATCTTGTAGCCCAGAGGATCTCATGTTGATTTAATGGTTTCCAATTCTTTAATATGGCGTATATATAAGACAGATATAAATTAGGCAATCTAAAACACAATAATAACGAGTTTGAAAGTGTAGTGTGGTGTACCTTTCTCATTAATTAACATTGCTTAACATGTAAATATGTATTATAATAAATATGGTTATGGCATTTGTGTAAATTATTCTTCTAAAAAATATGAATCGTGACTCATTAATGACAAAGTGGTGAAATATGCATATGACGTCGGAAAGATTACTTCAATGATACATAGAAAACGCTGACCCAGAAAACGCAAGGATGGATCCAAAACCCTTTCAAGTGTATCCCTCATTAGGTACATATTTCAAGGTTTCAGATTGAAGAACCTTTTTTTAAATTTGTACTTAACTTTTAAAATACAATTAGGATTAAAAAAATACTAACTAATTTAGGTATTTTTTCAACAATTTGATAGAACAAAAAACGAGTTTATTCAGTACTTCTAAATATTATTTAATAATTTTTACATTTAACAATTTTTAAATTTAAACACTATTAAAAATTCTTACATATTTTTTTAATTTGTTAGAAATATGTTTCCCATATAGTACAAACAATAAAGTTGAGTTAATGTACTAAACGAAATAGTGTATCGAAGAAAAGTTTTTAAAAGGAATCGTATTGTACTTAAACCGAAATTTGTTTAATTTTATGCTTTTAATGAAATCTAAGACTTTTGGTTCTAGGTATTCATTGAAATAAAATATTTTCGTCTCGTCTGCCCGTCTGCGAGTATGTTTTTAAAACTAATTATAAATTCGTAGTAAATCCGAATAACATTAGTTTTATTTCAATATGCTTTTAACGTCTAAATCGGGAAATAATTGGAAAATTACAGAATATTTTAATATCAATTGTTAGAACGCATCTTTTTAAAGTTACAGATTACTTACATTTATCATAAGTCATTACAAATGTAAACCTAGTTTTAGTCTGTCTCAATAAGAACTTAAATTGTTAATTATCACCATTAACTTCTAAAAAAAACCCACCAATGAACGTAGTACTTCCTCGAACATTACCACGACTGCCCGTAATGTACATCTCATCAAATCATTGGTCTTCCTAGTGGGCGGTTGTATTAAACTAAGCAAACACAATTCAATGAATTCTATTTAGAATACAAGTATGTATATATTTATATTTCTATATATAGGTATATTTCCTTTTTAAGAAGGGAGTTCATCATTAGCCTGTCACAGCCCACTGCTGAGCAAAAGACTCTTCTCACATGGAGAATATTTGAGCATCATCACTCATTCATCACTCTTGCTCAAGACGGGTTGGCGATTTCAAAGTTATAATCGGAAGTTATAAGTCCAGGTTTCCTGACAATATTTTCCTTCACCGTCTGTCAATGGTGTCTAAATACTCTTAAAAAGTATATATAACTCACAAAATTCATATTGGCACAAGAGGGAAGTTGCTAAAGAAATACACAACAGATAGTTATTGAAAACTTTATGTAATATTGATTTTGAAATTTGACTCTTTTATTTTAACATACACTTTTCAATTTATATCAAAAACATATTTATAAAGTACATACTACATATAGTTCCTTTATTTCTTTCATCCTTATGTGTACAGTAATAAGTAATATTAATTGTCTTAATACATTAAATCATAGTATTACAAGTTATTAGGTGTTGGGTCTATCCTTATAGGAAATCCTTACAAATAGCACCTTTTTCCGATATGACAATTCATTGAGAAATCCTTGGATCGTATTTTTGAATGGTTCATATCATATTCTTACAGAAATTAATATTTTGTAAACCAATTTCTTCATTACAGATGATCTGTCCATATAATTATAAAAAATCTATTGAAATAAATTAAAAGTATTATGAAATTTGTTGCAATTTTGTATAAAAGTTTATGATTGGAATAAGGTGCAATCCGATTGCAAAACGGATTTCGAGTGACGTCATAAGTGTGTGACGTCATACATAAGAGTGGAGACGAATTCCTTGCTTAATGATCACAATTTAGGTCAATGGCTCGGATACATTTGTCGTCCTAACTGTTATCATATTATCCAAAACTAGAATTACTATTTACTGTATTGTTTATTTTTTGATTAAAATATCCATAGAATTATGTGTACATAAATAATTAAACATAACAGTTAAATAATATTTAATTGATTGATACAATTAAAAGAATAAGTGAGATTTATTTAACACATACATTAATTAAATAGACTATAGAAGACTATATAAAACATAAGTTTAACCTAAAAAGGTTTTAACCCATCTAGGTTTAAATAGGTTAGAAATACTCACTAACTGATATATTCATTGTTATCGATTAATTATTGAGACCAATTAAACCAACCACTTGTAATTAAATAAAACTTAAGTAACAGAGGCTCAATAATAAGAACTGTCTACTTTTTCATATATTTTATTTGGACTAATATTACAAGTTTGTTTAAGAGGAAATTAAGATTGAGAAATAGTTCAACGAATAAATGATGAATCCTAAATTTGTTATTTAATATGATAGTAAAAAAATATTCCATGGAAGATTTTTTAAGATATTAATAATTTAAGAGTAATTATTTTATTTACTACATTGTTGCAATTCTTCTTTTTTTATTAGGATTCATTTAATATGCCTTGTCAATGAAGCGAGTCTTCATTATTTTATTAAGGAGCATTATTCAGGAGCATTGATGCGTCAAGTTCTCTACTAGAAGGGTTTTCATCGATGACAGCTATTACTCTGCAACCTACCGTTCGCTTTCATTCAGTATCTTACGCTAGGGGTTATACAAATAAACAAAAAACTATAGTTCTATTGATGGTCTACACAAAATCATCGAGGTATTTTGTATAGGTTCCAAATCCCAGATCCTCTGAGAAATTGAGGAAATTCGAAAGCGTTATTTTTATTAAACTATTAACAATAAAAAAACGTCTAACAGTTGGAGCTAGGCTGATGAGGAAGAAGATAGAATGTGGTTCCATGAGCACCTTTCTTTATACCCTGAACATACTGATATATGGATTTAAATAATCATATGAATAATTCTGGTTTAGTTTAATATATTTCGTAACTTCCATACATTTCTTACTGATACTTTCTTAGTTGTATTAAGTAACAATTGTTTCCTTTTATAGTAACAATTGTTTAGTAACAATATGAGAATTTTAATAATACCTTCAATAAAACTTAACCACAAAAATTAATGATTCATAAAGTCTTGTCACTGTAATTTTAGATTATACTTATAATAATTACCATGTGTAATTGTAAATGAGAACATTTGTAGCTGTATGTCTTATAATATAAATTTTAGAAAAATCCTAATAATAACAATAGTATTTTGTCTATAGATAGCTAGAGTTAATACAAACGTTGTGTTCTGAAACATTCAAATGAAATATATAGCAAGTAGTTACTTCTTAAAAATAACGACTATTGTTGAGCTGGTTTATAATATTATCTAACAGATCGTTCGTAAAATTCTAGCATTTGTATATTATTTTTGTTATTCTTCAAACAGACAACAAAGTATTGTAATTTCAAGGCTCCAAATAAACTTAACTTCAATACAAATTCAACACTTGTAATAATATTTCTAATCTAAAAACCGAACTAAACAAACACAGATAACAATTATTTTTACTTGTAGAATTATAGTGGAATCATCCACTGGAGCAACCCTAATGAAAATATCATTCAGTACTTCACCTACCCTTGTCGAGGGTAGACGGTTTTGAAGCCTTCGGGAATAAAGTTTGATTTGTGAATTTGAAGTTTCATATCTTAAATGGGTGAGTTAAATCTGTTTGTATACTTCAATTATACGATCAATGATTCTAATATATGGAGTTTAGTATAATTTATAACTTTTAATGAATTAGAACGTATATTTTTATTAAACAATTTTTATCTCAGAATGCATATACAACATAATTTTTATAAAGTGCATATGTAATAAGAAAAAGAACACAGTTATTAAGTGTGGATTTATTCTGTTTTCCATATAGTATTTTTAGACATATTTATGAAATAAAGGTAGATATTTTTGATTAAAATGAGTGTATTGTATACTAGAATTTGTCCCGTATAATTCAATGAATGAATAAAAGGATTGTAAGGAAACCGCAGTACTATTATCATGGAAATGTTATTATAGTAATGTAATGCAAATTAGTAATATTTCCTCTTTCATTATGACCATATTAGATCAGCCTTCGTATATTTCACATATTTCAAGACTATTTATTTGGGTTTCAATTAATTCATTCATTTTTACCACGAAATATTTGTAATACAAGGAAGACTGATATTGACATACTAGTTAAGTATTTTAATTTTAAAGATTTTGCTGAAAACATTTTTAAATTTTTTGGGGTTCATATAAAATAAACAAATATTTTATAAAAGAAAAATTGAAATGAATAATTTTTCATATCATAACTATTACTGTTTTAATTCGAATACTTTCAAATAGAATTATTAGTTGAATGCCTACTTTAGAGGGAAATGTTTACGTAAATTACACAATGTACAATAATACATAATATTACAACATAGACTTCTTGTTAATTCATTCATTTTTACCACGAAATATTTGTAATACAAGGAAGACTGATATTGACATACTAGTTAAGTATTTTAATTTTAAAGATTTTGCTGAAAACATTTTTAAATTTTTTGGGGTTCATATAAAATAAACAAATATTTTATAAAAGAAAAATTGAAATGAATAATTTTTCATATCATAACTATTACTGTTTTAATTCGAATACTTTCAAATAGAATTATTAGTTGAATGCCTACTTTAGAGGGAAATATTTACGTAAATTACACAATGTACAATAATACATAATATTACAACATAGACTTCTAGTTAATTCATTCATTTTTACCACGAAATATTTGTAATACAAGGAAGACTGATATTGACATACTAGTTAAGTATTTTAATTTTAAAGATTTTGCTGAAAACATTTTTAAATTTTTTGGGGTTCATATAAAATAAACAAATATTTTATAAAAGAAAAATTGAAATGAATAATTTTTCATATCATAACTATTACTGTTTTAATTCGAATACTTTCAAATAGAATTATTAGTTGAATGCCTACTTTAGAGGGAAATGTTTACGTAAATTACACAATGTACAATAATACATAATATTACAACATAGACTTCTTGTTAATTCATTCATTTTTACCACGAAATATTTGTAATACAAGGAAGACTGATATTGACATACTAGTTAAGTATTTTAATTTTAAAGATTTTGCTGAAAACATTTTTAAATTTTTTGGGGTTCATATAAAATAAACAAATATTTTATAAAAGAAAAATTGAAATGACTAATTTTTCATATCATAACTATTACTGTTTTAATTCGAATACTTTCAAATAGAATTATTAGTTGAATGCCTACTTTAGAGGGAAATGTTTACGTAAATTACACAATGTACAATAATACATAATATTACAACATAGACTTCTTGTTAACATTTATACTTTACTAACAAATAAGAAATGTGATAAACGGAGTATAAAAGAAAAGACATGCTAAAATTCTTTACACGAAAAGAGACTCCGAATGTTTATTGGAACGTATACCGTAATGATGTAATTGATATAAAAAATATTGGGAGTCATAAATAATAGATTCTGATAGCAATTACTTTCAATATTTATCAATTCACATGTAATCGTGCGTTGTCTGATCGGAAACATTATTTGTATACGTGAAACCCTTTCAAGTCGAGTCATTTTAAAAGTAACTTAAAAAATTCAGCATCGTTTGAATAACGATACAAGTGATTATTAACAACATCCCTTAAAACGAAGATATACTTGAAACGAAGTATCAAACTATTGACATTTACTTAGAACGAAGTTTTGTTTGTATTTAATTTCCATTAATTTCATTGATTCACTCTTAGAACAAAACTTTGATCTATTTTTCTACCAGATACTTGAAATGTTAATACGATTCTTCCAAATGAAAATCTTAGTACTATTTTCAACTATTATATACTCATGAGTTGAAAAAACAAAACCGTTTCGATGCCATTTATGTTATATTAAAACAAAAGAAGTTTAAAGTGCAACTACTTAGCCTAAGACGTGCACCCGAATATGTAAAACGAAGTCTCCGGGAGTGTTCCAAATATAATAAGTATTCTTCACATAACTATTCATAGAACGTGTTTTCGAACCTAAAGTTATTATATAGCAGCTATGAACATAATAATCAGCTATGATAGAAATGAATTTATCGATTGGGCATTGTTTCAACAAGATCCAATCGTAGTTTAATAAACTTGACACTTATTTACCGACACCGCCACGAATAAGACTCTTTTAATTCATAGACAGGTATTTAAATTAATTAAATTTTTAACAATATAAAACTGAGTTACATTCTATTTTCTCTTATTATTATATTTTTCATTCTAATAAAGTACAGACACAAACACTTAATCTCATATTCATATCATCTACATCCACATTTTCATCTCGTCGGCCCGTGATCATGCTTGCTGCAAAGTAACTGAATCGTCGGGATATATAATATATGTAGTTTAAAAGAACTATAAAACGCTATAATAAATATTATTTTTATAAAACATTGACAGCATAGAAATGTTAGATTCTTATTATTTTCAATACGTATTTTAGGAAAATGTACACAACAAAAGCTATGGAGATAAGACATGTTGATGTTGTTTCTGCTTCGTTGAAATAGAAGTACAGCCAGCATAGATTGGCCAAAAAACTGTTTCTTGTGGTTAAAATGAGTCTCTATTATGAATATACCTATTGTCGGGGTTGAAAAGAAAATGAGCTTTCTTTGCCTTTACTCATCACTACGAAACCGATAAAATATATTTTGCATGCACTAAGCCATGTTTAAAGATAGGTAATTAAAACAAGAAGTGTTACTATTTCCAGTTTAAATATGTTAATTAAGAATGTAATACGTTTAATAAAATATTATATACGTGGCTGTAAAATTACTTGTTTAAAGACGTTGTAGACAATTCTAGTTTTTCAACATAGATTTTAGCATGTTTTTTCAGAATATAGTTTGTATACTAGCAAAGGAAATTCACCTGAAGGGATTTTAATTAAATATTTTATATTCTTATTATATTCGTTCAATGTATTACTGTTTAAGTTTCCTGTGTTTATAACATTCTATAGTTACGATTATTTTCTCTTCGGAGCTGTTTTTCAAATATCTCAACTGTCAACGGAAAAAACAACTTTAAACGTTTCTCACTTAACTTTTAGATAAAACTGATACTTGGGATGTAGCCAAATAGTAAACCATTTTATAAAGGCCCCTCGTTGGAAGTCCTGAATAATAATGTATAAGAATATCAATTCTAAAATTTTATTTAAGGTGATACTGTGGACCATTAATATTAGTATTTAAATAAAAAATATCTTATACGTTTAAACTCTTGTAGTTCATCTTATTAACATTGAATTTTATAGTAAATTACCTACTAATGTTAGTTATTTAAAACATAATAGTTAATTGGGCTCGTAGAACGTCAACTTTAAACTAGGTACAATTTAAAAATTTGGCAAATAAAGTTTCAGTTCGCTCAACACGACAGCAGGCTTGTTGCATTGCGGAGTGTTATGTAACATAACATGAGATAAAATGGTTAGAAATCTTTCCTTAATCTAATGTCACTATTTTAAATAATTAATTCAATTATATTCACTTAAAGAAAATTCTACAGTAAACTTAATAATGAAAGAATGTCAAACTTATTTTGCTTTATAAAATTCTTTTCGTGGTTAAAACAGATTTTTATGTGTCTAATTCTAATCCATAATAATTTAAATTGAACATCAATTTAATAAATTACTCAAGTTGCGCATAATGACATAAGACTGAGTAAACTAGTTATTATAATTCATAATACATATAATTGGATATCACCCATATCTTATTATCATGTATTTTGCTCGAAATCGATCAATGTTCTTCAATTAAATATCCGTCATATTGAAGATGTGTTTCATAATGATGAATGTGGTATAATGGTCTCAGTTAATTACTAAATTATTAGTGTAGAAATTCATACATAACAATCTTAAAAGTATTAATCAGTATATAATTTCAGTAGTGTACGCTATTTACTCTTTGTGAATTGGGAGAGGAATGAACAATTGTTATATTAAAATACTGGGGATACAAATGAAAAAGTTAAATCAAAATTTTGTTTTTAGAATTATTTAATGTTGTAAAGATATTTTATAGATTAAAATCTTCTCGTGGATTTATTTAGTTAAGCGAATTTCTTTTAACGGGTTTCACTGTTTTTTTAACACTATAAACAATAGTTTTACCCAATTTATTCATGGTATAATATTTTCACAACGATAACTCAGCATTTTTCAGATACGTTTAATATTTTTTATATTATTAAGAACGATTATCCACAAATTTTCTTATATTCTACCTACAAATAGTATGGCAATTAAATGTAGCAAAGTAAAAGATATAATGACATCAAAATTGAAAGGGATTTGGTCTAAGCAACTTATACTATTTCTAGATACGTACTGTCCAATTGTTTCAAAGTATCCTATAGTATATTTTGTACATATTTTCTCCTGATTTCATTTTAAACTTTTATTGCCTTAGGTGAAATAGATTTAAACAAAAACAATTGACCAACTTCGATGTCACATAAATAAATTAGCTCTTGCACTCAAACAATAAAATGTAACGTATTTTAAAATCTATATTTCAATTTAAATCTAATTCAAGAACTTTTTTTTTATCTTTAGCAACACCAAAACGACTAAAACCGGATGATAACACCAGTTGCGTGTTCAAAATCCGTAAATGGTGCCGCAGTCGACGCTGTCAGCTGTGGCGGTTGCTGCTCCTCCCCTTCATACCTATCCTGGCTCTGATTGTTCAGACCACCTTCTCCTTAAAGAACAGCCTCACTAATGGCATGGAAGTTGCTGATGTCGAAGAACAGGTAAGATAGCTTAGTGACCTTGAACCACGCGAGCTAATTTTCCATTAAGGTGAAAATGTTTTGCATTAAAGGTACACATTCTATTAATTGAAAGATGCACGAGGGCGTGGGTTCGATCCTGGCCCTGGCCCAATGTGATTTTTTCGAGTCATATATACTTTCTAAGAGTATTTAGACATCACTGATCAATGCATTCCCAAAGAGGGTTGATGTCAGGCAGGCGGCCGGTCGTAAATATGTTAGCCAAAACTATACACAACATCTAAGGCAAACCCGAGCTAAAGGAAATTGCCAGGTAGAAGAAGATTCTATTTGAAAGATATAAAACACAAACCATCACTTGGTATAAAAATGCGCTGTTCGTGCGAATCTGTGCACCTTAAACCTTATCTATATGTATTTTATTGGTTTAAACGAAGAAATATATTCAGTATTTCCACTCATTCCTTATATTCTTTCTTCTACACGTGCCACTATTATATGGGAAAAGTAATCAAGGTCTTACATTGAATAAGCGAATAAAAGATAACTACTAAGAAAACACAACTTGTATTTAATAGTCCAAACTTACAAGATGCAATGAAATACACTGGGGAACTTAATGATTGATTACATTCTCTTCAATATAAGTTTTCATCTCGACGACGTTTCTTGCAGACTGGCACGTGAAGTTTATATCTATGAAATATTATATTGAGAATTTGTATTTTAGAATATATTTTTTATTATTTATTTAGTTATAAGAAAATGAAAATTGTAAAGTGAAAATTCATACAAAATTTTTGAAATAACCGCTAATTTGAAAATAAAAGAAGTTATTTCTCGGTGTTGGTCTATTCAACAGTAAAATTATTTTTCATCGTGTACAACAATAGTTGCAATAAATTATCTTACAGAAAAGAATCTACAGAAATGTTTAATAGTACCAAGACGGGAAAAATCTGTTCCTATATTATTGAAATAATATAATACTTAGGTTTAATTTAACAAAAAATTTAAGTTTCTAAAATATGAATCAAAATTATATACGAGATAAGCCGAATGATAAAATAAGATTTTTCTAAATTATGCCTTCAAAATTACTTTAAAAAATATATTCAGCTATACTAGAGACATGGACACATTTATTGCATAATTATAATTATTATTGTTTTACTTATTAAAAATATTTAAAAGCAAAATTTATATGACGCTGATAAAGACGTAACGGTCACTAATTTCACAAACTTTTGGAAGACGGAAAGTAATTAACTAATATTAAAAAACCAAAAACATTATTACTATTCATTGTGTTATGAAACTTAAATCTGAGATGTTAAGATGGATTGAATATTAAAATTACTCTTTTGTATATTTTTGGTTAATGAATTGATATACAAATATTAAATTTATAAAATTATGACTTCTCTATGAGTAAGTTTTATCTAACTAACACTTACTTTACTTTTAATTAATCTGTATTTATAATATTACAATGTATGTATATTTACTCTTTACCGAAACTCTAAAAATGCAACTTCTAGAAATTTTCTAAAAATATTTTTTTGTTCCTTGGGGGTTTCAAACACTTTTTTAATTATCCAAAGTTACAACAATATTTATTCTTACACAGAATGTTCTTATATCACTATTAATCATCCTATTTTTTTATTTCTTCAATATTTCCACTGTCGTGGTCTATGGAGATAAAACAGTAATTATTCGCTGTCAATTCCCTTAACAAACGACGGCTTGACGTTGCATAGATAAATGAAAACACAGATCTTATAGTGTTCCATAGAATACCTGCATTTTAATAAATGGGAAACAGAATAAGAAGGAAGATCTTAAATAAAGCAGCATTTGTGAAGAGAAGCTTCTGAATTTCAATACTTTTTAATTGTTTGAATATTTAAACCATTAAAGTTATATGATCAATATAAAAAAGATGTTGCTGAGTACTTTAAAATATTGTTCAATTTAGTCTGGGCCATTAAATAGTTATGCATTTTGTCAAAGAAAATATTTAAATATAAAAACTATTAATACGTAAGCGTTATCAAGAGAATAATGAACTCTTGATGGAATTATACTGCGACGAAAGTTTTGTCACTAAAATATTTAAAAATACTTCAACATGACGGTTATTTTTACAGCAGAATCTATGTTTCTTTACTTACGTTTATTGATCGGAATAAAATAAGATTTATATAAGTAATCTGTATGGGACTATTTGCACATAGTAATAAAAAATACAGAGTTCTTGACGATTGAAGTCAGAAAATTCTATTATATTTCCTTGGTCCAGGTCAGCAGAGCTACAGAGTTAGGTAAGCTGGTGACCAGGTTGCAGCAGGAGAGATCTGAAGTTGCATTCTTTATCTTCACTAATGGAAGTACTCTGAGGTAATGGTCTAATTTGTAATACATTACGCGTTTTCTGTAGGTTCAAGTACTGCTGACGATAAAACCTGATAAAATATAATTAAAATTGCATTTCTCAGTTTTAAGAAGTAATAAGGGATCTTGAAAAAAATGCAATTACTTTTGGTTTCTTCATTCTAAATAAGTACTATCATAATTAATTTAGATCCCAAATATATCTCCGATGATAAAGCCTTATTTTCACTACAAAAAAATTGACATTAAAATTGAAATACGACTATATTTTCTGTTTCGACTTTCGTTTTTATAGTGTAATATTAAAGACAGTGGTGGTCTAATGGTTAAAAGGGCCCGCCTCTCATGCCCGAGGGCGCGGGTTCGATCCTGGCAAGTACCAATGTGATTTTCCCGAGTCTTATGTACTTTCTAAGAGTATTTAGACATCACTGTTTAATGCATTCCTAAAGGGGGTTGACGTCAGGCAGGCGGCCGGTCATAAAACGAATTAGCCAAAACTATTCACAACATGTAAGGCAAACCCTGGCTAAAGCTGGGAAATTGCCAGGTAGAAGAAGAAGAAAAGTACGTACTAAGTACTGAGTATTAGTAAGTTTGGGATTAGTAAATTCATTATTCTATAGAATTTGTAAATTTAAAGTAACATAATCAAATTGTATTATCTATATCAGTGCAAATTAAATGATAGAAATGTAACAGTTACGAATTAGGACGTTTAACTAAAATTACAATTACACGTGTATGTTACGGTTATTGAAATCTTCGGAGTAACAATAAAATTTTTATTGACTTGACATATGGAACATACATTGCGAGTAGCGAAAATTTGTTTCTACTGATTATTATTATTGGTTATGTATTTTAAAAAGATATTTGATTATAAATAGGAACTCAAAGTGAAATCTTTTATGTTTGTAGATTTGATTTTATGTTTTTTTTTGTAAATAAAATGAGAGTTAAAAAAAATCTTACATTTTAAATAAAAAATCATCCAAATTAAAGTTTCAGTAATCATAACTCTACATATTATATATAATACTCAAAGATAAAATATAAAAAATATGAATAGATTAAAGCTTTACGTTCATTTATAAGGAATAATTCTGATAATTTTTCTTACGATATAAGACGTTATTTATTTAGTAACAACATATTAAACCGAACAACAATCAAAATTTTTTTTCGATCTCAATCTATTTTATAAATCATTTTTTTGTATAATCGATTCATAAACAATCTTCTTTCACTCCATGAATATTCATATCGTCGCCATAAAGGGCAGGCTTCTCGACTTTTATATATATTACTACCGGCTCGTATTCGTAACAAATAAAACAAAATAATTGGCTTGCTTGTATTATTTTTATCATTATCAAGTGATACACTAGAGCTTAGTATATTTTTCAATACATTTCAATTGTAATTGAGTAAACATTTTTCATAGAATTTAAATTTTCTTTGATGAGGAGTAATACGCCATAAAAATAAATATAACTGTAATAACTAAGAATATATTTTATTTTTTTGTTTAAGTTCTTTGAATTACCATAATAACTTATTCTAGCAAATGAGGTATAAAATTATTATTTTGCTGTCTTTTAATATTCACCTTATTTATTTTATATACAAGTAAATGTAAAGAAATTAACGACACGTCTTTATGAAGAGGAACGATTAGTGAAAATTTTTGTTAAGTAATAAATTGTTAACCAATAATTTAAGCACATAAAAAAAACTAATGTATGCATCACCTCCAGGTCAAACTTAACGCAACGCTTTGCTGGCACGGACAGTGCTATCGAGCAAATGGGAGAACTACCGCCTTTGACCTTCAAAAATAGAGCTGTTATTGATGGACAGGGGTTTGTAAATGAACTCGCTGATCTGAGGTGAGTGGATCCCAAAAGGAGTATAAATTTTTGCCACGAAAGTACAATCTACCCAATATATTCCGTTTCATATTTTAGTATAATATATGTATATATATATATTAGACCTCTATATAGAGGTCTAACCTTGTTTATATCTTATGCTGTTGAAATATACGTCAAAAAATATTATTCATCACCAGCCTGGCAGCGAGATATAGAAATGTTTACGATAATTAACATTCTTTATACAGAAATTAATGATGATGAAAACTCTAGTAAATAATAAGGCTTAATTTACCTTCTACCATTTAAGATTTCCTTTAGAATTAATAAAACAGTTCGATGATCCTATAAATTAATTTAAGAAGTAAACTTTTCAGTGGACTCTATTGCGATAGATTTCAATTACAGTACATTCACACAGTAAGATGTAGCGAATGAACAATTAATCTTAGTTTGTATAGAGAGACGTTCAAGGTGTTATATTGGAAACACACGGGTTGGTTTTGTGTTTAATTTATTAATATTACATCTTCAGACATATATTAATGATTTATTCGTGAAGCTGAATGAAAAGCTATAAAATTTATTAAATGATCGTATATAATTTCTTATAGTTATTTCTTAAAAGTGCTTTTACGTATATATACGATACGTTTTTCCAAATATTTTTTTTTTATTAAAGTTGAATGGCGAATTCCGTTCTGTGTGTTCTTATAAAACTTGAACCAGATTTATTATTGGAATCAAGGAAATTTTTGCATCACTCGTAGTTTTGATTACTTTTAATACTTTTTTAAAATTAATAACTTTATTATAAGTTTTGGTGTACTATACTAATGTTACAATACTTAAGGAATATAATACAGTACCTTTCGATTTTTCTTAGCTAAAATACATTAAAATTTGTCAGATAAAAAATGTTGTCACAAGAAATTTTTATTAATGATATTTTAAGAGTAAACACAATCATCTTTCATAATTGAATGCTGAAAGAGATAATTTTAAAATTTAACATCAAACAAGTCTAATTAAGGAGGCGTGGGAATTTCCGAAATTATCTAAAAAGTATTTATATTTTTAATAGAAGTAAATAAAAGCTATGTCTACGTGTTATCTCTTAAAAGTAAAATTATAAAAGGTGTTTAAAAAAATATATGTTTCTATATAAAAATAAAACAAGCTTTAATTACATCAAAAAGGTTTTAATAATATTCAACTTTTATAAATGACTTTCTTTTGAAGAAATTTAATTGCAATCAAACAGAACATAATTAAGAATTTCCTTGTTTTTATACTGTTTTATATATTTTTTCTTTCGAAATTTTTGTACAAAAGTGTGTTATAATGTATTTTGTGTTTTATCCATACTGTAAGAATTGTAAGAGGTGTTCGATAAAAAAAGCTATTGAAATCTTTACTCTTATGAAAAATAACGTTAAAATTGCGAAATAACGATCGAATTTTGCTAAGTACTTTTTAACATAACAATTATGGGGAGAAGTTCTGTAATGAATTTATTCTTTTAATATTCTATAAAAGTAAATGTCTTTTTAATATGTTTTTAATTCCAAACCGTGTTAATGCAGTCAAATGAATTCATATAAATGGCATATGGTATTCTTCTAATGCGTTTTGTCTAGGCGCGCCTGCACGCAAATGTGTTTGCAATAGTTATAACTTCATAAAACATACCTCAATTGCCCTCTTAATGACCACATTTACAATTCACTCCATTTGACGGATCATGATGTAGGCAAACAGTTCTGTAACAGGAAACTAGTTGAACGTCATAACTCAATTATAGCAATCAATATTACAGAATCATCAAAGCCTTTATTGCATTCGAATGATTGAATTAATTTTTGTAATTTAATTGACAGATATATCTTCTCATTGCTTAAGATAGATCGTAAACCCAATAGTATGTATTCTTATCAAAAAACTATTACTTTCCGAAGTTTTGCTTATTCGCTTGTATTAGTTACTAGAAGTAAGAAAAATAACACGAAATTATACACGATAAAATCTTATAATATACAGAGCTAACTATTACCTAATTCAGTTAGTATAAAGCAGTTAATTCACATGTATTTTTATAAAGTGATATACAATTATACAATAGATTTATAGATTGTATCCCCTAAACCTACCCCAGGGCCCTGAAATGACCTACTTGTGGCCCCCACCTGCTTTCTCAATGTAAATTAGATACAGCGACGTACGATTTAACTGGCACTTCGCTTTATTAATGTTATGTGTCAGTGGAGTTTATTTAAAAGAAAACTCACATGAATTTTTGTTGTCACATGTTTTAAGTTATTTATATACATATCTGTTATTTAAGGATCAATGAATCGTGTTTATTCATTTATTAAATTCACATTTATCAACTATTTTAAGTTACCTTATGACGTTTTTCTAAATATTGTTTCGCCAATAAAAAGTACATTAATAGGATAGTCACAAATAAAATAGATACTATATCTGGTTGCCCTCAAATAGAGGTTTTTATTAAGTTTAAAGTTATTTGATATTATTTTGATAATTATGTTTTATAAAAGTAACATCAAGGTACTATTTTACTAATTCTGATTTCGGTCGAAGTGCTGTATAATTGTAATAACTAAAGGAAAAATAAAAGATTTTTAAGTGACATTTATTCACTAACAATTATTCACTGTTGATTAAGCGAAAACTAACCTTTTTATCTTCAACCACTTGTAATCTATTCAAACATAATTTTATACTAGAAAATATGACGGCTAGAAAGCGAGGCGCAGTGTCAATTACTTGTATAGGGAAATTAACATAAAGTTATTCATTATTGTGTTATTGAAGGGTGCATGTAATATAAGCTAACATAAACTATGGGTGCGGTACGAGCAATTCATTAAAAGTATAACTCAAAAAATTGGTGAAACCAATACATCAGCTTACATTAATTATTTCATAATTTTAATATGACATTGTATCGTAAAAGATGATTGATTGATTAATTATTGTTGCGTACTATCATATTTTCCTACAATAGTTACTTATAAAAATTTGTAAGTATATGCGTAGGTTATAAAAGATGCATTTGTTGAATTAAGAATGCTTTGATAGAGATTTTTTATAAGGAAATTCGTATTACCGTTCACATTCTAGACTTAGTGGTGATTCAGTATTTTCTTTCACTCACTCTTATCTTTATATTAGATATTCATTAAATCACAAAAATTATATGCAAAATCCAAACACACATTCTTTAATAGAAGCAATAATTCGTTCCATCAATAACTTTCAAACAATACAAAGTAAAAATTCATGTTTTAGAAGTGCTTTGTGACATTAAATAAGAATTTCTTAAATAATTTTAGATTATTTTAATATTCTTTACTTTTGAATATTTAAATAATATGAAAACATTTGGAAAGAAAATAAAATTATTTGACTTAAATGAATCCCACTTTTTAAATGAATACTCGTGAAAGTCTTAGATTTCACAATTCTTTTACTGTACAAACCTTTAGAACCAAATACCCAAATGTGTGTTATGTAAAGTTACAGTAATTGTTTCACACAGAGCCAAAATAAATTCCGGCACGTCGATGACGGAGGTCGTGGAGTGGTATACGAATGCCAACGCGGCACTCCTGACACATCTCACCAAAGAAATTAAGGACACTGATAGCAGTACTATATGGAGGTAAGACCAGTTGTGTAATAACTCTTATCTTTCAGTATACATCTTTTTACCTATTCATGTTTATCGATATAAAAGACATATGTCTTCTTCTTCTACCTGGCAATTTCCCAGCTTTAGCCAGGGTCTGCCTTACATGTTGTAAATAGTTTTGGCTAATTGTTTTACGACCGGCCGCCTACCTGACATCAGCCCTCTTTTGGGAATCAGCATTAATCAGTGATGTCTAAATAATCTTAGAAAGTACATATGATTCGGAAAAATCACATTGGTACTTGCTCGGGCCAGTATCGAACCCGCGCTCTCGGCAACGAGAAGCGGGTTCTTTAACCACTAGGCCATCACTGACTTATATAAAAGACATATGTATTTAAATGAAACTAATTTTCGGATTTACTACGCGATTTTTATTTTTGATTACAAACTACATACCGTGATCACGGACAGACGATGTATGTACATATGTATATTTATATATTACTTATGATGTATAGATTTTGCCGGCCTTCTTTTTCTTTATCTCGTAATCAATTTAATTTATTGTCTTTTTTCTGAATTAGTATGGAAGTAGTTTATCGAATCAATTTCATTGGATAAATCCATTATCTTGGTGATTATTAATATGATAGTATTAAGTGTTTGTTGTTTTTGTCTATATCAGTTGTTAGATACTTAGTCAAACAAAATCATCCATTATTCATAAACTATACAATTTTCTTTACTGTAATGTACTCCATACATTCTAAAATTTTCATATATCTTATTTATAGAACACTTTCTGTGAATTGAATTCTTAAACAGCTTATTATATTTTGTAATTTTCAATTTTATTTTTCATATTAATGTTAGTATTTTATTAGATAGATGAGTTTAAAATGGATAACTTTTATAATGATTGAAAATACATTATAAAGTTTTGAAGTAGTTATTAATATTCCGAATAAAACATTAATCTCAATGTCATTACTTGAATCATAAAAATGAAATAAAAACTTGATGTCAACATATAAAGAAACGAATGTTTTGTTTTAGAGGGGTGTAAAAATAATTACATTGTAATAAACTTTATGTATTTCTGTTAAAGTTACGTTAAATAGAAAATCAACATCTTGTGACATGAAATTATTTTTTTAACATATATTTGTGATGAAATTTGATGACATCAGATACAAAAAAAGAGTTTGTGGATATAAATTACAAGTCAGTATAGTTTCCCTTTTTCTTTATATTTAATTCATTAAGTGGAAGTATATGAAAAACATAAGCTATAAGAAGCAAGTTAATTCAGTCTACATATATTTATATTCCCTCAAGTGCTTTCTTCTGATAATTAACTAAAACAAAATGAGAATTATTCATTTGTCTCTTTAACTTTCTGTTTGGCCGGATTTCTTTGAGCCTTTGAATTACTTAATCGATTTTAATGATCTGCACTGCTTCTAAAGGAAGTTTTAGAGTAACACGCAGTTGATAAACCAAGAAGTAAACAGTGTTTCGTAAGAAACTTCGATGCCTTGTGTATAGCGAAAATCATTGGATAAGTTTACTTATATCATAATTTCTGATTGTTGACTTAGAAACTTTGATTTACTCGTAAGTAAACTTATCTGTATACATTTAAACCAATCAGTTAAGTTTCTGATATAATTTTCCAACCTATCACCTATTAAGGTTGAATTTACTTGACCTGCATGAATTTCAAGATGCAATCATGACGTTCGGAAGAAAGTGGGTCGTAAAGACTCCCTTTGAACACACTTAATTAGATACTCTATTATTTGTTTTAATAACATTATTGGCGCAGTCTCGATGCTTTGATATCATCTTTGTTATTAAGCCAAGTTCATAATAAAAGCTTCTATGTTCGGCTAATCTGTAAGTGTGTTTGTAAAACCGCTTTATATTAAAGAAAAGGTTTCATATTTAGATTGAGTTTTTTGCCATGAAAAGCTACAATAACGGTCTTCTGTAACAAAAATATTAATTTACAATTTAATTTTTTAAAGCAGGTTAAACATTTTATAAAAATATATTGAGTTAAAAATTAAATAAAACAGTTCGATTATCATTTTATTAGACACATTTAGTTCAGCCACTTATAATTTCAATTCATTTAAGTTGATTTTAACATAAAGTGCTTTTTACAAACTAATTACTCCTGCATTACTTTAGTCCTTGACTCAAACTTTGGCATATTGCCAATTTAATTTAATTTGTTCTGTTACTCGTTCCATACTAAGGAAGAATAATAGAAATGCTCGGAAGTTTAGAAGTAAAGCATTACATATTAACATATGTATATCAAGTGGTGGCATTAGTTTAAAACAAATCAAATTAAAACAGTAAGAGAGATGTATAATATATATGGATATACAGTTTTTATGTAAGAGGGACTTATTTCAAATGTCCCTCAATTAATTAATTCGTACATATGACTCAAGCCATACACATCATAAAGTATATCTTCAACAATGAACCCACCCCATGACACATAACAATAAAAAACTCAATTTATGAGTCACACTTCTTCACCATAATAAGGATCAAACAGCGTGCAACATTTATTGAATAAGTCACTTGGATTTAATTTGATTGGGTTAAATATGAGATGCGCACGCGCAGAGGTGCCAATAATATGTAAAATCTCATTAGTTTTTATAAATTTTGCTAGCACTTTGAGTTCATTTTAACAAAACCACTGAATAACGTCATAATAATGAGACGAAACTTCTCAGCAGTCCATGGATTCACCGTGCGGGTGCCGGGTCTATCGCGTTGCAGGGACTATTATTAGATTGTTAAATCTGTGTTTTTGTACATACTTATGTTGAAAGTACTGAAGAAATTTTGTTACAATTTTGTATAAAATACTTCAATCTTTAATATTTTATTCTTATACTCTTAACTAAGAAGTTATAAATTTCTAATAATGTGCGATGAAATGTATACAAAATGCAATATATATAGTAGATAATTTTATTTACATGGTTTGTACAAATTTATATATGCATATATCAGATTATAATGAAGTAAAGTAACCAAAATTAACTGAATATATTTATAACGCTCTTCTATTCGTTGTAACATTTATCTAAAAGGCATGGTCTTTGATTACCTAAATACATTCTTAATGGTAGATAATATGAATTTGTCGAACAAATATTTATGTACATTACATATAAATGTATGGAAGAAAACAGTTTCAGGCTTAAATTTTAATCAAAATAATTCCATGGCCATTTGAAGTATAAAATTATGTAAAATTAATTTGTTGTTCATTGACAAAAATAACAGAAAATTACATTTAGAACAATCTATTCCTTGTAAAAATATCTTTATATTTCCAATTTCTTTGAACAACTATTTATTTGCCTACAGATATTTGGTTGGTTTCAAAAATTTACTTCGGAGTGTCGAATGTAAGGGCATCGCTTCTGTGTTGGGCATTAATTACTTCGCAAGGGGTTTTCTACAGCCAAGAGCACATGAAAAGTAAGTATATAAGTAAATTATTTTCATTATAAATCATAATATAATCTATAAATAAATATGAAATAATCTTTTTTATTCATTTGAAAGTAATATTAAATACTAACTACATATATTTTATTTCTAGATATATAAGCCACATGGTTTTAGGAAGGGATCTTCTTGACAATACACTGAATCTTGTGCCATCCCTCATTCCACTCCTCATGGATATAAAAGAGGACAGCCCAGAGTACCAGGTATTAGAAAAGAAGTAAGTATGGTTATTATGAAACATTCTTTATATAGATTCAAACGTTTATATATAATTTAATGTATGTAAATATTCCTTGAGAAATTTATTACCAAATTTAATGAGAACTTTTACCTAAATGATATTTAAGCATAATGTTTTATCACGTTGAAGCTATTAGTAGAATATATAATTATAAGATTAGCAATAGTCTAAGATGAGTTCTAAACTAAGATGAGTTCTAAACTAGCCTAGTCTTATTAACCAATAACCTTTATAACAAACCATCACTGTGAATATTATGATTACTTGATGAACACTTAAAAGCAAAAAAACATTTACCCTAATTCCTTTTCTCCATACTTTGGTAAGCAGAAAAAACTTATTTATTTTATACCACCTGCAAATGAACTCTTAAAAAGTATCTATCGACGTGCCAACTTCGTGATAACATTTTACGATTACGAGTTAATTTACGACGGACTAAATGAAGGTTGCCAAAATATTTTAATATAACGATTTAGAAATAATCTGTTCAACAAAATCTAAATAAATTTCCTTGTAACTTGATCGCTGGAAATCACTGCTCTCAAATTTCCTCGAAATAAGATAACTCAATAAGCATGAAAATCAACAGGGAAAACAACATTTTGCAATAATTCCATCCGTAAAATATAATACAGCTGTTTCGAATTTCTATAAAATTGTAATCCGACCAACCAATGTTTTGATTAAATCTTCTTATTTAATTTTGTTACTCAACCACCTAAATTCACCAATTCCATAAATTGAAAATCAAATACTTGCAACTGAATTCGCTTTGCGTTTGAAGCAAATGTAAAGTACAATTGCTCACTCGACCTGATTATAATATTTAATGGATTATGCTTATATGTTGTGTATAATTGTGGTCTTTATCATCTATCTGGTAATTTCCAAGCTTTAGCCAGGGTCTGCCTTACATGTTGTGAATAGTTTTGGCTAATTGTTTTTACGACCGGCCGCCTGCCTGACATCAACTCTCTTTGGGAATGCATTAATCAGTGATGTCTTAATACTTTTAGAAAGTACATATGACTCGGAAAAATCATATTGGTACTTGCCTGGGCCAGGATCGAACCCACGCCCTCTGCATGAGAGGAGTTTCTTTTAACCACTAGGCCAATACTGACTTAATTATGATCTTTATCTATTTATATATATATATATATATATATATATTTAGTTGTACATTTCTGCAATATATCCTACATATATCCTAAAGCACCTACTAACTTCAATAATTTGCTCCTCTTATTTCATCTTATTAAACTGATCTTATGAAAATAATCTTCTATATATATAAAAATGGATTGCTGTTCCTTAGTCTCGCTAAAACTCGAGAACAGCTAAACGGATTTATCTTAACTTAGTCTTGAAATGTTCGTGGAGGTTCAGGGAAGGTATAAAAGCTGAAAAAAATTTATTCATTACTGGGAAAACCATAAAAACAGCCCTTTTCTATTTCCCATACAAACGTTTTTTTTTGACATTAGATTTGACAACTAACTAATATGTCAATCATTCTGTTCGATTGAAACAGGAAAAACTTGATTATTTATGGCCTCTAGGTCGGAATAGAGTTCGCCCGGTCAGCTATACATATATTACTAATGATGAAATTAACGCGGACGAAGTCGCGGGCAAAAACTAGTTACCAATATATATGATGATATTTTCAATAGTAAAATGCAAAAATATTTTCTAATAAATCGTCTTCATTTCCTATAACCATTGTATTTTTTTGCTGAAATAACTTTAAAATTGTTTTGCAATGAAATTAGCCAATCTCTCTCAATTGAATGATTCCGTTCAACCTTCTTCAGATTATTGGAAATATAAAGACAGACAACTATTTTCATTTTATTTTTTTGTTTAGTTACTCTCATAGAAAAGGAATTTGCAATGCATATATTTTTCATCACTAACGGGTACTTTAATTGTTTTAGTAGAGGCATACGAACACTTAAAAGACTTAAAATATGTTACGAAATATCTCTCAGTCTGTTTGCAGCATCATAACATCAAAAATATATATATAAGAAAGTGTTTTTAAATATATCACAACATTCATATTTATGATTAATTTTGAATAAGTAGTTCAGAAAAATAGTTACACTAAAATATAAGAAATTGTTTATTCACTTGAATATGGACAACAACAACAGCCCCTTAAGATTGATTTTGAACTATCAATAAGGCTTGCGGTTTAAACTGTATAATATACAACTGTTAACTTATTTTATAATTCAGTTAAACTTAAAGTTGCAAATGTTCTTTGAATTCTATTTTCTCATTTCATAAAATCCTATCCTTTCATATTGTAACAGTCTATCATACAATTTCTTTATAACATTATTTATGTATTTTTGTAGTAAAATAATAAAATGTTAATAATATATAAATAAATAAAATGAACTATGACTTCGACTGAAAGTTCGCCAGGAAAAGTATTATTGAAATCAAAGTGCCGCTTAAAACTACAGCTATTTACATTATCACAAAAAATGTCTTATTTTCTCACTGTACACAGAGATATACATGCCATCAAAAGATGTTAGCTCTTTTTCCACCGAATTTCTTCGATCTGAGTCGGAATACAAACAAATTAATTCAGAGCACGGAAACAGATCTACAAATATACTGTAAACAACCGAATTGAATTCACAGGGAACAAAAAATATTAAAGTGGAATTATGTATATTAATATTTGTGTTCTTTTCACCTTTCGTTTATTTTGTTCTTTAAATTGTATAAATACAGCCTTAAATAAATACTCTCATAATGACAAACTAAGCTTTGAAATAACGAAATTCGAACCGATTTTGAAATGCATTGATTATAAAAATTACATTTTCATAAAATACTTTCAATCAAGTTCAATATTTAATAATCGAGACTCACAAATAACCACATTAAAGAAGTTCAAACTAATTTGTTTTTCAAGTTTAAACTAAGTTCAAACTATTTTATTATTCAAATTAATTTGTTTTTCTCAGGAATCAAAGAATTGTTGACAACAAGCCCCACGCTGGAAGTGTCGGTGAGGCAATAGAATACTTCGACCAAACCGCGACTTTGCTTGGAAAATTAAGGGCTGTTCAGAAGCAATTAAGAGAATACATACGGTAATATATTTTATATATACATAGTAATAAAATTAAAATATTCCATAATCATTTTAAATCATAGTAAAAAAAACAATCCTCAGATCAACACTAAGGTTCCTTTAAAGTATTCTTATCCTGATTTAATTTTACTTTATAATAATTTTACCGTACTACGTTTTAATTTAAACTATTAAATGACAAGTTAAAAGAAATGAATGGAAAAGGATTTTTTAATGACAATGTGCATATAGTCAACGTTTTTTATATAAAGTATATGTATATAATTTATATACTGTGTGTCACAATAATATACAATAAGAATCACGATCAGGGCTCGAAGGTACGACTACTGAAAATCTATCCCTATAGCTCTATAGAGCACACAAACAACTCGAATCCTATAATTTAATACACTAATTAATGCAAGTGTTTCCAGTGAGGGCGTCAATGAAAGTCTCCGAGAAGCTCGACGCAGTGAGGCTGTATGTGGTGGTATATTGGTGCTAGTGTGCGTGGTGTCACCCATCATTATTGCGTTGGTTAGGAACGCCGTCAATACTATACAGGTAAATTATAAATGTTTGTATTTTGTAACGCAATCACATGAAATCTAAACAACCTAAACTATTACATGTATATTTTAATGCTTCATACACCGGTAGGTATATCATTAATAAATAAACTTGCAATTACTATTATTAGGCTCTTAGTAAAATATTTAAATTTTAATACATGTACTTGACATGTAAAAACCAAAGATGACAACAACTTACATACTTTCATTCAGAGTCATAGTTTGCGAAATTGACTACGTCATGACAGACGGACATACTGACGGAAACGGATTTAAAAACTTCACTTTAAGGACGAAAACTGCGTCCAAAAGTTAATTTATTTAGTTAACCTAGATCTTCATATAAGTTCAATGTCACGGACAAGCAACATCTCGATCGAAATGTGATATAATCGTGTTAAGCAACTTATGATTACGAAGAAATACCGCCGCGGTGAATATCACGAGCTAAAAATATCACCCACGTGCTCAGTAGTAAACGTAACATTATGTACATACATAATTTTATAGCAGAGAATAATTACTGTTTGAGGAAACTATTCAACATATTTTCCAATTAACAATTCCCTATGATAAAACATGGCTTGGATAAAACCGATGTTCTGATTAAATATTGCAATGTATTTGACAGTTACAGAATTAAGCTAATATATACAAATAAAAAAATGTGAATATTTCTTCCGGTCATTAATTAACATTAAATTTTTATAATAATTTGTGTGCATCTTAACTGAATGAAACCATTTTTTTTATTTAATTTCAAAGTAACATATTAAGTAAAGGAGGAAAATCGTCACTTTAATTTGTATGCATACTATAATATACATTAGCTGGATGTAATATGTATGTGTTTAACTCTGACGTCACCAATACGTACAGATATATTATTTTGGCATTTAGCTGTATTTAATTATTTTTCCTATTTATAATGTTAATTAACATTTTCTTCAAAAAAGAGGTGACTTATGGGTGGTCGTCAAGTTACCAACTTGCTAATTGATTTTTTGGTTGATTAGAAAAATACTTAAAATATATCTTAAATACATTATCACAACATTGGAATTTTTTTAATGTCCCAAAACGACAAACGAGTCGGGCTATCTAATAATAAGCGATCACCATCGCCCATGGATATTTTACACGGAGAGTGCAAAACACATGGCCGGCCTAAAAGAATACATATATGATAAAAGGCATTTTGGTTGATGTAGATACCTTTCTCCCCTATGGCGGTGAATCCGGTGGTATAATTGTGAAACGGTTATATTAAACTCATTTCAGAAGATTTCCCATACTACAGAACCCAATATACATAAAGTTAGATAATGGGCCTTCGGAGGCCTAAATGTTATCAATTATCTGTGATTATAGAAACGTTTCCAATTCCAACTGGTCGATGTTGTATAGAGTCAAGAGGAAGAAGTTTATTCTGCAGAGAAGTGAATCAGAGGTTTGAATAATACTCCAAGTGGGCACGAACCTGTACTTAGTATAGTAAAAAGCAGGTGCCCTGATGTTAAGTAACGCCTTACTATACTCGGTACATCCGTCTATTCGACGTTAAGACCTATTCTCCAAATGAGTCAAAAATCTTCAATTTATGCTCTTGCCGATCTTAACGAGAGTGCTTGTTGGAAAAAGTATAAAAAAGTTGGAAAGCAGACAATGCAGGACCTGGGTACAGCATTATATTTTCTTTTGCCTTTACCACTATGAGTCCTGTAAAATCACATATACTGGATGCGAGTCAGGCCACCTTAATCTACACGCTCGCAAAGAAGGTCTTCTTGATCAAGTCTGTTAAGGCAATGAAATGAAAAACATTCCTTAAATTACAAGCATACTCCAGATCGATGGAAAAAGTTGTATTTAAGTTTCTATCCGGGATAATAAAGGTACGATGTGTCACCAGAATTAGTCCTTGATCTTATTTGAGTTCATTACCTCAGACAAGCAAGGTCCCGATCACGATGCAATATACGTAATCTGTATATCTTTATCAATTGACAATTCTGAGAAAAACCATGCACGATGAATATTACAAAATAAAAATTATATACTGATTTTTTCTTTATAACTTACTTATATTTGAAACGGACATTAAAGTGGCCGTTATTCTCATCTTAGGAAATCGAGAGTTTAATTTCAAAAAAGACTATACGATGAGTTAATCTATAATAATGTATTATTAATTTAAACATAAAGATCTCCTGTTTCGACATTTTATTATTACATAATATATACATACTTGTACATATACATATTTTAGAAATTCAACTCTACTTTCGTGCTTGTTTCCATCAAGTAGAATAAAAAAAGTAGTAGTAGTAAAAATAGAAGTGTAATGCACATCTTTTCAATAAAAATATTTTTTAATTATAAAAGATTCGTCGATGACAAAAAAAATATGACATACTTAAAAAATAAAACAGAAAGTCTATGAATAAATTTTATTTCACAAAATTTTATATATTAAAATAATTCATAAAAAAAAACTTAGTCTTTAAAGCGTTTGTAAACGTTTACAAAATAAAAAATACTAGATACACGTCCATTTTGACTAAAACAATGTATTTATATAAAATAAATTAAGTCATATTCTACTATACAATTAAAATTATATAGAGAATTTACAAACATACAACTAAAACTCGCCTTTATTGACTGTGTAAAATTACAATAAATAAATATACATAACAGTCTTTGTTTAAGGAATGCTTTATGGATTTCAATATGCTGAAAGCCGAAGTTATGCCGGATATTTGGCTTCGATAAGCTTCAACTGGATCAGTGTTTTTTTCTGAAATAAAAAAAATGCATATATTTATCGTCCTAGCAATTTTTTAATCTTAATATTATATTTTACTGTCTAAAGTCTAAACTACTCTCGCAAATAAATAATCAAAAATCTAACCGATATAAAAAATATTATTAATATTACAAAAAATATCGAAATACCAACCATCTCAACGTGGACGTCTTTTGGCTGATGATGAACCATCTCAACACAAAATATTCCCTTCCTAATAGTTCCTAAAGGACACTGTCCTGATTGGATGGTAGAGCGTTTAGTTCTTAACACCTCACTGTACAATGAATTCGTTTTATCCATATCTTTCAAAACTTGGTCATTATTCAACCAAAGCGCCATGCAACTTGCGTTCAATATGATCGCGAGACACAAAATGACTAGTAAAATTGACCTCATCTTAGGAGCTCTGCCGTAGCACTACTGGCTAATGGATATTGTGGACACTTTTATTATAGCACGTGAATCACACCAACATTATTTTACGCTCAGATTTGCATGATTTTTTCCTGCGGGAGGTTTTGTAGTCAATTCATTAATCAAATTGTATTTCATTTTTAAAAAAAACGTCATTTTAATATCGGCACATCGAGTAAACCGTTCTAACACAAGACTAAGCCAAACATGTTTCTCAACATAAAAAAAGAGTTAGATCTTAATTTGTTATTAAAACACACAAATGCATGCGCACAGACCACACACGCACACACACACACACTTACACATTCGCACACACAAGCGCACACGCACAACGAATAGTCTTACTTATTAATTTTGTGATCCGTAATTAATTAATACTTTAGGCATGTTTATGTTTATACTTTAACTGTATAATCCTGTATTGTTTAGAGTTACTTTTGTCCTGTAAGCACTATTGGATAACCGAAATAAATAAATAAATAAATGATTTACCTAAAATAACATACGGGACTGGAATCAGTTGCCAGATAATATACGTCATGATTGTGAGCACTCATAATACATATAACAACAGTAAACAAATTTAAAGAAATTGAACTAAACAGAACCAACATTCCAATTATGAAATATCCTTATGATTAAAGAAATATTATGAAATTGTTTGCCACTTATTATCGGATTTAATAGGTCTCAATAATGTAACTGACATTCTCACGAGCATGACATAATATTAGTTCATTACAAAAAAAATCGATTTCTCATTAAAAAAATATAAATATTATCTTCTATATATATAAAAATGGATTGCTGTTCCTTAGTCTCGCTAAAACTCGAGAACGGCTGAACCGATTTGGCTAATTTTAGTCTTGAAATACTCCTGAAAGTCCAGGGAAGGTTTAAAAGGTGAGAAAAATTGGAATAATGGCCGGGAAAACCCTAAAAACAGCTCTTTTCTATTTCCCATACAAACGTTTTTTTTGACATTAGATTTGACAACTAACTAATAAGTCAATCATTCTGTTTGATTGAAACAGGAAAAACCTGATTATTTATGGTCAGCTATACCTACATATATTACTCTTGACCAAACTAACGCGGACGAAGTTGCGGGCAAAAACTAGTTTATAATAATTATGATTGGTAAACTTAAGCCATAATTTTTTTTATGTTTTAGATATACGCTCGCAACCTGTCAGAGAAAGCAAGGGAATTGGAATATGAAAAAGAGTTGAGTGATTCTTTGCTTTACCAAATGCTGCCAGCCAGCGTTGCCAAACAGCTGAAACAAACGCAACAGGTTGACTATACTTCTATTACATCGTAATTTTTTCCTTGCAATGAAAAATGTGCTTTTTAAATCCATTAACACATAATTATATAGACAAATATATACGACTTGGTCGTGAAAAAAGTTCATTGTAATAAAAATGTGTTCAATTATAAAAAATGTGGCTAGATATATGTATTTCAATACTGCGTAATCTTCTATATATATAAAAATGGATTGCTGTTCCTTAGTCTCGCTAAAACTCGAGAACAACTGAACGGATTTATCTTATCTTAGTCTTGAAATGTTCGTGGAGGTTCAGGGAAGGTATAAAAGCTGAAAAAAATTTATTCATTACTGGGAAAACCATAAAAACAGCCCATTTCTATTTCCCATACAAACGTTTTTTTTTGACATTAGATTTGACAACTAACTAATATGTCAATCATTCTGTCGCACTTCAAAACACGGAGATTTATGGCTTACAGGTAAACTCCAAAACTATAAAAAAAAAACGTAATAGATATTTCTTGATTATAGGGCGATAAGAAGTTCGCCAGGTCTTCTAGTGAATCATAATATTTGTATGACTTCCCCAAACTTAAGTTGGGAATGAAGTAATTTTTTCAAAGTTTTATATTTAATATGTAATAAAATTAGTGCTCACTTTGCAAGGTTTCTCTAACAACCTTGGAATGATTGAAAAACGTATTATAATTAATATTTCGCGTTACTTTCACTTTAGAACATACTTTTTAATGAACAAAGTGTTCTCAAATTGAGATTATAAAAATAATTATAATTCTACGTCAAATCTATTACAGACGAAACAAAATATTGCAGAATATTTGTGTCTAAAAACATATTATGGCTGTCCATTGTTGCTATTTATTTAATATTTCCAAAGTCAAAACAATGAAAATTTTCAAACAAGTATGTAGTAAACAACTTCATACAAGGAAATGTATCACTTCCATTAACTTTCAGGTTTTGTTCTTCTTTAGTAATGTATAACTACTCGTATCCACATGCAAATATATATACATATACTAGCTTTTGCCGCGGCTTCGTCCGCGTGGAATAGTTACTTCCGACAGATTTTTGGTTCTTCCGACATTCTTGTTCCCGTTCTTGAAGGGGTTTTCGGAATGATCGAGTTCCCGTAGAATTTTCAGGATAAAACCTATGTTATTTTTAAATTAATAATGAAGTACTCTTAACCAACAACATATTTATTTGTTTATTTGAATAAAGATTAATATTATTATGTTGATACAACTTAACCAAATTATTTCGACCAAATTAGGTACCATAAAAACGGTTTTTGTGAGTTATTCTTAAAAGATAGACATATACTGTCGCGGATTGTTTTTTAGATCATTAAAAGAGCTATTATTCTTTAATACATATTTTTTGTGTATCTTGAACCGTTTTCACGGCGCACGGAACGGAAGGCTTCAAAGATGAAATAATTTCTCCCGTTTTTTACACATTTACCACTATATCTTTGTTCCTATTGGTCGTAGCGTGATGTTATATAGCCCACAGCCTTCCTCGATAACTGGACTATCCAACACAAAAAGAATTATTCAATTCGAACCAGTAGTTTCGGAGATTAGCGCTTTCAAACAAACAAACAAACAAACAAACTCTTCAGCTTTATAATATTAGTATAGATATACAACATGCAAGTATTCCATTTGTTTTGTACTATTATGGAGATATTATACAATTTATAACACTATACTCAATCTAAGTTTTTTAATTTATATGCATTTCTTATTAGTCGTTAATTCAAGCAAAATTCAATGAAACCGTGGTCTCTTTCTTTGAAGTTGGTTCAACTTAAGATAATATATATTTTTTTTATTGTAACTGACGCTATACATACATAGGTGCCCGCTGAGTTCTTCGCGTCAGTAACTGTGTACTTCAGTGACATAGTTGGCTTCACAGCTATCGCTGCCGTGTCTACACCCTACCAGGTAATACG
The DNA here is from genome assembly GCA_916720795.1 of Danaus chrysippus. Classification (NCBI taxonomy): domain Eukaryota; kingdom Metazoa; phylum Arthropoda; class Insecta; order Lepidoptera; family Nymphalidae; genus Danaus; species Danaus chrysippus. Next base: position 2,186,327 of record CAKASE010000047.1, on the reverse strand, counting down.
GTAGCTTATAAGAAATATTCTTAGAAATATCTCTTTATATAAATACGTTTTATATCAAATACAATGATATATGTTGTATTCATAATTTTAAGCTATATTCATACTTCTGCATAAAACTCTAATATTCAATTCATAAAAAACTATGCCACGTGTTTTTGTAATTAGTTATTACTCTGGTCGAAAGAACTGACGATTTACTATTCAATTTTTTCCTTATGTTGACTCTTACTTCGTCTGTATGCTTTTCGATGCTAAATCATAATAATTATGGAAACCGTTGTGCAAATAGTAATTTGTGGCTGCGAGACACTAATAATATAAATATTTACCATACACAATTCATTACATTAAAAAAGTTTATTGCAATTTTTTTAGTCACAGTATCTCGTCTGAGACCTGAAATTATGTTTTTTTTTAACTATACCGATTACATTTATATCTGATTTAATGTCTTCTGATACTTTAGTTCTTTATGTAAAAATAATAAAGTAAATTCCCAAGTAACTTTAAGAACTGCCTTCATATAATATAGCATTTTAACTGTAACCTGCGCCCCTGCTTTATACACTCTTGTACAAACACACTTTAAGTAACTGTCAGTTGTTTTACTTGTGTCCATCAGTTGTTCAAAGCCAAGGACATTACATGAGTAAGCTATAATAACGACAATTTGTGAATTGTCACTGAGATTTCAATTTACCAATTGTAAAGCAATTTGCCACTTAATACACTGACATAGTCAAATACGTCATGAATGACACGTCACGCTTTGATTACGTCAATAAGGAATGTGTGACACTGAAAAATATGTTAAATCGATTTAATTTCTACTGGTGTTCAAAGGTTGAACTTATGACTTATATTACCGCAATAATATATATATTTTAGTGGCTTAAAACAGATGGGCGTATGACTCCTTAAAATGACCAAAGTCAGGTATTGAAAGAAAAACAACTGTAGAGGATACAATGTAAAAGAATTTTATTTTGGTCTAAAATGATTTCTGTTTGTGTTATTATTCTGAGTTTTTCTCAGTTATAAGTCTTTTAGAATATATACGAAGATTATGTTATTAATTCTCCTTTAGCCGATATAATAACGGCATAGCAACTACATATTATTCAGAACTTCATCCCTTTATTTCTTTATTTATTTTTTAATGATATCTTATTCTTATTGATATTAAATTAAAGTTTATAAAGAAAATGTTATAAAATTTTGATTCGTCTCAGCAGAACTACATAACCAAATCAGTGGTAACCAACTAATGGTCCTAAATAAGTTAATTTTAGATATTCTTTTACAAAACAAGTAAAAAAAGAAGTTGAAAATATATTATTAATTATAAAATTCTGTCTATTTTTATGTCACTTTGTGTAATTTACCACAATTTTGTTACCCACCAACCAATATATGCTCAATTGTGGGTTGCGCCAAATTTTCCTTCTACGTCAACATTGCTTTGAACGATTCACAGACTATTAAAATTTAATTTAACTAATATCATATATATTTTTTTTAAGGTTATAAGTTTTTTGAACTCCGTGTACAAACTGTTCGATGAACGCATCGAGTGCTATGATGTTTACAAAATAGAAACAATTGGTGACTCCTACATGGTAGCGTCAGGACTTCCCGTCAGGAACGGTAATTATTTTCGTTATTATGTTTTTGTTTTTATTAGTATTTAAATCGTATACATTGTCATTTATACAAAACACGTTGTTTTTAAATCGAATGATTCAACAAACAAATTGGAAATTTATTTCCATCTATAAATAATGCATATAATTGTTAGTTGAGGATTTTGGATGACAGTACAATATTTAATAATACCTAACCGCATGAATGAAATTCAGTGACGAAAATCAATACAAAGAAATTCAGTGGACGAATTTGTATTGTGTAAGGAAAAGTCACGCGAAATTATTAAACTTTATTTTTAATTGAAATAAATGAAATATTCGACAATCGTAGATATCAATATCTTGTCATGTACAGTTCTGATGCTTTTAAACTTTAAAATTATCATATCTACTTGTATTGTAACTTTTAGTGGCAGTTATAAAAATCGTTTAGACTAGAAATAAAAATATTATCTATTGACTCCACCTTCTATTAACATCCAGTACTTTAATATACTAATTTTATTCAGGTAACAAACATGCAACTGAGATCGCCAGCATGGCTTTGGAACTGCTCGAAGCGACTTCTATATGTCGTCTCCCTCACCGGCCCGATCAGGTACTAGGTAATATTCGTCTCAGTGTCTTTGCTTGAGCTTGCATGATACCCTGTTTTGCTTATGCTACCGATATTAATGACGTACATATACTTTGTCTGTCAATTCAAATCAATGTAAGCCTCACTTATTGTTCTTCATTTATGATTATGTATCGCGATTTAATGCTTTAACAACATTGTAACAAATTGTAATCAGGTTAACACGAACATATTAAGATTAGTTCTGTGTTGTCATTATCATCCTCAAACATTGTTACGAGATTTTTTAGTAGTTTAAGTGCATAATAGACCTTTAAGTGAAACTCACTTCTCTATACTGAGATTAAATATCAGGAACATCATTATTCTATGTAAAAGCATTATTATTCTGAACTTCCAGGCTCTTTGTATGAGAAGCGGTATCCACACGGGCCCCTGTGTAGCTGGGATCGTCGGCAGCAAAATGCCACGTTACTGTCTCTTCGGTGACACTATCAACACCGCCAGTAGAATGGAAAGCACAGGCGAGCGTGAGTTTAACTATTATATGAACTAAACTTTATTTAAAGTTTCACACCCATAATATCATTTTCAATAAGAAAACACCACTATTCTATGGAATGGTATTTTTGGGCCTATACCAACAAGCCTTATAGTCTATCACAAGGTGGCACAAATATTTGATGTAAACATACAAGGATACATTTCAATAACACAACTCTGCTTTTGGCTCTGTCCATTAAAAATAATTCATCAAAAATGAAATACACTTACTATCAGAATTCATATTCTTCAAGATAAACATTAATATAAAACCACTTCAAGATATATACTCGTACTTAAGCCTTTTATTTTATTTTTATCATACAAATTACAATAATCAAACCCTTCTATTATTATCTTATAGTTATTATCTTTGTGAGAGAGTACATATTTTGCATAAATATGGAATTCTCAGTTAACATGGCTCTTAGTATTATTAAAAATATCATCAAGCAAAACCTTTAAAATAAATAAAGAAGTCTAGTCCTTTTTAAGTTCTGAATAATCTATATCAAAATATATATACATATATATTCAGAGTTATATATCAAATATTTTTGTAAAATCTGAATTGTCTTAATTTGATTGATGGGAACAAAAGATAATGTCCTTTAAAATGTTATGCTTGTTTATATAAAAAAATATTTTTTTATTAACAATATGACCTATCTCAGGTAACTTGTGGAGTTGAATTACAAAAATTGGTTTAAAATGTAGCGATTCTATTCTCATTCAAATACAAGGAAGGAAAATTGAGTTACTTCATCGCTTAAAAATAATTATGCACATCTTAAGAATAAGCTTTTACTTCCACGTCAATTTGCATCTATTAAAAGCCAATGGGAAAAAGACGCGTCATCTAAAATTATGTGTTATACTTAATAGAAAAGTTACCGGGCAATTATTTAGTATAAATATACAAAGACTTTTTAAACTAATTATGGTTACATCAAATCCAAGGCATATACTAAAGTTAAGATAATTATATCTGTATTACTCAATATCATGAAATACCTTATTGACATTAAACTTCTTACAGTAACTGTAAGTAATTAAGTATATGATTTTATTTCACAGCTATGAAAATTCAAATATCAGAAGACGTAAAGTTGGCGTTGGACAAAACTGGACTCTTCATCACTACACCTAGAGGAGTTGTTGATGTGAAGGTAATGAAGTTAAAAGGTTAAATGAAACTTATATTTTATTACTCGGATTATACTCTTTTTTTTACTAAACTACATAATCCCGACGACGTTTCGATTAATTTTCAGCAACCGTGATCAAGTTAAAAGATTCTCTTTGAGTGAACTTGCAAGTATATATAAAATATTTATTCTTCATATCATATTATAACATCACTTCCTCTCTTGCTTTCAAAACTCATTACTTCCCATACTTATAATACAATATCGGATGCATATATAAAACGATTTACCTATCAGAGTTAAAATATAAATTAAACCTACTTAGATACAAAACTAAACTATATTTAAACTTCCATGCTTCTTTAAATAACGGAATAGGTACATAACATATTTCATTAAATATAAGTAATGTTAATTCTCACATAACTTGAATAAGTTAATTATGTTATGTTATCAGCCTATCAGAGCCCACTGCTGAGCTAAGGCCTCTTTCTTACATGGAAAAGGTTTGAGCATTAATCATCACGCTTGCTCAAGATGGGTTGGTGATTTCAAACTTATTTTTGTGAAATCATAATTCCAGGTTTCCTTCACCGTCTGTCAGTAGTCTCTAAATACTCTTAGAAAATACATATGAGTCGGAAAAATCGCATTAGTACTTGCCAGGATCGAATCCATGCCCTCATGCATGAGAGGCGGGCCGTTTAACCACTAGGCCACTACGTTAATTATAGATTATAGATATATAATAATAAAAATATATAACACTGACCACGCTCAATATAATAAGATAATAACTATAACAATATTACGTAAACAATGTTATAATATATCAATGAGATGCTGTGTTAGTCATCATTTATTCAAAATGCTTCAATTGAAATGTGAATCACTAATTAATAACGTTGTAGACATTTTTTATATATTTTTTAATTATTCTAGTCATAGACAGTGACTAAATGTATTTAGTTACTAATATTATAATATTTTTTGTTGGAATATTAAATATCTTTATTTAGTTTAATAATTAACTTTGTTTAATATCTCAATTCCAATGGATTCGGAGTTTATTGTTCATAAAGCAAACTTTTTACGCCTTTTTCTAGAGACTTATAGGATATGCCTCCTTAAAAGTCGAATATAAATTATAATATGAAAATGATTTCAAAATCTTGGTTGGACTTTAACTTTTAAGCATTATTTTATTTATCAAGCTAAATATGTACAATGTACATATATTTATTTACTGGAAAAAAAGTTTTTACGACCATTTGAAATATCTCAAAAGTATTTAACAAAAATGTTTTTATGAGAGATTTTTATTACTTTTTCAAATTATACACATATAATAAATGTTGACAATGCAGAGCATAAATAAAACACACATATGTATATATTATATATATGTGTGTGTAAGTGTGACTGTGTCAAATCAAAAAATAATTTCAACTGGTTCATCCATTCAGTGGTGATAACACATTCTATTAACAACATAAATATTACATAAACACAATATAATGTTGTAACACACCTTAAGCTACTGGGAATCCCGTCCCAGTGGCACAAACTTAACGCGCCGTTTGGTAATTCCCGTTATTTTTTACTTATACTCTTTCATTCCATACTAACTTCAATCTATGTGCCTATCTAATAAAATTGAACGAAACCTTGAACTTTCTGTTGAATCTCGTTTAAGTTATGACACCTCTTTTAATGTGTCTGACATAGTTATTTAATAATTTTTGTTTCTTAACCTAGTGATTCAATATCATACACGCATTCACAGTCCCATGATGTCACACGATTTGCATTTAACGGATTTTCCATTAAAAATGGTCTTCACGTGTATCATGATACGTTGCGTAACATGATTTAATATTTTTTATTAAAACACCGTTATACTAATAGTATTACTCTGGCAGTATTAATATATTTGTAATTTTGATTAGATTTTCGTGAATTTTTATAAAATCACATAAACAGAGGATCCTTAAAGATCTCTTTTGTATTTTATGGACACAAAACCTTTTAGCATTCAATAGATTCACCGTTCGAGTATCGGGTCCATAGTAGAGGGGAGAAGCTTGAACAGTGCCTGGGACTTAGAACCCAGGTGTAGCATTAAGGGACCCTATCTAGTATGGTATAAAACTAATTAAAATACGTTGTTGTCCAGGGCAAAGGTGAAATGACGACCTACTGGTTGGATGGAAGGACTGGTCCGTCTCCTGTCCGGCCTCCTGCCTCCTCTTTGGACTGTACTCCAAGCTTTCTGACCCGCATCCACTCTCAACGCCGCAGTTCACCTCGATACCAACCCAACCAGAGCTAGAACACACTATAGAAGTTTTCATAGATTTTTACTATTCAAATATACTTATATGTCATTTGGTGTTTTATTAACACTTTTATTTCTTTACATTTTTAGATTTATTTACAAATTATTTACTAGAAATTTAAAATTATATTGAATATTTTAGTAAGCAGATTTTATATGACATATAATAATAATTATATGCCCTATATAATTCAGGTCAGGTCAGAAATATCGCGTATAGCCTATAGTTCTATGAGTATTTAATAGGGAAAAATGTGTAAGCCAAATCTTTTAATGAATCACGCAGCGTATAAAAGTATACTCGCAGACACTGTCTCGTCAGTCGCTAAACAGAACTATACAGAATGAGGTCCGTATTTTTAATGTCCATCACAATAATTGTGATAGCGTTGTTCATAGAAAATGCAACTAGTATGCCATTTATTACGATCGTGAAAAAGTCACTAATAACTAGTACGGATAGTGAAAATGTGAATCGTGAAGTGAATTCAAAAATAATGGATCCTCTATTAAGGAGTTTGGAAAAATATCGAACGAAACGAGAAATTATGAATAAAATTGGATGTCCTAAGAACATGGTTAGAATAATCACTTGTGTTCCTAAGAGGTAAGCGATATTTTTATCTATACTCATGCACTATTCAACTGATTGATCCATAGAATTCCACTTTTGAACAAATATGAATGATTTGATTATATTATTACCAATTTTAAACAATAATCTATTTAAACTAATTATAATAAATGTAATGAAAATAGTCAACTCGTAATTCTGGATCATCTAAGTTTTAATTAAAATATTGTGTTTTTATTACAGAAATGTGAGACACGAAAAGAGAAAAAAATCAAAACATGGACACAAAACCAAAAGGGCACATAAAAGTTAAGAATAATTATTGAATAGCGACTTACTATGTATATGAGGTACAAAGGTTAACGACCCCAAACTCAAGACGTTACAGCCTCAGTCATTCACAGTTTTCAGTTGTTCCTTCATAAAACACGAGTTCTAAGTAAAAATTATTATTACAAAATAATATTACAGTGTGAGCCTCAGATAAATTTCATAGTCTTATATAATAGAAACGCCTACAATATTTAATTAATATTTATTTAAATTTAATAAGTTAAAAAAATGTCTAGGGAACTTAGTCAAAAATATGAATAAATTAATTTAAATGAGTAATGTAAGCAGAAGTAAAGTGTTAGTATTAGTATGAAAACGTCTAGTTAAAGTATTTATTTTAAAATTTATAGTGAGAACAAAGCTTTAATTTTTGTTAATGTAATTTAATATTTAATTTTCTATTTAATTAATGTGTGTTTGTATTTATTTCGATGTAATGAGATCTGAGATTTTCACGAGTACTCATTTAAATGAAACTTATATTTTCGGATTTACTACTCGTTTTACGCGTGATCACGGCTGCTGTAAAGTAACCGAAACGTCGGGAGTATGTAGTTTATGGTCAAAAATAAAAAATGCGTAGTAAATCCGAAAATATTAGTTTCATTTATTTCGATGTGTTTTTGTTTCGGTGATGTGTTTTTGTATGTTAGTATTTTATTTATAAAATGTGACAGAAAAGCAGAAGACGTGAAAGTGAATGTGTTTAATTAAAAAATTTAGTGAATAAAGTTAATGTGTATCACTGGTATTCGAAACCTGTCACTTAGAAGTTGTTTCCTGTCAATAATCAATAAAATATTTGCAATAATGCCAAGAAATGTTAATTTTTTTGGCATTATTGCAAATGTTAATGTTAATGTCTCATAATAATTTACATTATGCTTATTGAAAATTATGTACTTAGAAAATATAATATTATTTAAAGCTTATATAATTTAAGTAGATTTATTGAATTTCCGATGATCTTTATATGTAACCTACATATGATGGAAAATATCGTATTTAATATTGAGTATCATTATTGTATTTAAATAAATTATTAAAAAAACATTACAGAATACACCACCATAACTAGACTTGTCTACATCTTTTTCCTATTCAAAATATATGTACTATATATGTATATAAGATTTTCTACCGTATACTTACTATTGAGGCAGTGAGGCGATTCCGAGATATATGTGTATTCATTTTCAAGATCTCTTATCAACTTATAAAACACTCAAATGAGGTACCTCTCAGAATAATCTCTCAATTTTTACATCCTCTTCACAACTTTTTACTAAATAATAAGTTGTAAATAAGAAATTACTAACAATTTTCAATCTCACATATACGAACTTATGACAGCACCGGAATCTAAATACAATATGGTTTTGAACAAACTAAATCACGGTCAATTATAAAAAAAAAGAGAAATGAATTGAAACTAACTCAATAAATTATAGTGATGAACAGAACTAATAATGTTTTAAAAGTTTATTAGGCATAAAGGTACGGTTCTGCTTCTTCTTCCTGGCAATTTCTCAGCTTTATCCAGGGTCTGTTTACGTACTGTTAATTATAGAAATTGTTCTTAGCGCTGAACGTGACAATATAATTGATTCAAAGCGACACATTGGCGTCTTTAAAGTGAATAAAGATTGTGAAAAATAATCACTCCTAAGTATAGTAGTTTTTCTTGGAAGTTATGTGATAATTAATATAATTTATGAGATAGATAACTATATTATTATATTTGCATGAAAGACAATCTTCTTTTAATCTATATGCAAGAATAAAATTAATGATTTGTTTGGTAATTATCTTCAGATTGCTCAAAACAATTTAAACAAAAAGACTGTCTAAACGGGGAAATAAAATATTTCCAATTAAAATGCTTTTGTTACAAGTTAAAGATTCTTGTGAAAATGCCACTAAACTATTTACTGTAGGAACATTTGTTTTGCAGTGATTTTCCAGATTGGCAGATACTTATAAACGTTTTGATCCCTTTTTAAACAGCACATTCAGTGGTTATAAAATTTTAAGTCCTAATGTATTTTAGGCAATGCCATAGAACCTATTAATGGGTTTTTTAGACATAATTGTAATTCAAATTACGTTGGGTCCATTTTTTTTCTAAAATTTGAGTAGTCCATACATGGACAAAGTAATGGTTAGGTCTTTTATATTAAAGCACTGTCTGAAGAGGACAACTATTTCCCCGGACATCTCTTCAAAGACGAAACGACAAATAACAAAAGAAAAAAGGCACCTTAATTTAATTTTATTTTTTTGTATATCAATCTTCGTAAATGTTGCTTCAAGATCAAAAACTACATAACTCGACACATCTTATCAAATTTATTTTCCTGTGCGAAATTCTTTGTGACAAAACAATAACGCATTAAAGTTTTGTCGAAATATTTACTGTAATGAATCAAGAATGTTTTTTTTTATATGACACAGAGAGAGTGACGCACTTACATTGAAATTCCACAAAGTTAAAGGACGCATCATTTCTATTTTTTTCCATGCTTTATACGACGTGTAATATTTAAAGCCTTGAAAAAACTATTATATCGCATTATTCAGCTAATCTGAATATTATACGAGATTTAAAAATCTTTGAAAACGTTATGCTCTTAGGGTCTACACCGAATTTATAACCTTTTGTTAAGAAAATAGTGACTCAAACATAATTTTTAACTGAATATGTAGTAAATAATACATTACACAATGCTATCTAAGATTTCCAAATCTACCCATTTCAATGTAATAAAGTTTTTCGAATAACTACTTACTCGTTACATATATTTTATCTTTACAGCAACCATGAACGGGGGCAAACGAAATAAAAGTGTCCCGTCCTTACACTCATTCCAAAACTTTATTTCATTCGCATTATACATGTTATTATTTAGACGCCAATCGCAGCCTCAAATTAGACATTAAAAGAATTCAAAATATTTAGTTATGAATATATTTCAATTTTTCTTAACACCTTTAAAGTCTACATAGTAAACTTTTTTTTTTTTTTTTACGTAGGAAATCTTTTAAAGACTTCCTGCCGCGGGGGAAACGCGACAGGGGCATGTGGGATTTCCACCCACTAAACCACCTCGACGTTCTCTGCGCTGTGCGTAGACTAGTGAGCAGGAACGGCAACCAATACTTCCGCTCACTACGCACGAGTCCCGAAAGGGACTCCGCCATCGGCAGGGGTATCCGACTCCGAATCAAAAGCAGCGTGCCGGGAACGCCAAACTCGCCGCTCTTCCTCTAGCCTATGTTACCCGGACGCCGGTTCCCCACCGACGCCCGGAGGCGTCCTCACTGGGGAGGCAGGTCGCGAGCATAAGCCCGCTGCCTTCGACCCAGCCTTCGTCGGCGCAGCGGCGCCGAGGAGGGGTCGTCTTCCCTCACTCGTTCAGCAGCCTCCTTCTGCAAGATGACTCTCTCGCTGAAGTCGACCACCGCCTGCCATGCCCTCTCGCTGCCGACCATGGCCTGGACCACTGCCGGCAACGAAAGGTCTGCGCCAACCACATAGTAAACTTATTATAAGTATGATGCAACTTATTATTATAATCGCCCGGTGAGTTCAAATCTCGCCGGGGCCTAGTTTGAAAGGCTTTATCGGTCCAATTATTTACTTAATTATTTTACTGTTTTAATTATATTTCCTAAAAAAAATATTTTCTTTTTGTTATCTATCAAGTCAGTCACCTTCTCCTTAGCTAACAAATTTGGATGAATGGATGAAACCTCGTACATGATATTGAGTCGAGTCTCGCTCTCTATATACATACGTGGGTGTAGTGGTTACGTAAATCTTATGAATGACTGAGGTAGCGTTACTCCAATTACTACACTCTAAACATTTTTTATACGTCACTATTACGATACTGTTGGTACGGCACAACTTACAAGTCATCATTTAAAAATCCTATTTACATGAAAAGAATGCTAGGAGGATCTTGTCTATCGGTCTTGATTTAGGAGGAATAAAACATCAAGTATTATGTTGTAAGCATTCAATTCTGTTCATGTTATACTGACTATGATGACAATTACACAATACTAGATAAGTAATGAACATAAATAAACATATTGAAAAATTCTTTACCCTATAGGTACATGTAACAGGTTGGGGAAATCTTTTCGCATTATAGTACGTATGAACTTGTAATAAAATCTCTTTGGCTGTAGTATTTGTATCTGGCTGGTTTTGGTATCATTGAAAGTTAAAATTTTAAAGAACGTAATTCCAAATACAAATTAGGCAAATGTGTGATTTTCATTTGTTTTTCGTACTGTCAAGATGAGTGAATCTAATGAAGAAATTCGATACATTTTAAAATTTTACTACAAAAAAGGTAAAAATGCAACGCAAGCCGCGAAAAAAATTTGCGATGTTTATGGACCTAGTGCAGTGTCTGTGAGAGTAGCGAAAATTTGGTTTAGGCGTTTTCTGTGGCGAAACCCGGGTTAACTCGTAATAAGGTGATGTTGTGTGTGTGGTGGGATTGGAAGGGCATTATTCATTACTATTACCACCGGGCAGGACTATCGATTCTGAACTCTACTGCGAACAACTGATGAGATTAAAGCAAGAAGTTGAGAGAAAGCGGCCGGAATTGATCAACAGAAGGGGTGTGGTGTTTCATCATGATAACGCTAGACCTCACACATCTGTAGCCACTCAGCAAAAATTTAGAGAGTTTGACTGGGAGGTGTTAATGCATCCGCTGTATAGTCCTGACCTCGCACCTTCAGATTTCCACCTGTTTCGGTCACTTCAGAATTATTTAGGCAACGTTAGGTTAACATCACGAGAGGAGTGCCAAATCCACTTGTCGCGGTATTTTGATGAGAAGTCCCAAAATTTTTATAGCAATAGGATTATGTCCCTACCTACAAGATGGCAAAAGGTTATCGAACAAAATGATACATACATACTTTAGTTAAATTTAAATAAACTATATTAAAAATTGTTTTGAATTTTCTTAAAAAATGCTAAAAAAAACTTTTTCCCCAACCTATTATAACGTTTCTTGCTTCAAGTTAATTTGTTTTCTCTGTCATATCTCACAGTTAATAAAAAGTTTAAGCCATAAGACGATCTACTTCAAATGTCTTTGATTGACTTATAAAATAATATATATATACATATAAATATATATATATATATATTATATATATATATATATATATATATATATATATATATATATATATTTAAAATAAGAAACAATTACTAATATTATTTACATCAAAATACCAAGTTGTTGATTATAATCTCTTAAGAAAGGTTAAAAATATTCTAAATTTGACCAAAAAAAAGAATATATATTAATTTAAGAGTTGAGTTTCACAGTTGACTTTTCTAAGAATGAATTGATGTATATTCTAGACAGGTCCATTCCTTCAGTAGATTGTAGAGGGATTAGCTGTTATACCTCTCGCTCCCACTTCTACCCTTCAACCAAGTTTTATAACTTTGAACCAAGGGACTAAATACAAGAACTATCCTGATTTATGGAGTCATTACAAGATGTTTAACTGAATTTAATTGAAGTAAGAAACTTGTCAAGTTTCGGACCATACATATGTAATTATAGATACACGCGTTACAGGTGAGAAAATATCCTAAAGTTTGCTCACATGAAAGGCAGAGAAGTGAGGGCGAACGCGCCACACCCATGAGGATATTGAATTTATTCCGCTGGAAAAACATTATTTTTCATTGGAATAACTTTTTATTCGTTTATTAAACTTGCACGTGCACTATAAGTAACTAGTAGTTTTATGTTTTTGGTTAAGGTTCCTATAGACGTATTTATTATTTGTGATTAAGTTATTCGTTTAAAACATGTCGTTTTAAAATAAGTTACAAACTATTACTTTATTATTTTTATTTATCCTATATTTTTATATTTAGCATGTTTTTTTATAACAATTGAATACTATATACTTTGTTTACTTTTCGAACTTAAACGAAGCTTGTAGTTATAAAGCTGGACCAATAATGTATGGTTGATCTCGCTCTGGTGATTTCCAATTATATTGACATAAGACAAGCTGACTGAGTTCAGCCTGGAACAATCAATAATCGGAGTCTGAACTATTATATTTAGCTCCTTGATAAAATTATACTTTATATATCATATTAGATTCGAGGTTGGAACATGTTTTTTCTTATTTTATATTGAGTCATATGTGGTTATATTTGTCATGTTTGTGAAAAAGATTATATTATTAACATAAAAAAGCAAGGAGAAACTGAAGTAGAATGTCTCAAATGAGTAAATTATTTTAAAGTTATGACATTTTTTACTTTACTCGAAGATAATATTTAAAAAGCAATCATTCAAAATTAGAAGTACATAAGTATACATATCTCGACACGTTTAAGTCGCTCAATCAAATTTTCTTCAATACTGGTAGTGATTATAATGGGTTTCCAAAAGAATTTAAGCATTACAAATGTGTATTTTTCATTCATAAACCATTGTAAGCTGTAGTATTAATAAAATAAATAAATAAAAATAATTTGTTTCATTCAAAGTAGTAGTACTAGTAGTTTAGTAGTAGTAGTAGTACTTTAATAGTAGTAGTAGTATTAAAGTGGGTAGTATAATACATATTATAACTATATTTCAATAGAACAAGATTGATATACATATGTGAGTTTGCACCGTCATTATCCATTCAAAGCTTTTCCCTTTAAATCATTCAAGAACCCACTTTAATACTACTACTACTATTAAAGTACTACTACTACTACTACTAAACTACTAGTACTACTACTTTGAATGAAATAAATTATTTTTATTTATTTACTAGTAAACCCGGCGAATTATATATAATTATATTTGAAAAGGAAAATTTTTATTTCATTTCACAATTGTAATGAATTCATTTCGATTACAAAAATGAAGTGTTATTTAGTTGAACTTCTCTAAATAAATGAAAGTGAATCCATAGTAGATACCGAATCGAAGCGTTATACGTATCCGCAAATTATCCGTTTCATTGAAGTGGTCCTTTGTAAACCACATTTTTTGTTGTTGTTAAAGTTATAACACAAATAAAGCGGATGGTTTCCAAACTCGTGAACACGCAAAATATAACGCCCATGTGAAAAACAATGTTTTCTAAATTTATCCCGCAAATACTAAATGGTTTTAAGAGTTCAAACTACAAACACAATACCGGTTTGTCACATGAAATTAACTGAGCAGAGAACAATGAGTAGCTGTCAATCAATGTATCATGCACCGGCACCATTTACTTAAAATATTGATTTGTAGTACATGTTATGTATGTGAAGGCGCTGTATGTGAAAAAAGATTTTCCCACCTTTTTATTGAAATTTTTTGATATATACCTCACGGAACCCGAGACCTTTCCAACGAATAAAAAACCGTGGAAATTAGTTCGTTCCGGACCGGACTTATTTTTATATAGTAGATCTCTTACAAATATCTAATTGTCATCATTACGTCATTACATATCTGCCATTATACGTCAACTGCATAGCTGTCAATTGTGTTTCGTTATTCCAAGTTTTATAGTGACTGACGTTTCATGTCAAGATAAAAAGTATCCTATTGCAATTTTCTGGCTTTAAACTACCTCCCTGCCAATTTTCAGCTAAATCGGTTCAGCCATTCTTGAGTTATAAGTGGAGTCACTAACACGACTTTTTTTATATATATAGATTTCATTAATACTACAGCTTACAATGGTTTATGAATGAAAATCTGTGAACGCTCCGTATGAAGTGTGACGATGCACATTAAGAACAAGCGTACGGGTGGATAATGAACATTAATCTACCTTTTAGTGTAAATATACAGCCTAAAAATAGTTAACGTTTAGATTTTTATAAACACGTGCCAAAGCTTTAAGTCCCTTACAGCTATCAGTCTTTGTTTTATGGTGTTACCAATAATTGTGGTCATTTTTTAAACAACTCCGACTAAGACAAATGACTTATGAAGCATTGGCGTAGATTTAGAAGCTTTAAGGCAACAGAGCTTTGTATTTTATGTAGTTTTATGTATTTCCAAGGCCTGCAATAATTTTTAACGCATGCAAATATTTCTAACGCGTTTTTTTATTGAGGAAACTTTTCTCCTATCAAGACAATGGTTAACATATCTATTATGTAATTAAAATACATTTCTTTTTTCTGCTTGTCTTAAATTATTGATTCCATATAAAAAAAGTCGGAGCTAACTCTGTACTAAATTAATTAGGATGGCTATCAAAAAGAAGTGTAAGTAAGTTTAAAGTTTATGATTCGAATTTAGCACCAGAAAATATATAAAAAAAGAAAAGAGTTTGCTAAATTATATTAATAAATTTTAAGTATCTATTTTCAATGTCATTTAAATTAATAACTCAATAAATGATATAAAATTATATCTTGGAGTGATCCTACATAATATTTGGAAAGAATATATAAACAGTTACATATTCCTTGCACAAAATATAAAAACCATTGCGTAAAATGACTAAAACTGAGTAAAAATACCTTCCCCACTCCTAATTCCTAATTAAGATATATTTGAATGGTACCCTGCCCTGCGGAAATCGATCTTCGTAGTTCTTTAGCTAAGAGGAATGTTTTGTTTGAGATACTTATGTTTGATAGCTGAAGTTTTATTAGTTGAGTCAAGAAAACATTTACTTGTGACGCAATAATAACACGCTTTACTCTGATTGATTTGGTTTGTCGAAGTTTAACCTCATGTAGTATAGTGTCCCACATTGAATTAGAACATAGATCACTTTGAACCATACGATCATAATTATTTTATTGTTTTCTTGTATTCATATAATATTCATGTAAACAATGAATTGTTTAAACTTTTATTACATGAATAATTAATTATAACTCAATGGTTTCAATTAGATGATTTAACATTTACTTAAAGATTATAAGCTAAGTAAAAACGTTCTTAAATTAAATCTATTAACGTTCTTCCTATTTTTTTAGCACTATGTGTAATTTTGGTATTAGGTTTTAAAGTACTCAAAAATTAAATTTCTATAATCACTAGAATTTACATTCCAACTGTTTATGAAAAAATTATACCATGATAATAATACTCATGTGTTTATTAAAGATGATGCATAACAAAGTCATTCCATTTAGTATGTTCCTTTGTTTCTGAGTTACCAATAACATAATATCAAACTATGATAGAATTTATTTTTATATCCACCTATAGTTGTCATTCTGACTTAAAAAGTATAAATTAATGAACATATTGAGCTGGCATGTAGTGAAATACATATACAACCAATTTGTCTAAATCTGACTTTATCATGATGGATTGGTGACTGGCAACTGGTTGGAGGCATTCACGAAACCATCGGGCGCTGTTTAAAAGAGCATTTGAATTATCATTAATTATTTTGTATTTGTGCTATATGTGTATCGATATAAAGCATTCTTTTAATTTTGTCAAGCGGAAAACTAATCTTTATTAATGTATCAAATAATTGTTTATGCTGCAAAAAATATATTTGAAATAGCCACAATATAAGGGATTCGTTAAACAATTTCGTCGGTGCAAAGAATTAACAAAGTTATAAATAGCTTTCGGATATTTATAATATAATAATTATTTTAAATTATCCTAATAGTTTATTCATTCATCTCTAAACTCTACTACAATTAATAGCGATGTTATTTGCAATCACTTTTAGGTATAATAAATAACTTCGCAGGGATTCTGAAGCATCGGAGACACATCTATCAAATCAAATATCGTGGAAAGTATACCACAATATAAATCATATACCATAAGCTTAATAATATATATTATACTATATCGGAACATATTTGGTATAATTAGCTTACATACTATCAATACTCTATAAAATATTAAAATGTATACAATTATAAGTCATATTTAAAATGTTAAGTGCATCTAATATATATTACATCATATTAACACTAAGACACCCCAACTCCATCTACTGATTCTGTTGGAACTACAAAAATTATAATATGTATGTAACTCCTATTACGGCGCCACCAAACAAATTCTTCTATAAACTTGAATAACCTAATATTGAGAAAATTTAATCACAGCGCTAACTGGCGGAACAAACTTCAATTAGAATTTAATATTCAAAATTTTAATCACAGCGCCAACTGGCGAACTCATTTTGAACTAAAACCTTAATACAAAAATTTAATTCCAGCGCCAACTGGCGGACATTACTTCAACTATAAAATTAATATTTAAAATTCGCCACAGTACTCGATGAAGTATTAAAGAACATTCGACGAATTCGTTATAAGTGTTGTGGTGTATTGGTGCGAGAACTTGTGTTTCATCGAGAAATCAGGGATCGATCCCGGTCGACAATTTATCTTTTATTTTATTATTGTTTTTTTTTCCTTTTCCTGAATTATATTGCTTATTTAATACAAATTCTACCGTGGAGAAATTACTGTGAAAAGTGGAACAATATGGTTTTTACTTGCAAAATTTGTACTGATAATATTGCAGTGACACGGAAGCGAATTAAGTGCAGTCACTGCCTTTTATACTACCATTCCGAGTGTGTTAAAATTGGTAAAGATTCAGTCGGTATAAGAGCACATTGGAAATGTCACAATTGCAAAATTTTATATGGACTTAATATGTTAAGTCAAACAGAAACAAGAAATGTATTTTAATTAATAGATATCTTAACTATTGTCTTGATAGGAGAAAAGTTTCCTCAATAAAAGAACGCGTTAAAAATATTTGCATATAAAAGGTATAGTATTGCAGGCCATGAAAATACATAAAACTACATAAATATCATATATGTACATCATATATGTGTCATCCATCAAACAAGCATGTTGTCTTTACTGTGCACCGTATAAAAAAATTCGAAAACAGTACTATAGTCCAGGCGCTAGAGGTAGTTGAGTATGCAAAATCCGAGTGACGGCAACTGTGACCGGATTCTTATAGCTGAGACCCTAAATAATGACAAAACATATCTTGCCGCCAGGTGTTATGGTCCCTTCTTGCTCCCTTCACATCTCCTCTCCGCCCATACAGTAAGCATAGCGCGCTCACTTGTTTAGTGTGTTTCTACATCTATTGACGTACAGAAGTTGCATTTTTAAGTATTTTATTTATATATCATATAAAATAATAGTATTTTCGTAAATTCTTAGGGTCTTTTCAAAGTGTACTGTATTGAAAAACGTAAAAAATGTCGTTAGAAGTGGTTAATTTGAAAAGAAAAGAACAATTTTGCTTATTCTGCGATAATTCAAGTGATTTAGTGAAGCACCCCCAGGCCAAGTACGTTGCTTCATATCAAAGAAGCAGCAAATAGGAGAAAGGACAGCATTAGTGAGAAGTTTTCAAAACTATATGATCCAGACTCCACAAAACAAGAATTTTCATGGCATCAAGACTGTTTAGCCACTTATACAAGTGAGGAGAAAATAAGGCGTCGAGAAATTGCGTTGCATAAAAAAGATGAAGAAGAAGTGTCTGCTTCAACTTCCAAAGCAAACGTGGAGGAGCTGACTCCAAAATCTCTTTCGTCATCAAGGGAACCGGCAGCGTTGAAAAAATCGTTGAAATGCATATTTTGTAAAAAGATAACAAGAAACAAAGATAAGCAGTTACATTTATGTTCGGAAATTACAGCAGCGGAAAAAATTTTTAGTACTGCACGTAGGAAAGAAGATCATGTTTTCACTGAACTGAGTACTTGTCAACGGCCTGAAGATTTATTTGCTATCGGAGTGAGATATCACAAACATTGTTATCTTGATTATTTAAGATTACCGAGAAGTTCTGAATTGCCAGCTGGTCGACCTTCAAATCAAATCCCTAAAGAAATACTTATCGATGCATTTGACAAACTAATAAATGAAATTAAAGACCGGTTACCAACTCATTCTCACATGTGAAAATAAAAATGATTAATTTTTTACCTTCTTTAACTACATTTATGCTTTAATTAGCTGGTTTTCATATATAACTTTAATTTTTTTATCAGTAAAAAAAAAATATTACTGTAATTTTTGTTTTTTTTTTTTATTATTTAAGTATCCATCTTCACTTATAACACGAGAAAATACCATAAATTATTACGAAAATAATCATTAAAGCGATTTTATATCATGTACTAAATACATTCCCTTTATTAACAAGAGAAGAGGGGGTAAAAAAAATGGACCAAAAAATTGACCGGCAAGATCCACATTATTATTCTTTGACCTTTTCCTCACTTAAATCCGTTGGCGAAATTTGGTACTCACATTTTGCATACTCACTTACCTCTAGCGCCCGGTCTACTAAAAGTGTAAACTTAACCGCGCTTTTGTTAGCAATCTATAGAACTAAAAGTTAGTCATAGAACGAACAGTGTTTTGCAAGTAAATTACTGCAATAATTTAAGTTAAAGTGATTGAAAAACACATATTGTAATAAATAGTGCAAATTGTTTTGTCTTCCTACCTGACATTAATAAAATAAATTACGATCAGCACTACTCGATGAAGTATTAAAGAACATTCGACACACTCGTTATAAGTGTTGTGGTGTATTGGTGCGAGAACTTGTGTTTCATCGAGAAATCAGGGATCGATCCCGGTCGACAATTTATCTTTTATTTTATTATTGTTTTTTTTTCCTTTTCCTGAATTATATTGCTTATTTAATAAGCGGATACGACAAAGATTCGCAACAAGATTTCAAAAAAATAGGCGGCAACCCATCCGGCCCCGAACCCTTGTCTATTTGTAACGTTTTCAAATATTTCTTAATGAGGTTAGTACTTAGTGTAACAAAACCGATCGATAAATTACTGCAGCAAGAGGCATGATTACTCGATGTTATTCCTGGGGAGCTATAGCTATCAACAGGCTCTGCATACACCGACTTAAAATAGTCATTAAATAGCTGACATATTTTGTTACCATCACTACCTACCTCATTCCCAAAGAACATATTATCAGGTATACCAGCAGCAGCCTTTTTAGACTTAACAAAAGTCCAAAAAAACTTGCTGTTTTTATTAATTTTTATCTCCGATTGATATATGTATGTGTCG
The DNA here is from genome assembly GCA_916720795.1 of Danaus chrysippus. Lineage (NCBI taxonomy): Eukaryota > Metazoa > Arthropoda > Insecta > Lepidoptera > Nymphalidae > Danaus > Danaus chrysippus. The sequence goes on along the minus strand of CAKASE010000047.1, from coordinate 2,166,085 downwards.
TAACAATCAATTTGCACTTGTTTTTGACGAGCCCGTAAAAGACTGAAAGTGTCGTAGTCGGATGAACGACCATAGATCTTCCATCGCCTATGAAAGTGCAATTTATTACGAATAATTTTGATTAATCCGCGAGAATACCAAAAGGGGAAATGTTTATCACCTTTCATAACTTTTGTTGGAACATGTTGAGATATTATAGAGTTAATAGTATCATAAAACATATCAACGGCATCGGAAACACTACAAGAACTCAATAAGTCACACCAATCAGTTTTGGCTATAATGTTATTAATTTCATCATAGTTGGCTTTTTGAAATAAGCGAATTTTACGCGGTACTGAAAAGTTTTGGGTGGTATTAGAAAGATTTAATTTAACATTAAGTGTCGGATGGTGAGCGTCTTCATTAACAAGATAAAAGTCACTAGGGCTTACTGTGCAATGAGTGTTACAAATTACTAGATCTAAGTAACGTCCGTTAACGTTAGGAACACAGTTATACTGCTTAAAATCAGTAAAGTTTAAAAAATTAAATATGGAATCAATACCAGGGTCGTTATCATTAAAATTACGTAGATTCATAAATTCTCCAACTCTATCCCAAACAGCATTAGATATGTTAAAATCTCCAACCACTAAATAAATATCATCAGGATACAATAGTACTTCATTTGAAATAAGTTCAAAAAAATCACAAAGACATTCACTATGGTAACTGCCATGAGGGAAATAACAACAATAAACATGAAATCGTCTTGATATGGGTTCCAAGTCAAGTACGATAGAGACCTTAATTATCTCGGCGGCATGATTTTTAACCACAATTGATAATGATGAACGAACCGATATGTCAGACTTCACTGCAACTAAAACGCCACCACCCATACTATCACTGCGCTTATCATAGTTACGATCATGTCGATACACCGAGTATCTGGAATCAAAAAGTTCTTCACTAAAAATACCCTCACAAAGCCATGTTTCGCTTAAACAAACAATATCATAATCAACATTAATTATTTTCCTGAAAAAGGAATTAGTCTTAGTACGTAAGCCGCGTACATTTTGATATAAAATTGCAAAGTTTTTAATCACTGTAAACACAAGGAATAATTATCATGTTACTAGTCCTTATAAATACATTCGCAGGAGAGAGCATATTTAGGTATGTGTTAGATATTAATACCAATAATTTTTTATGTCCAAAATCGTGTCCAAAATAGTAACATAAAATAATCTGACGTCCCATAGCTGTGCTCAAAATACTTGATTCCAATAACATAATTATTAACATAAATAAAACAATATAAAATATTTGAGAAAGACATACAAAGCTACTTATACAATTTTTTTTAAATCACTAGACTTCACGAAATGCAAAACCGGACTCGTGTTAGAACGCCGGGCCATAATGCTGCAGTTTTTGACCCACACGAACTCATAACCTTTATCTTTTGCCGCTTTCTTAACAGATTGCAATAAGGCTTTATTTAGACTAGTGAGGTGGTCATTAAAAAATATTGAATTATTGTTACCATTGAAGCCTATATCACAACATTTCAGTTTTAGTTTCCTAACCGCAGACAAAAATTCATCCTTTTTCCATCTACATATAAAACGCACGATAATCGGTTTAGATTTCTTCACATCGTTTTTTTTAGAAGCGACTCTGGTGATGAAGTCAATATCCGTGTTTATATTAAATTGTAAATTAATGTAATTGTTAAATCCGTGTTTATATTAAAGTGTGTTTTATCAAAAACTGTTTGTAACAACGAGATCAGGTTCTCATTTTTTCTTTCTGGAATTCCATAAACCTCAACATTAGATTTTCGGGCCCACTGTTCTCGGTTATTATTATTAAATTCAATTTCTTCCACAGAACTGCACAGCTTACCGATTTCCATACATTTTTGAGTTAAAACATTCATTTCACCTTCACAGCATTCAATTCGTTTATTAATTTCATAAAATTTTGAATTTATAAAATCCAAACTTACTTTTATTATTTCAAATTCTTTTTGAAATGTTTTTAACTCTTCTTGAATGGGATACATAAAAGTTTTATAATCACCTTTTAAACTGGCTAATTCTTCTGAGATTATAGATCTAATCAATACAATAAAAGATGTTTTATCAGCAGAATCCAAAACAAAATCCTCATATATACCAGAAGCAGCACCTCTACGCGAGTTTACATTACTTTCATTGGTCTGCACTCGCACTGGTGTACTGTCGTTTCTCGCAGTTCTGGGTTGATTTATTGTGCATTCAGGACAAATCCAGTGTTTTTTTAATTCCAGTGATAATTCTTTACGTTTATCGGTTGGGTGTAGGCATCTAAAGTGATAATTATGACCACACTTTGTACACAACAAGCAGTCACTAGCGACACCTGTCGTCAAATTGCAGCAAGCAAACTTCATTTTAACTTGTCTTACAAATAAGGCGCTCAGAAAATTATTATAATTATTTAAAAACGCATATCGGTTCCGGTGGGGTTTGAACTCGGAATCGTCGCGGTAAGTAAGGAAATCAAAAAGCAAGCTTACTATACGTTGGACCAAACAAACTTTAAGTTATTGTATCGAAACTAGGCTACTTATAATAATTAAGGCGAAGCTTAAAGCCAGGTAGCACATTAAGTTCTTTTGTTCTTCAACGGTCACACTAAAGGTCACTGCAAGGGCGTAGGTCACACTAAAGGTCACTGCGTATTAACTAAATGAAATCACCACTAAAACTGTGAAATAAAACACTCACATATAGGAATACTTGTTAAGATGCTGTTCAAACAAAACTGTACGTTAGGTATTATTATATTAACACTATTTATGCGATTATAAGACGGACTAATTTAACAACGTGTGTGCTCGCGTATGTAACAACTGAGACTATATTATTGCATATGTAATTAGTATTTATTGACTTTGAGTGATATTTAATTAAATATTTCTTCAAAATATCCGGACTCCGGATCGTCTTAATCCCAAAACTTCAAACGGGGAACAAAAGTTCTTATATTAAAAATGTAGGAAATAGTTTTAAGTCACAATGTGTGCATAACCATATTCAGCTTTTGTTTGTTGTAAACCTCATTGAAATGCTCTAGAAGCTTGTTCCGTGTGATAGAATTGTATCTCTTGAAATTGACATTCTGGTATGTTTATATCCATCATATGGACAAAAAACATTGAATTATGAAATGCAATGTTTTCATTATTTTACATAGCATTATCCTTAGTCGTAATTTTCATTATCATAACATACGAAGCGTTAACAGATTTCATCAATGAATTCGATTATTATTTTATTCACAGTTATCAAATGAAAAACTTGGACCAAGCGCACAATGTGCGCCGCACATTGAAAGTGACGTAACATCACCTCATCGTTGCGGTACATTACCTGACCAATGAAAGGATGATGGACTTGCATCAAGCGGGAATATTTGAATGAACGTCACTTAACATACGCATTCGATAGAAACGAAGCTTTTGATAAATACCTAGATTTTAATTACATCTTTATTAATTAATTGGTATAACATTATTTAAGTATGTTTAAAATATGCCTCACATTTGTGATAGTACATATAATATACATATATATATACATATATATATATATATATATACATATACTAATTATGTACATATGTATATATTTTATCCCAAACCAAATCAGTATATATACTACAACTGTTACCAATTAATACGCAATATGTAGTTCGACAATTTCTTAAACTGATACTTTTTTTTTTAAACAATTATTCCTTAGTAGTCATGTAGATGTTTATTAAACTCGTTTTCAAACATTTAGTAATCTACCTGACATAATATCATAGTTTTACAGTACAGTAGATGACACATCAAACCAAGTTTTAGATATTTTTAATAATTAACAGTTTATATTCCTTATACAGATTTTTTTATAAGATCTCTCCTATATTTTCAAACTGATATGACATTCGGACTGCAGGCTCGTTTCTTTGTTTTTGTTAGCCATCGTTCTATCGACACCGTGAATGTAAACGTTGTCTTGTTAAAATACTACATTTTTGTCATTCTCCAGGAATATTAAGAGAAAACATAATCGTTTAATAGATTCTGGTAATCAGTCGCCGTCATATAATTTTTAATATATCAAATCATAATATAAATCATGCCAATATTTGTATATGTCAGAAAATAACACGTAGTTATAAAATGGTTTCTGTTATAATTATCTGATCATTTAAGTCCATTTATAATAGTGAGCTAGAAATATTTTTTCATTATTAATGGCGGCCAAAATCTGATGCTTTTATTTGGCTAAAAGTACGGTCTAAAGAAAACTGCCTGGCAACGTGATGACAAAGCTCCCGTCACTGATAGTTGTACTAAAAACCCTACTTGACTGCGAGAGAAAATTAATCACTAATCAGAATTCGATGAATTACCTGAATCCGTTCGTCAAGGTCACACATAATCATGCGGATTCTTATCTGAGCGACACTACAGCTAAGTAATTTTGTTTATTTAAATTGTATAATATGTGTAGTAATACTTTAAAAGTACGTTTTGTTATAAAACAAATATGTGATACATAATATAGTTCTTGAAATAAAAAACAAGTTTAGGAAAAGCTAAAAAATGTCCCTTATTCAAAATTGATATTTAAATTGAACTAATATTTTCGGACAACTTTATGTATTTTATTATTTTTAAAAATTACATGCTCCCCACGTTTAAAGTAAAGTATATACAGAAAATATTTTTTCTACTCGTTTCTCTTCGTTCATATCCTTACCATACTACACTCGCACTTGTTTTGTTATTACGAAACTATGATACTATTACTTCTTCATATAAATTCATCAAAATTTTAAGCTGGCGTATAATGGTTGAATGTGTTTCTTACAACCAAACTTGATTTGTTCCTTAGAACTAAAAGCCTTTTCCAAAGATATGAGCTACTGCATATAGTTTAGATATTACCTGTATAGTGGTTATAATATGTCTGAGGATCAGTATAAGGACTGGTGAAGCAAGCAACACGACCACCAGCACAAAAAACGCCCAAGGCCAAGGTCCGACGTGCGTACCACACTTCATGATCAGCTGATTTCCTGAAATTACACATTCACCTATTCTAATTTTATTCCAGACTATGCTTAGCTGCTATACAATTGTTCCACGTGTATACATAACGGTCATATAAGCCATAACTAATTCGAATGTCAATTATAATTTGATATGACATTATAAAATTCGTTAACACCGATTTGAATGAAAATTATACAATAATGGACAAATAATTTGACGATTATCTAAATAAATATGTTTCATTTTTATATAAAAATAGCTCGGAATAGAATTCGGAATTAGTATCAAAAAGTTAAAAAAATATAAATATTCTATAAAGGCAAAAATTTGGTAATGGAATTCCAGTTGGCGCTTTCATCAAAATGCCTATTTTGGTCGAAATAGTGAATGGTATTTAAAATGAACATCGGTTTCTCTAGTGGCACGTATTCATTTGTCACTGAGGAACAAGTTTTGCAATAGGAATGTGGTTGAATTAACCTAGAGATTACACTTCTCTAGAGAACAATGTATTGATTGTGAAAATCATATTCGACGATGTACGTATTTTTAACGGAGATTTTTACATTACAATGAGCATATTCGTCATCAATTATGATCAAAAATTGCTAAACTGTAAATCTCACAAAAAATTAAAGGAAATTAGATATAGGAATCTTTTCTAAAAAATCATATTAACAACTGCTTAATATATTTTAAATCCTTTACACGAGTAAATAAGAATTATGGATTAAGAGTTTCATATTTTTTTCTTTATCTAATTTGAATTCATTACAATTCATGTCACATAAGGTAACTTTAAAAATTATTAAAGTGGAACTTAGCCAAAAACCTTCCTGCCAAATTATCAAGTTTCTAAATATATTTCAGTCAAAATTAAAGCATCAGAGACACTATTTAGTCTCGATTTCTATAAAGTTCCATTTAAATACTATTGTTGTTTTAAAACAAACACCAGAATTGGTTATAATACAATTTCAATTTAAAATTATAGGTTTATTGAAATTAATATTGTAATTGAAATTTGAATAACAATATTGGCCTTTATGGATATCTTTATAATGTCGTTTTACAACCATTTAAATTACACTCGTTACAAAAGTGATATAATTTTAATAGTAACTTTAGGTACATCGAAAATATTAATTTGTACATATCTCTTTAACTGCATCCAAGAGAATCGAGTTATCGTAGTACGAGTAGGAGTAGATCTTGCAGACTCGACGTTATTGACGAGTTCAGACGGATAAGAGAATTTAAAATAATTAACATTAAAATGTCTCAGGATAAATTAGGTGAGACTAAAAAGCAGTACTCACCCGAGCAACAAATATTCGTTAAAAAGCCATTGGCTTCTCGTCAAAAAGTAGCTCCACGTTATACTCGTACGCAAGATACAGTTACGGTCTCAATCTCCCAATACATACATATATAATACATATATACTTGACTACTATCACTCTTTTTTAAAACACATCAATATCCAAGAGTTACGAGAAAAAGTAAAGGCAGTTCCCATCCAGTTAATTAATAAAATCCCTCGTCTTAATAATATAACACTTTCGTTATTTCAACCTCATATAGAATATTTAAAAGAAAAGTTTCAAACTATTCTCGACCAATCGCAGTCATTTGAGCTTAGTCGTGCTACAAGAGGTCTTGTTGACGGTCTCGGTTCCGTAGTAAAAAGTATAACCGGTAACCTTGATTATTCAGATGCGATATAATTTAATAACTCAATAAAATTACTTCAAAATAACGATAATAAATTATTAATGGAATTTAACAATCATGTCTGCCTGATGAAAGATTGGGTAACTCAGTATTCGAAAATTATTGATAACATAGTAGATAATCAGAACAAATTAATTATCAGCATTAGTTATAAATTTTAATCGAAGTTTACAAGAAGAGAACCAGGAATTATATCAATACATTCATTTAGGACAGGTTATTTTTATTATTAACAATAACGTTGATCGCTTATCATAGTAAGTTACATATCGTATCGTATTAAGTTACAAAACTTTTTAGCATTCATAAAGACAACTATAGCTCACCACGATGTCATCAGTTTAAATTCAATAAGAAGTATAATTGATAAGTCACGTAGCATTTACGGTAGTAATCGAGTATTATATATACATAGGAGCCCGAGAGTATTAATACAATTGAGTTCATATTATAAAAGTAATTTAAATAATTATAATACATATATGTATAAATTCCCAATTATTCCATCCCAAACATATAATTTGTATAAAATATCAATTACTCCTATCAAATTCATGAAGTTCTTATACCTACCACACGCCCGATTCCTTGCAATCCATCTGAAAGATTTCATGTACATAGAGGCTGAATGCCCGAAGCCCACTAAAGGGTATCTATGTGAAGAGATACACAACATGTACAGCCCGACATCGCCTGATTGTATAACAGCTCTTGTTACTACGCAGTAAAAATTCCTGATTGCAACCAGTCATCGCATTTCAATGTCAAGACGTTGCGGTCAAGACGTCTCTAAAATTATAATTAGAATACAAGTTTTAAGTTAAGTTAAGTTAAATTGAGTGATTAAGTTTTATTAATTCTTGGAAATTTTTGCATGCTTTTTACTCGTAAACTATAGTGTATCGTATTTGATACAGTAGGCTAATACACATAATATGTATATTTCTTATTTCAGACTTACATTGAATGAAATTGTCATTCTGTTGATAATGATATTTATTTACTACCACCTGAAAATGCAAACGGAGTGTTGAGTAATGAAGATTTTGGAGACGAATATAACGTCGAAATCAACAACCTACCACCGAGCTTGTTGAGAACGAATGCTGAGTTGCATGGACCTAATTCAGAAGATTTTAAAAGTCAACAATTAGGTCTTGGAGTTGAAGTAGATCAAGAGCCAGATTTCTACGAACCACTACGCAAAACATCCAAAAAGTACAATTGGAGAAAAAAATCTTCACCGAAGCAAAACCGACATGGAAACCTATGTTCCATGTTCCTAATCAAAGGTCGCGATACAACACCACGCCGCCGCACGCGTATGTGTGAGTGTGTGTATACCTAATCTGTAGGGTATTCACACGATGCGTAATTAATTACATAACTTTTGGTTAACTTTACTTAGAAGTTTATTGATATTTATGTTATATTAATTTTTATTTTGTCATATATGATCGTCAAATATCACGTCCTCAAGTATCGATAGTAATTCACCAGTCACCCTGTATAATAGAGTAACTATATGTAAATAAATCATATTTTTTTAAGTTTTCAACAACTCCGTCATGTTTTTTTTTATCCAATGACGATAAAAAGATAAAAGCCGTATCAAGAATATATAATGAGGTATCAGGTATGTATCAATGTATCAAATGTCAATATTGGAACTGAGAAATAAGGATTTCTAAAATTTATTAATACACGAGACTCGTAATAAAAAATAAACGAACCAAAATAAAGCGCAGTCGCAAAAATGCAATTGTGTTTATTAACAGTTAACAGAAGTCTTTTGAAATTATTTGATTTACTTACAAAAAAATGTTTCGTCGGTTTAAATAATAAAAATTACAATTTATGACAAGAGTTTGAATGTTTTAACATTATAACTAACATCGGTTTCTATTTTGGAATTAGGTACATATATACATATACACAATTTCACCACTCATATAAATTAACATGAAACTATGTAAATTATATTGGCTTCGTTAAAATTTTAGGTAATTGTCATATATAAAAATACAATCATTTAAATAAGAAAATTGTGTAAAATAAAAGCCCGGAGCAATAAACAAACAAGGGTTAAAATTGACTACGAAATAAATGAGAAATAAACCTTAAAGTCAGGATTACTTCGCGAGTAAGCGGAAAAGTTAAATGGTTACATTAAAACATGTTTAGAAGCAATTTTCTTAAAATAAAATTAATATTAATAAGTTACGTCTATGACAATAACATAACATTGTGTTTTAAATTAAAATATTGATCACTTACCTCGTCGTTCAAAAACAACGATGAGTCAAAAGTTTGTGAAAGTTGAGCCATGATTGAGCAATTCTGCAATATCAGTGCCGCGTGTGGCACGAAGCATAGCACGACCATTTGTATTAAAAATATCCTTCGACCACGCCTGTCGACAAAACAAGTTTAATGAATAATATTAGCATATACATATACAGTTTGAACGGACTTAAAAAACTGTTAGTTCGATGCATAACTTATTATTTATTGTAGATATTTCAATAAATGTTCTAATGAAATTCTTAAGGTTATATGAAGGAGAAGATAATCGACAACATTAGGCATTTTATCCGTAGAAGAGAAGTGTTCGGGCTACTAAAACGTTATGTGACATAGGATGTTAGTGAGACTAAATCATCCATGCACGCACGGACACACACTCACACACAGTTATATATAATCTATACAATTAGTATAAACTTTATCAAGAAAAAGATTAAAATAATGATCGAAAAATTTGTATTCGACATTTACTAACCATTACAGTGATTACTTCCTAAGTGATTTCATAATATAGCGGTCAAAGTCTAACTCGGCGAGTTTCGAATGAATAAGCGATCAATTTGAGTTTTCTGTCACAATAAAATGTATTAAAGTGAAATATATTCGAAGTGCACCTCAATAGCGTAAAGGAATGAAGATGCTAACGTCTATAGCGTAGATTTGTATCAATATATCCTTTGCACGTTGCGCCCAAATAGGAATGTAAATGTGGGACACAGACAGAACAATTTCTTGCTTTTCTTGACATAATATAAAAATAATTTAAAATGCCTTTGACAAAATATCAAACAAATTCAACAAAACGTATTCTTATCTTTTTTTATTGATTTAGACTTTAGTATAGCTTTTTTAAATTATAATTTATATTTCATAAATTAATATAAGTAGAAAATCTTTACAGTTAAATTAAAAAGAACAGTTACTAAAGTAACTGTTCTTTTTTAGTAAAAGAAAAAATTTCAAAGTAGTTACACCACAGGAGTTTCATCCAAGTAAATTATTCACGACAAAATATTTTTTCGAGAAAATTAGGATTTTATTATAAATAAATCCGCACTCGTGCAATAACTTCAAATGGCCAGCTAATGCCAAGGGAATTAATGAAATACAGAGATATGTCAGCTTTGTAAGGAGCAAATTAGAGTTTAAATTTAAATAGGAATTTAACGTAATAAAAGAGTGTAGGATTTCTATACGTGCTAATTCCCACGACATTCAGGCGTCAGACTATGTAAGGTCTTTTCAGTGGTTTGAAGAAAAGCGCCGTAATCTTCACGAAGTTCTTTTAATATAATGAAAATTTATTTATAATGTCAATAGGGTGAACCTCATAATTGGTATTTTTAGAGATCAAATTTATCAACTGGTGTATTGTTGTAAGTGCAAGTATTTTTTAACTAATATATTTTAGGAACCGATTGTCCTGTTATCTTTTGATAAAAAAATTACTATAGTAATCATGTTTCACAACGGGAAAATAAACTGTCGGGTTTCAGAATTCATGACCTAGCATTAAGCAAAAATAAAAAAATACAAGTCTTAAATTCAGCGGTGATTTATTAAATGTACAGAACTCCATTACTTTAGAATTTATTTAATGTTTTGGAACGCATAGAATAAAATGACAACCATATACTTAGGTTCCTTGAAGTCTCACAACTGTAATGTTTATGCCACAACAATAATAATGTTTTCATACTTGTTACGCAAGCATAACCCGATATTAAGTTTTCGGTATAACAATTGTGTAAAGTACGGAACGCTGACTCTGAGCCATCGGTGGGAATGGGAAAGTGAAGTGGACACCACACGCCTTGCATAATCGGTGAGAGTGAAGAATGGGATTTTTACATATATTCAGTCTGGAGTCAACCGCTGACTTACAGACACCTCTTTAGTATGTAGTTAGTTATAAGACTTAATTATAGAATGGGTCTTAAGTCAATCGCTGACTTAAAGACCCCGCCCTAGCTAGTAGTTAAATTTAAGTCTTAATTGGTAATTGAATATATTTTATAAGTAAAACGGATTTTTCTTGCATCCTTCGCTGCCACCAAACGTAATTAATTTATAACATTCAATTTATTTAATTTATTGTTCCCCGTGTTTATTATTAGTGAAGCGATTGTGTTACACGCGATGCACTCCACGCGAAGATGACACTTGCGTCGCACACGTAACCGCGACAATCGCGTGCGTTAGAAATAATGCACTATCATTCACTTGACAGCTGATTCGTATTCAACTGATTTTATATTTTACTACTAGTTTTTGCCCGCGACTTCGTCCGCGTTAGTTTGGTCAAGAGTAATATACATATGTAGGTATAGCTGACCAAGCGAACTCTATTCCGTCTTAGAGGCCATAAATATTCAGGTTTTCCTGTTTCAATCAAACAGAATGATTGACATATTAGTTCGTTGTCAAATCTAATGTCAAAAAAAAAACTTTTGTATGGGAAATAGAAAAGGGCTGTTTTTAGGGTTTTCCCGGCAATTATTCCAATTTTTCTCACCTTTTAAACCTTCCCTGGACTTCCAGGAGTATTTCAAGACTAAAATTAGCCAAATCGGCTCAGCCGTTCTCGAGTTTTAGCGAGACTAAGGAACAGCAATCCATTTTTATATATATAGAAGATAATTGACTTACTTCACTTTATAATAATGTAAAAATTACAACCCTTATTAGTAAACGCCCTATTTAACACGTTAATGATTAATTTAAATTGATTACACTATATGTTCTGGTATAAATCTGATATTTTATGAAGAGGTATGACGGTTTGATTTTAACGAATCGACAGAGCGACAAAGAAAAGAAAATATATAGGTATATAAATAACTTTTTGAATTGTTTGATTCGGACGTACCATTTGAAAGTTATCATAAGTTTAATAAATCTCAACATGATAGCTCACTTTTTCACATGATCACGTACGTCATCAATGTTATATATATCAAATTCATCATAAATTAGTTGTTTTAAAAGAGAAAGACGCTAGCCTCGCTGACGTAATGTCACTTCTTCTAGTACGTTCCATGATATTTTAAAATGAAACTTGAATTGTTCTTAATGTTCCTGCATTTCTCGAAGCTTCTTCATAATCACATTATTCAATGGTCCGCACTCACTGAATTCTCAACTCCGCTGTCGTGCGTCCAGACGTCATATTTATACCAAGATTTAAACAAAGTTCTATTCTCCTTTTAAACAATCTTTAATTTCGTTTTACTTTTAACAATAATCATGAATACCAATGAGTTTTAATAATAATTGTTGACAGGTTAAAGCTGATAGCGCCGATATATACAAAACTTTTGTAATTATATTATATAGAGCACATACGAAGTGCCTAAAAGTTTAAGACGGTATAGGGATCCAAACGATCAAAAACCTGAATTTCCTCGAATCGAATTCCACGGCATTCCACCAACGCTAGAGGAACTAAGTAGTCAGATCAAGAGGAAGTCGTCTAAATCTGCACCGGGACCCGATGGTATCCCATATATAGTCTTTAAAAAATGTGCAACGGTTCGTAAACACCTCCTAAATATATACGGTAAAATCTGGTCAAGGAAGCAAATCCCGGAGTGCTTCGGGAAAGCAATTTTTGTCCTCATTCCCAAAAAAGATCGAGTTACTGATCCGAAAGATACTAGACCGATAGCTTTAACAAATACTATATCGAAAATCTTTTTCTCGGTTCTACAAACGAGAATGACGCGATTCATGCTCAGCAACAACTATTTTAGGCCAAATCACCAGAAAGGGTTTTTACCCGGGATTTCTGGATGCTTAGAACACAACACCTTGCTGTCGGAGAGTTTAAAAGATGCTAGAAAAAGCGAGCGGCAAATCACTGTTTGTTGGATAGACTTGGAGAACGCGTTCGGGTCGATACAACACGAATTGATGCTTTTCGCGCTTAGATGGTACAACTTTCCACCCCTAGTTAGAGATATGATCGCGTCGTATTACTCAAAATTAAGGTTTTCTATAATAACTAAAGAAGGCCCTTCAAAAAGTTTGAGTTATAATGTAGGACTGTTTCAAGGTTGTTGTCTATCTCCAATTGCGTTTAATATCGTAATTAACATCTTAGTAGACAAATTAATCTGTAACGAGAAAAAATGGGGTTATCGGTTTAAGTTTAATAATAAATACACGGAATCCATTTTAGCCTTCGCTGACGATCTCGCAATACTGACACGTAACCCCAAACACTGTCAGGTACTATTGGATGAAGTGGATAAATTCTGTGAGTGGACGGATGGATTGAGGACAAAACCCAGTAAATGTCACTGTCTGTGTCTTGGTAGGCGGAATACAAGATACACCTCATACGATCCGGGACTATCGTTAGGCGGTCAATGCATTTCTACGGTTACGGAAAATGCACCATTTAAATTTCTCGGTCGTAAGATAGATAATATAGGCCGTACTCCATCTTTAGAAGGAATAGTAGATAGCTTTTTGAACGATCTTAACAAGGTAGATAGCCAACTGATAAGTAACGTCAAAAAAGCGTGGATCTACGAGAATTACTTAACTTCACGTTTGAATTGGCCTTTCCTCGTCTATGATTTTAATAAAACCCTTTTGTCAAAGTTAGATGCAGGCGTCATAAAGATGCTGAAGTTGTGGCTCGGGCTCGCTCTAACGGCTGATTCATCGGCGTTATTTAGGGGAAGCCATAGTTTTGGGATGAGTCTAAAAAGGCCATCGGAGCTCTATAAACACCTAAGAGTTTCCAAGAGATATATCCTGGGGAAATCCCATGATGACATAGTGACATCGCTCCCAAAAGATGAAGATGCCCCCGAGCTAGAGTCACGACTTCAATTCCATAAGCAATTTATGATAGGAGCGCAAAGTAACAGAGCGGGGTTAGGATCAAATAGGAAAGTCCAAGATGCGGATATATTGAAGTCTTTTATTCGGCAAGACGAGAATGATAAATATAAGATCCATGCAATGAATTTAGAAATGCAGAACGAGTGGTTAGACATAGGAGATTTTTGCATCCCATTAGCATTAAAATGGCGCACTTTAATTTATGATTGGTCGCCAGCATTGCTAAAATTCTATCTCAATGCGTTCCAGATGACTCTCCCAGATCAGAGTAATTTAGTAAGATGGGGTACCGGGTACCGAAAAAACTTGCTATATCTGTGGAAAGGCAGAAACTGCTAAGCATCTGCTGGTGGGATGTAAGGTACTCCTTGACAGCGGTCAATACTCGCGTCGTCACGATAGGGTTCTAGAAGTCATACGTGAAGCGGTTAGTCTTTCGGTAGCCAGAGCGCAAAAGGGAATAACCACAAACGAACGATCAGTAGGTTTTGTGAGAGAAGGCACTAGGGCTACAAAATCAAACGTCAAGCCTTACTCCATCCTTAAAGCGGCTTCGGATTGGACTATAATGATCGACACGTATGAAAAACAATATAAAATCCCCGAGGATATTTGTGCGTCGGCCTCCAGACCGGATATATTTTTGTTTTCGCGAATTTTAAAGCGCGTAGTGATGATAGAGCTTACGGTCCCTTGGGAAACCAACATCCCCAAAGACCATACCATCAAGGTCAACAAATATTACGAGCTCACAAACGAACTCACTCGAAATAGGTTCGTAGTAGATTTGTACGCGGTAGAGGTGGGAGCGAGAGGTATAACAGCGAAATCTCTCTATAACCTACTAAAGGACTTGGGCTTGTCCAGAACTCACATTAATGCATTCTTGGAACGTACATCGAAGGCAGCCCTAGTAGGTTCTTTTCAAATTTGGTTAGGTAGGGAGAGGAGCTTGGACAGTGGAGGTGAGCGTATAACGCGCGTTAGTTAAGGGGCCCCTTAAACCTACACTTGGGTCGCAAGTCCCAGGCACTGTTGAAGCTCCTCCCCCTGCAACGCGATGGACCCGGCACCCGCACGGTGAATCCATGGAATGCTGAGAAGTTTCGTCTTAAAAAACTATTATTAGTGGTGTGGTGTACCACACGTTGACTAAGCAACAAGTGTTCTCTAGTGTCTGTAAATTATAATTCCTGATTAACAGTATTTAGTGTAATTTCTTAAAAGTTTTATTATATTTTGTAAACAGGACATAACTAGATCATATTCACTTAATTAACACAGTGATAAATAAAGTGTAGGTGTCGATATTCGAAACAACATATTAATTTCAACAAAGAAATTGTGTGTAACGGTTTATTCATCAGTGCTTTTTGCTAAAACGCGTACGCGACGCATTACAGGGTGACTGGTGAATTACTATCGATACTTGAGGACGTGATATTTGACGATCATATATGACAAAATATAAATTAATATAACAAAAGTTATGTAATTAATTACGCATCGTGAGAACACCCTACAGATTAGATAAACACAAGCGTGCGGCGGCGTGGTGTTGTATCACCACGCCGCCGCACGCGTCCACACTTGGAATACTTGGAATGTGTCCACGCTTTATTTATTTATACGGAAATTTGGTCAAAAATTAAGTACCTATTTTTTTTTTACATTGTAGCCGAATGATGAATGATGTTTTAACCTTATTCGTATTAGTAATAGGGTTTAATATAGTGTAGCAAAGTTTAAGCGGTCGCACTCCGACTCGAAAAATGTCGGTCGTGTCGTGAGGTGTAAGCGGTCGTCGTGACTCGGCATTTGCGTTCGAGTTACCTCCATTTTGTGCCTCCATATTATTCCAACAAATAATTTAATGTTCCTTACTTGTGCTGGGTAAGTAATCCTCTTCGTTTGCAGCTTCTTAGTTTTCAGCGGGGTCACCAATGTAGCCGAATGATGTTTTAACCTTATTCGTATTAGTAATAGGGTTTAATATAGTGTAGCAAAGTTTAAGCGATAAGCGACGTGCGTTTGGTTTGAGATCCAAGTTTTAACTAGTTGGCGGGCGGCGGCCGAGCCGATGCGCTTGCGTTTCTTTGTTTAAAGATTATTGAGACAAGACATTTTTATCTTACGACCACTCGGCGACCGCCTTCTGTAAGTGTCGCGTTCGCCACAACATAATTCGAATGAGAATCATGTACCGAGTATTCTCCTTAAATATTGATTGTAATTCACCAGTCACCCTGTATACACGGCGCTTAAGACCTTTTCGCCGCGAAGTGACATGTGTCTTGCTACTTCATATAACTAGCGGAAGTATCGCTTTCTTATGCATACAACGGTTAAACGCTGTTCGCTTTAATATATGCTGAAGCTGCTTCTAGTGATAGTCTTTTACCTTTCAAATCTATTACATTTAAACGTTTTTTTTCCTAAACAATGTCAACAAAAATACGCCCTGGCTGTTTAAATGCTACAAAGAATAAGGATGGCTTGGAATGTTCAAAATGCCACAAATTTTATGATACACTTTGTGCAAACATCACCGATAAACGATTAAGAGTCATGAATACTGAACAGAGGAATACTTGGAGATGTCCCGATTGCGTGAATAAATTACCGAAAGGTAACAACTCGCCCTCACCGTCCCATGCCAATGTAACTATGCGCAATAAAAGCATTTTTACTCAAAATCAAGATCCTCTGACTGACGATAGTACGAGTAATATTGAGCTTCCCAGTGATAATTTAAAGGAACTAATAAGGCAGGAAATTAAAAATGCTGTCAAAGAAGCCGTGGCAGATCAATTTATAATTATTAATGATTTAGTAAGCAGCTTCCAGCAATCTCTCTCGTTTTTCAATGATCAATTTGAAAACATTCATGTTTAACATTACTGGAAGAAAAATCTCTTAAAATTCAAAAACTTGAAAAGGAGAACAGCACTATGCATACGTGTTTAAACGATCTTACAAAACGCATTGATTTAATGGAACAACATTCGAGATCCTGTAATATCGAACTGCAAAACGTACCTGAGAATCGCTCTGAAAACTTAATTAATTTAATAACAGAAATAGGAAGAGTAACCAATTATGGTATCAAAGATTCAGACATTCTTCACTGTTCCAGAACAGCAAAATTGGATACAGCGAGCAAAAGGCCGCGTTCAATAATCGTTAAATTTAGCAGTCCTCGTTTCCGCGATGGTTGTCTAGCAGCAGTAAAGAAATTCAACAAAGCCAACGCAAATGCTAAACTCAACTCGAGCCACCTTGGTATAGGAGCGGACAAGCCACAACCCATATATGTTATGGAACATCTCTCTGTTGCTAATAAAGCTATACACGCGGCTACTAGAATTCGCGCTAACGAACTGGGATTTAGGTACGTTTGGGTTCGCAACGGCAGGATCTTCATAAGAAAAAATGAAACAACGCATAGCATAGCCATCAATTGTATAGATATGTTGATTCGGTTACGTAAATCCATATACTCTTATGTTTTGTATTGCATGCTCTTTTTTATTATGTTATAACATTCAATTTATTTAATTTATTGTTTCCCGTGTTTATTATTAGTGAATGCATATATTTTTTTTCATGTTGTTGTTTTCGAGTTAAATGTGTTATATCAAAATGTAAGAGGCATAAGAACCAAAACAGATGAAATTTATCAAGCAATTTTGCACTCATACTGTGACATATTAGTTATTACCGAAACCTGGCTTAATATACAGTATTTAATTATGAATTGATCGACAAAAGATATAATGTTAACCGTCGCGGTCGCTGTTCTACCTCATCGAATAGTACAAAAAAATGGAGGTGGAGTACTCATTGCAGTTAAAAACAAATTTCAAGTTACTAGAAAATCCGAATGGGAATCAACTTGTGAAGCTATATGGTTAACAATTCTTACTCATGATAATAACTCTATTTATATTTGTGCTGTATATATTCCACCTCCAACGGAATCAACATACATGAAAGCACTTTTAATAAATTTAATTCATATCAGACAAAGTTATATCAAAGAAGAGTCGCCTCTAATAGTATTGGGCGATTTTAATTTACCGAATATTGGATGAGAACTTGATAGTGATACGCGTACACTGGCTCCGAAGTCGTCTTTTAACCTTATTGAGAGCGATTTCGTGGATACTTTGACTTACTGTGATTTGTCACAATATAATTCTGTTTTAAATTGTACCGGTCGAATTCTAGACTAATAATAACTAGTGACCCCGACGTGATAGTTATAGTGAAAAGAGATGTTATCGGTGGTAATTGTTTATTGAATTTTAATACACAACACAATTGTCAATAACACATATAATAACGTTCAACGGTTCACAAAAAGTAAGTTTAATTATGAAGAAGAAGAATAGGAAGAGAGTAACACAAACTATAATTAATTGGCGAATGGATATTTTAAAATACTAAGGATTAAAATGATCAGCTGTTAACTGCCGTTATCGGTCGACTAACTAGTCACGTATGCCCGCCGGCCGGGCCGCTCTGACCTCTGGCCGGTCAGCGGTCAAACCGAGCGGTCTTACAATCATATGTAACTATAAAAATGAGTAGACGGGCCGGCAGTGTGTTTAAAATGCAGTGGCGGCGCAAGACCTAAATTTAATGTGGGCAAGACAGATTTCGCGAGGCCCTATTCTATGGAAACCTGAAGCTCTTACTACCAGCTAGTTTTCAAAACTTAAACGTCGATGCATTTTTTTACACTTAAAGCTTTGGTTTCCTTCAAAAGATATTATAAAGCCTATTTTATAGACTTTATAATTACTGCGTTACGTACTTATCACCAATTAAATATTTGTTACTTCATGTAAAATAGACGAGTACAGGTACTAGTGTAATTCAAATCACAAAGAAAACAAAAACAATTTTAAAAACGTCACTGTTCGGGGGCAATCAATATACTTAAACACTATCTATTTATTCGCTAAATATTATTAAAACATTGAACACACTATTCTTATCAAAATAGGTTTAATTAATACTGATTCCCAAAGAGGGTTGACGTCAAGCAGACGACCGGTCGTAAAAACAATTAGCCAAAACTAATCACAACATGTAAGGCAGACCCTGGCTATAACTGGGAAATTGCTAGGAAGAAGAAGAAAAAGATATATTTTTTTTAATTCTCTAAAATTTTTGAGGCGCGAGGCCCCTTGTACCGCGAGGCCGTAGGCGGTGGCCCACGTCGCCCACGCCTTACGCCGCCACTGTTGAAATGCATATGTATAAATATATATATATATTAAATGTAAATAAATAAATAGGTACGCTACAAGAGAATAAACAAAGTATATATAGATTTACAAAATTATTATAACTTTCTTGAAATTGTTCTGAAATTGTTATAAAGAACCCATATCGAATATGAAAATATAGGATTAATAGGTAATGAAGTAATAACAAGTAACTTATTTTAAATTTAACGTCATGATCATAATTGATATGATTAAAGGAACAATATTTAATAACCTTAACAGAAAACATAAAAACTACTAGGTACTTTTAGTGCAAGCGCAAGTTTAATAAACGAATAAAAAGTTATTCTAATAAATGATAATAATTTTGCAGCGGAATAAATTCAATATCCTCATGGGTGTGGCGCGTTTGCCCTCACTTGTCTGCTCGTATGGTCCGAAACTTGACAAGTTTCTTACTTCAATTAACTTCACTTGAACATTTTGTAAAACATTTAAACATTTTTTTACGGTGAAGGAAAACATCGTGAGGAAACCTGGACTTATAGTTTCACAATTATAAGTTTGAAATCACCAACCCGTCTTGAGCAAGCGTGGTGATTAATGCTCAAACCTTATCCATGTGAGAAAGAGGCCTTTGCTCAGCAGTGAGCGTTGATAGGCCGATGACGACGAACATTTTGTAATGACTCCATAAATCAGGATAGTTCTAGTATTTAGTCCTATGTTTTCTATTTTACTATAGAAACTACCATCTCTCGATACACGGCACGAGTTCATCATTTCTACGCGGTAGAAGTTGGAGCGAGATGTATAACAGCTAACCGTAACAACCTACTAAAGGACTGGGCCTGTCTAGAACATACATCAATTCATTCTTAGAAAAGTCAACTGTGAAACTCAACTCAAGTGTACACTATATATATAATTATATTGTTTTTTTATTATTTAGTAATATTATTTAGTAATTGTTTCTTATTTTAAATGGAATATACATATATTTTATAACTCAGTCAAAGACACTTGAAGTAGATCGTTTTATGACTTCAACTTTTTATCAACTGTGAGATGTGACAAATGGATGGACCGTAAGAACAACCCTATTTAATGGTTCACAAGGGGAAATAAGTAGAGGAAGACCATTAACGCGATGGGAAGACGACATAAAAAGTACAGCAGGTCCAAACTGGAATCAAACCCCAAAAGGCCGTGAAGAATGAGCATCATTGGAGGAGGCCTCCACTCAATCTGGGCTTCATGCAGATGATAATACTGAATCATAAACTACTTAAAGTAAACAATAGGATTGATAACTAATATTAAATATTTTTTATTTAAAACTAACATTAATATTAAGATAGAACTAACCGAACAAACAGTTGATAGTAGTTTTCAAAATTTGTACCTACTAATATCATATTGTAATTCTATTCTAATAAAGGCTTTTAAGCTACTACAGCTTTTAAAAAATCCCTAACACCTATCTTCGAACGTCGGAGACACGATTACGTGACGTCACGTGCTGATAGACCTGCTATCGGGCAGCTAGTGATCTGGACCTTCCCTAATGTCCCAAGACGGCAAAGGAAAACTTGAAATAGTTCTGTTAAACCAAACTCAACTCCGAAGCACACGTGTTTATGAGAATGCAGGACCTGGCTACAGTGTTATGTTTTCTTTTTACTTTACCACTACCCGTCCGGTAAAATCACATATACTAAATGCAAGTTAAGCAACCTTAATCTAAAAGCTCCCAAAGAATGGACAGATCCCAGGTCTTCTTGATCAAGTCTGTTAATGCAAAGACATTAAAAACCTTCCTTAACATACAAGCATACCCCAACCCAATACAAAAAGTTGTATTTAAATTTCTATCCCGGTAATAAAAGTACGATGTCTCACCAGAATTAATCCTTGACCTTATTTCAGTTCATTACCTCAGACTGGAAAAGTCTAGATCGCGATGCAATCTACGTAATCTGTAATCTTTATCAATTGACAATTTTGAGAAAAAGAATGCACGATGAATATTAAAAAAATAAATATTCTACGGAAGAACAAAAATTCATTTCCAAACTTTGGTTTAGAATAATTATTATTGTTCGAGGGAGAATAATTACTAAAATTATTATTATTTTCATCTTAAGAGAACGAGACTTTAATTTCAAAATAGACTATACTGTGGCTTAATCAATAATCTAATATATAAAATTCTCGTGTCACAGTTTTCGTGCCCATACTCCTCCGAAACAACCTGACCGATTTTGATGAAATTTTTTGTGCTTATTCGGTAGCTGTGAGAATCGGCCAACATCTATTTCTCATCCCCCTAAATGTTAGGGGTAGTCCACCCCTAAATTTTTTTTTTTATTTTTTAGACAAAATTTTTAATTACTATTTTTTTATGATACAACGTACAAAAATACATACAATCCTAAATTTTCACCCTTCTACGATCAACCCTTATTTTTTAATAGCTATTTTAGTAATTTAATCATTTTTCATCTCCGGTCGATAACTGATCAATCGTCATTTAATAAGTTATCCCCGCCAGATATCTACAGGTGTCACTTCTGACCCAGTAAACAGCACGGAGTAGGGATGAGAACGAAGCCGGTCTTCTGTTTCTCTCACACAATTAGACTTCTCTCACTCCCTACACAGTTGTCGGCCATCGTTATTGTTTGTGCATCAAGTGTAGTAGTAACGTTGACAATTATTATTTTGCTAGCTCAGTGTAACTCTCATATTAACTATTAATCATTCCTAATCACTTCAAAACACGGAGATTTATGGCTTTAATAGGTAAACTCCAAAAATATAAATAAAAAAACGTAACAGATATTTCTTGATTATAGGGCGAAACGAAGTTCGCCGGGTCTTCTAGTAATAATATATTATTATTTTTAATATAAAGATCTCCTGTTTCGATATATTATTATAACATAATATATTCATACTTGAATACATATATTACACTTTTTTTGTGTCATTTGCGTTTATAAGAGCTTCAGGTTTCTGTCTGTCTGCCCACATTAAATTTAGGTCTTGCGCCGCCACTGCGTACACGTGAATCACACCAACATTATTTTGAGCTCAGATTTTCGTGAAATTTTACCAACGGGTTTTAGGGTCAATTCATAGATCAAAGTATAGTATTTCAGTTTTGAAAAAAAAATCCATTCAAATTTCTATACAATGAAATAATGATGCAACATCGAGTAAACCGGTCTGAACACAAAACTAGCCAAGCATATTTCTCAAACTAAAAATGGAAAAGAGTTACATCTTAATATGTTATTAAAACACAAAATTGCATGCGCAGAGCCCTACAAACGTGTTGCTAATTAATTTTGTGAACCGTGATTAATGAATACTTAGGTGAAATTTATATTTATACTTTTTCTTTAACTGTGTAATCCTGAATTGGTCTAAGTATTATTTAGTTATCTTATATATAGTTATCAATTAATACTTCCGGTTCTACATATACGGCTAGTTCGGGTACATCGTGATGATTATTTATAAGTATAAATTAAAACTTCTGTTCAACAATTTAATTAGTAATTTAATAATCAAATAAATAGTTGATTCATATTTGTTTATACTTGGAACATTTTATTATATTATGTTATTCTATTTATTAATGGCGCCTTCTGCTTGTCAGCTTCCGGCGCAATTAATAAATAGTGCTTATTGTTATTTATATTCTCTCAAATTATGTCGATTAATCAATGCTATAATAATTTTGTTTTGTCGTGTATAATGCAAGAATTAAGCTACCAGAGCCTTATTTTACTGATATGACTAGATTATCAACTTCCGGTGCAATATATCAAGCTTTAATAAGTTTACAAATTTAATATTAAATTAAGTCAAGATATTGAATATAATAACCGCTATACCGCCATATTGAATATATCGGCCATTATACTATTTGCGCTGTAGCATGGTGCGGGTGACAGTTTCAATAACGTTTCGTTTCACTCTTGAAAGTTGCCGCGATTTACAAATTATGACTTAGTATTTCAGCTGTACCACATTCGTAATAAATTAAATCATTAATTACTGAAGTAGTTTAAATTAAACCAAACCAGAATGTTCTAGTGTACAAATATAATCTAATGGAAAGAAAAATTAAGCAAAGTATTATGCGTTTAACGTAATGCCATAGACGTATTTAGTGATGGGATGTACTGCTACAATGGATAGTCGATGTTTTTTTTGTAATAAAAAATATACATATATTGGCTGTAGTTCAATTATTATTGTAAAAAGCCTATAATTATATTAATGTAACAACAGATCTTATATAAAGATGATTTTATTCGTCTAAAATCATATCAGAACCAGGAACATCTGAATTGTCAGTAATTTCATCATCTGTATCTGCGACGGATATTATTAACGATGAGTTAATAATGGTGTAATTAATGTTGTTACGTAAAGAAATCATAAACCCGATTAAACCTAAACTGCAAAAGGAATCAATAATTGGTTTAAATTGATAAATGTTATATGAAATATAAATTATTACTATTACAAAAACCTTATTTCTGGGTAATATTACAAATCAAGGATTTAAACCTCGTATTAGTTTCTGTTTACAATTACTGTAACTCTATGACACCAATCCGTCTAAACAATGTTTCGAACAAAAGTGTTCAATTAACTTTATAGTCTAAGAGTCAATGGAAAGATACCTCTGTGTATTTGACCAGACCAGGGTTTTTGTACATTGAGGCCCCCATACTTACTGCTATTTTAGTTTGATTGCGGTGACTACATACATTCAAATGACAGGATTTAAGGGAAGGATGTATGTTTTGAAGAAAGTAAAACAAATGTGTTTTGGAACGTTTATTAAACATTATTTAATTAATAGTTCGAGTGTGTTCTGATCATAGTCCTCCAGCTTCAGCTGACAAGGGCTCTCGGAGACCATGTTCCCTACCTTCCCCACCAACCAGAATGTCTCCATCAGACCTTTACCCTGAGCAACAAAATTTATTACAACGTTAACTCGGCGGGAGGCGCTACGGGGTAAAATTTACCACATAGTGCATAGTTTCGAAAATATTTATTTTTGTAAGTAATTTTGTACAGCGCCGTTTTAGATACCTTTCGACAGATGTTCCACGGTTCGATTAATAAAGAAAATCGTGAGATTACTTGAAGGTGTTGGCTGTATATCTTGTATTGCCACAAATTAAGTGTAAATCTACAATATTAAACCTGCCTACATACATTTATAAAAAGTAAAATAATACTTTTACTTGGTGGTAATGGCGAGCAAAATAATAATATTCCGAATAAACAACAGGAAAGAGCCCTCCAGCCACACTAGCAAATATTTCGTTTTGTGCACAAAATGGCTGAACTTTTGGGCTATGTTTTAAAATGTCAAATATTACATATTATACCAAGCGTTATTAGTTTCCCACTGTCTTGTTTAATCGAAAATGTAACACAATATAATATAAAATTTGGTTATATTTAATTCATCCATAAAATAACTCTAGTTCTTACATTAATATTATTGTGGTATTTTTTACCCAGTAGCGACAGTCAGTGTTGGTATATGGGGCGCGCCTCACGCCGAGTTAACAGGACTTGAAGAATTATTAAAATTAACTACGCCTTAATTCAATACTTATATATCACCAAACTTTCGATTTAAGACATTAACATGATAATATTTTGTTATAAAAAGGCTATAAAAAATACATTTGTATCTGACTTATGCAAGAAAGTTATTTGTGTGATACTGGATATAAACAAAAGCTAAATATTGAATGGCTTACCGCTACGTCGATCATCCCTCGGGATTCTGTAATGTAATTTCCTATTTTGTCTAACGCCTCCTTTGTACTTGATGATATGTGGATTTTCATCGCTAGAACAATTTTTTGCCGGCGAGTTAGAGATTTCAACTTGAAAACGTATGATTCACAAAACAATCGACTTTCAATATCAATAAAATAAATTTTACTTATTGCCATAAATTGCTTCTATATTATCACCTAAACATAAGATAAGCTTTATATGAATAAATAACCTTCTCCCGTGCTCTCCATCCTACTGGCTGTGTTAATGGCATCACCGAAAAGGCAGTACCGTGGCATGGTGGCCCCCACGACCCCCGCCACACACGGGCCTGTGTTGACCCCGGCCCGAACCCTTAGGGGCTCCTCCGGCCTGTGGGGTACTACAGCTCCCTCCACACAACGCAATAGGGATAACGCCATGTCCGCTATCTCCGATACGTGACGATTTCCTACAAGTATTGTATACATATATATGTGTAAATCGCATTTATTCTGTCTCTTAATTAAAACTGAAAATTGAAGTTCCCTTGTAAGCGATTATTAGAATTTGTTCTAAAAATAGGTGACGTTTAATGCTTTAATACTTGAGACGAGATTTGTTGCAGTACTATACGATGTGCACTACCTATAGAGAAATAGAAGCGATAAGTATCATTACTGTGCAGTTGACTTTGACTTTCAAATAAAATATTTTATCTATTGATGACTCTACACACTGGTTTGATTTAATATTACATTTAAATATATTGTTTGAAGATATTCTTAAAGAATGAAATCTACAATGTTTATACAAATTTTAATGACCATTTCTTTGAGGTAGCCCAGAGACGACCATGTATGCGTCTCCTATCGTCTCCACTTTGTAAACGTTGTACTGCATGATTCTGTCATCGAACAATCTGGAAACACAAAGTCATGATCCAAATAATTAATAACCGCTTACTAATAAGTAGTTTATAAAGCTCAGTAATCGAATTCAAAGAAAAAATAATCAAGTTATGTTTTATGAGTCATATACGAAATTTTAAGAAAGAATAAGAACTTCGTTTATAAATTGTTTGAATCTTTCTGCATTCAATAAAGTTTTCTTAAGACGGTCCCAAACAAATTATGTTAATATCGGACAAGGGACTAAGAAATGCGAAAGGAAAAATTTATCCTATGGTATTGGAAACACCCAAAGTTACCGCATATTCTATAAAATATCAATTTATACCCAATTTTATTTTTATTGCCAATAGTGTTCTTTCTTTAATGTTTTATAAATAGACATTAAATTTTAAAAGTATATAATTTTAATTCTCCATGTAAGATATATTAAATAATCACAAACCTGTACAGCATATTAAGCATGTTTATAATCTCCATGGGTGTGCTGTTTGCTGATATATTAGTGAAGCCAACGATATCGCTGAAATAAATAGTGACGGCATCAAAAGCTTCGGCAGGTACCGTCCGCTGAGCTCGCAGCCTCTTCAGAACCGGTAGTGGCAACATTCTTGAGAGCAACAAATCGCTCTTCTGCTTTTCAGCCATCAATTGTTCCGTACTGTGTTGTATAGATTCTGTGAATGCCTGAAAATTATTATTCTGTTTACAGTTTAAGAATATAACATGAATATATGTTTTGAGATTATTAAAGAGTGACAATCTTGATCAAATAGTTTTGAAGTAATACTTGTGTCTTTGTAAATTGAAATTATCTTATTAAAGGTGTTTTTGTTTAAGATAATAATTAGTTAAGGTTTTATTAGTTACTGATTTTATGAGAAAACTATTTTTTATGATTTTTTGTAGAATCCTTAATATATATGTATATCTCAGTCAGTAGTTTGTCTTTAGTTTTCTCTCGATATCTTTCTAATCTTCATTCGAAAACATATGTAGCTTATTTCTCATATCATATGCCTATTATTTCGGTCTCACAACAAACCACAGTAATTACTGATGTATCCAATGATGAATATAATGAAAATAATAAATAAAAAGAAATATCTATTTAAGATACTAATTCATCAATGAAATTAAATATTTGTAGGAAATTGTAATGTGTATATGTAAATTCACATCTGCATTACGCATAGATGGAGCGACAGAAGTATTACTTCAGTCGTGTGGTCAAAAGCACTCTGGTTTTAATTATTTTCATATTGTCTTCTTAACAACACTCTATTTCTATACATAAGGTAGTATATGCTTGGACAGAATATAAAATAATCTATATAAGTTTTTATAGTAAAAATATTAGCCGGTTAGTCATTCTTAACAAATCTGAGTAACTTTCTATTACAGAGAATTTATACAGTGAACTATAAATATGTACTTGTTTCTATGCAGCGGTAAGAATATATTTCGTAGATGTTGCATTACCGATCGGATTTTTCTAAAAAGAACATTAACATATAATTATTATAATTGTATCTTATTGTTTTTAGCGGCGTTTTAGGTATGTTATCCAAGAGACTCAGTTTTGTTAAATAAATTTGTAACTCTCAAGTTCTTCCTTAGATTATTAGGAATAATCTATATATTTTTAAATATCAAAAATAAAATCATATTTAAGAGAAAGGCATCAAATGTTCATATGTATCTTTTGAAAGCAATGAAAAACCACATTACATATTTTATAATCAGTAACAACACACAGAATTCATATCAAAACAATGTATTTCTCATCAAACAGAGAAAATGATATTATAGAAGAAAATACAAAGACACGGGGTTTGGTTTATAATAAAACATTAGTATACGTAGCACGACTCTTCATTACCTACGCACACATGGACAGTTAAACGTTTTACATTCACACATACATTCACATAATACACGAAGACTTAGACAGGATTCCTTTCAATGGATTGACAGACCTTTCTTTAAAGAAGGTACATATAATAACGAGTAATAGAAATATATAATGGACAATACATTAAATATAAAAAAATAAGACTGCGTTAGAAATGGCGTATGTCTCAAAATATATTATTGCAAATGTAATTAGTATTTATTAACTTTGAGTGATATTTAATAAATATTTCTTCAAAATATCCGGACTCCGGATTGTCTTAATCCCAAAACTTCAAACGGGAAACAAAAGTTCTTATATTAAAAATGTAGGAAATAGTTTTAAGTCACAATGTGTGCATAACCATATTCAGCTTTTGTTTGTTGTAAACCTCATTAAAATGCTCTAGAAGCTTGTTCCGTGTGATAGAATTGTATCACTTGAAATTGACATTCTGGTATATTTATATGCATCATATGGACAGAAAGCATTGAATTATGAAATGCAATGTTATCATTATTTTACATAGCATTATCCTTAGTCGTAATTTTCATTATCATAACATACGAAGCGTTAACAGATTTCATCAATGAATTCGATTATTATTTTATTCACAGTTATTGAATGAGAAATTTAGACCAGGCGCACCTTGAAAGTGACGTAACATCACCTCATCGTTGCGCTACATTATCTGACCAATGAAAGGATGATGGACTTGCATCAAGCGGGAATATTTGAATGACCGTCACTTAACATACGCATTCGATAGAAACGAAGCTTTTGATAAATACCTAGATTTTAATTACATCTTTATTAATTAATTGGTATAACATTATTTAAGTATGTTTAAAATATGCCTCACATTTGTGATAGTACATGTAATATACATATATATATATATACATATATATATATATATATATATATATATACATATACTAATTATGTACATATGTATATATTTTATCCCAAACCAAATCAGTATATATACTACAACTGTTACCAATTAATACGCAATATGTAGTTCGACAATTTCTTAAACTGATACTTTTTTTTTTAAACAATTATTCCTTAGTAGTCCTATGTAGATGTTTATTAAACTCGTTTTCAAACATTTAGTAATCTACCTGACATAATATCATAGTTTTACAGTACAGTAGATGACACATCAAACCAAGTTTTAGATATTTTTAATAATTAACAGTTTATATTCCTTATACAGATTTTTTATAAGATCTCTCCTATATTTTCAAACTGATATGACATTCGGACTGCAGGCTCGTTTCTTTGT
Organism: Danaus chrysippus; assembly: GCA_916720795.1. Taxonomy (NCBI): domain Eukaryota; kingdom Metazoa; phylum Arthropoda; class Insecta; order Lepidoptera; family Nymphalidae; genus Danaus; species Danaus chrysippus. The sequence continues at coordinate 2,136,966 of CAKASE010000047.1, read as the reverse complement.
TTTTGTTAGCCATCGTTCTATCGACACCGTGAATGTAAACGTTGTCTTGTTAAAATACTACATTTTTGTCATTCTCCAGGAATATTAAGAGAAAACATAATCGTTTAATAGATTCTGGTAATCAGTCGCCGTCATATAATTTTTAATATATCAAATCATAATATAAATCATGCCAATATTTGTATATGTCAGAAAATAACACGTAGTTATAAAATGGTTTCTGTTATAATTATCTGATCATTTAAGTCCATTTATAATAGTGAGCTAGAAATATTTTTTCATTATTAATGGCGGCCAAAATCTGATGCTTTTATTTGGCTAAAAGTACGGTCTAAAGAAAACTGCCTAGCAACGTGATGACAAAGCTCCCGTCACTGATAGTTGTACTAAAAACCCTACTTGACTGCGAGAGAAAATTAATCACTAATCAGAATTCGATGAATTACCTGAATCCGTTCGTCAAGGTCACACATAATCATGCGGATTCTTATCTGAGCGACACTACAGCTAAGTAATTTTGTTTATTTAAATTGTATAATATGTGTAGTAATACTTTAAAAGTACGTTTTGTTATAAAACTAATATGTGATACATAATATAGTTCTTGAAATAAAAAACAAGTTTAGGAAAAGCTAAAAAATGTCCCTTATTCAAAATTGATATTTCAATTGAACTAATATTTTCGGACAACTTTATGTATTTTATTATTTTTAAAAATTACATGCTCCCCACGTTTAAAGTAAACTATATACAGAAAATATTTTTTCTACTCGTTTCTCTTCGTTCATATCCTTACCATAATACACTCGCAGTTGTTTTGTTATTACGAAACTATGATACTATCAAGGTTGGATATGTTTTTTAGAACTAAACTTGATTTGTTTCTTAGAACTAAAAGCCTTTTCCAAAGATATGAGCTACTGCATATAGTTTAGATATTACCTGTATAGTGGTTATAATATGTCTGAGGATCAGTATAAGCACTGGTGAAGCAAGCAACACGACCACCAGCACAAAAACGCCCAAGGCCAAGGTCCGACGTGCGTACCACACTTCATGATCAGCTGATTTCCTGAAATTACACATTCACCTATTCTAATTTTATTCCAGACTATGCTTAGCTGCTATACAATTGTTCCACGTGTATACATAACGGTCATATAAGCCATAACTAATTCGAATGTCAATTATAATTTGATATGACATTATAAAATTCGTTAACACCGGTTTGAATGAAAATTATACAATAATGGACAAATAATTTGACGATTATCTAAATAAATATGTTTCATTTTTATATAAAAATAGCTCGGAATAGAATTCGGAATTAGTATCAAAAAGTTAAAAAAATATAAATATTCTATAAAGGCAAAAATTTGGTAATGGAATTCCAGTTGGCGCTTTCATCAAAATGCCTATTTTGGTCGAAATAGTGAATGGTATTTAAAATGAACATCGGTTTCTCTATTGGCACGTATTCATTTGTCACTGAGGAACAAGCTTTGCAATATAAATGTGGTTGCATTAACCCTTCTCTAGAGAACAATGTATTGATTGCGAAAATCATAATCGACGAGGTACGTATTTTTAACGGAGATTTTTACATTACAATGAGCATATTCGTCATCAATTATGATCAAAAATTGCTACACTGTAAATCTCACAAAAAATTAAAGGAAATTAGACATAGAATTCTTTTCTAAAGAATCATACATATTAACAACTGCTTAATATATTTAAAATCCTTTACACGAGTAAATAAGAATTATGAATTAAGAGTTACATATTTTTTTCTTTATCTAATTTGAATTCATTACAATTCTTGTCATTTAAGGTATTATACTTATTTTCATGCACTAAGGTGTATTATTGTCTGTTTGATTTGATTGAGTTGATACATTTCATACATAAGGTTGTGATGTCTTTACCTGACATATTTCCATAAACCCGTCTGCATCGTTTTGGACATCTCCACGAAGCCTGATGTTTTTTCCACGTAATCATTCCCTACGGAGTCCCAGTCATCCATTTTAAAATTATTTTCACTAACATTAGTCAAAGTCGTTTTGTAGCTGAAAATTATTTAGGTTTTTCTCACTAATGTTCACAATCTTTTTCACGATTTCTACTTAAAAATGGTCTCCCTGTACATGTCGATATTTTAAAACATTTCATTGAATACGATCAGTTACTTGTTTATTATTATAAAGTACTGTTTCACTCGATATATTTGCATTTGTAAAATTTACTTTATATACAGTGGAACCCTTGAAGAATACAAGATATAATTTATATCCAAAAGTAATAGTGGTTAAATGAAAAAGAAAAAACTGCACACAGACATAAGTTATGTACATTTGTATAATATAAATTTGTAACTTTAAAAATTATTACAGTGGAACTTAGCCAAAAACCTTTCTGCCAAATTATCAAGTTTCTAAATATATTTCAGTCAAAATTAAAGATTCAGAGAGACTATTTAGTCTCGATTTCTATAAATTTCCATTTAAATACATACTATTGTTGTTTTAAAACGAACAGCAGAATTGGTTATAATACAATTTCAATTTAAAATTATAGGTTTATTGAAATTAATATTGTAATTGAAATTTGAATAACTATATTGGCTTTTATAGATATCTTTATAATGTCGTTTTACAACCATTTAAATTACACTCGTTACAAAAGTGATATAATTTTAATAGTAACTTTAGGTACATCTAAAATATTAATTTGTACATATCTCTTTAACTGCATGGTTTTATAAATTAAATGATATAATATTAAGTGATATTTTTTGTTTCGACTAATAAGTACTATTGAAATAGGCATGAGTTGTAAGCATATTAACTAATTATAAGATATTTAAATCCATAAACTGATATCTAAATTTTCTTTAATACTATAAATACGAACGCCTGCGCTTAATTTATAGCAATGTCGGGCACATTTTAGTGACTTTATTGCCTAGTTTAAGTTAGCCAGTTCATTTATGAGACCAGAGAACAGGGACATAAAGTTATTTATGTTCAAAAGAATAACACAATATCACATGATTTGAATGTAAGCGATTAAAAAGAAAACAGTGCCTATAAAATTATATACTTACTACATTAACATTTTCTTTAGGATTTCATCGTCGTTGAATGTTTCAAATTCTAAATACTGTACAGCTGATTCCAGGTGTTCCACCGCTAATTCCAGCTGCTGCTTCACTGGCGCCAGCACATATTCGTGGTCATCTGACACGAGAGAGTATGTGACTAATGTTTGCAATATTGATAGATCTTCCAGGGTTTTGATAAACTCGTAACACGCTGATAGTTGTCTGAAAATTTAAAATAATGACTAAATAAAACTTATATTTCTCGGATTACTGCGCGTATTTTATTATTTTTAAAAACTACGAGATCTCGTCATCCCGTGATCACGGTTGGTGAAAGTAGCTGAAAGGTTGAGAATATGCAGCTTTTAAAAATAATAGAATACGCGAAGTAATCCGAAAATTATTAGTTTCATTTAAATGAATACTTGCGAAAGTTTTAGTTGTCATAAAATAATGTCGGTAATCTTTCGTACATATTAAGAGCTCATGCAAAATTGAATCCAATTGTACATGAGATAAGTTACACTTTTAGTTAACATCAGCCGGGATGATAATGAAATACTTACTCAGTAAATAATTAAAAATAAAAGTACAAATTAGTAAAAGTATACATTTTCCATACCTCCAAAGAGGTGTTTTCGTAGCTTTAACAGCCTTTATCATATGAACTAACAATATTGAATTAAGTTTCTTGTAAACAGATATCCTTTTGATAGATTCTGTCCTCTTCATATTCCTGGAATTAAATAATTATATTAACAGTGACGTCATTTACACGTAATACTTAAATACAAAGCGTTTTCAAAAACAAAATTCTCATTAATAACAAAATTTCCTTTGTATTCTTTTTATGGTCTAATAAATTCCCTTTGAAACAATCCTATTTTTTACATTCAACCATTTACAAAAAAATAGAGGGTTCTAAAAAAATAAAATTGGTTCCGCTTATAATATTATTTTTCGCTAACAGAACGCCGGCCTTCCAAAACAAAATATTCGAGATATTTCACCAAAAAGGTTTCAATGTATTAAAAAGAATGTATTGACACCTACAATCATACTTACGTAACGCCCAAAACATCCTCTCTATAATGGCTGCATGAAAACGAAAGTTTTCTTATTTGGATTTTCCTTTATGTATATTCTACCCAAAGTCAAACATGTTACAATTTATTTTGAAAGAGAACAAATATAGCTAAAGACTGGCAATACAGATGTGTAGTTTCACAAAATCCATTAAAATTCAAAAGTTATCTTATTTGGAAAATAAAAATATTCTTTCTCCCTTAATAAGCCTTCGATTGCCAATATTCTTTAATTAATACAAAAATAATAATTAATTGGTTGCCTTCTTCTAAGCTGCTTACTACAAAGTTAAATTTATTTTTTAAGTTATTCTTATTTATAGGGCTCAATTTGCCTTTTATAATAACTATCGCATTTATAATTTATATCTTAAAATGTTTTTAGGTTCCATTACTTTTATAACTTAATTCCTCTTGTTTATTAGTGACTATTTTTAGCTCTGCATAACAAGCCCCGAGCATATTTGTAATATGGAAAACGAATTTGCTTTAATATACTTGTAACATAAATACACGTGATAGGTAGTAAATAATTTGTCATATGACAAATAAATATTGAATAATTTTAAGAATCATAATCGTTTTTATTTCTTTTTATTAAAATCTTTAATTCCTTGACAACTTACAAATTTGCACTGATATGTCAGCTCACGAAGTATTTCTACACACGTAGTATTGATATAGATCAAATTCTTACACATAATAAAACAAACTAATCTTTAATTTCAAATATGTTGGATATAATTATATATAATTTACCATATTTTTAATATTTTTAAAGGAAATAATATCGTATTATATTCGGACTAAAATCGATCCTTGTTAATCTACACAATATTGATGAAGCGATATCTCTTAGCAATAGAAGTGAACTAATTTTCTTAATACACTACGCTTGTTAGTAGAAGCACAGGTATTAGAATAATGTTTACAAGAACCGTTACCGGATAGATGTGATGTAAATACAAGGAATACGATTTTCTTGTTTGTAGTAAGTCTGCGGTAGTTAATTCCCTACACGAAGGATACTACATTGTAATTACAACATACTACTCAGAGGAAATTTAAAAATCCTCAGATGTTGCTATAAATTTGTGAAAAGAAATAGTAAGTAGCTTTTAATTATATCAATTATGCTTGTTTGCATAATATAACTTTCCTTTTACTTTTGATGTGTCTCGGAGCAAAACTCGCAATATACAATGAATTCAGTTTGGTATCACAAGTGTAAATATTCCTCGAGAAACATATTTATCCTAAACTAGTTTTTGCCCGCGACTTCGTCCGCGTTAGTTTGGTCAAGAGTAATATATGTAGGTATAGCTGACCAGGCGAACTCTATTCCGTTTTAGAGGCCATAAATAATCAGGTTTTTCCTGTTTCAATCAAACAGAATGATTGACATATTAGTTAGTTGTCAAATCTAATGTCAAAAAAAACACGTTTGTATGGGAAATAGAAAAGGGCTGTTTTTAGGGTTTTCTCGGCAATTATTCCAATTTTTCTCACCTTTTAAACCTTCCCTGGACTTCCAGGAGTATTTCAAGACTAAAATTAGCCAAATCGGTTCAGCTGTTCTCGAGTTTTAGCGAGACTAAGTAACAGCAATCCATTTTTATATACATATATAGAAGATTAATATTAGTTTTTTTTTTTTTATGGGACCAGTTATATATTTTATGATAACAAAGTTTTATAGAATTTTAAAATCTCCTAAAATTTTTACCATTACACTAAACAAGTGAAATCGAGCAATCATAGCCCAAAAATGCTTTGCCTAATTTACTAAAAGCCTTCTACATTACTTCAAATGAAAAAAAAACGCTTCAGTATCAATTGATCTGGTTAAAGCAAACTGACAAACACACATACAGAAATCGACATGAAATTTCAATAACCCTATATTTGTATCTTGCAATATAAATAATACTTTTAATCATGGTTGTTACTTCTTTATTATTAAAATATATAATATAATAAATATATAATATAAATTTAAAGAACTACAAACTACTTGATCTTAAATCTAGACGACTGCAATTGGAAGCTGTGTTACTTTACGATATTTGTACTAATAAGTTCGATTGCCTGAGCATTATAAACAAAATTGGATATTCTGTGCCCTTGCGGGCTCATATGCAGTAATCCCACCGTTATCAATATTTTGCTGTAGCCCGATCCCGCACTAATGCCGGTATGCGTTCCCCATTAAATCGAATACTTAATGCATATAACAAGAAGTTTTACAATTTAGACATTTTCACTAACTGTAGTAGTGCTTATAAAAAACAACTTATTGATGTATTAAATGAGCAATAGTAATTCCAAGTTATAATTGAAATACGGACATACGCTCATACACGCTTCATTCTAGTTTGGATTCGTGCTGTTCCAATATTACATATAATAAAAATCATATTAAACACACATAAAAAATTATTAGATATATGTGCTTTTTAATAATAAGTGTATTGTATGTATGTCTCTATTTGTACTCGTATATTGAACAAAATGTTTATATTTAATTTTTCTTGTTTTTCTTTCTTTTATTTTTTCTATAGAACTCATCTGTCATATCTTTACACCATAATAAGTAATAATTAAATTTTTAATTGTTTGAATTTGTTAATATTTAATTCTTCAACAGGTTCATTTTTATTTTTGTTTTCTTATGTACATATAATGTGAGAATCGTTGTTGAGTTTAAAATAACTGGTATGTACTAATTAAGCTATAAGAAATGATAATTGTAAACTTGTTTGTGGTTCCAACAAATTAAAAAATATATATGATACAACAAATGGGAACTAGAATTGCAATGTTCTTATGACTAAGTACTACAAATAGCTAACATGCGTAAAGTAACTAATGATACTAATTCAAGATGTACATTGTACACTCTATTTCACTTGAAGCCAATTGCATTGAAACATAATATGGATGGAAGTAATTGGAAATGCTTTTGTAAAGTAAAAATTCAATGGAAAAGTCGACATGAGACAGAATTCAATATAAACATACAGTCTTATCTTTACATACATTCAATATCTCTCAAATAGCACATATCTAACAATATGGTAATGAGATCTTAGACATTCGCGAGTATTCATTTAAATGAAACTAATATTTTTTGGATTATACTACGCGTATTTTATTATTTTATAAAACTACATATCCCCAACGATTCGGTTACTTTTCATCTCGTCTGCCCGTGATCACGGTTGCTGAAAGTGACCAAAACGTCGGGAGTATGTAGTTTTCATAATAATAAAAAAAGCATATACTCCGCAAAATATTACATAGTTACATTTAAACGTTATGGTAAATTGTAACTATGTATACGCAGAATGATGTACCAGGTCTCCTCTATAAATTTTAATGAAGCAATCTAATTTAATAATGTTATAATATAATGAGTATTGAGAAATTTATAATTAAAAGAGATAAACTATAGAACAATTAAACAAAATAAGTTATGAGCGAGAAGGGAATCGCTAAACCAATTAGAGGAAGAAAATTAAGAGAATAATTTAATGTCTGTTTAAAATTTTATTGTATTTCATATTTATAAACAATGTTTTCGTGTAAATAATAAATTCTATTGTTAGATGTAAAATTTGTTTGAGTTTTGTAATTGCTTTTGAACTGTTGTTTTTTATTTTTCATTTTATTTCAAGTTTTCTCTTATAATGAAACGAAACGGAACACGTAACTATAAATAGCGTGATAATGATGTAGTTATGTTCCCGAATACGTTTAGTACATTTAAATTTCCATGTGTTTCATACATATGTATAATAAGTGCAGTCAAAATATTAGCCCTGCACTCTCGTTGATAAATGCCCATCGATGTTCTCAATTAATTTTAGCCAGCTATAATTTAAATTTAAAGTTATTCATGAATTTCATTTTTGAAATCTATTGATGTTTGTTATTATAACAATTCTATTTTATCAGAACATGTAACAATATTTACAAGGGTTGCTACGGGTCGAAACTTTACGAGAGTTACAAGTATTATTTTATAAAATTTCAGATACAAATGATAATTGAATAGCCACAGTTTGAAAATGCCTCCATTTATTTTATTAATTACAAGGCAGTAAAACGAAGTTTAAATGCTGAGATGAAAGTTTTGCTGTGCAGTTGGAACTGACATAATGTGTCTCGGTTCTTCTCAATTATTATATTAAATCATTTAAAACTTGTATATCATTATGCTTAATCTATGTTTATATCCTCACATTAAAATATAGACCGTTGACAGTTTTTCATTCATAAATCTTAGCTTATTATTGGTTATTGAATGAGATACGGGAAAAGCTTTATATGTATGTACGTAGTGTAACGAGGTTAGACTAACCAAGACTAGGCGATAAAACCGCCTTTTGCTTCATTCCTTTTACACTTTGTTTATATTTTTTTTTGTGTATTGACATTCGATAAAGAAAATAATATTTATGGAGCTTCACAACGCAATACATATGAAACAAAAAACTAAGGAATTCTACCTGATTTTATTGGTATCCATAGAATAGAATAGAATAGGTACTGTATTATTTTTATGGCCTTGTTGCAAAATTTTACAAAATAACCAATAATAAGGATTGAATCTTATAACTAAAATGTATTTAAGAGCCTCAATAGAAGATAAATGCACGAAGAATGGAAAACCTTATGAGCATCATTCTCTATTAACATTGCGATTTTAAGTTAAAGCTGATTTATTTCTAGCCAACTCTTGTTTCTACATAATCTTATATAAAAAATTCTCATATCGCGGTGCTAGACAGAAAACTCCTTCGAAACGGCTGGACCGATTTTGATGAAATTTTGTGAGCATATTGAATAGGTCTGAGAATCGGCCAACATCTATTTTTCATACCCCTAAGTCATAAGGGTTGTTCACCCTTAAATTTTATTTTCGGACGACATTTTTTGTTTTTATTTTTTTATAATGTAGCATTAAAAATACATACAACCCAAAATTTTTAATTTTTTATCACCAACCCCTATTTTTTATATGACAAAACAAAATTTGCCGGGTCACCTAGTAAATATATAAAATTGAGTTTGGGAAACTTTATATTAAACTTAAATGAAGGACGCTAGAATGTTATTATTAGAATAACTCAACTGACGAATGAAAGTTTTCAAATGTTTGATTTCACATTCCCATATTTTTTTCGCTCGAATTTGCTTAGTCATGGACGGTTTTCTCTAAGGATATTATCCGGTTAGTTCCCTAAAACGGTCAAATCCAGTTCTATACGAACAAACTTTATTCTTGGACCTGATAAACCGGTCATACGAAAAGTGAAATAAAACCCACACTTGAACATTGACCGAGAGTATTTATAGTCTTGTTTTTTCATAATTTTCGGATCTACCTTCTCTTTATACCTTCATACATCATATTTTCGATATACATAAAAAGGCCCTTTAGAATTTATGAAATAAAATTAGTATGTGCGAAAACTGTACAATACCGAATGCCTTGATCTCAACGAAGGTCGTCGACCTACGGGCTACGATCGACCGGGTCCGACGGCTGCGATCTTTTTAAATTTAATTAACTCCTATAAATAGTATCACAACAAACTCAAGACCATAGAAAATTAATTAAAACACTCTAATAAATAGATACAAAACATATATCAGCTTTAAATAATAGTAACACAAAACATGCCTATGCCTCGCTGTTATATACACTACATACAAAACTTGTGTTATCGGATTATCTAGTATTCATTTTCATAACGACAGACATACTTTAGCATTTGCTAATATATTAATTATCATACGGTGTTGTGTGCATGAACATTAATTGCTGGCTATATACATCCCTTTTAAAGCGTTGAATTATGGTGTATAGAGTGTATATTTAAACTTTTATCATGCTTTTATAACTTATATAAATAAATATACATAGACAGAATATTTCTTTTATTCAATAGACAATAAAAACAAATATTTTTCGTCTCATCATAAAATATAAAATTTAATGTAATTTGTGGCAAGCTATACTCACTAGAGAGTCATCTTGAGCTCATCTGATAGGAGAAGCGGTGGTGCATCATCCAACCAAAAGTCCGTAATGAAGAAAACTCGCCGCAAAGTCGTCCTTTAAAAGAAATTTATTAAAACTTGGTTATATAAAATACGTTCAATACTACTGAACAAGTCTTTAACTGAAGCCATGAAAATAAAAGAGAGATTTTATTAAGAATTATCATCATTATTAAAATAAAGTTTTTCCGAAAATTAAATTATTGTTATATTTAATTACGGTTTTACTTTATATCAATAAGTATATTATAGTAACAATAAGTGTATGTAACAGTCTGTATGTAAAACCTTCTCGCCGGTAAATATAAATAAAATGAACATTATTACTGATACGGAATTTCGTAAGAGAAGTGTGAAAAAATCAAATGGAATCAATAAGATTTGTCTTATTGACGAAAAAATCCAGTTTTCGAGTCCGTTGATCCAGGTTCATTGACCTTGCGTTAGATATTAAACGTTTCTATATCGCGTACCGTGTTTTTTGTAGAGAGGTAAACAAAGACTCATTCCCATTTAAAATAATCTTTCTTTGACATTTTCTTTAACATAAATACTTACTTATTACGTACATCAGATGTTAATGAATCCGAGAATAGATATCTCGTGACGTAAGCCCTTTCATCTTGAATGGCAAGAACCATTTCGCCCAAGGACAATGTCATATTAATCTAGAAAACAAATAACACTTGATATTACTATATATTATATAATTGATTTTACTTCTATTAACTTAAATCTATAGACCCGATCTTAACTAGCGAGAATATCTAAAATTTTTTTTTAAATAATACATATAAAGCTTTGAAAAAAAGTAGGTAATTTTTCCAATTACAATAAATTATCGAAGTTATTAATGAAAATGACTCCATAATCATATGTTATTTCTAATTATAGTTTGGGAAACAATTAACAAGTAGAAATAAAAACTCATATAGAAATTTATTTAATATTTATATTTTTAGTGTTAACCTTAATTGATGTTTGTAGGGGCGCTAGACGGTAACAATATCGTATTGTCGAAATATATACAAATTAACACACGTGTTACATTTAACAATGTTCTATAAATAAATTTAATGATGGTACGTTCAAATAAAATTGTATTTTCCTTTTTAACCCCAATATATAGGTATACATTTTTTCACTATAGCCTGACGGTTCGCTTACTTAGCAATCATCGTGTTTATGGAAAGAAAAGATAAAAGTGTATCATCTAACGCCAAAGATGTATTACTCAAAACTAGAATAGAAAATATAAAATTGTTTTTTTTTTAAATCAAATATACCTATTTAATTCTTCTATAACAGAAATCTAATGTAAAATATGATAAATCTCTTGTGAAGATATAAAATCCGTATTTTCTTCAAATAAATAAGATTTAATGACACTTCCATCTCTTCTGAAGGTAATCAAGATTTCTGAAAAAGGAGAAGCCTACCGTCTGCTCACTTGCCACCTTTCACATAAAAAAAACATGGCAGGAAAGGGTAGGAACAGGAAAAGGCAACCGGCTCTCTTAGTTATACGACAAATTGTAGCCATTAAAGACTACTTCACACCAGTCTTTTGTGAGAGATTATTACTTCTTCGGTCGAGCCAGCCCATATTTGAGCTCTAGTAACCTGTCCAAAGCTAGGCTCTACTACCTTAGTGACATTATGTTAAGTATGAAGTCCTGATACTATGGATAAATCAATCAATCATAAGAAAAAGCCTGGCTAAATATAATAGTCCAAGTTTTATTAAAGAGTCATCTATTTACTAAAACTAAATAGTTTATTAAACATTTGACATAGCATTTCACTATTGTCAAGAGATTACTTTGTCCGATAAAAGCGACCACTTCCAGAACAGTTATACACAAGGGTAGAGACTAAACAGTAAAGATTCAGTTTAATGAAATTTTGCCTTTTTTGCTAGTTGGATGAAAGTAATAAAATTTATATTCGTTTAAAACGACTTGGATATCTAAATAACTATGATGTAATTAAACTTTTGTATATCTAGAATTATTATGAAGACCATGCGATTGGGATACTAAGTAGACCAAGGATCGGTAGCACTTTTTTACTAAAAGAAGATTTTATGTGTCTAAATGTATTAAAAATTGTATCATCATTATGTCATTACATATGTATATTATTCTCAATTAACTATAATAAGTATGTCCATTATGAATCTCTTATAAAATGGTCATACCAAAACATGTAACCATTCAATTGAAGCATATTATTACAATATCATAAAGGTAATACAAAAAACAAGAAAGAATCGTCATAGTATAATTCTTCACAGGTAGATATTAAAACAGTCATACCAGCTATGGATAAAACGGGGCTAACAATAATTTTATTACTACTTGGTATATTTAACGGCTGTAATATATAGATAGGAGTACGTAGACTAATATTTTAGGCTCACGTTGCCCATTATTTGTGACCCAGTTACAAAGCTTTACTGATTTTAGGTCATCACACGGATTGCACAATATAGAAGTGCTATTGAAGTATTTAGAATATTAACAAAGTAATGGTTAACCTCCTCTAGGTCTCATTAGAATTTCATTGAACCTTAACAAAAGAATACTTCTGGTTTTTTATTTTAATTTACCAAAAAATCTTTGCTCCCTTTCTTTCAAAGTTACGATCATTAAATCGCAATAACAATGTTTGAAATCTCATGATACACACGTATATGAAATTCTGTGATTACAGAAGACTTATTCAGAAAGAAATATTCCGTTTCCAAATTTATTATTTCTTACCTGTTTTTATGAGGAATTCTTTATGATAAATTATTATACTTGATCTCATTTTACTACCCTTTTTATCTTGTTAGATCCTCAAATGATTTGTTTGATCTTTCGAGATCAAACAAACTATTGAAATCAATTCACTTATATTACAGTAAAATAAGTACGTCTTACAATTTTGTCCGTCTTAAGTGATAAGGTCGTTTATCTTCTCTTAATCGCGGCCAAAATGTCGAGCTAATATAAAATTGTGAGATAAAAAAACCTAAAGGAAAAATTATTCTCTAAAAATCTGTTCAGTACTTCTCGTGTGATTAAGTAACAATCAAGCAAAAATTAATTGACTATTTTGTGAGTAGTGTTGCGTTAATAATGACTGTCGAAATCATTATATATTAAAAGTAAAACAAACATTGTTTTAATGATTCTTCAGGACGACATGAAGCGTAAAATACAATAACATTTGAGGACGTCGTAAACTAAAATTACTACACTACCGTATCTATATATTAAACAGGAACATTGAACGATGAAACTTTAATAATTCTTAAAATTTTATAACCCAAAACTGTTTTCTATTAACTTCGTGGACTGAACATCTATTTACATTCAATCGTGTGAAAACTATTGTAAAACACGTGGGTTCATGAGAACTACTCTTTAATGTTAAAACTGTTTTACTTAATACAGACTCAAAGTTATTTCAGGTTGTGATTATTTTGGAGGTTAATTAAATAAAAATAGACGAAACCTTGCCTAGGGTGAGATTCAGCGGTAAGGGCTAAATTATTCTTATCTTCCAAGAACCTTGAGTGCCATAACCCTGGACTCATCTACCAAACTTATACGATCTGTTTTCAAGTCTGAAGACAGAATAACATACATTTAAAGACAATAAATTTAATAGGATATAGAGAAATATAGGTTTAAAATATGCATGTAACATTAAACTTTAAAAAATTATAAGAAAAAATAATACAATGTTCATCAAAAACCGAAATGTTCCAAAGATATCATATTGTGAACTGAAATAAAATATTTGTTTTTATAAAGTCGCCAACATTTGGAACTTAAAACTTTCTGTTAAGTGTTAAATTAATATCTAAAAATAATTTTACAAAGTTAAGTATATTTTAAACATCTAACAGCTCTAAAGCGAGCGAAAATGTTTACATTTTAGCCGTAACTATTAGAAAACATTACATATTTCATAAATCAACATTGTCTAATTATATTTGACAGTAAAGTTTGTTAAACGGTTATGAACGAGATTGTGGTTTAATTAGTTGAATTCAAAGCCCAATTATATGTACACAACTAGATAGCCAAGCTAAGTTATTTGCTAATAATAATTGAATATATATATTAGAAATAAATGTAATACCAAACTTGATATAAAATTTGTTATATTCTGAATTAGAGAAGAAAAAATAATAATTGGCATGTTAGCTATCATAAGAAAAATACGTAAATATTATATTTATAATATAGATAATTCTTGATTGGCGTTTTTTTCCTATCATCATTAGTTACAAATATATAAGTATTTTTCAACCTTCCTTTATATTCTTTCCTCTTTTTCCTTTATATTAAACTCAACAATTGCGTCGAAGTCTCCCACGTGTAAGGAAATCCTTCCTAAATTCTTTTTAAAACATATTAATGAATCGAATTTTACAGAAGAAATACAAATACATACATATAATTTTGCGAATGAGTTGTTATCGCCCTTATAATAGGAGATAATAAAATTGTAGAAATAATTTATTAGTATTATATTATTAATATTTATTTCCATGATATTACATATAAGAGCAACGCCCTGTAAATAACTTGAATCCAATTTGGATTATATTCGAGATGTATCAGATAAAGAAATAAATAAAATATGAAAGACAGAAAATTTATTATGATAGAAATACAATTGAAAATCTCTATGATAAAAGCTGTCGAGACGAATCTTTTCATATTAAACTAATGCCTATGAAATGGAATTGCGTTCTTCATTACATGTGTTAAATGCATGTAAAAAAACTAAACAGTCTATGTTTTTTTATCATTCGCACTAGAATCGTGTAATATTTTGCCAATGACAACGTTTTTGTTTGTTTGACTTGTTATATTATTTATATGTGTATAAAAATGACATATATATATGACGCTCGTGACATTAGAAGAGGTTAGAACGTAATGCATATACATATGTATATGACAATAGTGTGTAGTGTATACGTATGATGTTCATGCGTAGTGAATTTATATGACATTCGTGAGTAGTGTATATGACGCTGGCGCGTACCACATTTATGTGGTACTCGGGATCTCTTTTTATATGGAGTTTAGGTGTAGATCATTTATATGTTGTTCCACGGCAGTATTTTTTAATACTTATAAAATTTACTTATACGCCGTTTGGCAGCTTACAGAAAAACTGAGTTTTAGAGTTCTATAAGTACACTGACATATAATCTATGTATTTCAATAAGGTTGAAGAGCAGAAAAACAGCAAAACTATCAAGACAAATTCATTTTAGATTATAAAAGAAGATAAAACTTTACTGTACAGATTGCGACATATATTTGCTGGGTCCTTAGCAGGAATCACAGAAGAGGAGGAAGATTCATACTAGGAATTGAATAGGATTAATGCACTTGCGTTGCATGGAACTTACTGTATTATAGTACTAGGAAGTCATATTATAGTAATTCTTTTCGTTCCAAAACATTGTAGTTTCCATTAGTAAAACACATTAGTATGAAAACTTGTGGGTATCTTTCCATGCTCGCCCATCTCCTTATTTTTCCGCCTTTATAAAAGTTACTTTCACATATCAGTATAGTACAATTTTTACTATATATTTTGCATTCATTTTCTAGTTTAAGAATATATTAATTTCTACTAAACAGCGAACAATAGAAATACTATTCATTCGTTACTATTGTGTGAGTTACTGCAGACGCTTAATTTGCATTGTAATAGATCAATTTGACGGATTTCATGTAATTTATGATAGGAACATTAGTTCAGTAGACTATAATTTTGAATGTTATACACATAAAGCTCTCTTGATGAATGTTACTTAATACCTCTATTATCAAGGAATTAAAATATAAAAAGATATTTAACTTAATAACTGCAAATAAATTAAAAACAAGAAATTAATGACAGTTATTACTCATTTCCTTTATAATTACGATGAAGACATGTTAATATGAACAGCAATTGGTTCGCTGTTAATTTAAATTTAAATTATACGTACTGAAATTTATACAGGAATTGTATCTTGTTTATGAACCTGAAAAAGCATAATTTCATACGCCTTTTGTATCCTATAGTCGCTTCGTAACAAACACGGTGGAATCAAAACAACATTTAAATAACAGTATACAGTACAGTATGTGGTATCTATTACAGGGGAAAACATACTCTTACAATTTTATATTTTGTAGCTTGCTATTTAAAAATTGTATAATACTGTAACTATTCTTCTACCTGGCAATTCCCAAACTATAGCCAGGGTCTGCCTTACATGTTGTGAATAGTTTTGGCTATTTGTTTTTACGACCGGCCGCCTACCTGACATCAACCCTCTTTGGGAATCAGCATTAATCAGTGATGTCTAAATACTCTTAGAAAATACATATGACTCGGAAAAATCACATTGGTACTTGCCAGTGCCAGAATCGAACCCGCGCCTTCGTGCATAAGAGGCGTGCCTTTTAACCACTAGGCAACCACTGACTAGAATATATAATGAGATATCAGATATGTATCAAATGTCAATATTGGAACTGAGAAATAAGGATTTCTAAAATTTATTAATACACGAGACTCGTAATAAAAAATAAACGAACCAAAATAAAGCGCAGTCGCAAAAATGCAATTGTGTTTATTAACATTTAACAGAAGTCTTTTGAAATTATTTGATTTACTTACAAAAAAATGTTTCGTCGGTTTAAATAATAAAAATTACAATTTATGACAAGAGTTTGAATGTTTTAACATTATAACTAACATCGTTTTCTATTTTGGAATTAGGTACATATATACATATATTTTCACCACTAATATAAATTAACATGCAACTATGCAAATTATATTATCTTCGTTAAAATTTTAGGTTATTGTCATATGTAAAAATACAGTCATTTAAATAAGAAAATTTTGTAAAATAAAAGCCCGGAGCAATAAACAAACAAGGGTTAAAACTGACTACGAAATAAATGAGAAATAATCCTTAAAGTCAGGATTACTTCGCGAGTAAGCCGAAAAGTTAAATGGTTACATTAAAGCATGTTTAGAACCAATTTTCTTAAAATAAAATTAATATTAATAAGTTTTGTCTATGATAATAACATAACCTTGTGTTTTAAATTAAAATATTGATCACTTACCTCGTCGTTCAAAAACAACGATGAGTCAAAAGTTTGTGAAAGTTGAGCCATAATTGAGCAATTCTGCAATATCAGTGCCGCGTGTGGCACGAAGCATAGCACCACCATTTGTATTAAAAATATCCTTCGACCACGCCTGTCGACAAAACAAGTTTAATGAATAATATTAGCATATATACAGTTTGAACGGACTTAAAAAACTGGTAGTTCGATGCATTACTTATTATTTATTGTAGATATTTCAATAAATGTTCTAATGAAATTCTTAAGGTTATATATGAAGGAGAAGATAATCGACAACATTAGGCATTTTATCCGTAGAAGAGAAGTGTTCGGGCTACTAAAACGTTATGTGACATAGGATGTTAGTAGGACTAAATCATCATATACACACACACGCGCGCACGCACGCACACGCACACACACACACACACACACACACACACACACACACACACACACACACACACGCACACACACACACGCACACACACACAGAGTTATGTATAATCTATACAATAAGTATAAACTTTATCCAGAAAAAGATTAAAATGATGATCAAAAAATTTGTATTCCACCAATTTGTAATATAAAACTTGACATTTACTAACCATTACAGTTATTACTTCCTAAGTGATTTCATAATATAGCGGTCAAAGTCTAACTCAGCGAGTTTCGAATGAATAAGCGATCAATTTGAGTTTTCTGTCACAATAAAATATATTAAAGGGAAATATATTCAAAGTGCACCTCAATAGCGTAAAGGAATGAAGATGCTAACGTCTATAGCGTAGATTTGTATCAATATATCCTTTGCACGTTACGACCAAATAGGAATGTAAATGTGGGACACAGACAGTACAATTTCTTGCTTTTCTTGACATAATATGAAAATAATTTAAAATGCCTTTGACAAAATTTCAAACAAATTCAACAAAACGTATTTTAATCTTTTTTTATTGATTTAGACTTTAGTATAGCTTTTTTAAATAATAATTTATATTTCATAAAATAAATTAAAAAGAACAGTTACTTTATAAAATCTTTAGTAAAAGATAAAATTTCAAAGGAGTTACACCACAGAAGTTTCATCCAAGTAAATTATTCACGACAAAATATTTTTTCGAGAATATTAGGATTTTATTATAAATAAATCCGCACTCTCGTGCAATAACTTCAAATGGCCAGCTAATGCCAAGGGAATTAATGAAATACAGAGAAATGTCAGCTTTGTAAGAAGCAAATTAGAGTTTAAATTTAAATGGGAATGTAACGTAATAAAAGAGTGTAGGATTTCTATACGTGCTAATTCCCACGACATTCAGGCGTCAGACTATGTAAGGTCTTTTCAGTGGTTTGAAGAAAAGCTCCGTAATCTTCACGAAGTTCTTTTAATATAATGAAAATTTATTTATAATGTCAATAGGGTGAACCTCATAATTGGTATTTTTAGAGATCAAATTTATCAACTGGTGTATTGTTGTAAGTGCAAGTATTTTTTTAACTAATATATTTTAGGAACCGATTTTCCTGTTATCTTTTGATAAAAAAATTACTATAGTAATCATGTATCACAACGGGAAAATAAACTGTCGGGTTTCAGAATTCATGACCTAGCATTAAGCAAAAATAAAAAAAATACAAGTCTTAAATTCAGCTGTGATTTATTAAATGTACAGAACTCCATTACTTTAGAATTTATTTAATGTTTTGGAACGCATAGAATAAAATGACAACCATATACTTAGGTTCCTTGAAGTCTCACAACTGTAATGTTTATGCCACAACAATAATAATGTTTTCATACTCAAACTTTTAAACTGTATTTTGCGTACATTTAAAATTACCCGTTTAGCTTGATGCATGGATGCATGGTTGCGTGGTTGCGTGGACGCATGGATATAAAGATCTAAAGGTATATTTAGTGTACTAGTATTTGTTGTTATTTTTTTCCGCAAAACAGCTTAATGGATTTTGACAATACTTTATAGTCACGTAGCTTTATAGCTTAGACCTCAAAATTACATAAAGCCAACAATTTATTCTCGAATTAATTGCAGTTCCGGAATCGCGTCATAACAATTGTATTGTGTCGACTCACACAACACAGATATACAGGGTGACTGGTGAATTACTATCGATAATTGAGGACGTGATATTTGACGGTCATATATGACAAAATAAAAATTAATATAACATAAATATTAATAAACTTCTAAGTAAAGTTAACCAAAAGTTATGTAATTAATTACGCATCGTGTGAACATCCTACAGATTAGGTATACACACACACTCACACATACGCGTGCGGCAGCGTAGTGTTGTATCAGCACGCCGCCGCACTCGTCCACACTTGGAACACTTGGAACGTGTCATCACTTTATTTCTTTATACGGAAATTTTGTCAAAAATTAAGTGCCTATTTTTTTTACATAATTCGAATGAGAACCATGTACCAAGTATTCTCCTTAAATATTGATAGTAATTCACCAGTCACCCTGTATATAGATGTCTCCTCCGGTTGGTAAACATAATATTTAACTGATACATTTCTCTGTAAGCCTTATACCGAAATTTCCATGTGCGAAGAAACGGGTAATAATTAGTTTATTTATGAATAAAAACTGCAGAACTTGATTCCTGAACTATTTACAATAATATACACAAGTCTTAGTGAGTTTAACATGTATGGTTATATTTTATACTTGATAACGCCCCACAAAATCCATTATAACATCTTTATAACTAGATATTTTTTTATTTAAATGGCATCTTCACTAAAAACCAAAGAAAAACATCTAACAAAATTTTAATTAAAGTATAATCTCAGAGAGCAAACAATGAAATAATGAGATTAAATTATAATTGGAATAATTAGAAATTGGGGACCAAAATTATATTAATGTCACAAACAGCAATTTGGTTAAAATGTATTTAGACAGGCGGCAGCGTGTCAAACCAAGTTCAAGCAAAGCAACTGGCTAGCCGACGTGTGTATCATTACACGGGCCACTTGGCACCGCTTTTGACCCTTCTATAACTCAAAACCTCTCTAAAGTAAACACATAAACTAAGTCAGTTTAGTTATCTAGATAAGGACATGTAGGAGCCCAAATTTCATGAAGCTAGCTCAAATGGTTCTAAAGATATGAAGGTCGAAACATCGTCAATTTTAACACTGACTGTCTGACATATGTACATGAATTTAATCAACTTCCAGATTACCTAGAAGGATGAAATTTTTAATCCAGTTCGGTAATTGTGTGTAAGTGTAGGTAAAACATAAAAAAAAGTTAAAAAATAAGTGTCCCCATACGAAAAACCTAATAAAAAAAAAACAACTGGCCATCGCCGCCCCATTCAATCGGCGTCACACTCACGAATGGTACAAAATCATAAGCGCTAGCGATTTCATTTTAATCTAGCGGGTAAGTTGGTTTATCTCTGTGGATTTCTCCCCGAAAAAAAAAGGTTGGTTTATCTCTTAATACCTATTAATATTACACGGCTCACTAAAATACATAAAGATCAGTGACCAACGTACATTTCTCTGATTTCATTTGACAATAAGAAATAAATTGTTATGGTATAAATGTGTTAGTTCGAACTCTTTTCACTTTAAAATAAAGTCCAATGTAAATTAATACTAAGATCAAGGCAATAGCAATGTCTTAGTTTTACCAATATATGTATGTATTGACTAATTTCAGAATGCTCTTAAACTCTTCATGCTGGCTAGAGAGAGTCACAAGCGCATTACTATTTAAAATACAAACGAAACAAAGTTGGATACCAAAACCAATTGCTGTTATTTAAACATGTAAGATCTTAACATATGAAAAATTTGACGTGACCAATTTTTATCAACATTAAATGTTGAATAAATGTATAAAATGTCTCACTTGTTTAATGCTTGTTAATAATGTAATTTTGTTTTTTATAAATACATATTTGGATTTTGAATAGAGTTTTTCACTCATTCAGATCACCATTCTTTTTGCGGCGAAAAAATACTCTCGATTTTCGAGAAAACAAATATTTATTAACAAGAAACTGATTTTTTAAATTTATTTTATGTACATTTATTTAAATTACTATTTATCTTTTGATATTTTTTTTTTATCTTGTCCATATTCCTTTATTAATAAAATAAGTTTTAGTTAAATTCTAGTATCCAAATTTTAAAATAAAAAAATAGAGTGTTAATAGTCGAAAGAAGAATATCAGTTCTTATGTTTTATATGAAATACAATAGGTATAATATGGTTTAATACTTACATTGAAGCTGGGTTGATGCTGAAACAGCCAACTTTGACAGACACTAGTTGAGGTACATTTCTCTCTGAGGGCGTGGTACAGTGAGACCTCGCGTCCACCTTCAAGCCGTTAGCGGACATCATACTTACTAGAATTAAATGGAAACAATTAATCATTACTTCTCAAAAAAACTAAATTAAAAACACAAAAAACAACCTCATATAGTTTTCAAATTCTTTTTAATATAGTTTTGACTTTATCCATTAGTAGAGATAATAAAAGAGATTCATTATTAATATAAGAGATAATAAAAGAGATATTGGACACAAAACATGTTTTAAATCTATTCAGATTGTAGTTTTTGTAATGAATATTATTGCTGGTGCTGATAATGATACACAAATATTTTTACACCACCTTAACAAAACTATTATCAATCCTATTAAGAATGATAATAAATTTATAAGTAATAATTCAAGCACAAAATAATGAGCTAATATTGATAAGATTTTTGAATATACGGGAATTGAAAACATCATTGGCTTTTCCTCGCTATATAAAACCCAAAATTCCAAGTGATAGTGAGTTTTCCATCAATACAAATATTGTAGATAAACATTATATAACTCAAACATTAGGATAATTCCTTACACAGATGTATAACCTGTCTTGTAATGTAATGTTTCCGAAGACAACGTCAGATACAGAACGAAGTGGAGGAAAAAGTTAGAAAAGACTGACCCGATCACCATGTGGGATACACAGTAAGGAAGAGAGAAAGAGAAAGATTTATCACCTGTCTTATAAATAATCTCTCAAACTCACAAACTATGTCAGTTTAGACAACATATCATCTTCTGGGTACATTCAATTAATTAAAACTTTGAATGATACAGTTCAATTAACCAAAATCATCGTGACACGTTACGTAACGTACAAAGCTATGGCTCTATTAGTTTACATTGAGGCGTTAAACTGTTCCCGATACAAAGAGGCAGCTGGTCTGACGAACTGTATAATGAAGTAGTAATTAGAAATAAACGGAAACACAGACCACAGCTCTCATACTACAAAAAACAAATATACTATAATAAATTATATAAAACAGAGGATTCTATTTAGATAAATAGTATCTATTCCTTTAAAAAGTGGAGTCTGGAAGTAATTCAATATGAAATTATTTAAGTACATTAAATAAACACGTATTTTGGAAGGAGACAAAATGAGTATGAAGATTTAGGTTTTCATTTAGAGCATTTTATATACTTTTATTTTATTATACTTCAAAATATAAACTTGCTATTTATCATATATTGTAATAAACAATCAGAAAGGATCTTTATACTGTCGAACGAACCTATATACTTCCATCGAACAGAAAATTTAATTTTAATATATCTAAGAAATTAGAAAGAGGTAATAAAAGCGATACCAATTTTTTATGTGATACTTAGAAATGGCGATTTCGAGATTCAGTAAAACTCGCAGAAAAAACCGGGGTGGGAGACGATATTTTAAAAAATATTTAAGAATATCAATCAATTGTCACGGATTAGAGAGAATAAATTACTTAGCCGGTCCTTGTAGCTCTAAAGGTATGAAATTTTCCTAGAATTATCTTTACTTAAGTCACAAATCAATACAAATCTTTTTTCAGTCTTTTTTACAGAAATATATATTTAATATGATACAATAATGGCTGTCGAAATAAAAATAATATCACGCTGTAAACGCCCTGTATAAAACAGACGAGGCGTTACGAAATCAGACCGAAATTAATTGGACATCAGCTACAAAATAAACAACGTGTGAAAATAATGGTTCGATGATTTCAAATAGATTGATAAAACACTTTTAATACATTTAGAAAATATATATTGAATCTAGATACGGTTCGAGATACTATGAAAAGGAAATTCAAAACGAATGAACAACAAAGAGTTTAATATCAGCTCTCTAAGAACTTCTCTCTATAGAAATAAATGCTCAAAGACGAAGATTCTGTAGTCTGTAGTTTCTTATGCGATCTGTATAAAATCATAAAAACAAATTACTATCGAGATAAAACGTAAACTGAGAACTGAATACGATGTTAAGACTTTGACGTACCACGAATATCTTACGATTTTACAATATAAGCCATAGCCACTTCTTTATTTCTTTATATCTTGACTTCTTTTCAATAGAACTTTAATAAAACATGGAAGATAGATTTATAAGCCGATTCGTTCTATGTAGAATACAACGAATATTATTTCAATGAAATAGTTGTTATAATAAAATTGTAGTTGTTAATATAAATTTTTGGGGCTAAATTTTAGTTAAAGAATATTTGTACTGAACTATAGTATAAATGATATTAATTAAGGTAGTAATTACATATATTTTTAAGTGTTACTCGAGAGGTAACAGTACTTAACTTGTTTGAATATTAGTTCAAATATTAAGGTAAGGTTTTACATTAAATATCGCCTACGCCGTACATGTATTATTTTAAAGACGGTCAACAGGTTCTGGTAACTATTAATATAAGCCGATCAAGGTTTCGTTGGACATATACTTATCTTACATTAATGTATTGTATTTTTATAGCCTTTAGAAAACATCGGAAGCTAAACGCTCTAATAATTTCTGAACGCAACGTCTTTTACCTTAATTGAAAGGGGAAGCCATTTTTCTGAACGTTCATAAAAATAGGTTTCGTAAAGGAATTCATGTAATTATTTAAATTAATTTTCTTTTAAGTACATTTTTAAGCAGAGGTCGCCGAGCAATTGGATTCTTTGATAATTAATTAAATATTTATTGTGCCTATGAATGAGTAAACCGTAATAGGCTTTATAATTTCCTTTTAATAATAAATCGTATTATTTTTTTATAAATTTTGATTAATTAAGTAAAGTTGAAATATAAAGTTATCCTATATAATTTCAAAACGAAAAAGATAACAGTTTTATATCTTGGGTACTCATAATCATAATATTATATTATACTTCTCCAAAAGTATGATAATTCTGGATGTACCTAAAAATTTATTTTTCAATTCACGTATGTATTTCCAAACCTATAACCGATACAAGAAAATTTTAACTTTCAACAGTCTCTTAGTCTCTGTTTTTATTATGTTCCAAGTCTTTGCGATATAACATTTACGTTTATATCCATACAGAATATATTTAGATAAAAATAATTACAAAGTGATCTCATAAAAAACGTACCTTTAAAAATATATCAACTTTTTCAGCGTTCGCCACAACGGCCCATTAGCTCAGTTGGTTAGAGCGTCGTGCTAATAACGCGAAGGTCGCGGGTTCGATCCCCTCATGGGCCACGCACATTTTTGCATAAAAAACTATTAATTTTATTTTTAAGATATTTTTTTCAATTTTCACATACAAATATTTACGTTCCACCGACCTAGTCATCTAAGTCGCAAGAGAATCTGCAAAGAGCGCTCTAAGAGGTCAAGGCTGAGTTTAAAAGGTGGATTCTGTCAGCAAAGACAAACGGTGTTATATACAAAATATCAACATTAAACAAGCAAATAAACAATTTATATAGCTACATTGCATCATATTGACATTTAAATAATTATTTTAATCAATGTTTTTTCTTACTTACAATAAGAGTTTTTCGAAGTTATATTTCTCACCAAAACATTTATTTTCATGTAACATCTTACGATTTTAATCATGTTTTAAACGGGTTTATATAATTAATTATTTACTGATTAATATCAAAAACACACAGGAATTAATAATTGTCATTAATTTTAATATTATAATTACTAGCTGAAAATAATACAAATAAACTTATAAAATAATAAAGTAAGTAAAATAATAAAAGGTTTCTTACACAGTATTCTAAGCTGTGTTAGCTATGATTTATAATCTGTTGAAAAAGAAATTAAACAATCCTTTATTCTTTAAGTCGTTATTTCTCTAATTACTTCGTATTACATGGTTAAATTATGATTTATCTTTTAATTAGGTAATCGCCAAATATATCAATGTGAGTGTTTTTCCTGCTATTTACAAAATTTTCCGTTTTCATTTATATATTCGACTATTCCAGTTGTAAACGTTATCCAATTACTAATTTTAATTATCAATGGAATTAAAAAAATATTTCGAAACCTCATTATATATATAAAATAGTTCATTAAACATTATATACTTATTTACAAATGCTTATATATTATAATTATATTTTTAATAAGTCCTGACACACCATCATAACTCATCCCACGTCAAAATTACTACGCGTTGAGGCATTCTTAAGATATTGTTTTCAAGGTTACCCCAAAAATTGTTCTTACGATTATTTCTTACGTACTGAGTTGCTCACTTTAATTTAAGTGGTTTCTTTACAATTTCTTTTATTAATATACATATGTACCTACATGATCAAAATCAAAGAGTCTATTTGAGATTTACGAATACCAATTAGTAATTATTTTAATTATGTAACTGCCGACGTTTCGGTTACTTTTCAGCAACCGTGACCACTCGTGACATTATGGTAGTTCTTACAATAATAAAATACGCGTAGTATAATCCGAAAAATATTAGTTTCATTTAAATGAATACTCGAGTCTTATATCTCATTAAAACACTCGTATACAAATTATAAAGCTTACTGAGAACAAAGTATTACAAATATTCTAGATATTGTGTTAATAATGCCTGCTTGTACAGATTTCTCTTAAAACAATTTTAAGCGCTTAATGCCTCTTAACTTTAACTGAAATCAAAGTTGTTATACTTATGAATAATAAATTGTATCTCTTGGAGCGACTTCCAAAATGAGATTCTCTATTCGAGGGCTGTTTGTTTTTATTCTATCTTATAAGGCAGGAAAATTTATTTAGATTTTATTATTAGTTTTTCTTGGAAAGGCTACATACTACATTCGCTATAGTAATTCACCTATGATTCAAAATACGAGTTAGAAATCAGAAAATTAAATTCATAATCATTATACTTTTAAACTTGATATGTTTACCCTTATTTATATATAAGGACAATCTTTAAGATTGTGTATATAGTAACTAAGACAGCAAAAAAAATGGTACATCTGTTGGTGTCAAATAAACAAGGATCTGAGAAGAGAAAGTGGCAAAACTAATTGGTACTGAAGAGAAGAAATTAGAACTAAGAGCTTTGAACGCTTATTAAACGCCACCTTCATAATAATTATACAAATATCTCCTATAATATGAAGGTTCCACTGCGGATACAACACAAATTAGAGATGAATTGTATTGATTACGGCCAGGCTCAACAATTGTTGACAACAACAGACCTCACGATTATTTTATTATTCAATTTAGTTTACTATTGCAATCAAACTTCGACGTAAATAAATCCTTATATACTTATCTGATAATCGCAAGAAGTATGTACTTATAAAAATATTTTATATATTTCTGCTATTGACGGATTTTTGATATATACTTTATCATTGAAATATTTCTTAAAATAACAACGACACTTCATATACGGATGGAAACAATTTGATTAGGGGAGACTTGAATTACGAGAATACACGAGACGCAGATCAAATACAGTCTTGAAATTTTATTTATTATAAGAAGACGGGCTCTTAACAAATATGAAGGATCTGAAGGAGTAGCAACAGGGAAACATTGAACAACATGTAGTAATATGAATTTAAGATAGGTGAAATATGATAAAGCTATCACGAAATAGGTTTCGCTGAGCCACACTAACTAGATGTTGTTATTCATGAATAATTATTCGAATAATTATTCATGAAATACCTTCTGCTATTATATATTCTCCTTGATCAAAAATTTAAATCGAATCACAATTTGTATAAAGAATTCAATGAATTATCTATTCCATTCAAAAATTACGGATCCGAATCAAGAAAATATCCGTATATGAAATAAATAACCGCTAATTATAATTAATTCATTAATTCATTCAAATGTAAGCCCAGGAATAACTCGCACTGTCATATAAAATATTTACTCACCTTATTTCTAATCCTAACACATAAAAACAATTTAAATCCCAAATAACAAATATATTCGTAACATTTTGTTGTCAATCCTCACACAGAAAATAATGATAAAAATCCCGCCATAATTATTGCCGACACGAATTCATTTCGCGACACGACTGCCTATTACGAGGTTCGCGGCAACACTGAGAATGAATGGTGGCGACCCGCCCCGCCGCCTCCTGTAAACAACCAAACGGAATTTCAAAACGGAATTTTATCTCTCCGTACACATTTCGACGTAAATCTAGCATTGTTAGCGTTTCAACATGGGTTGCATTTAGAAGTATTATTATGTTTTATGATCCAACGCTTTTATTTTCATCCCCTGGTTTAATTTTTATTCCTTTAAGCTGAAAACAGCAGTAAATACACATGAAAATAATAAGTTCCTACAGGCTGTAACACTGATTTATAAACATTTTACTTAAAGTCGATGTGGAACTAGAACTATTTATATACAATCTTGATTTCTAAATAAAGATTTATGTTCCTTTATCAGAAAAACTTCACCGAATGTTTGAAATGGAACATTTAACTTAAGCATTCATTTTTACAAGACGTAAGTTTTGTACATTTGACTGCTTTTAAATAGTCACAAGTGTTTACAAAATCGATCATATTTAAGAAGTATATAAAATTTTATAACATTTAAAAGCATACACCATTCATCAAAGTGTTTTCAAAATTTAATCTTTTACGCTTTGAGTACATTCTGATAATGAAGATGTACGTATAAATTTTTAATCAAATAAATAATCAAGATTTGAGAGACACAGCCACTCCTTTTATATTGGGGGTAAAGTCCAATTCCCGCCCCGTCCTTCCGCCGTGTGAAATGTTTGCGTGCTAAAATTATATAAGTTGTTGAAGTTAAAATATTTAAAATGTCCCCACAAGTCCTTAATACTTATCATTATTTATTTCGTAATTTAACATAGTTAGGTATTTTGTTTACAGCTTGTTGGTTTAATAAAATTTATGAATCAGGGCTCGCTATTTGTAACTTACTTCGTTTCTGTCTCGTACTGCTCGTTCCCCTAGGAACGCAGCGTGAAGTTATGTAGCCAATACATATTTATAACATAATACATTATATAATAAAAGTTACATTAAAACAGTTTCACTGATGATTTTCTCTTTACCAAATGACTTTGTTTAATATTAAATTTTAAATTTAAAACTGATACATAGTTGTATTTTATTGACAAATTAATTCCAATACTGATTGATTTATAAATCTGTTAGCCTCAGTTCACTAACAGGCCGTCGGCTGACTGAATATATTTTTCATTTTACAAAAGTATTTTTAATGTATGGCGAAATTTTCGAACATTTAAATTGTTGTTTCAATAACGAAAAGAAAAGATTGCTAAGTTATTTTCCAGATTACTGACTATAGTACATTGACCTCTCTGTTAATAAATATGACTATTTGACAAAAAATTCTGTCCTGACCACTTATTAGGTGATTATAATGTATAAATTGATAACTTTCTCCTCAAATATATTTCATAAAACAGAGTCAGCTAATGTAAATTATTATTTGTATAACTTGAACCAGCCATAGATTTATTAAAACTGCTGTCATTTGAAATACATACAAAAGGTATTTTATATTTATTTCTATTTAAGATATCATGTAGTTATATATCTCTCTCAGTTTATTCCTCCTAGGTGCCACTCCCAGAACTCTCAGATGTCGAGATATAAGCCTACCCTTGTCAGCTAGGAAGTCATTTCAGAGTCAAATCAATTGCTCAGTAAATAACAAGACGCAATGAATTAAACAACCAACTATACAATAATGCTATGTAAATAGTTTTAAACATAAAATATTAAAATGTTGTACTAATTTTCTTAGAGCTGCGATTTCCAAAGTGGTTCCCCAACTCCGAAGGTCCACGTTTTTATTGCAAATTTTAACCACCCAAAAACAGAGGCTAAAGTTATCAGAATTGATTTTTTTAGAAACAATGTATTTAAGTTATTTTATTATGCGACAGTAAATAACAGTCATATTTAGATGTAACAATATACTATGATATAAGATTTTTAGGTCAAAACAATTGGAACTATGATTAAAAAGGATATTCTTGGACTTCATGTTTCAAAATCAATAATCACATAAATGCAATTAATTAACTTTTCACAAGAACCTCTATGTGACCTTCTAAGTTTATTCATTCGTAAATATAGTAAGATGAGAAAGTCTAAGATACGCCATCAGAGAACAATTGATTTCACTCGGTGTTCAATAGTTTTTAGAAACTTGTTTGAACAAACTTTTATTTGTCGCACTTAAAAGAATCTCTTCAAGGAACAATACTGTAAGGAGACGATTTGATGAAAATATGTAGCTCTGATATTGAAAGTTTGTTAAAGTCTGATTCAGCAGAAAAATAACTGTCAAGTTTACCAAATAATGAAGGATTTGTGTATACTATTTTTTATTGTCGTTTAAATTTTTAAAGAAAAACATTTAGAGACAATCAATGCATAACAAATGTTCTTTACAACATCCCATTTACAAGCGTTGCTTGGATCCAAAACGTTAGTTTGTTTATGTATTAGTGATATTGAGACTTGATAAACCATCTTAAAAATGTTTTCCTACAAACCACTGCAACTCCCTACGTAATCTATCAACTACATTGCTTCATAAAAGTCGTTGACATCAATAAACAATTTTGCGATAAAATTAGGAAGAAAAATTAGAATAAATAGTTTGAAGACATAAATTATGAAAATATGTCACAACTGTGCTTTTTATCATATCGGTTTGTAAAACAATAACTAACTGTATTCCATTCATGTTGTTACAAATTTTCTTTTTAAGAGAACTATCTGATGTAATGAAAATGAAATTGAAAGATTTTTAAAAAACATGTGATTTAATTTTAAACCCCAAATTTTGTGACGTAATTCAGTTTTGTTACAGACCCAAATATATAAAATTTATCTTGAGGTACGTAATATTGCGAGAAAATTTGTGATACCCCTTTTCTCACAACAAAAAAATAGCAGAACAATACAGAACACAGAAATCTGCGGTGGAAGTAACATGCACTATCGTCAAATTACTGACATTGCAGAAATAACATTCGCCCCGTGAAGATTATTTAATTTTTATATCTTGCTGACCCGATCTGTTACAATCGTGGCATGAAATTAATACAATAATAGAAAATTACATAATCATCTTATTTTTATTTTTAACAACAGCTGTGACCCAAATTTTCATTGTTAAAACTAAGTTTATATTTTGGTAGAGTTTTGACAATACGCTCGTAGCTAGATTCCATCACAAACAGTATAAGTTATAAGTGGTCAAGGAGAAAATACATTGACTCAACTTCTTATTTAAATTATATTTATATAATCCTTTTAAGTAAACTATAAAATATGTTTGCTTCTGATAGTGATAACACAATGTACATTTATACTGTAAAAATGTTTAAATATACAGGAACGTCAATGATATTGAAATCAATGAAATGAATTTTAATATATTTAACAATAGAGGGTAACAGGCTGGTTTTGAAATAGAAATAAATAAACAAATAAGAATCCAGTGAGTAATATGAAGCAAAAAGAAGATCCTTTACTTTTGTTCTCTGCTGGCTTTGTGTATGAAACGCAGTCAAAAATAGTAAGGTTTAAATTTCAAAAGTTTTAAATCTGGATGAATTTAGAAAAAAATATTTTAATGTAAAAAATCTTCAACAACTATTTACATTTATTCATGAAATCTATCAAATACAACCCATTATCATTTACATTTCTTAATAGGTGCTATATAATTTAATCTCCAAAGTGGTCTCTCCATACCATAACGCTACAGTTATATGAATGGCTAAATTGTTATTGTAGAGTTTCATTATGCAAATTAATTATTTATGTATTTCAAAATCGTTTAAAATATTCATGAATAAGTAGCCTTAAATATAAACAATTCTTGTTTATTAATAAAAGGTTTCATAAATTTATTATTTTTAATTATTATTTTTGGAATATAAGACGGTTGGTTCTTTAATTTCAATGCCATTACGAGATGAAAGATTACCATTAAAGTTTCTAAATTGCAATCTTCGAAGATAAAATTCCTCAACGTGGAATGTACAATATGCATGGCTTGAGAAGGCAATTACACATCAGAGGTATTGCTTTTTTATTATCACACTAGCTTGTGTTCACAGGTTTGTTCACATTAAACTTATATTAGTACTACATATCTTATACCCCCTACAAGCATCATTAAACTCTATTAAAATACATAATAAGGTGCAAACAGAACCGCACATATTCCTTCAAATACAAATTTAACGTTACAAATCTCATTATGGACCGAATATTAAGTCACATGCTCTTGAAATCTTAATATGTAGATCAATATATGCTTTTTAAAATGAAGCTATTTCTAATATTTCACTGTTGTGCAGCACAAACGTTCATTATGTTTATTACTATTTTAATATTAAATTACATAATTAGTTTCTTCATTTAATGAAATAGTATCAGTCATCAAAATTTTATTTTATAATGCACATCTCTTAGTAGTATAGTTCAAAAACACTTACGATAAACTGGTCTTCGATCTCCATCCATTTCCATATTCATATTCTATTTATCTCCGATCCATTTCCATATTCTATTTGGTTCTTAATAAACTTAAAACAATTCTATCCTCACCTAAATTTTAGCGTAAATTTTCCCACTTATTATAAATTAAGACTATACAAAACACATTTTGTTCTGGCTCAATTTGCTAGTAGAACAGCATTTAAAATTGATTTAATAAGAGCATTAACGTTGTGTTTACGTGAAAACTAGCAACGCTTTGAAAATTCTAGTTTTCTCCTCTACTTTATATAAAGTTTTGCAGACATATGAAAATCTGTAGTTTTAATAAATATCCTTTTCAGCTTTGCAATTCCGATAAGTTTATGATTGTAACTATATAATTCTGCTCCAATTCAACCTTCTGTGATGTAGTGTTACCAGCACGGCCAAACTACCACACAAACGCAATGCAATCAATAACTTGTAGGTGAACTGTACTGTTTAAAGTTCGTCATTTGGTCAGATAATTACTATTTTATATCATGATTACTTATTTAATATGAATAGTTAAAGAAAAGTCTATACTAACAATATAATTAGTAGCCCGAAGAAACAATTCCAAACAATCTTGTATTAAACTAAGAATTTCCAAAAACAGCAAGCCTATTTAAACCATTATAAAATTTACAAAAAGACAACACAAATTATTTTCTTATCAGCTTTACTAAAGTATTTATATAGATATACACATTTTAATACAAATAAATATGTACAGTGGCGGCGCAAGACCTAAATTTAATGTGGGCAAGACAGATTTCGCGAGGCCCTATTCTATGGAAACCTGAAGCTCTTACTACCAGCTAGTTTTCAAAACTTAAACGTCGATGCATTTTTTTACATTTAAAGCTTTGGTATCCTTCAAAAGATATTATAAAGCCTATTTTATAGACTTTATAATTACTGCGTTACGTACTTATCACCAATTAAATATTTGTTACTTCATGTAAAATAGACGAGTACAGGTACTAGTGTATTACAAATCACAAAGAAAACAAAAACAATTAAAAAACGTTACTGTTCGGGGGCAATGAATATACTTAAACACTATCTATTTATTCGCTAAATATTATTAAAACATTGAACACACTATTCTTATCAAAATAGGTTTAATTAATGCTGATTCCCAAAGAGGGTTGACGTCAAGCAGACGACCGGTCGTAAAAACAATTAGCCAAAACTAATCACAACATGTAAGGCAGACCCTGGCTATAACTGGGAAATTGCTAGGAAGAAGAAGAAAAAGATATATTTTTTTTAATTCTCTAAAATTTTTGAGGCGCGAGGCCCCTTGTACCGCGAGGCCGTAGGCGGTGGCCCACGTCGCCCACGCCTTACGTCGCCACTGAATATGTAGCAACCTTTGGAAACATTTAAGACACATTTAACCAAACATCAAAAAGGAGGCTGCGTGTTAAAATCAGAGGTGGAAACATATTTCAAGAAACTTAGAAGGGAATAGTGATTTAGGATTATTCTCCGGCCCACGAGAAGAATGTTCAGCTAAAAACCATCATAAAGTTAGTTGAAACGATGTAATGAATAATTATCTGCTGTTTGTCTCACAGTTGTTAGTTTAAACGACAGTTTACCTTATTGCTTGTAACATTTTTCTATACTTACTTTAATTTCTAACTTGACAAAATTCTTGATCAGATAATCCATTCGTAAAAATGATATAAAAATCTGGTACAAAATGTATTTTTTGTGCTTCTTCTTCTTCTTCAATTCATTAAGAAATACTTCAGGTATGAAACATGGTTTAAAAGGTTTTTAATTGTGGTATTGAGTTTCTAAAATTGACACTAACAAATTAATATATTCTATTTTTATCACATACTTCATTGACGATTTATACAAACACAATCACAGTCGTAACTTCTAAACTGAAATGTTAATAGTATTATAAATTAACTTATACTGTAACATAAAAAACGCTTCACTTAAAGAGGGGATGGAAAAATGTATGAATTTGTAACAACAAGCATTCTTGTTCACCATGCTTTAGATTTTATTCATGATTTACAACAAACTTCTTGACTTTGAGGGAAAAGACTGTTAAGATTAATTGGATTATAAAGTCAGTTCCCTCTTCCTTATCAATGAAGTATAATATCCATACTCGTATGTTACTCTCATCGTATCTCATATTGCATCTACTATGGCTTGGCAATATACTCGTTCTGGTTAAATAATTTTTACGTTTCTTTGTTGACATTGAATTCAGTACTAACTATAGAATTATGGTTTTTGATACTGGAATCATTATTATAGTAAAGTAACAAGACACTTAAAGTAGTAGATATGTAGTTGTATGTATGTAGATTAACGAATTCATTTCATTTGAAGAAAACGCTTACTTTATTCTAGTTAATTTCAGCTATGAACATTTTAGCTGGTTTTTTTTCAAAGATATATGTGCCTCAAAACATCTAAATAGTATTATTATAGATTACTCACTATAACTTTTTAAAAGAATTTAGTTGAGCTCACTTAAAAATAATAACATCGCAGAGTAACATAAGGATCACAAGAAGATTTTTTTTTAAATTTAGTACTTGAGTTGCAGTTTGAAGTACATATGTACTTATTATTATGTTGTATGATCCCAAGCTTTAATTTTTATCCCATGGTTTAATTCTTATTCCTTAAAGCTGAAATCAGCTGTAAAGACACATGAAAATAAAGTCGATGTGGAACTACAACTATTTATATACAATCTTGATTTTTATCAGAAAAACTTCACCGAATGTATGAAATGGAACATTTAACTTCAGCATTCATAGTACCTTTTTATAAGACGTAAGTTTTGTATATTTTACTTTTTGACTTTGCTTTTAAATAGTTACAGGTGTTTACAAAATCGATCATATTTACTCGTAAGTAGTACATAAAATCTTATAATATTTCAAAAGCATAAACCATCCATCACGTTGTTTTCAAAATTTTATCTTTTACGCTTTGAGTACATTCTGATAATGGTTATGTACGTTATATTTAAAGGAAATACTAACGTAAAGAAAAAATAACCTACAACCTATATAGTTCAATGAAGTAAGCCATCATACATATGTAGTTCTGGGATAGCAAATAGTGAAATAACTAGTGTTTTATTCATTGGATTTAAGTATCACCATAATAATTTTTATTATATTCATCACTACTGCTGCCAATTCTAGGTAATATTCTGAATTTACTCCCATTCCATAGAAAAATTAATCAAGGTTTGAGAGACGCAACGAGCACTTTTCAGATGGGGGTAAAAACCAATACCCGCATTGCCTTCCGCCGCGTAAAATATGTTTGCGTGCTAAAATTATATAAGTTGTTGAAGTTAAAATATTTAAAATGTTTCCACAAGTTCATAATTCTTCTCATTATTTACTTCGTAATTTAACATACCTACATACGTATTTTGTTTATTTGTATGTAACTTATTGTCTTAATAAAATGTATGAATCATGGCTCACTATTTGTAACTTACGTCGTTTTTGTCTCGTACTGCCTGTTCCCTGAGGAACGTAGCGTGAAGTTATATAGCCAATACATATTTATAACATAATATATTATATAAAAAAAGTTACATTAAAACCGTCTCACTGATTTAAGATTATTTTCTCTTTCCCTAAAGACTTTGTCCAATATTAAGTTTTATATTTAAAACTGCTATGATATTTTATTCACAAATTGATTTCAATACTGATTGATTCATATATCTGTTAGCCGCAGTTTACTAACCGGCCGTCGGCTTACTGAATATATTTTTTGTTTACAAAAGGAACGTATGGCGAATTTGTTCAAACATTTAAATTGTTGTAGCAATAACGAAAAGATTGCTTTGTTATTATCCAGATTACTGATTATAGTTCATCGACCTCTGTGTTAATACGAGTACATAGGTATATTTTGACAAAAAAGTCTGACATGACCTCTCATCAGGTAATTATAATGTAGATATTGATATCTTCTTCTTCCTGGCAATTTTCCAGCTTTAGCCAGGGTCTGCGAAAAAAGTAACTCTTCCGCAGAAAATGCTATAGATTGTTTCAGCTAATTGTTTTTTACGACCGGCCGTCTGCCTGACATCAACCCGTTTTTGGAAATGTTCTTACAGAGCTATATCAGTTTGAGCATTAATCACCATGCTTGCTCAAGACGGGTTGGTGCTGATTTCAAACTTATAATTGTGAAATTATAAGTCCAGGTTTCCTCACGATGTTTTCGTTCACCATCTGTCAGTGGTGTCCAAATATTCTTAGAAAGTACATATGACTCGTAAAAATCACATTGGTACTTGCCCGGGTCAGGATCGAACCCGCGCCCTCGACAACGAGAGGCGGGCCCTCTAACCATTAGGCCACCACTGACATATATGTAGATATTGATATATTTCTTCTTAAATATATTTCAAAACGCAGAGTCAGCTAATGACTATATTATGTCTTATCTTTTGCGTTGTAAATTACTATTAGTTATATAACTTTGACCATTTATAGATTTTATAAGCCTGCTGTCATTTGAAATATAAACAAGAGCTATTTTCTACTTATTTTTATTTAAGATATCATGTAACTATATATATCTCTATATCTCTCGCAGTTTATTCCTCCTAGCTGCCACTCCCAGAAATCTCAGATGTCGAGATATAAACCTACCCTTGTCAGCTAGGAAGTCATTTCAGAGTCATATCAATTTGTCAGTAAATAACAAGAAGCAAGGAATTAACGAACCAACTATAATATGATGTAATGTAAATAGTTTTATCAATAAAATATTAAAATGTTGTACTAATTTTCTTAGAGCTGTGATTTCCAAAGTGGTTCCCCAACTCCGAAGGTCCACGTTTTTATTGCAAATTTTAAACACCCAAAAACAGAGACTAAAGTTATCAGAATTGATTTTTTTATAAAAAAAGTATTTAAGTTATTTTATTATACGACAGTAAATAACAGTCATATTTAGATGTAACAATATACTATGACATAAGATTTTTAGGTCAAAACAATTGGAACTATTATTAAAAAGGATATTCTTGGACTTCATGTTTCAAAATCAATAGTCACATAAATGTAATTAATGAACTTTTCTCAAGAACCTCTATGTGACCTTGTAAGTTTACTCATTCGTAAATATTGTAAGAGAAGAAAGTCTAAGATACACCATCAGAGAACAATTGATTTTACTCGGTGTTGAATTGGTTTGAGAAACTTGTTTGAACAAACTTCTATTTGTCGCACTTAAAAGAATCTCTTCGAGGAACAATACTGTAAGGAGACGATTTGATGAAACTATGTAGCTTTTGTATTGAAAGTTGTTGAAAGTCTGATTCAGCAGAAAAATCAGTGTCAAGATTACCAGATAATGAAGTATTTGTGTATACTATTATTTATTGTCGTTTAAATTTTTAACCAGAAACACTTCGAGAAAATCAATACATACAAAAATTTCTTTACAACGTTCCATTTACAAGCATTACTTGTCCAAAACAATGAGCTTGTTTATGTATTGGTGATATTGAGAATAGATAAAACATCTTAAAAATGTTTTCCTACGAACCGCTGCAACTCACTACGTAATCTATCAACTTCATTGCTGGCAAAATGTTTTTGACATCAATAAACAATTTTGCGACAACATTAGTAAGAAAAATAAGAATTAATAGTTTGATATAAAACATAAATAAAAACTATCCTGAAGAAGGTATAATTGTGTGACAATTTGTGATACCCCTTTTCTCATAACAAAAAACAAAATTAAAAACAAATCAGCAGAACGATACCGAACACAGAAATGTGCAGGGCAAGGTAAAATGTACCATCTTCAAATAACTGACATTGCAGAAATTATATTCGCCCCTTGAAGATTATTTTATTTTAATATCTTGCTTACCCGTTCTGTTACAGTTGTGGTATAAAATTAATACAATAATACAAAATTACATAATAATCTTATTCTTATTTCTTACAACAGCTCTGACCCAAATTTTCATTGATAAAACTATTTTTGTAGAGTTTTAACAATACGCTATCATTGTAGCAGCTAGATTCCATCACA
The DNA here is from genome assembly GCA_916720795.1 of Danaus chrysippus. NCBI lineage: Eukaryota > Metazoa > Arthropoda > Insecta > Lepidoptera > Nymphalidae > Danaus > Danaus chrysippus. The sequence goes on along the minus strand of CAKASE010000047.1, from coordinate 2,098,600 downwards.
AAGAGTAAAATATAAGTGGTCAACGAGAAAGTACAATGAATCAACTTCTGATTTAAATTTTATTTGTGTAAGTAATCCTTTTCAGCAAGCTACAAAATATGTTTGCTTCTGACAGTGATAAAACAATGTACATTTATACTGAACAAATGTTTTAATATACAGGAACGACCAAGATATTGAAATCTATGAAACTCTCCTTTTGAAATAGAAATAAATAAACAAATAAGACTCCTTAGCAGAGAGTAATATGAAGCAAAAATAAGATCCTTTACTTTTGTTCTCTGCTAGATTTGTGTGTGAAACGCAGTTAAAAATAATAAGGTTTTAAATTTCAAAACTTTTTAAGTCCGGATGCATTTTATAAACTATTTTTAATGTCTAAAATCTTCAACGACTAGGTCTTCCATTGATAATGATATCCGAAACTTTAATATTTAATCTCGAAATCTATCACATACAATCCATTATCATATTTTACATGTCTTAATAGGTGCTATATAATTTAATCTCCCAAGTAGTCACTCCATACCATAATGCTACGGTTATATAAATGCTAAATTGTTATTGTAGAATATCATTATGCAAATTAATTATTTACGTACTTCAAATCGTTTCAAATATTCATGTATAAGTAGCCTTATATTTAAACAACTCTAATTTATGAATATAAGGTTTCATCAATTTATTATTTTTCATGGAATTTATAGGTTTAATTAGACTTTTGGAATATAGACAGTAGGTTCTTTAATTTCAATTCCATTCCCAGATGAAAGATTACCAATAAAGTTTCTAAATTACAATTCTCGAAGATAAAATTCCTCCACTTGGAATGTTCAATGTGCATGACTTGCGAAGGCAATTACACATCAGAGGTATTGCTCTTTTTATTATCACACTTGCTTATGCTCACAGGTTTATTCACATTAAAATATTATTAGTACTACATATCTTTATACCACCTACAGGCATAATTAAACTCTATTAAAATACATAATAACGTGCAAACAGAACCGCACATATTCCTTCAAATACAAATTTAACGTTACAAATCTGATTTATTAACAAATATTAAGTCACATGCTAGTGAAATCTTTATTATATAGATCAATATATACTTTTTAAAATGAAGTTTCTTCTGATACTTCCCTGAAGTGCAGCACAAACGTTCCTTATGTTTATTACTATTTTAAGATTAATTTACAGAATTAGTGTCTTCATTGAATTAAATAATATCAGTAAATCTAATTTGTATTCAACTCTTAGTAGAGTATCCATCTGCTTATTGTAGTTGGTTCTAATATAATAATCTTAAAACAATTCTATCCTCACCTAAATTTTAGCGTAAATTTAGCTTGTTGTAAATTCTAATTTAAATGTATGCTCCAACTTATTCTATAATGTACATATGTTATGTTCCCCCTTATTATAATTTAAAATTATACCAAGCACATTTTGTTCTGGCTCAATTTCTTATTAGAACAGCATTAAAAATTGATTTAATAAGAGCATTAACGTTATGTTTACGTGAAAACTTGCAACGCTGTGAAAATTTTAGTCTTCTCCTCTACTTTATATAAAGTTTTGCAGGCATATGAAAAGCTGTAGTTTTAATAAATATCCTTTTCAGCTTTGCAATTCCGATAAGTTTATAACTATTTAATTCTGCTCCAATTCAATTTTCGGTAATGTAGTTGTACCACCTCGGACAAACTACCACATAAACGCAATGCAATCAATAAATTGTAGGTAAGCAGTACTGTTTAAAGTTCGACATTTGGTAAAGTTATTACTTTAATATATAATAATAACTCATTTGATATGTATATTGAAAGAAAGGTGACTAACAATATAATTTAGTAGCCCTCAGTAACAATTCTTAAAAATCTTGTATCTTTAAACTTAGGATTACATAAAACAGAAACGTGTCATATTTAACCATTATAAAATTTTATATGAGACAATATAAAATATTTTCCTATCAGCTCATCTTAAGCATATAATACATAAATACATACATTTATATACAAATATATATGTAGCAATTTGAAAATATTTAAGACACATTTAACCAAACATCAAAAGGAGACTGCGTGTTAAAGTCAGAGGTGAAAACATATTTCAAGAAACTTAGAACGGAAAAGTGATTTAGTATTATTCTCCAGCCCACGGAAATAAAGTTAAGTAAAAACCATCATAAAGTTAGTTTATTGCTTGTGACATTTTTCTAAACTTACTGTAATTTGGCTCTTAATAAAATTCTTGATCATATAATACATGCGTTAAAGTATATAGATTTCTAGGAGGAAATGTGTTTCTTTTGAAACTAAAATGTTCATAATATATTAGATAATAATAAATTAGATTAGACTGTAACATCAAAACCACTTTAATTACAGAGAGGACGAAAAAACGTATAAAATTCTAACAACAAGCATAGTTCCTGTTCACCATGTTTTAGATTTTATTCATGATTTACAACAAACGTCTTGACTTTACGAGAAAAGACTGTTAAGATTAAGTGTATTTAAAAGTCAGATGCCTTTTGCTTATCAATGAAGTATAATATCCATATCTTACCTACATCGTATCTCATATTGCGTATATTATGGCTCGGCAATAGACTCGTTCTGGTTCTATAATTTTACCTTTTCTTTAGTTCAGATTGAATTCTATTCTAACTATAGAATTATGGTTTTTGATACTGGAATAATTATTATTATAATGTTACATTATTTTTGTTATCTCGTTGAATCTTAATGCTTTTCACCTCTAGCCTGAATCAATACCACTCGTCCAATATAACAATGAACAAGAGACTTAAAGTAGTAGACATGTAGTTGTATGTACTCGTAAGTACCTTAACGAATTCATTTCATTTAAAGAAAACGCTTACTCTATTCTAGTTAATTTCAACTATAGTCTCCGTGGCTGGGATTTTTTTGTAACATATATGCGAGTCTCAAAACATCTAAATACTGTACCTATCCATATCGATACCTCCCACGTAAGTTGTTGTAAGCCACAAAAATGCTATTTTGCTTTTTTTATGAAAAATATCCTATTATTGATCATTACATCCATTCAAATTAAAAAAACAACAAAAACACTATTTTTAAAGGATTTTCCAGACGTATAGTGTTGTAATTTTCAAACGCGAACGGATTAAACTGATGTATATGCCTATGCAATTGTTTACGTGGGCGCAAGGTGGGTAAAATCACGCACTCACGCCGCGTATGAGTTACATACAACAGAGTAAGATTTATGTTTTTCAACGTATACAGTTGTAACTATCATATACCACAAGTGATATTGCTATTTGGGCCCCGCTGTATAATGTTGTAAGTATCGGATACAACGCCTTTTTTAGCTTCTACTCCGGAGTATAATGTCGTACGAACAATGTAACAGCATTATCTCCGCAAATAGGCATATTAATTAAAATAACTTTTAACGTAGTTAAGAAGAGACGAAACCTCTTAGCATTCGATGGATTCACCGTGCGGGTGCCGGGTCCATCGCGTTGCAGGGAGAGGAGCTTCAACAGTGCCTGGGACTTGCGACCCAGGTGTAGGTTTAAGGGGCCCCTTAACTAACGCGCGTTATACGCTCACCTCCACTGTCCAAGTTCCTCTCCCTACCTAACCAAATTTGAAAAGAACCTACTAGGGCTGCCTTCGACGTACGTTCTAAGAATGAATTAATGTTAGTTCTGGACAGGCCCAAGTCTTTTAGTAGGTTATAGAGAGATTTAGCTGTTATACCTCTCGCTCCCACCTCTACCGCGTACAAATCAACGACGAACCTATTTCGAGTTAGTTCGTTAGTGAGCTCGTAATACTTATTGACCTTGATGGCATGGTCTTTGGGGATGTTGGTTTCCCAAGGCACCGTAAGCTCTATCATCACAACGCGCTTTAAAATACGCGAATATAGAAATATGTCTGGTCTGGAGGCCGACGCACAAATATCCTCGGGAATTTTGTATTGTTTCTCATACGTATCCATCATGATAGTCCAATCCGAAGCCGCTTTAAGGATTGAGTAAGGCTTGACGTTTGATTTTATAGCCCTGGTGCCCTCTCTCACAAAACCTATTGATCGCTCGTTTGTGGTTATTTCCCTTTGCGCTCTGGCTACCGAAAGACTAACCGCTTCACGTATGATCTCTAAAACCCTATCGTGACGACGCGAGTATTGACCGCTGTCCAGGAGAACCTTACATCCCACCAGCAAATGCTTGGCAGTTCCAACTGCCTTTCCGCAGATATAGCAAGTTTTTTCGGTACCTTTACCCCATCTTACTAAATTACTCTGATCTGGGAGAGTCATCTGGAACGCATTGAGATAAAATTTTAGCAAGGCTGGCGACCAGTCATGAATTAGGGTGCGCCATTTTAGTGCTAGTGGAATGCAAAAAATCTCCTATGTCTAACCACTCGTTCTGCATTTCTAAACTCATTGCATGGATCTTGTATTTATCGTTCTCGTCTTGCCGAATAAAAGACTTCAATATATCCGTATCTTGGACTTTCCTACTTGATCCTAACCCTACTCTGTTATTTTGCGCTCCGATCATAAATTGTTTATGGAATTGAAGTCGTGACTCTAGCTCTGGGGCATCATTGTCTTTTGGGAGTGATGTAACGACGTCATCATGGGATTTTCCCAGGATATGTCTCTTGGAAACTCTTAGGTGTTTGTAGAGCTCCGATGGTCTTTTTAGATTCATCCCAAAACTATTACGATCCCTGAATAAAGCCGATGAATCAGCCGTTAGCGCGAGCCCGAGCCACAACTTCAACATCTTTATGACGCCTGCATCTAATTTAGATAAAAGGGTTTTACTAAAATCATAGACGAGGAAAGGCCAATTCAAACGTGAAGTTAAGTAATTATCGTAGATCCATGCTTTTTTTACGTTACTGATCTGCTGGCTATCTACCTTGTTGAGATCATTTAAAAAGCTATCTACTATTCCTTCTAAAGATGGAGTACGACCTATATTATCAATCTTACGACCGAGAAACTTGAATGGTGCATTTTCCGTAACCGTTTTAAATTTAAATACGAATTTTTAAAAGATTGCATCCATAAATGCAGATTTTGGTTTAAATTGAATCTTTGAAACGCTCTACTGTAAAATTACACTTTTGGAGATACAACAACTTACGTGGGAGGTATCGATATCTGTAATCTTTTCAAATCAATTTGTTTGGGCTTACTTTAAAATAATAACATCGCAGTATCATAAAATCATTAAAATATTTTTTTTTACAATTTCTTAATTGAGTTGCATTTTAAAGTGCATACTTTATGTTTTATGATCCCGAGCTTTTATTTATATTTGGTTTAATTTTTATTCCTTTAAGCTGAAAACAGCTGTAAATACTCATTAAAATAATAAGTTCCTACTGGCTGTAACACTGATTTATAAACACTTTTCTTAAAGTCGATCTTAAAGCTAGAACTATTTATATACAATCTTGATTTCTGAATAAAAGTTCCGTTATCAGAAAAACTTCACCGAATGTGTGAAATAGAACTTTTAACTTAGCATTCATAGTACCTTTTTACGAGACGTAAGTTTTGTATATTTGACTTTGCTTTTAAATTGTCACAGGTGTTTACAAAATCGATCATATTTATGTAGTATATAGAAATGTTATACTATTTTAAAGTACACACCATCCATCACGGTCTTTTCACGTATTAACCTTTAACTTTTTAGAAACTTCTGATAACAGTGATGTACGCGGAAATTTTAAAGGAAATACGTATCTATACAAAAATAACCTACAACCTATATTGTTACAGGAAGCAACTCATAACACATAGTTTTAAAATAGCAAATAGTAAAATATATAGTGCTTTATTCAATGGATTTTTAAGTATTACGGTAATGTTGTTAATTATATTTGACATTACTTGCTGTCATTTTTATGTAATATTGTGAATTTACTCCCATTCCATCGAAAAATTAATCAAGGTGTGAGAGACGCAGCCACCACTTTTCATATTGGGGGTAAAGTCCAATTCCCGCCCTGCCCTTCCGAATATGTTTGCGTGCAAAATTATATAAGTTGTTGAAGTTAAAATATTTAAAATGTCCCCACAAGTCCTAAATACTTATCATTATTTATTTCATAATTTAACATACCTAGATACGAGTATTTTGTTTATACCTTTATAGCTTAATAAAATTTATAATTCATGACTCACTATTTGTAACTTACTTCGTTTCTGTCTCGTACTCCTCGTTCAACAACAACAATTGATTTCACTCGGTGTTGAATAGGTTTTAGAAACTTGTTTGAACAAACTTTTATTTGTCGCACTTATAAGAATCTCTTCGAGGAACAATACTGTAGGGAGACGATTTGATTAAAATATGTAGCTCTGATATTGAAAGTTTGTTGAAAGTCTGATTCAGCAGAAAAATCACTATCAAGATAACCAAATAATGAAGTATTTGTGTATACTATTTTTCATTGCCTTTTAAATTTTTAACGCGAAACACATGGAGAAAATTAATACATATCATATTTGCTTTACAACGTCCCATTGTAGCATTACTTGTCCAAAGCAATAAGCTTGTTTATGTGTTGGTGATATTGAGACTTGATAAAACATCTTAAAAATGTTTTCTTTCGAACCGCTGCAGATCACTACGTAATCTATTAACTTCATTGCTTGATAAGAGTTATTGACATCAATGAACAATTTTGTGATGATGAACAATTAGTAAGAAAAATAAGAATTAATAGTTTGATAATAAAATAAATAAAAACTATGCTGAAGAAGGTATTATTGCGTGTAAATTTGTGATACCCCCTTTCTCATAACAAAAATTAAAATAAAAACCAAAACAGCAAAACAATACAGAACACAGAAATGTGCGGTGCAAGGTAAAATGTACTATCGTCAAATTACTAACATTGCAGAAATTATAATACATTCGCCCCCTGAAGATTATTTAATTTTTATATCTTGCTGACCCGTTCTGTTACATTTGTTGTATACAATTAGTATAACAATAGAAAATAACATAATAATCTTGTTGCGGCGCACAACGCCTACATAATTAATTTTGTATAATTTATTAATTTTACCTTTCTGTTTGCTCTTGATCTTTTATAATGGCAACACTATTAGTAAACTAACGTCGTATAATATTTCTTGTTAAAAGGATGATCTTTATTAATTATCAATTGTCACTGTCTATTCTCTCTCCGATCGCAACGCTGTACACACCTCTTATATTAAACCAATTTATAAAGTATTAATCGTTTAATTTGGCACCAGTGTATAAGAAATATACATAAATGGTGGCCCATGAGGGGAATATCTAAACGTTAAATATAAAATACATTGATAGAAGAGGAAAAAATTGCAAAATATTTCAAAACGGCAAGCGTTTAGTGGACCACGTGCTAGAAGAAGATTCGTAGAAGGAGCTGCCGGGAGAGGACAACTATACCTGGCAAGCGGGCAGTGATATATCTAAAATATCACATCGTTTGCTCAATATCGGCAAAAGATAAGTGACTTTCCCTAATACTCCTGTAATACTCCTAATACTCAATTCCTTATTCTATCCTAAATATTCATCCGATTGTTAAGAATCTCCAATTCATTTGTGCAAAACAAGATTATTGAATCTAGTTTTTATTGTTGCTCGATTATATTTAAAGTTTTAAACAAAGAGAAATATTGCATCATCATTTAATTTCTATCTACCGGCTTTAAAATTATAAGTGAAATTGTTAAGCATTATTGCTTCTTTTATACAATTGACGTATTAATAAAGGTATCAATTGTTTTAAAACTTATTTTTGATTAATTATAAAACAATTTAAAATTGGATATATCTTGTTAATAAAAAAAAAAATCGTAAAAAGTAGCAATAAAATATTTTATATTTTATATTCCCTGTGTTTAAATTTAAATTTATTTTGCCGTGTGCTTAGACCATTTCGCCGATATTTCCAGATATTATCGTTGCTTCGCGGCACAGCTTTGAGCAGCGGCAGCGTTGTGCTGCGACCAGAGCTGGTTGGCGTGCTGTCGGCGGGTGCCATCGAGGCGAGGAGCGTGAGCCTTTATTTATTTATTATTATTCAAAAGTAATAATAATTATTACTTTTAAATTTAATTCTTTTCTCTGTCACTTTTAACTCACAATGCCTAACGATAATATAGATAAAGGTCGCTTAAAGGACCTTATTACGAAACGATCTTCGGCCAAGGGTCAAATTACTAAATCCAAAAATTATTTAAATGGTATAGCAAATATGATTGAATTAAATAGTATTCAATTAACGGAATTAAGTCTTAAACTTGCAAAGTTCGAGGCATTGTCGGTTCGGGTGGATGACTTGCAAAATGAAATAGAGGTTCTAAATTTTGAAAATATTTCTACCGAAATTGATGAGCGCGACAATATCGAACGCGATATTATTATTAATATCGCTACTGCTAAAACATTATTAGATAAATTTATAAAGAAAACAGAAGGCGAGCAGAGACGGATCTCGATTCTTGACAATTCTTACTGTTCAGATCAAGAAATCGGTTTAAAACTTCCTCAGATTCAAATAGCTAAGTTTGATGGAGCATATTTCCGTTGGTTAGAGTTCCGTGACACTTTCGAAAATTTAATTCATAATAATATGCGTATGTCACCTATTCATAAGTTTCACTACCTGATATCGTATTTAGAAGGTGATGCGGCTCGGATAGTTTCAAACCTCGAGGTCTCATCCACAAACTATGCAGAAGCGTGGAAATTATTATGTTCTCGTTATAATAATAAAAGAATTCTGATTAATCATCATTTAAGCTGTTTATTTAATGTCAAGCCGCTTCCTCGAGAGTCAGAAAGGTCTTTAAGGTTTTTAGTCGATCATATTACAAAAAACTTACGTGCTTTGGCTAGCTTAGGCCAACCAACGGACAAATGGGATGTGTTGATAATTTTTATGATCACTTCAAAATTAGATAGCAACACTTTAACTAAATGGGAAGAATACCGTAATAATTTAGATGGCGATACGCCTACATTAGAGCAGTTCTATAAATTTATTATTGATCGAGCAGACGTACTAGAAGCCTTGAATCGAAACAAATATGACACTATAACCCCTAGGCCTCAAGTAGGTAATACACGCAATGCAATAATGCACCCTAACAATAATAAGTCAGGTGGAGCGTATACAAAATCATTTTTAAATTCTAATTCTAAATACATTAAAACAAATGTTCATTCATGCATTGTTTGTAATGATAATCACAAAATATACGATTGCCCTGTGTTTAAGGCGAAGGGAGTTGATGAGCGATTGAAGGATGTAACTAAATACAAGCTGTGCATTAATTGTCTCAGGCAGGGTCATCCTACAAGTGAATGTCACATGGGACCATGCCGGGAGTGTAAAAAACGACACAACAGCTTACTTCATCGTGCAAATTTTTCTGTTAATAACCATCTAACTGTTGGTGAATGTAGCCACTCGACGGTTAATTTATCAATACGAAATTCAACCCAAGTAATATTATCCACGGCTTTGATTAAAGTTTCAAATCCATTGTCCCACAAGTACAAAAATGTACGCGCACTTTTAGATTGCGGCAGCCAATCATCTTTTATTTCCAAATCGCTACAAGAATGTCTAGCGCTAAAAACAAATCCCATTGACTCACTAAAGGTCATAGGAATAGGGAACAATGTTTCAAATAATGTTGTCGAAAGTTGTAAGATACAAATTGTCTCTCTAAAAAGCAAATTTAATATACAATTATCGTGCCTTGTTCTTAATGAATTAACGGGCTATTTACCAAAATATCCAATTAATATAAATAATTTAAATTTATCTAAAGATATTGCACTAGCGGACCCTACATTTAATCAACCTGGTCCTATAGATGTTTTGATAGGAGCTGATTTATTCTGGGACATCTTAGGTAACGAGCAGCTTTCCCTTGGTCCAAATAAGCCAAAATTGAGAAACACTCAACTTGGTTGGATTATATCTGGTCCGGTTAATTTAAAAATTCCAAAGAGAAATACCTACTGCAATGTCGCATCAGCTTCTAAAGTAACGGAAGATAATCTTGATGCTTCACTTAGGAAGTTTTGGGAGCTAGAAGAAATTCCACCAAGAAAGGTCGTGAGCGAAAAGGACAAGGTTTGCGAAATACACTTTGTCAATAATACTCGTAGGGATAATAATGGTAGGTTCTGTGTTAAACTTCCTCTAATAGATAGTCCTGATTGTCTAGGAGACACATCTAAGTTGGCTAAGAGAAGATTACTTAATCTTGAAAAACGATTTAAAAGAAATCCGCAGCTAAAGTCGGATTATACTAATTTTATTAATGAGTATGCGGAGTTAGGGCATCTTTCATTGGTTAGTGATGAGCCATTGACGTCGTATTACTTGTGCCACCACGCTGTTCAAAATCAAGCTAGTGAGTCTACAAAACTGAGAGTAGTATTTGATGGATCTGCAACTTCATCATCTGGTTACTCGTTAAATGATCTATTAATGGTAGGCCCGAACCTGCAAGACTCTCTCTTTGCTATATTAATACGTGCCAGGCAATATAAATTTCTTCTTACTGGTGATATCGGAAAAATGTATCGCCAGGTTTGGGTTCACGAAAAGGATCGTGATCTGCAGCGCATTCTATGGAGAGAGAACGAATCTCAGCCTGTTAAGGCGTACAGACTAAATACTCTCACATACGGAACTGCGAGTGCTAGCTTTTTAAGCACGCGGTGTCTCTGGCAAATAGGGGAGGAACACCATGATGAGGTCATAAAGAAGGTCATTCAAAAGGACTTCTATGTCGATGATCTCATTACTGGTGCCGACAATGAGAGACAACTTAAATATATATAATCTTCTGTTGCTAAAGCTCTCAGTACTAGTTGTTTTAATTTAAGAAAATATAAGAGTAATAATCCTGATATTTTTAATGATTTGCTTATAAACAAAAATGATAAGCTAACTATAAGTGAATCGTCAAGTACTCTTGGCCTTGGCTGGATTCCAGTAAATGATACTTTCTATTTTCCAATTAAAAACTTTTCTCCTGGTCAGGATGATATTGTAACAAAGAGATTTATTATGTCTAATTCATTTAAATTATTCGATCCCTTAGGTTTACTAAGCCCTATTGTAATTCAGCCCAAAATCATTTTACAAAAAATCTGGCAACAAAAACTAGATTGGGATCAACCAGTTTCACGCGAATTAAAAGATGATTGGTTGAAATTTGCTAACAACCTTCAATTACTTTCAAATTTTCAAATTCCTAGGTTAGTTCTTTGCGACTTGCCTGCTAGAATAGAGTTACACTCATTTAGTGATGCATCCCAAATTGCATATGGTGCATGTATATATGTAAAATCAACCGACGCGAAAGGTAAATCTATAGTCAAATTATTATGCGTAAAGTCAAAGGTTAGTCCGTTAAAACCAACAAGTATACCCCGTCTAGAACTTTGTGCAGCTCTGCTCGCTGCTAGGCTGTGCAAATCCGTGGTAGATTGCTTGCGATATAAGCCGGACAGATTAGTTCATTGGTGTGATTCAAGTGTGGTAATAGGATGGATCAATAGTGATTTGACTAAATTAAAAACGTTTGTAGGTAATCGTACTAATGAAATATTAGAATTAACGAAGCCTTCGTCGTGGCGATATGTACCTACCACATCTAACCCTGCTGACTTAATCTCGAGAGGTGTTAATTCTCAGCATTTAATGTCAATGGAAATTTGGTGGTATGGTCCTAATTTTTTAATTAACAATGAGTCAGAGTGGCCAGTATTAAACATAAATAAGTCAATTGAATTACCCGAAATAAAGGCTCATACGGCTATAATTAAGGAGCCCATATTAGATTTTAATAAATATTCGTCCTTACATAAGCTTCAAAGACTATTTGCATTTGTCCAAAGGTTTATATTTAATGTAAGAAATTCAAAAAATAGGCGTACAGGAATATTAACTGTAGATGAGTTGCGTGATTCTTTTCACTTCCTGTGTCTTATCTCTCAGCGGGACTCATTTCCAGGAGAATATGAATTATTAAAGGAGGGTAAAGTTCTTAAAAATAAATCAAAGATTTTATCACTCTCACCATTTATGGACGAAGATAATTTAATTCGTGTTGGAGGTCGAATTGATGCCTCCACTTATGCTTATGAGAAAAGGCACCCAATATTACTGCATGCTACTCATCGACTAACAAAATTATACTTTGAAAGAGAGCATATTAATGGACTTCACGCAGGTCCACAACTATTGCTGGCTATTGTGCGAGAAGTAGTGTGGCCAATAAATGGTAAACATTTAGCTAGGCGCACAGTTAACAATTGTGTGAGATGTAGGCGATTACGGGGTCAAACGCTATGTCCGAAAATGGGCGACTTGCCCCCTCAACGCATAAACCCAGGCTTTCCCTTCTTGTCTGTTGGTTTGGACTTCGCTGGACCATTTTTTATTATAAATCGTAAGGGTCGAGGTAGTCGCTTAATAAAATGTTATTTGTGTCTGTTTGTGTGTTTACGATATAAATGTATCCACCTAGAGGCCGTTAGTGATCTAACCAAGGATGCATTTATTATGACCCTCAGGAGATTTAATTCACGGAGAGGCAAACCAACGGAAATATTTTGTGATAATGGGCGTAATTTCGTTGCTGCTGCCAAGGAGCTAGGAAATTTTATTAAAGCCAATAAAGAACAACTTTTTGATTTTGCAAGTCAAGAGGGAATTAAATTCAATTTTATACCAACTTACGCTCCTCACTTCGGCGGCATCTGGGAGGCCGGGGTAAAGTCCGCGAAATATCATTTACGTCGTGTTATAGGCAATAGTCATTTAACATTCGAAGAAATATTAACTTTGTTTGCACAGGTGGAGGCGATTCTTAACAGTCGTCCCTTGTGTCCTTTATCGTCCTGTCCTAATGACCTTCTCTCCCTCTCCCCAGGTCACTTTATCATTGGAAGGCCATTGACTGCATTGCCCGTGCCAGCCACAGATAACTGCAGCGAAGGTTTACATAACCGCTATGAACGACTCGAAATGATAAGGCAGCATTTTTGGCAAAGATGGCAAAAGGAGTACATATCAGAATTGCAGCAAAGAACAAAATGGAGAAGCAACTCTGCTGCACTTAACATTGGAGATATGGTGCTGCTAGCTGAAGACAACGTACCCCCTATGAGCTGGCGTTTGGGACGTGTTTTGAAGCTATATCCCGGAGCTGATGGGATATCAAGAGTTGCAGATATTGATACAATTAGAGGTTGTGTTCGTCGGCCATTTACTCGACTGTGCAAGCTTCCCACGGCGGAGGATCTCAAGAGTTGAAAGTAATCTTTCAACGGCCGGGAGGATGTTGCGGCGCATAACGCCTACATAATTAATTTTGTATAATTTATTAATTTTACCTTTCTGTTTGCTCTTGATCTTTTATAATGGCAACACTATTAGTAAACTAACGTCGTATAATATTTCTTGTTAAAAGGATGATCTTTATTAATTATCAATTGTCACTGTCTATTCTCTCTCCGATCGCAACGCTGTACACACCTCTTATATTAAACCAATTTATAAAGTATTAATCGTTTAATTTGGCACCAGTGTATAAGAAATATACAAATCTTATTTTTATTTTTATCAACAGCTGTGATCCAAATTTTAATTGTTAAAACTAAGTTTATATTTTTGTAGAGTTTTAACAATACGCTAGTGTTCTAGCAGCTAGATTCCATCACAAACAGTAAAATATAAGCGGTGAAGGAGAAAATACAGTGAATCAACTTCAGAATTAAATTATATTTATGTGATCCTTTTAAGTAAACTATAAAATATGTTCCTTCTGACAGGGATAAAACAATATACATTTATAGTGAACAATGTGTTAATATCCAGGAAAGACAAAGATATTGAAATCAATGAAATGAACTTCGGTATATTTGACGTGACTGTAAGAGAGTAAAAGACTGCTTTTGAAATTGAAATAAATAAAGAAATAAAACTCCAAAGCAGAGAATGAAATGAAGCAAAAATAAGATCCCTTACTTTTGTTCTCTGCTAGCTTTGTGTGTAAGAATAAGTAAAAAATAATAAGATTTTATAATAAATTTCAAAAGTTTTTAAGTCTGGATCAACTATATCTTCAACAACTATATCTTCCATTGATAGCGATATCGCTACGGTTATATGAATGCTAAATTGTTATTGCAGAATTTCATTACGCAAATTAATTATTTATGTTTTTCAAAATCGTTTAAAATATTCATGTATGTATAAGTAGCCTTAAATATAAACAACTCTTATTTATTAATGTTCCACAAATTTGTAATTTTTTCCGGTAATTTATACCGTTTATGTTTTGCATCCCATTAGCATTAAAATGGCGCACTTTAATTTACGATTGGTCGCCAGCATTGCTAAAATTCTATCTTAATGCGTTCCAGATGACTCTCCCAGATCAGAGTAATTTAGTAAGATGGGGTAAAAGTACCGAAAAAACTTGCTATATCTGTGGAAAGGCAGTTGGAACTGCTAAACATCTGCTGGTGGGATGTAAGGTACTCCTGGACAGCGGTCAATACTCGCGTCGTCACGATAGGGTTTTAGAAGTCATACGTGAAGCGGTTAGTCTTTCGGTAGCCAGAGCGCAAAAGGAAATTACCACAAACGAACGATCAGTAGGTTTTGTGAGAGAAGGCACTAGGGCTACAAAATCAAACGTCAAGCCTTACTCCATCCTTAAAGCGGCGTCGGATTGGATTATAATGATGAACACGTATGAAAAACAATATAAAATCCCAGAGGACATTTGTGCGTCGGCCTCCAGACCGGATATATTTTTGTTTTCGCGAATTTTAAAGCGCGTAGTGATGATAGAGCTTACGGTCCCTTGGGAAACCAACATCCCCAAAGACCATACCATCAAGGTCAACAAATATTACGAGCTCACAAACGAACTCACTCGAAATAGGTTCGTAGTAGATTTGTACGCGGTGGAGGTGGGAGCGAGAGGTATAACAGCGAAATCTCTCTATAACCTACTAAAGGACTTGGGCTTGTCCAGAACTCACATTAATGCATTCTTGGAACGTACATCGAAGGCAGCCCTAGTAGGTTCTTTTCAAATTTGGTTAGGTAGGGAGAGGAGCTTGGACAGTGGAGGTGAGCGTATAACGCGCGTTAGTTAAGGGGCCTCTTAAACCTACACTTGGGTCGCAAGTCCCAGGCACTGTTGAAGCTCCTCTCCCTGCAACGCGATGGACCCGGCACCCGCACGGTGAATCCATGGATTGCTGAGAAGTTTCGTCTCATATATTTGGAATGAATGAAAGTTAGTTCTTTAATTTCAATGCCATAACCAGATGAAAGATTACCAATAAAGTTTCTAAATTGCAATCCTCGAAAATAAAATTCCTCCACTTGGAATGTTCAATGTGCCTGGCTTGCGAAGGCAGTTACACATCAGAGGTATTGCTCTTTTTATTATCACACTAGCTTATGTTCACAGGTTTATTCACATTAAACTATTATTATTAGTACTACATATCTTTATACCACCTACAGGCATAATTAAACTCTATTAAAATACATAATAACGTGCAAACAGAACAACACATATTCCTTCAAATACAAATTTAACGTTACAAATCTGATTTTGGAACAAATATTAAGTCACATGCTAGTGAAATCTTTATTATATGCTTTAATATAAACTTTTTAAAATGAAGTTTCTTCTGATATTTCACTGTTGTGAAGCACAAAAGTTCGTTATATTAAGTACTATTTCAAGATTAATTTACAGAATTAGTGTCTTCATTGAATTAAATAATATCAGTAAATCTAAATTGTGTTTTATAATGTTCAACTCTTAGTAGAGTATCCATCTCTTTATTGTAGTTGGTTCCTTCTAATTTAATAGTCTTAAAACAATTCTATCCTCACCTAAATTTTAGCGTAAATTTAGCTTGTTGTAAATTCTTATTTAAATGTATGCTCCAACTTATTCTATAATCTATATTATGTGTCCACTTATAATTTAAAATTATACCAAGCACATTTAGTTCTAGCTCAATTTCTTATTAGAACAGCATTTAAAATTGATTAAATAAGAGTATTAACGTTATGTTTACGTGAAAACTTGCAACGCTGTGAAAATTTTAGTCTTCTCCTCTACTTTATATAAAGTTTTGCAGGCATATGAAAAGCTGTAGTTTTAATAAATATCCTTTTCAGCTTTGCAATTCCGATAAGTTTATAACTATTTAATTCTGCTCCAATTCAATTTTCGGTAATGTAGTTGTACCACCTCGGACAAACTACCACATAAACGCAATGCAATCAATAAATTGTAGGTAAGCAGTACTGTTTAAAGTTCGACATTTGGTAAAGTTATTACTTTAATATATAATAATAACTCATTTGATATGTATATTGAAAGAAAGGTGACTAACAATATAATTTAGTAGCCCTCAGTAACAATTCTTAAAAATCTTGTATATTTAAACTTAGGATTACATAAAACAGAAACGTGTCATATTTAACCATTATAAAATTTTATACTCTAAGAAATTATATATTCTGTTTTTATGCTATACTTCACTGACAATTAATATTTACAGAAACACAATCATAGTGGTAAATTTAAAAATAAAATGTTAATAGAATTATAAATTATCTTATACTGTAACATAAAAACTACTTTAATTAAAGAGAGGACGGAAAAATGTATAAAATTCTAACAACAAGCATCGTTCCTGTTAACCATGCTTTAGATTTTATTCATGATTTACAACAAACGTCTTGACTTTACGAGAAAAGACTGTTAAGATTAATTGTATTTAAAAGTCAGATCCCTTTTGTTTATCAATGAAGTATAATATCCATATGTTACCCTCATCGTATCTCATATTGCGTATATTATGGCTCGGCAATAGACTCGTTCTGGTTCTATAATTTGACCTTTTCTTTAGTTCAGATTGAATTCTATTCTAACTATAGAATTATGGTTTTTGATACTGGAATTATTATTATTATAATGTTACATTATTTTTGTTATCTCGTTGAAGATTTTAAACCTTAATGCCTCTCACCTCTAGCCTGAATCAATACCACTCGTCCAATGTAACAAAAACAAGAGATTTAAAGTAGTAGACATGTAGTTGTATGTACTCGTAAGTACCTTAACGAATTCATTTCATTTTAAGAAAACGCTTACTTTATTCTAGTTAATTTCAACTATAGTCTCCGTGGCTGGGATTTTTTTGTAAGATATAGGTGAGTCTCAAAACATCTAAATACTGTACCTATCCATATCTGTATTTTTTTTCAAATCAATTTGTTTGGGCTCACTTTAAAATAATAATATCGCAGTATCATAAAAATCACAAAAATATATATTTTTTCAATTTCTTAATTGAGTTGCATTTTAAAGTGCATACTTATTATAAAGTTCTATGATCAAGAGCTTTTATTTATATTTGTTTTAATTTTTATTTGAAAACAGCTGTAAATACACATGAAACTAATAAGTTCCTACTGTCTGTAACACTGATTTATAAACACTTTTCTTAAAGTCGATCTTAAACCTAGTTTATGTTCCGTTATCAGAAAAACTTCACCGAATGTGAATTAGAACATTTAACTTAAGCATTCATAGTACCTTTTTGCAAGACGTAAGTTTTGTATATTTGTATTTGTTTTTTAATTGTCAGAGGTGTTTACAAAATCGATCAAATTTAAGAAGTATATAAAAACTTCTAACATTTTAAAGCATACACCATCTATCACGGTCTTTTCAAGTTTAAATTTTTTAAATATTTAATACATCCTGATAATGATTATATACGAGGAAATTTTAAAGGAAATGCGTATCTATAGAAAAAAATAACCTACAACCTATATTGTTACAGGAAGCAACGCATAACACATAGTTTTAAGATAGCAAATAGTAAAATATATTGTGCTTTATTCAATGGTTTTTTAAGTATTACGGTAATGTTGTTAATTATATTTGACATTACTTGCTGTCATTTTTATGTAATATTGTGAATTTACTCCCATTCCATCGAAAAATTAATCAAGGTGTGAGAG
The DNA here is from genome assembly GCA_916720795.1 of Danaus chrysippus. Taxonomy (NCBI): domain Eukaryota; kingdom Metazoa; phylum Arthropoda; class Insecta; order Lepidoptera; family Nymphalidae; genus Danaus; species Danaus chrysippus. The sequence continues at coordinate 2,080,457 of CAKASE010000047.1, read as the reverse complement.
ACGCAGCCACCACTTTTCATATTGGGGGTAAAGTCCAATTCCCGCCCTGTCCTTCCACCATGTAGAATGTTTGCGTGTAAAAATTATATAAGTTGTTGAAGTTAAAATGTCTCCACAAGTCCTTAATACTTATCATTATTTAATCCATAATTTAACCTACGTAGGTATTTTGTTTACAGCTTGATGGTTTAATAAAGTGTATGAATCATGGCTCGCTATTAGTAACTTACTTCGTTTCTGTCTCGTATTGCCTGTTCCCTGAGGAACGTAGCGTGAAGTTATATAGCCAATACATATTAATAACATAATACATTATATAATAAAAGTTACATTAAAATCGTCTAACTGAATTAAGATGATTTTCTCTTCAGGAAAAGACTGTCCATGCATGGTATTAAGTTTTAAACTAAAACTGATATTTTATTGAAAAAGTCATTGCAATGCTGATTGATTCATTAATGTGTTGGCCCCAGTATACTAACAGGCCGCCGGCTTACTGAATATATTTTTCGTTTTAAAAAGTAACATATGGTGAATTTGTTCAACCATTTCAATTTTTGTATCAATAACGGAAATATTGCTTCGTTATTTTTCGTTCATCGACCTTTCTGTTAATATATAGGTGTATTTTGACAAAAACCCCCTGATATGACCCCTTATCAAGTAATCATAATGTATATGTTGATAGCTTTCTTTATAAATACATATTTCATAACAGAGTGAGCTAATGTCTTTCTTATGTCTTAGCTTTTGCGTTGTAAATTATTATAACTTTAATTTTAACCAGCCATAGATTTTATAAGCCTGGTGTCATGTGAAATATGTATATACATAAGCTATTTTATATTTATTTATATTTAAGATTTCATGTAACTATGTATATCTTTCTCAGTATATTCCTCCTAGCTACCACTCTCAGAACTCTCAGATATCGAGTTATAAGCCTACCCTTGTCAGCTAGGAAGTCATTTCAGAGTCAAATCAATTGCTCAGTAAATAACAAGACGCAATGAATTATCGAACCAACTATAATATGATGCTATTGAAATAGTTTTAACAATAAAATAATAAAATATTGTACTAACTTTCTTAGAACGTCGATTTTCAAAGATTTTCCTCAACTCTAAAGGCCTATGGAGATTCGACGAGGTAAACATTTTTAATGCAAAATTTTAAATACCCAAAAAAGTAGACTTAAGTTATCAAAATAAACTTATTTTATTATTCGACAGCAAATAACAGTCACATCGAGATTTAACAGTTAACTACAAATACAAGATTTTCATTGCAAAAAAAAAATGAAAATTTTATTTAAAAGGTTTTTCTTGGACTTCATGTTTCAAAATCAATAGTCACATATAGATAATTAATTAACTTTTCTCAAGAATATCTACGTGACCTTGTAAGTTTATTCATTCGTAAATATTGTAAGATAAGAAAATCTAAGATACGCCATAGAAACTTGTTTGAACAAACTTCTATTTGTCACACTTAAAAGAATCTCTTCGAGGAACAATACTGTAAGGAGACGATTTGATGAAAATATGTAGCTCTGATATTGAAAGTTTGTTGAAAGTCTGATTCAGCAGATAAAATACTGTCAAGATAACCAAATAATGAAGTATTTGTGTATACTCTTTTTTATTGTCGTTTAAATTTTTAACGAGAAACACTTAGAGTAAATCAATACATATCAAATTTTCTTTACAACGTCTCATTAACAAGCATCACTTGTCCAAAACAATGAGCTTGTTTATGTGTTGGTGAAATCGAGTCTTGATAAAACATCTTATAAATGTATTCCTACGAACCGCTGCAACTCACTTCGTAATCTATCAACTTCATTGCTGGCGAAAAGTTATTGATATCAATAAACAATTTTGCGACAACATTAGTAAGAAAAATAAGAATTAATAGTTTGATATATAACATAAATAAAAACTATCCTGAAGAAGGTATTATTGTGTGAAAATTTGTGATACCCCTTTACTCATAACAAAAAACAAAATAAAAACCAAAACAGCAGAACAATACAGAAACCAGAAATGTGCAGTGGAAGGTAAAATGTACTATCGTAAAATTACTGACATTGCAGAAATTACATTCGCCCCATGAAGATTATTTAATTTTAATATCTTGCTAACCCGTTCTGTTACAATTGTGGTATAAAATTAATACAATAATACAAAATAACATAATAATCTTATTTTTATTTGTTACAACAGCTGTGACCCAAATTTTCATTGATAAAAATAAGTTTATATTTTTGTAGAGTTTTAACAATACGCTATCATTGTAGCAGCTAGATTCCATCACAAAGAGTAAAATATAAGTGGTCAACGAAAAAGCACAATACGTCAACTTCTGATTTAAATTATATTTGTGTAAGTAATCCTTTTCAGCAAGCTACAAAATATGTTTGCTTCTGACAGTGATAAAACAATGTACATTTATACTGAAAAAATGTTTTAATATACAGGGACGACAAAGATATTGAAATCAATGAAACTCTCCTTTTGAAATAGAAATAAATAAACAAATAAGACTCCACAGCAGAGAGTAATATGAAGCAAAAATAAGATCCTTCACTATTGTTCTCTGCTAGCTTTGTGTGTGAAACGCAGTAAAAAATAATAAGGTTTTAAATTTCAACACTTTTTAAGTCCGGATGCATTTTATGAAATATTTTTAATGTAAAAAATCTTCAATGACTATGTCTTCCATTGATAATGTTATCCGAAACTTTAATATTTATTCTCGAAATCTATCAAATACAATCCATTATCATATTTTACATATCTTAATAGGTGCTATATAATTTAATCTCCCAAGTGGTCTCTCCATACCATAACGCTACGGTTATGTGAATGCTAAATTGTTAGTATAGAATTTCATTATGCAAATTAATTATTGATGTACTTCAAATCGTTTCAAATATTCATGTATAAGTAGCCTTAAATATAAACAACTCTTATTTATTAATATAATTTTCCACAAATTTGTTATTTTTTCCGGTAATTTATACCGTTTATGTATATATTTGGAATGAATGACAGTTAGTTCTTTAATTTCAATGCCATAACCAGATGAAAGATTACCAATAAAGTTTCTAAATTACAATCCTCGAAGATAAAATTCCTCCACTTGGAATGTTCAATGTGCATGGCTTGCGAAGGCAATTACACATCAGAGGTATTGCATTTTTATTATCACACTAGCTTGTGTCCACAGGTTTGTTTGCCTTCATTCATTAAACTCTATTAAAATACATAATAACGTGCAAACACAACAAAACATATTCCTTCAAATACAAAATTAACGTTACAAATCTGATTTTGGACCGAATATAAAGTCACATGCTATTTAAATCTTTATTATATGGATCAATATATACTTTTTAAAAGGAAGTTTCTACTAATATACCACCGTCGTGCGGCACAAAAGTTCCTTATATTAATTTACATAATAAGTTTCCTCATAGAATTAAATAGTATCAGTCATCTAAATTCTGTGTTATAATGTACATCTCTTAGTAGTATAGTTCACAAACTCTTGTTATAATCCTGTCTTTGACTATCCATCTCCATATTGTAGTTGGTTTCCTCTAATTTAATAATCTTAAAACAATTCTATCCTCACCTAAATTTTACCGTGAATTTTGCTTGACCTAAATTCTAATTTAAATTGTACATGTACATTATGTTTCCACTTATTATAATTTAAAATTATACCAAACACATTTTGTTGTAGCTCAATTTCTTATTAGAACAGCATATAAAATTGATGTAATAAAAGCATTAACGTTGTGTTTACATGAAAACCTCCCTAAACTGCAACGATGTGAATAATTCAAGTCATCTCTTCAACTTCCTATTAAGTTTTGCAGACATATGAAAAGCTGTAATTTTAATAAATATTCATGATTATAAATATTTAATTCTGCTCCAATTCAACTTTCGGTAATGTAGTGGTACTACCACGAACAAACTAAACGCAATGTAATCAATAAATTGAAGGTAAGATGTACTGTTTAAAGTTCGTCATTTGGTAAAATAATCACTTTATTATATCATGATAACTCATTTAATATGAAAAGTGAAAGAAACGTAGACTAACAATATACATAAATAGTAGCCCGTAGTAACAATTCTAAGCAATCTTGTATCTTTAAACTTAGGGTTACCGAAAATAGAAAGCGTGTCATTTTTAACCATTATAAAATTTTATAAAAAACAACATGAAATATTTTCCTACTAGCTTTTCTCAAGTATTTAATCAAATAAAGATATTTACATAAAAATATATATGTAACCATTTTTGGTTATATTTAAGGCACATTTGACAAAATATTAAAAGGAGACTGCGTGTTAAATCTATGGTTTTTGATATGTACTGGAATTACTATTATTATAATGTTACATGATTTTTGTTATTTCTTCCAAGATTTTAAATCTTAATGCTTCTTACCTCTAGCCTGAATCAATTCCACATGTCTGATAGAACAAAGAATAAGAGACTTAAAGTCGTAGACTTGTAGTTGTATGTAAATAGATTAACGAATTCGTTTAATTTAAAGAAAACGCTTGCTTTATTGTAGTTAATTTCAGCTATGAACATTTTGGCTGTTTTTTTTTTTCTAAGATATATGTGAGTCTCAAAACATCTAAAAAGTATAACTCATTATAACTTTTTAAAACAATTTAGTTGGGCTCACTTAAAAATAATAAAATGGCAGAGTAACATAAGGATCACAAAAAGAACTTTTTTATTATTTAGTACTTGAGTTTCATTTTTCTTTCTTTTTTTTTAAACTCCATGAACTCTAGGGTCATGCCCTTTTTTGATAACAAAATTTAATTTTACAAGATATTTCTTAAAAATTTGCTCTCAGTTATATTCTTGATGGTATTGAAGTCCCTCGATTTGATTGCCATCTTGATGTTGTAATCCTCGATCTATCGGCTGGTTGCTGTTGTTGATATAGTGACGATTTTTCCCAGTGCGTCTTAATGGTTATCTGAATAGTAAAAGAAAGCCTTTGTGTGTCTGGACATAGCTACTACCGCGTGGAGCACGCTGTTATGCAGTGAGTAGTTGGTGGGGCTGCGTTTTATAACTACGACCAGTGGCGGCTGTACCTTAAGTGTACTCGTGCGCTGAACCACCAATTCAAAAGATTTAAAAATTACAAAATATTACTTCATCTTTATTTTTAAGTTACCATTTTAATATTTATTTTTTAAACATACAAAAACGTATAAAAAATTAAATTTCCTAATTATCGTCAAAAAGTTGTAGCGCTTTACTAAACTAATATCGTGAGCTTCGGCGAGTGCACGAGGACTCTTAATACATCTTGTATAAGATACGCATTAATACGCCTGACGCGTGAACCAAATGATAGTTCATAGAAATGTACCAAGCAATGAGTCGGTTCTCGAGCGCCGCACGAGCGGCCGAAGATTACCGAGAGCACCCGATATATGACGAAATGAGCCGGCCGTTTTTGACATTTCGTTATGTTTTGTTGCATTTTCTAATTTTAATATTTTAATAAAGTGCACCACCACTTCGATTACCCACCAGCCGCCACAGACTACGACGATCTCGCTGGTTTGACCTTTGGCTTTATGAATAGTCATGGTGCGGGATTTGAGTTTCATTTTGAAGTACATAGTTATTATTATGGTTTATAAATAAATAATTAAAAAAAATAAATAAACTTTATTGACTTAAAAGGATAACATTACAAACAAGTTACAATGGCCTCTGTACTAGGTGTACTAGCTGTGTTTTATGATAGTAAGCTTTAATTTTTATCCCGTGGTTTAATTTTTATTCCTTTAAGCTGAAAATAGCTGTAAATACACATGAAAATAATAAATTCCTATTGGCTGTAACACTGATTTATAAATACTTTACTTAAAATCGATGTGGAACTAGAACTATTTATATACAATCTTGATTTCTGAATAAAGGTTTATGTTCCGTTATCAGAAAAACTTCACCGAATGTGTGAAATGGAACATTTAACTTAGCATTCATAGTACCTTTTTACAAGACGTAAGTTTTGTATATTTGACTTTGCTTTTAAATAGTCACAGGAGTTTACAAAATCCACCATATTTAAGAAGTATATAAAATCGTGTAACATTTTAAAACATACACCATCCATCACGTTCTTTTTTAGTTTAAATATTTTACGTTCTTAGTTAATTCTGATAATGGAGATGTACTCGGAAATTTTAAAGGAAATACTTACTTTTAGAAAAAATAAGCTATGACCTACATACTCATTACTCGTATATTGTTCAAGGAAGCAATGCATCACGCATATTTAGTTATGGGATAGCAAATAGTGAAATAACTAGTATTTTTATCAATGGATTTAAGTGTTTCTTGTTACTTCTTGCCTTAATAAAATGTATGAATCATGGCTCGCTATTTGTAACTTACTTCGTTTCTATCTCGTACTGCCTGTTCCCTGAGGAACGTAGCGTGAAGTTATATAGCCAATGCATATCTACAACATGATCCATTATATAGTAAAATTTCCATTAAAACCGTCTCATTGATTTAAGATGTTTTTTCTCGTTACCAAAAGACTGTCCATGGTATAAAGCTTTATATTTAAAACTGATATGATATTTTATTTACAAATTGATTTCAATACTGATTGATTTATAAATGTTTTGGTCGCAGCTTACTAACAGGCCGTCAGCTGACTGAATATAATTTTCGTTTCACAAAAATAACGTATAGCGAATTTGTTCAACCATTTAAATTGTTGCAGCAATAACGAAAAGATTGCTTTGTTATTTTCAAGATTATTGACTATAGTTTATCGACCTCTCTGTTAAAATGTATGTTGACAAAAAAAATGTCTCCTGACCGCTTATTAGGTAATATAGATAGATTTCTTCATAAATATATATTTTATAAAACAGAATCAGCCAACGTCTATCTTATGTTCTTATGTCTTATCTTTTATGTTAATAATTTATTATAACTTTAACCAGCCATAGATATTTTATATTAATTTCTATTTAAGTATTTTGTAGTTATAAATCTCTCTCAGTTTATTCCTCCTAGCTGCCACTCCCAGAACTCTCAGATGTCGAGATATAACCCTAGCCCTTGTCAGCTAGGAAGTCATTTCAGAGTCAAGTCAATTGCCCAGTAAATAACTAGAAGCAATGAATTAATGAACCAACTATGAAATAGTTTTAGCAATGACATATTTAAATGTTATACTAATTTTCTCTGAGCAGCGATTTCAAAAGTTTTTCCTCAACTCTAAAGGCCTGTGAAGATTCGAAGGGGTCAATATTTTTATTGCAAATTTTAAATGCCCAAAATGAATCACTTAAGTTATCAGAATCAAGTTATTTTATTATTCGACAGTAAATAACGGTTATATTGAGATATAACACTTTATTATTACATAAGATTTTTAGGTCAAAACAATTGGAAAAATTATTTAAAAGGATTTTCTTGGACTTCATGTTTCAAAATCAATAGTCACATAGAGGTAATTAATTAACTTTTCGCAAGAACCTCTATGTAACCTTCTAAGTTTATTCATTCATAAATATTGTAAGATGAGAAAGTCTAAGATACGCCATCAGAGAACAATTGATTTCACTCGGTGTTGATTGGGTTTTAGAAAATTGTTTGAACAAACTTCTATTTGTCGCACTTAAAAGAATCTCTTCGAGGAACAATACTATAAGGAGACGATTTGATGAAAATATGTAGCTTTGATATTGAAAGTTTGTTGAAAGTTTGAATCAGCAGAATAATCACTGTCAAGATTACCAAATAATGAAGTATTTGTGTATACTATTTTTTATTGTCGTTTAAATTATTAACGAGAAACACTTAGAGAAAGTCAACACATATCAAATTTTCTTTACAACGTCTCATTTACAAGCATCACTTGTCCAAAACAATGAGCTTGTTTATGTGTTGGTGAAATCGAGTCTTGATAAAACATCTTATAAATGTTTTCCTACGAACCGCTGCAACTCACTACGTAATCTATCAACTTCATTGCTGGCAAAACGTTATTGACATCAAGAAACAATTTTGCGACAACATTAGTAAGAAAAATAAGAATTAATAATTTGATATATAACATAAATAAAAACTATCCTGAAGAAGGAATTATTGTGTGAAAATTTGTAATACCCCTTTTCCTATAACAAAAAACAAAATAAAAACCAAAAGAGCAGAACAATACAGAACACAGAAATATGCAGTGCAAGGTAAAATGTACTATCGTGAAATTACTGACATTGCAGAAATTACATTCAACCCTTGAAGATTATTTAATTTTTATATTTCGCTGACCCGTTCTGTTACAATTGTTGTATAAAATTAATAGTATTATAATAGAAAACAACATAATAATCTTATTCTTATTTTTTATAACAGCTTTGACCCAAATTTGCATTGTTAAAACTAAGTTTATATTTTTGTAGAGTTTTAACAATACGCTATCATTTTAGCAGCTAGATTCCATCTCAAACAGTAATATATAAGTGGTCAACGAGAAAGAACAATGAGTCAACTTCTGATTTAAACTATATTTATGTGGTCCTTTTAAGTAAACTATAAAATATGTTTGCTTCTGACAGTGATAAAACAATATACATTTATAATGAATAAATGTTTATTAAACGGGAACGACAAAGACATTAAAATCAATGAAACTCTGCTTTTGAAATAGAAATAAATAAACAAATAAGACTCCAGACCAGAGAGTAACATGAAGCAAAAATAAGATCCTTTACTATTGTTCTATGCTGGATTTGTGTGTGAAACGTAGTTAAAAATAATAAGGTCTTAAATTTCAAAAGTTTTTAAGTCTGGATGAATGTAGAAAGAAATATTTTTCATGTTAAAAATCTTCAACAACTATTTATATTTATTACTTAAATCTATCAAATACAATCCATTATCATACACATTTCTTAATAGGTGCTATATAATTTAATCTCCCAAGTGGTCTCTCCATACCATACATACGCTACAGTTATATGAATGCTAAATTGTTATTGTAGAATTTCATTATGCAAATTAATTATTGATGTATTTCAAAATCGTTTAAAATATTCATGTATAAGTAGCCTTAAATATAAACAATTCTTATTTATGAATATAAGGTTTCATAAATTTATTATTATTAATTTTTATTTTTGGAATATAAGACAGTTGGTTATTTAATTTCAATGCCATTACGAGATGAAAGATTACCATTAACGTTTCTAAATTGCAATCTTCGAAGATAAAATCCCTCAACGTGGAATGTACAATATGCATGGCTTGAGAAGGCAATTACACATCAGAGGTATTGCTTTTTTATTATCACACTAGCTTGTGTTCACAGGTTTGTTCACATTAAACTTATATTAGTACTACATAAATTTATACCCAAAACAGGCACCATTAAACTCTATTAAAATACATAATAACGTGCAAACAGAACCGCACATATTCCTTCAAATACAAATTTAACGTTACAAATCTCATTATGGATCGAATATTAAGTCATATGCTCTTGAAATCTTAATATATAGATCAATGTATCCTTTTTAAAATGAAGCTTTTTCTAATATTTCACTGTAGTGCAGCACAAACGTTCATTGTGTTTATTACTATTTTAAGATTAATTTACATAATTAGTTTATTCGTTTAATGAAATAGTATCAGTCATCACAATTTTATTTTATAATGCACATCTCTTAGTAGTATAGTTCACAAACACTTACGATAAACTAGTCTTCGAGTGTCCATTTCCATATTCTATTTGGTTCTTAATAATCTTAAAATAATTCTATCCTCACCTAAATTTTAGCGTTAATTTTCCCACTTATTATAATTTAAGACTATACCAAACACATTTTGTTCTGGCTCAATTTGCTATTAGAACAGCATTTAAAATTGATTTAATAAGAGCATTAACGTTGTGTTTACGTGAAAACTAGCAACGCTGTGAAAATTTTAGTTTTCTCCTCTACTTCATATAAAGTTTTGCAGGCATATGAAAATCTGTAGTTTTAATAAATATCCTTTTCAGCTTTGCAATTCCGTTAAGTTTATGATTATAACTATTTAATTCTGATCCAATTCAATCTTCTGTGATGTAGTGGTACCAACGCGGACAAACTACCACATAAACGCAATGCAATCAATAACTTGTAGGTAAACTGTGCTGTTTAAAGTTCGTCATTTGGTAAGATAATTACTATTTTATATCACGATTACTTATTTAATATGAATAGGTAAAGAAAAGTCAATGACTAACAATATAATAAGTAGCCCGAAGAAACAATTCGTAACAATCTTGTATTAAACTAGGAATTTCCAAAAACAGCAAGCCTATTTAAACCATTATAAAATTTACAAAAAGACAACACAAATTATTTTCTTATCAGCTTTACTAAAGTATTTATATAGATATACACATTTAAATACAAATAAATATGTAGCAACCTTTGGAAACATTTAAGACACATTTAACCAAACATCAAAAAGGAGGCTGCGTGTTAAAATCAGAGGTGGAAACATATTTCAAGAAACTTAGAAGGGAATAGTGATTTAGGATTATTCTCCGGCCCACGGGAATAATGTTCAGCTAAAAACCGTCATAAAGTTAGTTAAAACGATGTAATAAATAATTCTCTGCTGTTTGCCTCACAGTTGTTAGTTTAAACGACAGTTTACCTTATTGCTTGTAACATTTTTCTATACTTACTTTAATTTCTAATTTGACAAAATTCTTGATCAGATAATCCATTCGTAAAAATGATATAAAAATCTGATACAAAATGTATTTTTTGTGCTTCTTCTTCTTCTTCAATTCATTAAGAAATACTTTAGGTATGAAACATGGTTTAAAAGGTTTTTAATTGTGGTATTGAGTTTCTAATTGACACTAACAAATTAATATAATCTATTTTCATCACATACTTCATTGACGATTTATACAAACACAATCACAGTCGTAAGTTCTGAACTGAAATATTAATAGTATAATAAATTAACTTATACTGTAACATAAAAACCGCTTCACCTAAAGAGGGGATGGAAAAATGTATGAATTTGTAACAACAAGCATTCCTGTTCACCATGCTTTAGATTTTATTCATGATTTACAACAAACTTCTTAACTTTGAGACAAAAGAATGTTAAGATTAATTGGATTATAAAGTCAGTTCCCTCTTTCTTATCAATGAAGTATGTATAATATCCATAATCGTATGTTACACTCATCGTATCTCATATTGCATCTATACTCGTTCTGGTTAAATAATTTTTACGTTTCTTTGTTCACATGAAATTCAATACTAACTATAGAATTGGGTTTTTGAAAAAAAAAAAAGTATTGATTTTTTTTATGTATTTTAAAACTTTATTATTAATTATATTGGATTTTTAATGCAAAAAACTTGAAATATTTTTTTTAAATTAATTATAAACAATTAAAAATTGATAAAATTCAAAAATATATCACGTGATTGTAAACGCGCCATGATTGGTCAGCATACTTGTGACGTCATAATGTTAAAGCAATTTCATAATAGTACAGTGTTTATGGCTATTATCTTTAACTTGATAAAAATATCTCAAATTTATTAGTGAAAAACGATTTGAAAAGTTTATTTCGACTATGTGTGATAAAGGATTTATAAAAGCAAAATCGGATAATATTCCTGATGTTGATATATTTATGATAACTAATTTTTTAAAAAATGACGTTCGGTTTAATTCTGCTGAAGTTCGAGGTGATAAGGCATCAAGGTAAGTCTGTTAAAAAATAATATTCTAAATGAAAATAAGTATTTATTCTCTATTAAATATAATTAATAATTATTTCATTAAATCATTATTAATAAAATGTTATTATAACATTATAAAAAAACCAAAATAACATATATGTACTTTAAAAATTTAAATGTAGTCTGATACAGAACCTAGAATGTTATAAAATTATGAAAATATCTATTAATTGAAGTCCAATTATTAGACAAACATATATATAGATTTACTATTTAATCGCTTTGAATTATCAATTAAAATTTTTTAATGCTACGATTCTAAAGGTTATGATTTGGAGCCCAGGTAAAAAAATTAATTATTGAACTATAGTTATTCGATTTATACATTTAGATAAATAATAATTAATAACAATACTATTATGAATACTTACAACGAAATGATCTTCACAACAAAAAAAATGATTTTGTTTTTGAATAATCTCGATGCACTGCTTGAAACCATTTCTTTCGACGTTTTTCGTCTTGTGGAACATTTAAAAACATTTTTTCAGGAGTTGTTTTTGTAGTCTTTGTACATAATGGTACAAAACTTTTGATTATTTAACAATGCCAACAGAATTTACTAGATAAAAACTCAAAACACTGTACTAATTATTATATCTCTGTATGCTACAATGAGCAAAAACTAACATTGTGACGTCACACGCGCTCGGGTTTATTCCCGAGCTGTCGGCTTGTTTTCGGTACTGAATTTAAAATTTAATTTTTATTTTGAAATAACTTTTTAAATATTGCAAAAAAAAATAAAATAAAAATAGTTTTGTTATAAAACTTATATATGATCTTTCCATTTATCACAAAAAAAAAATTTATTCAAAAACCCAATTATGGTTTTTGACACTGGAATTATTATTATTGTAAAGTAACATGATTTTTGTTATTTCGTCGAAGTTTTTAAATCTTAATGCTTCTCACCTCTAACATGAATCAATACCACTCGTCCGATAGAACAAAGAACAAGAGACTTAAAGTAGTAGACATGTAGTTGTATGTAAGAAGATTAACGAATTCATTTAATTTGAAGAAAACGCTTACTTTATTCTAGTTAATTTCAGCTGTGAACATTTTGGCAATTTTTTTTTTCTAAGATATATGTGCCTAAAAAGATTTGTGTATACTATTTTTTCATGAAATTTTGACGAGAACCACTTAGAGACAATCAATACATAACAAATTTTCTTTACAACGTCCCATTAACAAGCATTACTCGTCCAAAACGTTAGTTTGTTTATATGTTGCTGATATTGAGACTTGATAAAACATCTTAAAAATGTTTTCCTACGAACCGCTGCAACTCACTACGTAATCTATCAACTTCATTGCTGGCGAAACGTTATTGACATCAATAAACAATTTTGCGATAACATTGCATAGTAAGAAAAATAAGAATTAATAAAGAAGTTATTATTGTGTGAAAATTTGTGATACCCCTTTTCCCATAACAAAAAACAAAATTAATACCAAAACAGCAGAACAATACAGAACACAGAAATGTGCAGTGCAAGGTAAAATGTATTATCATCAAATTACTGACATTGCAGAAATTATAATATACTCGCCCCCTGAAGATAATTTAATTTTTATATCTTGCTGACCTGTTCGGTTACAATTGTGGTATAAAATTAATACAATAAAACAAAATAATATAATAATTTTATTTTTATGTACCTATACAATAGCTGAGATCCAAACTTTCAATATTAAAACTAATTTTTTATTTGTTCGTGGATTTTATATGCTAGAATTGTTGCAGCTAGATTCCATCTCAAACAGTAATATATAAGGGTTCAACGAGAAAGTACAATGAGTCAACTTCTGATTTAAACTATATTTATGTGATCCTTTTAAGTAAACTATAAAATGTGTTTGCTTCTGACAGTGATAAAACAATATACATTTATACTGAATAAATGTTTTAATAAACGGGAACGACAAAGATATTGAAATCAATGAAACTCTGCTTTTGAAATAGAAATAAATAAACAAATAAGACTCCAGACCAGAGAGTAATATGAAGCAAAAATAAGATCCTTTACTTTAGTTCTCTGCTAGATTTGTGTGTGAAACGCAGTTAAAAATAATAAGGTTTTAAATTTCAAAAGTTTTTAAGTCCGGATGCATTTTATGAAATATTTTTAATGTAAAAAATCTTCAACGACTATGTCTTCCATTGATAATGATATCCGGAACTTTAATATTTATTCTCGAAATCTATCAAATACATACAATCCATTATCATATTTTACATATCTTAATTGGTGCTATATAATTTAATCTCCAAAGTGGTCTCTCCATACCATAACACTACGGTTATATGAATGCTAAATTGTTATTATAGAATTTCATTATGCAAATTTATTATTTATGTACTTAAAATCGTTTCAAATATTCATGTATAAGTAGCCTTTTATATAAACAACTCAAATTTATGAATAAAAGGATTCATAAATTTATTATTTTTCATGGAATTTATAGGTTTAATTATTACATATTTTTGGAATATAAGACAGAAGGTTCTTTAATTTCAATGCCATTACGAGATGAAAGATTACCAACAAAGTTTCTAAATTGCAATCCTCGAAGATAAAATTTCTCCACTTGGAATGTTCAATGTGCATGGCTTGCGAAGGCAATTACACATCAGAGGTATTGCATTTTTAATATCACACTAGCTTGTGTTCACAGGTTTATTTGCCTTAAATTTATATTAGTACTACATATCTTTATACCCCCTACAGGCATCATTAAACTCTATTAAAATACATAATAACGTGCAAACACAACAAAACATATTCCTTCAAATACAAACTTAACGTTACAAATCTGATTTTGGACCGAATATTAAGTCACATGCTATTGAAATCTTTATAATATGGATCAATATTGTATACTTTTAAAAGGAAGTTTCTTCTAATATTTCACTGTAATGCAGCACAAACGTTCCTTATGTTTATTTTAAGATTTATTTACATGATTAGTTTCTTCATTGAATTAAATAGTATCAGTCATCTTAATTCTGTTTTATATTATACTTCTCTTAGTAGTATTGTTCACAAACATGGTAAACTGGTCTTCGAGTATATTGTAGTTGGTTCCATCTTATTTAATAATCTTAAAACAATTCTATTCTCACCTAAATTTTAGCGTAAATTTAGCTTGTTGTAAATTCTAATTTAAATGTATGCTCCAACTTATTCTATAATGTATATTATGTTCCCACTTATTATAATTTAAAATTATACCAAGCACATTTTGTTCTAGCTCAATTTGCTATTAGAACAGCATTTAAAATTGATTTAATAAGAGCATTAACGTTGTGTTTACGTGGAAACTTGCAACGCTGTCAAAATTTTCGTCTTCTCCTCTACTTTATATAAAGTTTTGCAGGCATATGAAAAGCTGTAGTTTTAATAAATATCCTTTTCAGCTTTGCAATTCCGATAAGTTTATAACTATTTAATTCTGCTCCAATTCAATTTTCGTCAATATAGTTGTACCACCTCGGACAAACTACCACATAAACGCAATGCAATCAATAAATTGTAGGTAAGCAGTACTGTTTAAAGTTCGACATTTGGTAAAATAATTACTTTAATATATCATAATAACTCATTTGATATGTATATTGGAAGAAAGGTCAATGACTAACAATATAATTTAGTAGCCCTCAGTAACAATTCTTAAAAATCTTGTATCTTTAAACTTAGGATTACATAAAACAGAAAGCGTGTCATATTTAACCATTATACAATTTTATATAAGACAATATGAAACATTTTATATTTTCCTATCAGCTCTTCTTAAGCATATAATACATAAATACATACATTTATATACAAATATATATGTAGCGATTTGAAAATATTTAAGACACATTTAACCAAACATCAAAAGGAGACTGCTTGTTAAAATCAGAGGTGGAAACATATTTCAAGAAACTTAGAACGGAAAAGTGATTTAGTATTATTCTCCAGCCCACGGAAATAAAGTTAAGTAAAAACCATCATAAAGTTAGTTACAACGATGTAATAAATAATTCTCTGCTGTTTGCCTCACAGTTGTTTGTTTAAATGATAGTTTACTTTATTGCTTGTGACATTTTTCTAAACTTACTTTAATTTGGCTCTTAATAAAATTCTTGATCATATAATACATGCGTTAAAGTATATAGATTTCTAGGAGAAAATGTGTTTCTTTTGAAACTTAAATGTCAATAATATATTAGATTATAATAAATTAGATTAGACTGTAACATAAAAACCACTTTAATTAAAGAGAGGACGAAAAAACGTATAAAATTCTTACAACAAACATAGTTCCTGTTCACCATGTTTTAGATTTTATTCATGATTCACAACAAACTTCTCGTCTTCACGAGAAAAGACTGTTAAGATTAATTGTATTAAAAAGTCAGATCCCTCTTGCTTATCAATGAAGAATAATATCCATAAGTTAAACTCATCGTATCTCATATTGCGTCTATTATAGCTTGGCAATATTCTCGTTCTAGTTTAATAATTTTACCTTTTCTTTTGTCAGATTAAATTCTTTTCTAACTATAGAATTATGGTTTTTGATAATTACAGGAATAACTATTATTATAATGTTACATTATTTTTGTTATTTCTTCCAAGATTTTAAATCTTAATGCTTCTCACCTCCAGTCTGAATCAATACCATTCGTCCAATAGAACAAAGAACAAGAGTCTTAAAGTTGTAGACATGTAGTTGTATGTAAGAAGATTAACAATTCATTTCATTTAAAGAAAACGCTTACTTTATTCTGGTTAATTTCAACCATAGACATCTTGGCTGTTTTTGAGACTCACATATATATATATATATATATATATATATATATATATATATATATGTGAGTCTCAAAAAATTGAAATAGTGTACTTATCTTAAAACTTTTCAATTGAATTTCTTTCGGCTCTTCTAAAAATAATTATATTGCAGAGTGACGTAAAGATTACTAAAACCTATTTCTTTATAATTTAATACCTGGGTTGAATTGATGTTAATACTTATTATTATGTTTTATGATCCAACGCTTTTATTTTTATCCCCTGGTATAATTTTTATTCCTATCAGCCGAAAAAGCTGTTAATACACATGAAAATAATAAGTACGTACTGGCTGTAACACTGATTTATAAACACTAGAATATATAAGTAATAAAGTCGCTCTGAAGCTAGAACTATTTATATATAATCTTGATTACCGAATAAAGGTTTATGTCCTGTTATCAGAAAAACTTCACCGAATGTGTGAAATGGAACATTTAACTTAAGCATTCATAGTACCTTTTTACAAGAAGTAAGTTTTGTATATTTCACTTTGCTTTTCAATTGTTATATTTAAGAAGTAGGTATATAAAATAGTACAATATTTTAAAGCATACACCATCCATCACGATCTTTTCTTTGTTAAATTATAATCTTTAAGTTTTTGATAAATTCTGATGATGGAGATGTACTTGGAAATTTTGAAGGAAACAGTACATACCAATAGAAAAAATAACCCATGACTTTATGTCGATAAATAATATGTATAGGATATTATTCTGGGAAGCACAGCATTCATTACTAATAGTTCTAGGATAGCGAATAGTAAAATTACTAGTGCTTTATTCAATGGATTTAAGTATCATCGTAATATTGTTTATTTCTGTATTCATCATTATTTGCTGTCATTTCTACGTAATATTCTGAATTTACTCCCATTCCATCGAAAAATTAATCAAGGATTGAGAGACGCTGCTACCACTTTCATATTGGGGGTAAAGTCCAATTCCCGCCCTGTCCTTGCACCGTGTAGAATGTTTTCATGTAAATATTGTATAAGTTGTTGAATTTAATATTTAAAATGTCTCCACAAGTCCATAATACTAATCATTATTTATTCCATAATTTAACATACCTACGTATTTCATTTATAGCTTGTTGCCTTTTAAAATGTATGAATCATGGCGGCCTATTTGTAACTCACTTCGTTTCTTTCTCGCATTGCCCGTTCCCTGAGGAACGTAGCGTGAAGTTATATAGACAATACATATTTACAACATAATACATTATATGGTACAAGTTACATTAAAATCGTCTGATTGACTTAAGATGATTTTCTCTTTAGGAAAAGACTGTCCAGGTATGGTATTAAGTTTTAAATTAAAACTGATATTTTATTGAAAAAGCCATTGCAATGCTAATTGATTTATGAATTTGTGTTGGCCCCAGTTTACTAACAGGCCGCCGGCTTACTGGATATATTTTTTGTTTTACAAAAGTAACGTATGACGAATTTTTTCGACCATTTAAATTATTGTAGCACTAACGAAAAGATTGCTTTGTTATTTTCCAGATTACTGTTTATAGTTCATCAACCTCCGTGTTAATACGAGTAACTATGTACTATATTTTGCCGAGAAAATTCTGTCCTGATCTCTTAGTAGGTAACGAGAATGTATTGATAGCTTTCTTCTTAAATATTTTTACAAAACAGAGTCAGCAAACGTGTATCTTATGTCTTATCTTATGTTTTATGTATATTATGATTTACATAACCAACCAACTATATTATAACAATAACATATTTAAATGTTGTACTAATTTTCTTAGAGCAGCGATTTTCAAAGTGGTTCCCCAACTCCGAAGGTCCAAGTTTTTGTTGCAAACTTTAAACACCCAAAAATAGAGACAAAAGTTATCAGAATTGATTTTTTTATGAAATTATTTATTTTATTATTCGACAGTTAATAACGGTCATATTGAGATATAACACTTTTTTATTACATAAGATTTTTAGGTCAAAACAATTGGAAATATTATTAAATAGGATTTTCTTGGACTTCATGTTTCAAAATCAATAGTCAAATAGAGGTTATTAATTAACTTTTCGCAAGACCCTCTATGTGACCTTCTAAGTTTATTAATTCGTAAATATTGTAAGATAAGAAAGTCTAAGATACGCCATCAGATAACAATTGATTTCACTCGGTGTTGAATAGGTTTTAGAAACTTGTTTGAACAAACTTCTATTTGTCGTACTTAAAAGAATATCTTCGAGGAACAACACTGTAAGGAGACGATTTGATGAAAATATGTAGCTCTGATATTGAAAGTTTCATACACGTCTGATTCAGCAGAAGGCTCAGATTCTAGATTCCCAAATAATGAAGTATTTGTGTATATTATTTTCAATATCGTTTAAATTTTTAACCAGAAACACTTAGAAAAAATCAATATAAATTTATCGAATTTTCTTTAAAACGTAACATCACTTGTCCAAAACAATGAGCTTGTTTATGTGGTGGTGATATTGAGACTTGATAAAACATCTTATAAAAGTTTTCCTACGAACCGCTGCCACTCACTACGTAATCTATCAACTCCATTGCTTGATAAAAGTTATTGACATCAATAAACAATTTTGCGATAATATTAGTAAGAAAAATAAGAATTAATAGTTTGATATATAAAAGAGATAAAAACTATCCTAAGGAAGTTATTATTGCGTGTAAATTTGTAATACCCCTTTTCTCATAACAAAAAACAAAATAAAAACCAAAACAGCAGAACAATACAGAACCCAGAAATGTTCAATGCGAGGTAAAATATACTATCGTAAAATTACTGACATTGCAGAAATTACATTCGCCCCCTGAAGATTATTTAATTTTTATTTCCCGCTGACCTATTCAGTAACAATCAGGATACATAAATAATACAATAATACAAAATAACATGATAATTCTATTTTTATTCTTACAACAGCTGTGACCCAAATTTTCATTGTTAAAACTAAGTTTATATTTTTGTAGAGTTTTAACAATACGCTAGTGCTCTAGCAGCTAGATTCCATCACAAACAGTAAAATATAAGTGTATGTAGAACGAAAAAACACATTGAGTCAACTTCTGATATAAATTATATTTATGTTATCCTTTTTAACCAACTATAAAATAGGTTTGCTTCTGACAGTGATAAAATAATATACATTTATACTATAAAAATGTTTTAATATACAGGAACGACAAAGATATTGAAATCAATGAAATGAATTTCAGTATATTTAATATGACTGTAAGAGAGTAAAACTCTGCTTTTGAAATAGAAATAAAAAAACAAATAACACTACAGAGCAGAGAATAATATGAAGCAAAAATAAGATCCTTTACTTTTGTTCTCTGCTAGATTTGTGTGTGAAACGCACTAAAAATAATAAGGTTTTAAATTTCAAATGTTTTTAAATCTGGATGAATTTAGGAAACACATTTTTATGTAAACAATATTTAGGAACTATGTTTTCTATTGAAAGTGTTATCCAAAACTTATATTTATTAGCGATATCTATCAAATACAATCCATTATCATTTATATTTCTTAATAGGTGCTATATAATTTAATCTCCCAAGTGGTATCTCTATACCATATCGCTACGGTTATATGAATGATAAATTGTTATTGCAGAATTTCATTATGCAAATTAATTATTTATGTATTTCAAAATCGTTTAAAATATTCATATATAAGTAGCCTTAAATATAAACAAATCCTATTTAAGAATAGTTCCACAAATTAGTTATTTGTCTGAGAATTTATACCATTTATGTATATTTTTGGAATGTATGACAGTTATTTCTTTAATTTCAATGCCATTACGAGATGAAAGATTACAATTAAAGTTTCTAAATTGCAATCTTCGAAGATAAAATTCCTCAACTTGGAATGTTCAATATGCATGGCTTGAGAAGGCAATTACACATCAGAGGTATTGCTTTTATAGTATCACACTAGCTTGTGTCCACAGGTTTGTTCACATTAAACTTATATTAGTACTACATATCTTTATACCCCCTACAGGCATCATTAAACTCTATTAAAATACATAATAAGGTGCAATCAGAACCGCACATATTCCTTCAAATACAAATTTAACGTTACAAATCTCATTATGGACCGAATATTAAGTCACATGCTCTTGAAATCTTAATATATAGATCAATATATGCTTTTTAAAATGAAGCTTTTTCTAATATTTCACTGTAGTGCTTCACAAACGTTTATTATTTTTATTACTATTTTAAGATTAATTTACAAAATTAGTTTCTTCGTTGAATTAAATAGTATCAGTCATCAAAATTTTATTTTATAATGCACATCTCTTAGTATGTAGTATAGTTCACAAACACGATAAACTGGTCTTCGAGTATACATTTCCATATTCTATTTGGTTCTTAATAATCTTAAAGCAATTCTATCCTCACCTAAATTTTAGCGTAAATTTTCCCACTTACTATAATTTAAGACTATACCAAACACATTTTGTTCTGGCTCAATTTGCTATTAGAACAGCATTTAAAATTGATTTAATAAGAGCATTAACGTTGTGTTTACGTGGAAACTTGCAACGCTGTGAAAATTTTAGTCTTCTCCTCTACTTCATATAAAGTTTTGAAGGCATATGGAAATCTGTAGTTTTAATAAATATCCTTTTCAGCTTTGCAATTCCGATAAGTTTATGATTATAACTATATAATTCTGTTCCAATTCAACCTTCTGTGATGTAGTGTTACCAGCACGGCCAAACTACCACATAAACGCAATGCAATCAATAACTTGTAGGTAAACTGTACTGTTTAAAGTTCGTCATTTGGTAAGATAATTACTATTTTATATCATGATTACTTATTTAATATGAATAAGTAAAGAAAAGTCAATGACTAACAATATAATTAGTAGCCCGAAGAAACAATTCCAAACAATCTTGTATTAAACTAAGACTTTCCAAAACAGCAAGCCTATTTAAACCATTATAAAATTTACAAAAAGACAACACAAATTATTTTGTTATCAGCTTTACTAAAGTATTTATATAGATATACACATTTAAATACAAAGAAATATGTAGCAACCTTTGGAAACATTTAAGACACATTTAACCAAACATCAAAAAGGAGGCTGCGTGTTAAAATCAGAGGTGGAAACATATTTCTAGAAACTTAGAAGGGAATAGTGATTTAGTATTATTCTACGGCCCACGAGAATAATGTTCAGTTAAAAACCATCATAAAGTTAGTTACAACGATGTAATAAATAATTCTCTGCTGTTCACCATGCTTAAGATTTTATTCATGATTTACAACAAACTTCTTGACTTTGAGAGAAAAGACTGTTAAGATTAATTGAATTATAAAGTCAGTTCCCTCTTCCTTATCAATGAAGTATAATATCCATACTCGTATGTTAAACTCATCGTATCTCATATTGCATCTACTATGGCTTGGCAATATACTCGTTCTGGTTAAATAATTTTTACGTTTCTTTGTTGACATTGAATTCAATACTAACTATAGAATTATGGTTTTTGATACTGGAATTATTATTATTGTAAAGTAACAAGAGACTTAAAGTAGTGGACATGTAGTTGTATGTAAGTAGATTAACGTATTCATTTCATTTGAAGAAAACGCTTACTTTATTCTAGTTAATTTCAGCTATGAACATTTTGGCTGTTTTTTTTTTTCTAAGATATATGTGCCTCAAAACATCTAAGTAGTATTACTCACTATAACTTTTTAAAAGAATTTAGTTGGGCTCACTTAAAAATAATAACATCGCAGAGTATCATAAGGATCACGAGTTTTTTTTTATTTAGTACTTGAGTTGCATTTTGAAGTACATATGTACTGTCAGTGGTGGCCTAGTGGTTAAGGGGCCCGCCTCTCGTTGCCGAGTGCGCGGGTTCAAACCTGGCAAGTACCAATGTGATTTTTCGGAGTCATATGTACTTTCTGAGAGTATTTAGACATCACTGACATACGGTGAAGTTAACAATCGTGAGGAAACCTGGACTTATAGTTTCACAATTATAAGTTTGAAATCACCAACCCGTCTTGAGCAAGCGTGGTGATTAATGCTCAAACCTTCTCCATGTGAGAAAGAGGCCTTTGCTCAGCAGTGGGCGTCTGATAGGCTGATGATGATGATGATGATGATGATGATGATGATGATGTACTTATTATTATGTTTTATGATCCCAAGCTTCAAATTTTATCCCACGGTTTAATTCTTATTCCTTAAAGCTGAAATCAGCTGTAAATACACATGAAAATAAAGTCTATTTAACTACAACTATTTATATACAATCTTGATTTTTATCAGAAAAACTTCACCGACTGTATGAAATGAAACATTTAAGTTAAGCATTCATAGTACCTTTTTATAAGAAGTAAGTTTTGTATATTTTACTTTTTGACTTTGCTTTTAAATAGTTACAGGTGTTTACAAAATCGATCATATTTACTCGTAAGTGGTACATAAAATCTTGTAATATTTCAAAAGCATAAACCATCCATCACGTTGTTTTCAAAATTTAATCTTTTACGCTTTGAGTACATTCTGATAATGCTTTTGTACGTTATATTTTAAAGGAAATACTTACGTAAAGAAAAAATAACCTACAACCTATATAGTTCAATGAAATAAGGCATCATACATATGTAGTTCTGGGATAGCAAATAGTGAAATAACTAGTGTTTTATTCAATGGATTTAAGTATCACCGTAATAATTTTTATTATATTCATCACTACTGCTGCCAATTCTACGTAATATTCTGAATTTACTCCCATTCCATAGAAAAATTAATCAAGGTTTGAGAGACGCAACGAGCACTTTTCAGATGGGGGTAAAAACCAATACCCGCATTGCCTTCCGCCGTGTAAAATATGTTTGCATGCTAAAATTATATAAGTTATTGAAGTTAAAATATTTAAAATGTCTCCACAAGCTCATAATTCTTATCATTATTTATTTCGTAATTTAACATACCTACATACGTATTTTGTTTATTTGTATGTAACTTATTGTCTTAATAAAATGTATGAATCATGGCTCTCTATTTGTAACTTACTTCATTTCTGTCTCGTACTGCCTGTTCCCTGAGGAACGTAGCGTGAAGTTATATAGCCAATACATATTTATAACATAATACATTATATAATAAAAGTTACATTAACAGTTTCACTGATTTAAGATGATTTTCTCTTTATCAAATGACTTAGTTTAATATTAGGTTTTATATTTAAAACTGATATGATATTTTCATATATTGGTTTACAAAAGGAACGTATGGCGAATTTGTTCAAACATTTAAATTGTTGTAGCAATAACGAAAAGATTGCTTTGTTAATATCCAGATTACTGATTATAGTTCATCGACCTCTGTGTTAATACAAGTACATAGGTATATTTTGACAAAAAAGTCTGACATGACCTCTCATCAGGTAATTATAATGTAGATATTGATATCTTCTTCTTCCTGGCAATTTTCCAGCTTTAGCCAGGGTCTGCCAAAAAAATAACTTTTCCGCAGAAAATGTTATAGATAGTTTCGGCTAATTGTTTTTTTAATCACCATGCTTGCTCAAGACGGGTTGGTGCTGATTTCAAACTTATAATTGTGAAATTATAAGTCCAAGGTTCCTCACGATTTTTTCGTTCACCGTCTGTCAGTGGTGTCTAAATATTCTTAGAAAGTACATATGACTCGTAAAAATGACATTGGTGCTTGCCCGGGTCAGGATCGAACCCGCGCCCTCGGCAACGAGAGGCGGGCCCT
Source organism: Danaus chrysippus (assembly GCA_916720795.1). Classification (NCBI taxonomy): domain Eukaryota; kingdom Metazoa; phylum Arthropoda; class Insecta; order Lepidoptera; family Nymphalidae; genus Danaus; species Danaus chrysippus. Next base: position 2,055,991 of record CAKASE010000047.1, on the reverse strand, counting down.
CTAACCATTAGTCCACCACTGACATATATGTAGACATTGATATATTTCTTCTTAAATATATTTCAAAACGCGGAGTCAGCTAATGACTATCTTATGTCTTATCTTTTGCGTTGTAAATTACTATTAGTTATATAACTTTGACCAGTTATAGATTTTATAAGCCTGCTGTCATTTGAAATATATACAAGAGCTATTTTATATTTATTTCTATTTAAGATATCATATAATTATATATCTCTCCCAGTTTATTCCTCCTAGCTACCACTCCCAGAACTCTCAGATGTCGAGATATAAGCCTACCCTTGTCAGCTAGGAAGTCATTTCAGAGTCAAATCAATTGCTCAGTAAATAACAAGACTCAATGAATTAACGAACCAACTATAATATGATGCTATTTAAATAGTTTCAACAATAAAATAATAAAATATTGTACTAACTTTCTTAGAACGGCGATTTTCAAAGTTTTTCCTCAACTCTAAAAGCCTACGGAGATTCGACGAGGTGAACATTTTTAATGCAAAATTTTAAATACCCAAAAAAGTAGACTTAAGTTATAAAAATAAGCTTATATTATTATTCGACAGCAAATAACAGTCACATAGTGATTTAACACTTTACTACAAATACAAGATTTTCATTGCAAAAAAAATGAAAATTTTATTTAAAGGGATTTTCTTGGACTTCATGTTTCAAAATCAATAGTCACACAGAGGTAATTAATTAACTTTTCTCAAGAACCTCTACGTGACCTTCTAAGTTTATTCATTCGTAAATATTGTAAGATAAGAAAGTCTAAGATACGCCATCATAGAAAAATTGATTTCACTAGGTGTTGAATAGGGTTTAGAAACTTGTTTGAACAAACTTCTATTTGTCGCACTTAAAAGAATCTCTTCGAGAAACAATACTGTAAGGAGGCGATTTGATGAAAATATGTAGCTCTGATATTGAAAGTTTGTAGAAAGTCTGATTCAGCAGAAAAGTCACTGTCAAGATAACTAAATAATAAAGTATTTGTGTTTACTATTTTTTATTGCCGTTTAAATTTTTAACGAGAAACACATAGAGAAAATTAACACATATCAAATTTTCTTTACAACGTTTCATTTACAGCACTACTTGTCCAAAACAATGAGCTTGTTTATGTATTAGTCATATTGAGGTTTTAGTTGGTAGAGCTTAGCTGTAGCCAGTTACTACAGATCGAACATGGGCTGGCTCGACAGGGGAAGTATCACCCTCTCACAGAAGATCGGCGTGAAGTAGCCTTTAATGGCTGCGTTTCGTCCGATGAGTGAGAGAGCCGGTTGCCCTTTCTCTATTCCTACCCTTTCCTACCATTTCCTTTTTCCCACCCCTCCCTATCCCTAAAAAATCAAGGTTGGCACGCATCCGCAACAAAGATGTTGCGGACGTCAATGGCGAGGGTAACCACCTTCCATCAAGTGGGCCGTCTGCTTGTTTGCCACCTTTTAAATAAAAAAAAATTGAAACTTGATAAAACATCTTATAAAAGTTTTTCTACGAACCACTGCAACTCACTACGTAATCTATCAACTCCATTGCTTGATAAAAGTTATTGACAGCAATAAACAATTTTGCAATAAAATTGGGAAGTAAAATAAGAATTCATAGTTTAATAATAATACAAATATGTAACAACTGTTCTTTTTATCACATCGGTTTGTAAAACAACAACTGACTGCTTTTGTTAATTTTGTACAAGTATTTTCATATTTAAATAACTATCAGATTTAAGGAAAAGGAAATTAACAGAATTATAAAAATATTTAAAGCCTAAAAGATTTAATTTTTAAAGCCCAAACTTTATAACACAGTTCGATTTTGTTAGAGACTAAAATATATAAAAACTATCGTAAGGAACGCATAATTGTGCCCAATTTTGTGCTAATTCTTCTTATATTTTTATTATAAAAAAAAATATTATTTTTTATTATAAAAAAAAATACAAATAAAACAACGAAACGAACAAAACAGAACACAGAAATATGCGGTGTAAGGAAAAATATCGTCTAATTACTGACATTACAGAAATTACATTCGTCCCTTGAAGATTATTCAATTTTTATATCTTGCTGACCTGTTCAGTAACAATCGTGATATGAAATTAATACAATAATACAAAATAAGATAATAATCTTATTCTTACAACAGTTGTGACCCAAATTTTCATTGTTAAACTAAGTTTATATTTTTGTAGAGTTTTGACAATACTCTAGTATTGTAGCAGCTAGATTCCATCACAAACAGTAAAATATAAGTGGTCAACGAGAATGAACAACAAGTAAACTTCTTAATTAAATTATATTTATGGAATCCTTTTAAACAAACTATTAAATATGTTTGCTTCTGACAGTGATAAAACAATATAAATTTATACTGAATAAATGTTTTAATATCCAGGAACGACAATGATATTGAAATCAATGAAATTAATTTTAATATATTTAACTTAGCAATAGAGGGTAAAAGGCTGGTTTTGAAATAGAAATAAATAAACAAATAGGAATCAATTGAGTAATATGAAGCAAAAAGAAGATCCTTTTTTTTGTTAGCTGGCTTTGTGTGTGAAACGCAGTCAAAAATAGTAAGGTTTAAATTTCAAAAGTTTTAAGTCTGGATGAATGTAGAAAGAAATATTTTTCATGTTAAAAATCTTCAACAACTATTTATATTTATTCATGAATTCTATCAAATACAATCCATTATCATTTACATTTCTTAATAGGTGTTATATAATTTAATCTAACAAGTGGTCTCTCCATACCATAACGCTACAGTTATATGAATGCTAAATTGGTATTGCAGAATTTCATTATGCAAATTAATTATTTATGTCTTTCAAAATCATTTAAAATATTCATTTATAAGTAGCCTTAAATATAAACAACTCTTATTTATTAATGTAAGGGTTCATAAATTTATTATTTTTGCGGTAATTTATATAGGTAGGTATTTTATATATTTTTGTGGAATGCATGACAGTTCTTTAATTTCAATGCCATAACCAGATGAAAGATTACCAATAAGTTTCAAAATTACAATCCGCGGAGATAAAATTCCTCCACGTGGAATGTTCAATGTGCATGGCTTGCGAGGGCAACTACACATTAGAGGTACTGCATTTTTATTATCACACTAGCTTATGTTCACGGGTTTATTCACATTAAACTTGTATTAGTACTACATATCTTTTAAACCCCTACAGTCATCATTGAACTCTATTAAAATACATAACGTGCAAACAGAACCGCACATATTCCTTCAAACACAAATTTAACGTTACAAATCTCATTATGGGTCGAATATTAAGTCACATGCTCTTGAAATCTTTATTATATATATTGTAGCAACTACGCAAGTTCGCACTAAACATGAAAACACGTCTAAACGAAGCATAAGATCAAAAAAATAACGATTTCGCATCGAATCAAAACAACTTCATAGGCTACGATGGTCATTAGCTAAATAGCGATAACACCGCCTTTTTTGGAATGGCCGCGGACCCTTCTTTTGTCTTCACTAATAGTCATTAGTGCGTATAATAAGCGCATGAGCGGCCTACTGGGCGGAGGCTCACGCGCAGAACGGTCAAGTGCGACACTTATTTGTAATCAATAATATTAATAATTTTTAGTATAAATGACCAGACATCCTTATAATAAATTCAATTTGCTCATTTACTTGCTGCCTAATACATCGTCTTGATTTTCGTGATTTGTTTTATTCCTTACCTCATTATTGCTTAAGAGCCTAGCCACTTGCTATCACATAAATATATTTATTTAATATATATATTCGTAAGTAGTAAACAGCCAAATACTACTTCAAGATCAATATATACTTTTTAAAACGAAGCTTTTTTTAATATTTCACTGTTGTGCAGCACAAACGATCATTAAGTTTATTACTTTTTTAAGATCAATTTACATAATTAGTTTCTTCGTTAAATTAAATAGAATCAGTCATCTAAATTTTATTTTATAATGCACATCTCTTAGTAGTATAGTTCACGAACACTTACGATAAACTGGTCTTCGAGTATCTATCTCCATATTGTAGTTGGTTCCTTCAAATTTAATAATCTTAAAACAATTCTATCCTCACCTAAATTTTAACGTAAATTTTTGCTTGACCTAAACCTGGGACTCTGAAAAACTGCGCCACTTGGTACGGCTACACGCTGCCTAAAAATAGCGATTTTTGTCTTTTGTGTTTGTCTCTGTTTTGTTTTGTTTGTTTTTATTATTATTATTATTATTATCATTTGCTTTTACTTACATTAGTTATAAGGTTGATATGTATTACTAATATTTAAATATAGATATGTCTGAGATAAAAATAAATTATTATTATTATTATAAATTCTAATTTAAATGTATGCTCCGACTTATTTTCTAATGTATATTATGTTACCACTTATTATAATTTAAAATCATACCAGGCAGGTTTTGTTCTGGCTCACATTACAAGATTGATATACATTTGTGTTTACGTGTAAACTTCCCTAGACTGCAACGATGTGAAAAATTGTAGTCTTTTCCTCTACTGTCTCTTAAGTTTTGCAAGCATTTGAAAAGCTGCAATTTAATTTAATACTCCATAGCTTTTTGTTATGTAAGTCCAATTATTTTATGATTTTAACGATTTAATTCTGCTTCAATTCAACCTTCTGTGATGTAGAGGTACCAGCACGACCAAACTACCACATAAGTGCACTGCAATCAATAAATTGAAGGTAAGCTGTAATATTTAAAGTTCGTCATTTGGTAAAATAATTACTTTATTCTTCTTCTACCTGACAATTTCCCACCATGGCCTGCCTTACATATTATGAATAGTTTTGGCTAATTTATTATTTTTTAATTAATTTATTTTATGTATTTTATTTTTATATTTTATATTTTATTTATTAATTTATTTTATGACCGGCCTCCTGGCTGACATCAACCCTCTTTGGGAATGTATTAATCAGTGGTATCTAAATACTCTTAGATAGCACATATGACTCGGAAAAATCACCTTGGTACTAGCCAGAACCTGGATCGAAACCGCGCCCTCATGCATGAGAGGCGGGCCTTTTAATCAATAGGCCACCACTGACTTATAAAATAATTACTATATTATATCATGATAACTCATTTAATATGAATAGTGAGAGAAACGTAGACTAATAATATAATTAGTAGCCCGCTGTAACAATTCTTAACAATCTTGTATCTTTAAACTTAGGATTACATAAAACAGAAAGCGTGACATATGTATGTATTTAATCGTATAAAATTTTTATATAAGACAATATGAAATATTTTCCTATCAGCTCTTCCTTAGCATATAATATATAAATACATACATTTATATACAAATATAATATAATAAACTAACTTTAACTAATTATATGTAGCAATTTTTGGAAATATTTAGGACACTTTTAACCAAACATCAAAAAGGAGACAGCGTGTTAAAATCAGAGGTGGAAACATAAAATACATAGTCACAGACGTAACTTTTAGTCTAAAATGTTAATAGTATAATAAATTAACTTATACTGTAACATAAAAACCGTTTCAATTAAAGAGAGGACGGAAAAATTTATGAAATTCTAACAACAAGCATCGTTCCTGTTCACCATGTTTTAGATTTTATTCATGATTTACAACAAACTTCTTGACTTTACGAGAAAAGACTGTTAAGATTAATTGTATTTTAAAGTCTGATTCCTTTTGCTTATCCATGAAGTATAATATCTATATGTTACTCTCATCGTATCTCATATTGCGTGTATTATGGCTTGGCAATAGACTCGTTCTGGTTCTATAATTTTACCTTTTCTTTTGTTCAGATTGAATTCTATTCTAACTATAGAATTATGGTTTTTGATACTGGAATTATTATTATAATGTTAAATTATTTTTGATATCTCGTTGAATATTTTAAACCTTAATGCCTCTCACCTCTAGCCTGAATCAATACCACTCGTCCAATATAACAAAGAACAAGAGACTTAAAGTAGTAGACATGTAGTTGTATGTAAGTAGATTAACGAATTCATTTCATGTGAAGAAAACACTTACTTTATGTAGTTAATTTCAACTATAGACGTCTTGGCTGGGATTTTTTTGTAAGAGATATATGAGTCTCAAAACATCTAAATAGTGTACCTATCTGTAGCCTCTTTAAACCCATTTAGATGGTCTCACTTAAAAAAAAATAAAAGTCGCAGAGTAATATAAAGATCTCGAAAAGATATTTTTTTATTATTTAGTACTTGAGTTGCATTTTGAAGTATATACTTATTATAATGTTTTATGATCTCAAGATTTAACTTTTATCCCCTGGTTTAATTTTTATTCCTTTAACCTAAAAGCAGCTGTAAATACACATGAAAATAACAAGTTTCTACTGACTGCAACTCTGATTTATAAACACTTTTCTTAAAGTCGATGTGGAACTACAACTATTTACATACAATCTTGATTTCTGAATAAAGGTTTATGTTACGTTATCAGAAAAACTTCACCGAATTGTGAAATGGAACATTTAACTTAGCATTCATAGTACCTTTTTACAAGACGTAAATTTTGTATATTTGACTTTGCTTTTAAATAGTCACAGGTGTTTACAAAAGCCATCATATTTAAGAAGTATATCAAATTTTATAACATTTAAAAGCACACACCATCCATCACATTGTTTTCAAAATTTAATCTTTTACGCTTCGAGTACATTCTGATAATGGAGATGTACGTATAAATTTTTAATCAAATAAATAATCAAGATTTGAGAGACACAGCCACTCCTTTTATATTGGGAGTAAAGTCCAATTCCCGCCCCATCCTTACGCCGTGTAGAATGTTTGCGTGCTAAAATTATATAAGTTGTTGAAGTTAAAATATTTAAAATGTCCCCACGAGTTCATAATAATAATCATTATTTATTTCGTAATTTAACATTCCTAGATATTTTGTTTACAGCTTGTTGGTTTAATAAAATGTATGAATCATGGCTCGCTATTTGTAACTTACTTGGTTTCTGTCTCGTACTGCCCGTTCCCTGAGGAACGTAGCGTGAAGTTATATAGACAATACATATTAACAACATAATATATTATATAGTAAAAGTTACATTTAAACAGTTTCACTGATTTATTTAAGATGATTTTCTCTTTACCAAATGACTTTGTTTAATATTTAATTTTAAATTTAAAAACTGTTACATAGTTGTCTTTTATTGACAAATTAATTTCAATACTGATTGATTTATAAATCTGTTAGCTTCAGTTCACTAACAGCCCGTTGGCTGACTGAATATATTTTTCATTTTCCAAAAGTAATGTATGGCGAAATTTTCGACCATTTAAATTGTTGTTTCAATAACGAAAAGAAAAGATTGCTAAGTTATTTTCCAGAATAATGACTATAGTACATTGACCTCTCTGTTAATAAATAGTCACATTTTGACAAAAAAATCTGTCCTGGCCACTTATTAGGTAATTATAATGTATAAATTGATAGCTTTCTCCTTAAATATATTTCGTAAAACAGAGTCAGCTAATGTAAATTATTATTTGTATAACTTGAACCAGCCATAGATTTATTAAAACTGCTGTCATTTGAAATACATACAAAAGGTATTTTATATTTATTTCTATTTAAGATATCATGTAGTTATATATCTCTCTCAGTTTATTCCTCCTAGGTGCCACTCCCAGAACTCTCAGATGTCAAGATATAAGCCTACCCTTGTCAGCTAGGAAGTCATTTCAGAGTCAAATCAATTGCTCAGTAAATAACAAGACGCAATGAATTAAACAACCAACTATACAATAATGCTATGTAAATAGTTTTAACTATACAATATTAAAATGTTGTACTAATTTTCTTAGAGCTGCGATTTCCAAAGTGGTTCCCCAACTCCGAAGGTCCACGTTTTTATTGCAAATTTTAACCACCCAAAAACAGAGGCTAAAGTTATCAGAATTGATTTTTTTATAAACAATGTATTTAAGTTATTTTATTATGCGACAGTAAATAACAGTCATATTTAGATGTAACAATATACTATGACATAAGATTTTTAGGTCAAAACAACTGGAACTATTATTAAAAAAGATATTCTTGGACTTCATGTTTCAAAATCAATAGTCACATAAATGCAATTAATTAACTTTTCACAAGAACCTCTATGTGACCTTGTAAGTTTATTCATTCGTAAATATTGTAAAATGAGAAAGTCTAAGATACTCCATCAGAGAACAATTGAGTTCACTCGGTGTTGAATAGGTTTTAGAAACTTGTTTGAACAAACTTTTATTTGTCGCACTTAAAAGAATCTCTTCGAGGAACAATACTGTAAGGAGACGATTTGATGAAAATATGTAGCTCTGATATTGAAAGTTTGTTAAAGTCTGATTCAGCAGAAAAATAACTGTCAAGTTTACCAAATAATGAAGTATTTGTGTATACTATTTTTTATTGTCGTTTAAATTTTTAAAGAAAAACACTTAAGAACAATCAATGCATAACAAATGTTCTTTACAACTTCCCATTAACAAGCGTTGCTTGGATCCAAAACGTTAGTTTGTTTATGTATTAGTGATATTGAGACTTGATAAACCATCTTAAAAATATTTTCCTACGAACCGCTGCAACTCACTACGTAATCTATCAACTACATTGCTTCATAAAAGTCGTTGACATCAATAATCAATTTTGCGATATAATTAGGAAGAAAAATTAGAATTAATAGTTTGAAGACATAAATTATGAAAATATGTCACAACTGTGCTTTTTATCATATCGGTTTGTAAAACAATAACTAACTGTATTCCATTCATAGTGTAACAAATTTTCTTTTTAAAGAACTATCTGATGTAATGAAAATGAAATTGACAGATTTTTAAAAAACATGTGATTTAATTTTAAACCCCAAATTTTGTGACGTAATTCAGTTTTGTTACAGACCCAAATACATATATAAAATTTATCTTGAGGTACGTAATATTGCGAGAAAATTTGTGATACCCCTTTTCTCACAACAAAAAATAGCAGAACAATACAGAACACAGAAATGTGCGGTGGAAGTAACATGCACTATCGTCAAATTACTGACATAGCAGAAATAACATTCGCCCCGTGAAGATTACTTAATTTTTATATCTTGCTAACCAGTTCTGTCACAATCGTGGCATAAAATTAATACAATAATACAAAATAACATAATAATCTTATTTTTATTTTTAACAACAGCTATGACCCAAATTTTCATTGTTAAAACTAAGTTTATATTTTGGTAGAGTTTTGACAATACGCTCGTAGCTAGATTCCACCACAAACAGTATAAGTTATAAGTGGTCAACGAGAAAATAAATTGAGTCAACTTCTTATTTAAATTATATTTATATAATACTTTTAAGTAAACTCTAAAATATGTTTGCTTCTGACGGTGATAAAACAATGTACATTTATACTGTAAAAATGTTTAAATATACAGGAACGACAATGATATTGAAATCAATGAAATGAATTTTAATATATTTAACTTAACATTAGAGGGTAAAAGGCTGGTTTTGAAATAGAAATAAATAAACAAATAAGAACCCAGTAAGTAATATGAAGCAAAAATAAGATCCTTTACTTTTGTTCTCTGCTGGCTTTGTGTGTGAAACGGTCAAAAATAGTAAGGTTTTAAATTTCAAAAGTTTTAAGTCTGGATGAATTTAGAAAAAAATATTTTAATGTAAAAAATCTTCAACAACTATTTATATTTATTCCTTAAATCTATCAACTACAATCCATTATCATACACGTTTCTTAATAGGTGCTATATAATTTAATCTCCAAAGTGGTCTCTCCATACTATGTATAACGCTACAGTTATATGAATGGCTTGTTATTGTAGAATTTCATTATGCAAATTAATTATTTATGTATTTCAAAATCGTTTAAAATATTCATGTATAAGAAGCCTTAAATATAAACAATTCTTATTTATCAATATAAGTTTTCATAAATTTATTATTTTTAATTATTATTTTTGGAATATAAGACAGTTGGTTCTTTAATTTCAATGCCATTAAAAGATTACCATTAAAGTTTCTAAATTGCAATCTTCGAAGATAAAATTCCTCCACTTGGAATGTTCAATGTACATGGCTTGCGAAGGCAATTACACATCAGAGGTATTGCCTTTTTAATATCACACTAGCTTGTGTTCACAGGTTTATTCACATTAAACTTGTATTAGTACTACATATCTTTATACCCCCTACAGGCATCATTAAACTCTATTATAATACATAATAACGTGCAAATAAAACCGCACATATTCCTTCAAATACAGATTTAACGTTACAAATCTGATTTTGGACCGAGTATTAAGTCACATGCTCTTGAAATCTTAATATATAGATCAATGTATGCTTTTTAAAATGAAGCTTTTTCTAATATTTCACTGTTGTTCAGCACAAACGTTCATTATGTTTATTGCTATTTTAAGTTTAATTTACAAAATTAGTTTCTTCGTTGAATTAAATAGTATCAGTCATCAAAATTTTATTTTATAATGCACATCTCTTAGTAGTATAGTTCATAAACACTTACGATAAACTAGTCTTCGAGTATCCATTTCCACTTATTATAATTTAAGACTATACCAAACACATATTGTTCTGGCTCAATTTGCTATTAGAACAGCATTTAAAATTGATTTAATAAGAGCATTAACGTTATGTTTACGTGAAAACTTGCAACGCTGTGAAAATTTTAGTTTTCTCTTCTACTTTATATAAAGTTTTGCAGGCACATGGAAATTTGTAGTTTTAATAAATATCCTTTTCAGCTTTGCAATTCCGATAAGTTTATGATTATAACTATATAATTCTGCTCCAACTCAACCTTCTGTGATGTAGTGGTACCAGCACGGACAAACTACCACATAAACGCAATGCAATCAATAACTTGTAGGTAAACTGTACTGTTTAAAGTTCATCATTTGGTAAGATAATTACTATTTTATATCATGATTACTTATTTAATATGAATAGGTAAAGAAAAGTCAATGACTGACAATATAATTAGTAGCCCGAAGAAACAATTCCAAACAATCTCGTAATAAACTAAGACTTTCCAAAAATAGCAAGTCTATTTAAACCATTATAAAATTTACAAAAAGACAACACAAATTATTTTCTTATCAGCTTTACTAAAGTATTTATATAGATATACACATTTAAATACAAAGAAATATGTAGCAACCTTTGGAAACATTTAAGACACATTTAACCAAATATCAAAAAGGAGGCTGCGTGTTAAAATCAGAGGTGGAAACATATTTCAAGAAACTTAGAAGGGAATAGTGATTTAGGATTATTCTCCGGCCCACGAGAATAATGTTCAGTTAAAAACCATCATAAAGTTAGTTACAACGATGTAATAAATAATTCTCTGCTGTTCACCATGCTTTAGATTTTATTCATGATTTACAACAAACTTCTTGACTTTGAGAGAAAAGACTGTTAAGATTAATTGGATTATAAAGTCAGTTCCCTCTTGCTTATCAATGAAGTATAATATCCATACTCGTATGTTACTCTCATCGTATCTCATATTGCATCTACTATGGCTTGGCAATATACTCGTTCTGGTTAAATAATTTTTACGTTTCTTTGTTGACATTGAATTCAATACTAACTATAGAATTATGGTTTTTGATACTGGAATTATTATTATTGTAAAGTAACAAGAGACTTAAAGTAGTGGATATGTAGTTGTATGTAAGTAGATTAAAGAATTCATTTCATTTGAAGAAAACGCTTACTTTATTCTAGTTAATTTCAGCTATGAACATTTTGGCTGTTTTTTTTTTCTAAGATATATGTGCCTCAAAACATCTAAGTAGTATTACTCACTATAACTTTTTAAAAGAATTTAGTTGGGCTCACTTAAAAATAATAACATCGCAGAATATCATAAGGATCACGAGTTTTTTTTTATTTAGTACTTGAGTTGCATTTTGAAGTACATATGTACTGTCAGTGGTGGCTTAGTGGTTAAGGGGCCCGCCTCTCGTTGCCGAGTGCGCGGGTTCAAACCTGGCAAGTACCAATGTGATTTTTCGGAGTCATATGTACTTTCTGAGAGTATTTAGACATCACTAACATACGGTGAAGTTAACAATCGTGAGGAAACCTGGACTTATAGTTTCACAATTATAAGTTTGAAATCACCAACCCGTCTTGAGCAAGCGTGGTGATTAATGCTCAAACCTTCTCCATGTGAGAAAGAGGCCTTTGCTCAGCAGTGGGCGTCTGATAGGCTGATGATGATGATGATGATGATGATGATGATGATGATGATGATGATGATGATGATGATGATGATGATGATGATGATGTACTTATTATTATGTTTTATGATCCCAAGCTTCAAATTTTATCCCACGGTTTAATTCTTATTCCTTAAAGCTGAAATCAGCTGTAAATACACATGAAAATAAAGTCTATGTGGAACTACAACTATTTATATACAATCTTGATTTTTATCAGAAAAACTTCACCGACTGTATGAAATGAAACATTTAAGTTAAGCATTCATAGTACCTTTTTATAAGACGTAAGTTTTGTATATTTTACTTTTTGACTTTGCTTTTAAATAGTTACAGGTGTTTACAAAATCGATCATATTTACTCGTAAGTGGTACATAAAATCTTATAATATTTCAAAAGCATAAACCATCCATCACGTTGTTTTCAAAATTTAATCTTTTACGCTTTGAGTACATTCTGATAATGCTTTTGTACGTTATATTTTAAAGGAAATACTTACGTAAAGAAAAAATAACCTACAACCTATATAGTTCAATGAAATAAGGCATCATACATATGTAGTTCTGGGATAGCAAATAGTGAAATAACTAGTGTTTTATTCAATGGATTTAAGTATCACCGTAATAATTTTTATTATATTCATCACTACTTGCTGCCAATTCTACGTAATATTCTGAATTTACTCCCATTCCATAGAAAAATTAATCAAGGTTTGAGAGACGCAACGAGCACTTTTCAGATGGGGGTAAAAACCAATACCCGCATTGCCTTCCGCCGTGTAAAATATGTTTGCATGCTAAAATTATATAAGTTATTGAAGTTAAAATATTTAAAATGTCTCCACAAGCTCATAATTCTTATCATTATTTATTTCGTAATTTAACATACCTACATACGTATTTTGTTTATTTGTATGTAGCTTATTGTCTTAATAAAATGTATGAATCATGGCTCACTATTTGTAACTTACTTCGTTTCTGTCTCGTACTGCCTGTTCCCTGAGGAACGTAGCGTGAAGTTATATAGCCAATACATATTTATAACATAATACATTATATAATAAAAGTTACATTAACAGTTTCACTGATTTAAGATGATTTTCTCTTTATCGAATTAGACTTAGTTTAATATTAGGTTTTATATTTAAAACTGATATGATATTTTATTCACAAATTGATTTCAATACTGATTGATTCATATATCTGTTAGCCGCAGTTTACTAACATTCCGTCGGCTTACTGAATATATTTTTGGTTTACAAAAGGAACGTATGGCGAATTTGTTCAAACATTTAAATTGTTGTAGCAATAACGAAAAGATTGCTGTGTTAATATCCAGATTACTGATTATAGTTCATCGACCTCTGTGTTAATACAAGTACATAGGTATATTTTGACAAAAAAGTCTGACATGACCTCTCATCAGGTAATTATAATGTAGATATTGATATCTTCTTCTTCCTGGCAATTTTCCAGCTTTAGCCAGGGTCTGCCAAAAAAATAACTTTTCCGCAGAAAATGTTATAGATAGTTTTGGCTAATTGTTTTTTTAATCACCACGCTTGCTCAAGACGGGTTGGTGCTGATTTCAAACTTATAATTGTGAAATTATAAGTCCAAGGTTCCTCACGATTTTTTCATTCACCGTCTGTCAGTGGTGTCTAAATATTTTTAGAAAGTACATATGACTCGTAAAAATGACATTGGTACTTGCCCGGGTCAGGATCGAACCCGCGCCCTCGGCAACGAGAGGCGGGCCCTCTAACCATTAGGCCACCACTGACATATATGTAGACATTGATATATTTCTTCTTAAATATATTTCAAAACGCGGAGTCAGCTAATGACTATCTTATGTCTTATCTTTTGCGTTGTAAATTACTATTAGTTATATAACTTTGACCAGTTATAGATTTTATAAGCCTGCTGTCATTTGAAATATATACAAGAGCTATTTTATATTTATTTCTATTTAAGATATCATATAATTATATATCTCTCCCAGTTTATTCCTCCTAGCTACCACTCCCAGAACTCTCAGATGTCGAGATATAAGCCTACCCTTGTCAGCTAGGAAGTCATTTCAGAGTCAAATCAATTGCTCAGTAAATAACAAGACGCAATGAATTAACGAACCAACTATAATATGATGCTATTTAAATAGTTTCAACAATAAAATAATAAAATATTGTACTAACTTTCTTAGAACGGCGATTTTCAAAGTTTTTCCTCAACTCTAAAGGCCTACGGAGATTCGACGAGGTGAACATTTTTAATGCAAAATTTTAAATACCCAAAAAAGTAAATTTGAGTCATCAAAATAAGCTTATTTTATTATTCGACAGCAAATAACAGTCACGTAGAGATTTAACACTTTACTACAAATACAAGATTTTCATTGCAAAAAAAATGAAAATTTTATTTAAAGGGATTTTCTTGGACTTCATGTTTCAAAATCAATAGTCACATAGAGATAATTAATTAACTTTTCTCAAGAACCTCTACGTGACCTTGTAAGTTTATTCATTCGTAAATATTGTAAGATAAGAAAGTCTAAGATACGCCATCAGAGAACAATTGATTTCACTCGGTGTTGAATAGGTTTTAGAAACTTGTTTGAACAAACTTCTATTTGTCGCACTTAAAAGAATCTCTTCGAGGAACAATACTGTAAGGAGACGATTTGATGAAAATATGTAGTTCTTGTATTGAAAGTTTGTCATAAAACTGATTCAGCAGATAAATCACTGTCAAGATTACTAAATAATGAAGAATTAATATACTATTTTTTATTGTCGTTTAAATTTTTAACCAGAAACACTTAGAGATAATTAATATATATCAAAATTTCTTTACAATGTCCCATTTACAAGCATTACTTGTCCAAAGCAATGAGCTTGTTAATGTATTGGTGATATTGAGACTTGATAAAACATCTTAAAAATGTTTTCCTACAAACCGCTGCAACTCACTTCGTAATCTATCAACTTCATTGCTGGCGAAAAGTTATTGATATCAATAAACAATTTTGCGACAACATTAGTAAGAAAAATAAGAATTAATAGTTTGATATAAAACATAAATAAAAACTATCCTGAAGAAGGTATTATTGTGTGAAAATTTGTGATACCCCTTTTCCCATAACAAAAAACAAAATAAAAACCAAAACAGCAGAACAATACAGAAACCAGAAATGTGTAGTGCAAGGTAAAATGTACTATCGTAAAATTACTGACATTGCAGAAATTACATTTGACCCCTGAAAATTATTTAATTTTAATATCTTGCTGACCCGTTCTGTTACAGTTGTGGTATAAAATTAATACAATAATACAAAATAACATAATAGTCTTATTCTTACAACAGTTGGGACCCAAATTTTCATTGTTAAACTAAGTTTATATTTTTGTAGAGTTTTAACAATACGCTCGTGTTCTAGCAGCTAGATTCCATCACAAATAGTAAAATATAAGTGGTCAACGAGAAAGTACAATGAGTCAACTTCAGAATTAAATGATATTTATGTAATCCTTTTAAGCAAACTATAAAATATGTTCCTTCTGACAGTGATAAAACAATATACATTTATAGTGAACAATGTTTTAATATCCAGGAACGACAAAGATATTGAAATCAATGAAATGAACCTCGGTTTATTTGACGTGACTGTAAGAGAGTAAAAGACTGCTTTTGAAATTGAAATAAATAAAGAAATAAAACTCCAAAGCAGAGAATGAAATGAAGCAAAAATAAGATCCCTTACTTTTGTTCTCTGCTAGCTTTGTGTGTAAGAAGAAGTAAAAAATAATAAGATTGTATAATAAATTTCAAAAGTTTTTAAGTCTGGATCAATGTAGAAATAATATTTTTAATGTAAAAATCTTTAACAACTATGTCTTCCATTGATAGCGATATCGCTACGGTTATATGAATGCTAAATTGTTATTGCAGAATTTCATTACGCAAATTAATTATTTATGTTTTTCAAAATCGTTTAAAATATTCATGTATGTATAAGTAGCCTTAAATATAAACAACTCTTATTTATTAATATAATGTTCCACAAATTTGTAATTTTTTTTCCGGTAATTTATACCGTTTATGTATTATATATTTGGAATGAATGATACTTAGTTCTTTAATTGCAATGCCATAACCAGATGAAAGATTACCAATAAAATTTCTAAATTGCAATCCTCGAAGATAAAATTCCTCCACTTGGAATGTTCAATGTGCATGACTTGTGAATGCAGTTACACATCAGAGGTATTGCTCTATTTATTTTCGCACTTGCTTATGTTCACAGGTTTATTCACATTAAACTATTATTAGTACTACATATCTTTAAACCACCTACAGGCATAATTAAACTCTATTAAAATACATAATAACGTGCAAACACAACAAAATATATTCCTTCAAATACAAACTTATAGTTACAAATCTGATTTTGGACCGAATATTAAGTCACATGCTATTGAAATCTTTATTATATGCTTTAATATAAACTTTTTAAAATGAAGTTTCTTCTGATATTTCACTGTTGTGAAGCACGAAAGTTCGTTATATTAAATACTATTTCAAGATTAATTTACATAATTAGTGTCTTCATTGAATTAAATAATATCAGTAAATCTAAATTGTGTTTTATAATGTTCAACTCTTAGTAAGAGTATCCATCTCCTTATTGTAGTTGGTTCCTTCTAATTTAATAATCTTAAAACAATTCTATCCTCACCTAAATTTTAGCGTAAATTTAGCTTGTTGTAAATTCTAATTTAAATGTATGCTCCAACTTATTCTATAATGTATATTATAATCCCACTTATTATAATTTAAAATTATACCAAGCAAATTTTGTTCTAGCTCAATTTCTTATTAGAACAGCATTTAAAATTGATTTAATAAGAGCATTAACGTTATGTTTACGTGAAAACTTGCAACGCTGTCAAAATTTTAGTCTTCTCCTCTACTTTATATAAAGTTTTGCAGGCATATGAAAAGCTGTAGTTTTAATAAATATCCTTTTCAGCTTTCAAATTCCGATAAGTTTATAACTATTTTATTCTGCTCCAATTCAATTTTCGGTAATGTAGTTGTACCACCTCGGACAAACTACCACATAAACGCAATGCAATCAATAAATTGTAGGTAAGCAGTACTGTTTAAAGTTCGACATTTGGTAAAATAATTACTTTAATATATCATAATAACTCATTTGATATGTATATTGAAAGAAAGGTCAATGACTAACAAAAGCCCTCAGTAACAATTCTTAAAAATCTTGTATCTTTAAACTTAGGATTACATAAAACAGAAAGCGTGTCATATTTAACCTTTATAAAATTTTATATAAGACAATATGAAATATAGTCCTATCAGCTCATCTTAAGCATATAATACATAAAAAAATACATTTATATACAAATATATATGTAGCGATTTGAAAATATTTAAGACACATTTAACCAAACATCAAAAGGAGACTGCGTGTTAAAATCAGAGGTAGAAACATATTTCAAGAAACTTAGAAGGGAATAGTGATTTAGTATTATTCTCCGACTCACGGGAATAAAGTTCAGTTAAAAACCATCATAAAGTTAGTTACAACGATGTAATAAATAATTCTCTGCTGTTTGTCTCACAGTTGTTAGTTTAAACGATAGTTTACCTTATATGTTTGTAAGATTTTTCTAGACTTCCTGACTTACTTTAATTTCTAGCTTGACAAAATTTTTAATCATATAATTCATTAATAAAATGTCTTTTTGTGCTTCTTAAACGATTCACTAAGAAATATTTTACTATTGCGTTCGGTATGAAACATGGTTTAAAAGATTTTTTAGGATAGAAATTGACACTGATAAATTAATATATTCCGTTTTTATTATATACTTCATTGACGATTTATATCTACACGAACACAGTCACAGGCGTAACTTTTAATCTAAAATGTTAATAGTATAATAAATTAACTTATACTGTAACATAAATTCCGTTTCAATTAAAGAGAGGACGGAAAAATGTATGAAATTCTAACAACAAGCATCGTTCCTGTTCACCATGCTTTAGATTTTATTCATGATTTACAACAAACGTCTTGACTTTACGAGAAAAGACTGTTAAGATTAAGTGTATTTAAAAGTCAGATGCCTTTTGCTTATCAATGAAGTATAATATCCATATCTTACCTACATCGTATCTCATATTGCGTATATTATGGCTCGGCAATAGACTCGTTCTGGTTCTAAAATTTTACCTTTTCTTTTGTTCAGACAGAATTCTATTCTAACTATAGAATTATGGTTTTTGATACTGGAATAATTATTATTATAATGTTACATTATTTTTGTTATCTCGTTGAAGATTTTAAATCTTAATGCTTCTCACCTCTAGCCTGAATCAATACCACTCGTCCAATATAACAAAGAACAAGAGACTTAAAGTAGTAGACATGTAGTTGTATGTACTCGTAAGTACCTTAACGAATTCATTTCATTTAAAGAAAACGCTTACTCTATTCTAGTTAATTTCAACTATAGTCTCCGCGGCTGGGATTTTTTTGTAAGATATATGCGAGTCTCAAAACATCTAAATACTGTACCTATCCATATCGATACCTCCCACGTAAGTTGTTGTAAGCCACAAAAATGCTATTTTCCTTTTTTTATGAAAAATATCCTATTATTGATCATTACATCCATTCAAATTAAAAAAAACAACAAAAACATTATTTTTAAAGGATTTTCCAGACGTATAATGTTGTAATTTTCAAACGCGAACGGATTAAACTGATGTATATGCCTATGCAATTGTTTACGTGGGCGCGAGGTGGGCAAAATCACGCACTCACGCCGCGTATGAGTTACATACAACAGAGTAAGATTTATGTTTTTCAACGTATACAGTTGTAACTATCATATACCACAAGTGATGCTATTTGGGCCCCGCTGTATAATGTTGTAAGTATCAGATACAACGCCTTTTTTAGCTTCTACTCCGGAGTATAATGTCGTATGAACAATGTAACAGCAATATCTCCGCAAATAGGTATATTAATTTAAATATCTTTTAAGTTAATATACCTATTTATTTCGTAGTTAAGAAGACTATTATTTTAAATTTAAATACGAATTTTTAAAAGATTGCATCCATAAATGCAGATTTTGGTTTAATTTGAATCTTTGAAACGCTCTACTGTAAAATTACACTTTTGGAGATACAACAACTTACGTGCGAGGTTTCGATATCTGTAATCTTTTCAAATCAATTTGTTTGTGCTCACTTTAAAATAATAATATCGCAGTATCATAAAAATCACGAAAATATTTTTTTTTACAATTTCTTAATTGAGTTGCATTTTAAAGTGCATACTTTATGTTTTATGACCCCGAGCTTTTATTTTGTTTGGTTTAATTTTTATTCCTTTAAGCTGAAAACAGCTGTAAATACACATGAAACTAATAAGTTCCTACTGGCTGTAACACTGATTTATAAACACTTTTCTTAAAGTCGATCTTAAAGCAAGAACTATTTATACAGGGTGACTGGTGAATTACTATCAATATTTGAGGACGTGATATTTGACGATCATATATGACAAAATAAAAATTAATATAACGTAAATATTAATAAATTTCTAAGTAAAGTTAACCAAAAGTTAAGTAATTAATTACGCATCGTATGAACACCCTACAGATTAGGTATACACACACACTCACACAGACGCGGCGGCGGCGTGTTGTTGTATCAGCACGCCGCCGCACGCGTTCACACTTGGAACACTTGGAACGTGTACACACTTTATTTATTTATACGGAAATTTTGTCAAAAATTAAGTGCCTATTTTTTTTACATAATTCGAATGAGAATCATGTACCGAGCATGCTCCTTAAATATTGATAGTAATTCACCAGTCACCCTGTATACAATCTTGATTTCTGAATAAAAGTTTATGTTCCGTTATCAGAAAAACTTCACCGAATGTGAAATAAAACATTTAACTTAAGCATTCATAGTACCTTTTTACGAGACGTAAGTTTTGTATATTTGACTTTGCTTTTAAATTGTCACAGGTGTTTACAAAATCGATCATATTTATGTAGTATATAAAATCTTATACTATTTTAAAGCACACACCATCCATTACGGTCTTTTCACGTATTAACCTTTAACTTTTTAGAAACTTCTGATAACAGTGATGTAAACGGAAATTTTAAAGGAAATACGTATCTATTAATAAAATAACCTACAACCTATATTGTTACAGGAAGCAACGCATAACACACAGTTTTGAGATAGCAAATAGTAAAATATATAGTGCTTTATTCAATGGATTAAAATATCACCGAAATATTGTTTATTACATTCCTCGTTACTTGCTGCCATTTCTACGTAATTTATTTTATTATTATTATTTTTTTTTTCTGAATTTACTCCTATTTCATCGAAAAATTAATCAAAGTTTGAGGGACACAGCACGATTGAGCAAGATTTTCAGATTGGGGGTAAAGTCCAATTCCCGCCCTGTCCTTCCACCGTGTAGAATGTTTGCGTGTAAAAATTATATAAGTTGTTGAAGTTAAAATATTTAAAATGTCTCCACAAGTCCATAATACTTATCATTATTTAATTCATAATTTAATCTACGTAGGTATTTTGTATACAGCTTGTTGGTTTAATAAAATGTATGAATCATGACTCGCTATTAGTAACTTACTTCGTTTCTGTCTCGTACTGCCGGTTCCCTAAGGAACGTAGCGTGAAGTTATATAGTCAATACATATTAATAACATAATACATTATATAATAGAAGTGACATTAAAATCGTCTAACGGAATTAAGATGATTTTCTCTTCAGGAAAAGACTGTCCATATATTAAGTTTTAAACTAAAACTGATATTTTATTGAAAAAGTCATTGCAATGCTGATTGATTCATTAATGTGTTGGCCCCAGTTTACTAACAGGCCGCCGGCTTACTGAATACATTTTTCGTTTTACAAAAGTAACGTATGGTGAATTTGTTCAACCATTTCAATTTTTGTACCAATAACGAAAAGATTGCTTCGTTATTTTTCGTTCATCGACCTCTCTGTAATATATAGGTGTATTTTGACAAAAACCCCCTGATGTGACCCCTTATCAGGTAATCATAATGTATATGTTGATAGCTTTCTTTATAAATACATATTTCATAACAGAGTCAGCTAATGTCTTTCTTATGTCTTATCTTTTCCGTTGTAAATTATTATAACTGTAATTTTAACCAGCCATAGATTTTATAAGCCTGGTGTCATGTGAAATATATACATAAGCTATTTTATATTTATTTATATTTAAGATTTCATGTAACTATGTATATCTCTCTCAGTTTATTCCTCCTAGCTGCCGCTCCCAGAACTCTCAGATGTCGAGATATAAGCCTACCCTTGTCAGCTAGGAAGTCATTTCAGAGTCAAATCAATTGCCCAGTAAATAAAAAGAAGAAATGAATTAACGAACCAACTTTATAATAATGCAATATAAACAGTTTTAACAATGACATATTTAAATGTTGTACAAATTTTCTCTGAGCAGCGATTTCAAAAGTTTTTCCTCAACTCTTATGGCCTGTGGAGATTCGAATGGGTCAACATTTTTATTGCAATTTTTAAATGCCCAAAATGATTGACTTAAGTTATCAAAGTAAAGTTATTTTATTATTCGACAGTAAATAACAGTCATATTGAGACTTAACACTTTACTATTACGTAAGATTTTTAGGTCAAAACAATTGGAAAAATTATTTAAAAGGATTTTCTTGGACTTCATGTTTCAAAATCAATAGTAACCTAGAGGTAACTAATTAAGTTTTCGCAAGAACCTCTATGTGACCTTCTAAGTTTATTCATTCGTAAATATTGTAAGATAAGAAAGTCTGAGATACGCCATCAGAGAACAATTGATTTCACTCGGTGTTGAATAGGTTTTAGAAACTTGTTTGAACAAACTTCTATTTGTCGCACTTAAAAGAATCTCTTCGAGGAACAATACTGTAAGGAGACGATTTGATGAAAATATGTGGCTCTTGTATTGAAAGTTTGTTATAAGTCTGATTCAGCAGATAAATCACTGTCAAGATTACTAAATAATGAAGAATTAATGTATAAAATTTTTTTTGTCATTTAAATTTTTAACGAGAAACATTTAGAGATAATTAATATATATCAAAATTTCTTTACAACGTCCCATTTACAAGCATTACTTGTCCAAAGCAATGAGCTTGTTTATGTGTTGGTGATATTGAGACTTGATAAAACATCTAAATTTTTTTTCTTTCGAACCGCTGCAACTCACTACGTAATCTATCAACTTCATTGCTCGCGAAAAGTTATTGACATCAATAAACAATTTTGCGATAATATGTATAAGTAAGGAAAATAAGAATTAATAGTTTGATATATAAAAGAAATAAAAACTATCCTGAAGAAGGTATTATTTTGTGATACCCCTTTTCCCATACCAAAAAACAAAATTAAAACCAAAACAGCCGAACAATACCGAACACACAAATGTGCAGTGCAAGGTAAAATGTACTATCGTAAAATTACTGATATTGCAGAAATTACATTCGCCCCTTGAAGATTATTTAATTTTTATATCTTGCTAACCCGTTGTGTTAAAGTTGTGGTACAAAATTAATACAATAATACAAAATAACATAATAATCTTATTCTTATTTTTTACAACAGCTGTTACCCAAATTTTCATTGATAAAACTAAGTTTATTTTTTTGTAGAGTTTTAACAATACGCTATCATTGTAGCAGCTAGATTCCATCACAAAGAGTAAAATATAAGTGGTCAACAAGAAAGTACAATGAGTCAACTTCTGATTTAAATTATATTTGTGTAAGTAATCCTTTTCAACAAGCTACAAAATATGTTTGCTTCTGACAGTGATAAAACAATGTACATTTATACTGAACAAATGTTTTAATATACAAGAACGACCGAGATATTGAAATCAATGAAACTCTCCTTTTGATATAGAAACAAATAAACAAATAAGACTCCACAGCAGAGAGTAATATGAAGCAAAAATAAGATCCTTCACTATTGTTCTCTGCTAGCTTTGTGTGTGAAACGCAGTAAAAAATAATAAGGTTTTAAATTTCAAAACTTTTTAAGTCCGGATGCATTTTATGAAATATTTTTAATGTAAAAAATCTTCAACGACTATGTCTTCCATTGATAATGTTATCCGAAACTTTAATATTTATTCTCGAAATCTATCAAATACAATCCATTATCATATTTTACATATCTTAATAGGTGCTATTTATTTTAATCTCCCAAGTGGTCTCTCCATACCATAACGCTACGGTTATATGAATGCTAAATTGTTATTATAGAAGTTCATTATGCAAATTAATTATTTATGTACTTCAAATCGTTTCAAATATTCATGTATAAGTAGCCTTATATATAAACAACTCAAATTTATGACTATAAGGTTTCATAAATTTATTATTTTTCATGGAATTTATAGGTTTAATTATTATTTTTGGGATATAAGACAGTAGGTTCTTTAATTTTAATGCCATTACGAGATGAAAGATTACCAATAAAGTTTCTAAATTGCAATCCTCGAAAATAAAATTCCTCCACTTGGTATGAGCTATAATACAGTTCATAGGTATACTCGTATAGCGTTTATAAGCAAGTTAATATGTTTGTTTATACATATAATACTTACTTTTCAAACAATGTTATACGACTCTCTACTGTATAAGATATTCCATGAGTCGTTAAATTTTTTAATTCATTTCGTAAATAAGACATTACATCAGTTTTTTTGGCGTTTTTCCTATGGGCAATACATTTTTGTATGACACGTTTTTTAATCTTTTTGAGCCTCAGAAAGGATTTTTTCATTTTTCGTAGTTGCTCTGATGGATTTCTAATTAGAACTGAAATTTCAATGTTCAATGTGCATGCACACTAGCTTGTGTTCACAGGTTTATTTGACTTAAACTTATATTAGTACTACATATCTTTATACCCCTACAGGCATCACTAAACTCTATTAAAATACATAATAACGTGCAAACACAACAAAACATATTCCTTCAAATACAAACTTAACGTTACAAATCTGATTTTGGACCGAATATTAAGTCACATGCCATTGAAATCTTTATTATATGGATCAATATATACTTTTTAAAATGAAGTTTCTTCTAATATTTCACCGTTGTGCAGTACAAACGTTCCTTATGTTTATTACTATTTTAAGATTAATTTACATAATAAGTTTCTTAATAGAATGTTTTCGCGAATTTTAAAGCGCGTAGTGATGATAGAGCTTACGGTCCCTTGGGAAACCAACATCCTAAAAGACCATACCATCAAGGTCAACAAATATTACGAGCTCACGAACTCACTCGAAATAGGTTCGTAGTAGATTTGTACACGGTAGAGGTGGGAGCGAGAGGTATAACAGCGAAATCTCTCTATAACCTACTAAAGGACTTGGGCTTGTCCAGAACTCACATTAATGCATTCTTGGAACGTACATCGAAGGCAGCCCTAGTAGGATCTTTTCAAATTTGGTTAGGTAGGGAGAGGAGCTTGGACAGTGGAGGTGAGCGTATAACGCGCGTTTGTTAAGGGGCTCCTTAAACCTACACTTGGGTCGCAAGTCCTAGGCACTGTTGAAGCTCCTCTCCCTG
Organism: Danaus chrysippus; assembly: GCA_916720795.1. Classification (NCBI taxonomy): domain Eukaryota; kingdom Metazoa; phylum Arthropoda; class Insecta; order Lepidoptera; family Nymphalidae; genus Danaus; species Danaus chrysippus. The sequence continues at coordinate 2,030,932 of CAKASE010000047.1, read as the reverse complement.
CAACGCGATTGACCCGGCACCCGCACGGTGAATCCATGGAATGCTGAGAAGTTTCGTCTCAAATAGTATCAGTCATCTTAATTCTGTGTTATAATGTACATCTCTTAGTAGTAAAGTTCACAAACACTTGCAATAATCCTGTCTTTGAGGCGCCATCTCCATATTGTAGTTGGTTTCCTCTACTTTAATAATCTTAAAACAATTCTATCCTCACCTAAATTTTACCGTGAATTTTGCTTGACCTTAATTCTAATTTAAATGTATGCTCCTACTTATTTCATACTGTATATTATGTTTCCACTTATTATAATTTAAAATTAAACCAAACACATTTTGTTGGAGCTCAATTTCTTATTAGAACAGCATATAAAATTGATTTAATAAAAGCATTAACGTTGTGTTTACGTGAAAACTTCCCTAAACTGCAACGATGTGAATAATTCAAGTCATCTCTTCAACTTCCTATTAAGTTTTGCAGACATATGAAAAGTTGTAATTTTAAAAAATATTCATGATTATAAATATTTAATTCTGCTCCAATTCAACTTTCGGTAATGTAGTGGTACCACCACGAACAAACTACCACATAAACGCAATGCAATCAATTGAAGGTAAGATGTACTGTTTAAAGTTCGTCATTTGGTAAGATAATCACTTTATTATATCATGATAACTCATTTAATATGAATAGTGAAAGAAACGTAGACTAACAATATAAATAGTATCCCATAGTAACAATTCTAAGCAATCTTGTATCTTTTAACTTAGGGTTACAAAAAATAGAAAGCGTGTCATTTTTAACCATTATAAAATTTTATAAAAGACAACATGAAATATTTTCCTATCAGCTTTTCTGAAGTATTTAATCAAATAAATATATATATGTAACCATTTTTGGTTATATTTAAGGCACATTTGACAAAACATCAAAAAGGAGACTGCGTGTTAAATCTATGGAATTGCTATTATTATAATGTTACATTATTTTTGTTATTTCTTCCAATATTTTAAATCTTAATGCTTCTCACCTCCAGTCTGAATCAATACCACATGTTCGATAGAACAAAGAACAAGAGACTTAAAGTAGATTAACGAATTCGTTTCATTTAAAGAAAACGCTTACTTTATTCTAGTTAATTTCAGCTATGAACATTTTGGCTGTTTTTTTTTCTAAGATATATGTGAGTCTCAAAACATCTAAAAAGTATAACTCATTATAACCTTTTAAAACAATTTAGTTTGGCTCACTTAAAAAAAATAAAATGGCAGAGTAACATAAGGATCACAAAATCATTTTATCTCCTACCGCGGTAGGAGATAAAATGACCAGACCAACTGACAGACACTCACATCTCGTCTGCCCGTGATCACGGTTGCTGAAAAGTAGCCGAAACGTCGGGAGTATGTAGTTTCTAATCAAAAATAAAACGCGAAGTAAAAATCCGAAAATATTAGTTTCATTTAAATGTGTACTCGCGAAAATCTTCGATCTCAAAAAGAACTTTTTTTATTATTTAGTACTTGAGTTTCATTTTGAAGTACATAGTTATTATTATAGTTTATAAATAAATAATTTAAAAAAATAATAATACACTTTATTGACTTAAAAGGATTACATTACAAACAAGTTTCAATGGCCTCTGTACTAGGTGTGCTAGCTGTGTTTTATGATAGTAAGCTTTAATTTTTATCCCGTGGTTTAATTTTTATTCCTTAAAGCTTAAAAAAGCTGTAAATACACATGAAAATAATACGTTCCTATTGGCTGTGCCACTGATTTATAAATGCTTTACTTAAAATCGACGTGGAACTAGAACTATTTATATACAATCTTGATTTCTGGATAAAGGTTTATGTTCCGTTATCAGAAAAACTTCACCGAATGTGTGAAATGGAACATTTAACTTAGCATTCATAGTACCTTTTTACAAGACGTAAGTTTCGTATATTTGACTTTGCTTTTAAATAGTCACAGGAGTTTACAAAATCGACCATATTTAAGAAGTATATAAAATCGTGTAACATTTTAAAACATACACCATCCATCACGTTCTTTTTTAGTTTAAATATTTTATGTTATTAGTTAATTCTGATAATGGAGATTTAAAGGAAATATAGAAAAAATAAATAACTTCGCGGAAAATTTAAAGGAAATATAGAAAAAATAACTTACCTATAGAAAAAATAAGCTATGATCTACATACTTGTATATTGTTCAAGGAAGCAATGCATCACGCATATGTAGTTCTGGGATAGCAAATAGTGAAATAACTAGTGTTTTATTCAATGGATTTAAGTATTACTTGTTACTTGTTGCCTTAATTAAATGTATGAATCATGGCTCTTTATTTGTAACTTACTTCGTTTCTGTGTCGTACTGCCCATTCCCTGAGGAATATAGCGTGAAATTATATAGTCAATGCATATTTACAACATAATACATTATAAATTCCAAGATACATTAAAATCGTCTTACTGACTTAAGATGATTTTCTCTTCAGGAAAAGACTGTCCATGTATGGTATTAAATTTTAAATTAAAACTGATACTTTATTGAAAATGTCATTACAATGCTGATTGATTTATAAATGTGTTGGCCCCAGTTTACTAACCGGCCGCCGGCTTACTGAATATATTTTTCGTTTTACAAAAGTAACGTCTGGCGAATTTTTTCGACCATTTAAATTGTTATTGCAATAACGAAAAGATTGCTTTGTTATTTTCCAGATAACTGATTTTAGTTCATCGACCTCCATGTTAATACAAGTACCTATGTACTATATTTTGACGAAAAAAGTCTGTCCTGACCTTTTAGTAGGTAACGAGAATGTAGATATTGATAGCTTTCTTCTAAAATATGTTTAAAAAACAGAGCAAACGTCTAACTTATGTCTTATCTTATGTTTTATGTATATTATGAATTACATAACTTTAACCAGCCATAGATTTATTAAATCAATTAATTAACGAACCAACTATATTACAACAATAACATATTTAACTGTTGCACTAATTTTCTTAGAGTAGCGATTTTCAAAGTGGCTCCCCAACTCCGAAGGTCCAGGTTTGTTGCAAATTTTAAACACCCAAAAACAGAAACTGAAGTTACCAGAATTGATTTGTTTATAATATTATTTATTTAAATCTGCGACAGTTAATAACTGTCATATTGAGATGTAACAATATACTATGACATAAGATTTTTAGGTCAAAACATTAAGGATATTCTTGGACTTCATGTTTTAAAATCAATAGTCACATAAATGTGATTAATTAACTTTTCACAAGAACCTCTATGTGACCTTGTAAGTTTATTCATTCGTAAATATTGTAAGAGAAGAAAGTCTAAGATACGCCATCAGAGAACAATTGATTTCACTCGTTGTGGAATAGGTTTTAGAAACTTGTTTGAACAAACTTCTATTTGTCGCACTTAAAAGAATCTCTTCGTTTAACAACACTGTAAGGAGACGATTTGATGAAAATATGTAGCTCTGATATTGAAAGTTTCATACAAGTCTGATTCAGCAGAAGACTCAGAGTCTAGATTACCAAATAATGAAGTATTTGTGTATATTATTTTCAATATCGTTTAAATTTTTAACCAGAAACACTTAGAAAAAATCAATATATTTCGAATTTTCTTTAAAACGTAACATTACTTGTCCAAAACAATGAGCTTGTTTATGTGGTGGTGATATTGAGCCTTGATAAAACATCTTATAAAAGTTTTCCTACGAACCGCTGCAACTCACTGCGTAATCTATCAACTCCATTGCTTAATAAAAGTTATTGACATCAATAAACAATTTTGCGATAACATTACATAGTAAGAAAAATAAGAATTAATAATTTGATATACATATAAAAGAGATAAAAACTATCCTGAGGAAGTTATTATTGCGTGTAAATTTGTGATACCCCTTTTCTCACAACAAAAAACAAAATAAAAACCAAAACACCAGAACAATACAGAACACAGAAATGTGCAGTGCAAGGTAAAATGTACTATCGTCAAATTACTGACATTGCAGAAATAACATTCGCCCCGTGAAGATTATTTAATTTTTATATCTTGCTGACCTGTTCAGTAACAATCATGGTATATAAATATACAATAATACAAAATAACATGATAATTTTATTTTTATTCTTACAACATCTGTGACCCAAATTTTCATTGTTATAACTAAGTTTATATTTTTGTAGACTTTTAACAATACGCTAGTGTTGTAGCAGCTAGATTCCATCACAAATAGTAAAATATAAGTCAACGAGAAAATATGTATAATGAGTCAAGTTCTAATTTCAATTATATTTATGTTATCCATTTAAACAAACTGTAAAAAATGTTCCTTCTGACAATGATAAAACAATGTAAATTTATACTGTAAAAATGTTTTAATACCAGACACAACAAAGATATTGAAATAAATGAAATGAATTTCAGTATATTTAACGTAATTAGAACTACTAGAAAAAGAAATAAATAAACAAATAAGACTCCAAAGCAGAAAGAAATATGAAGCAAAAATAAGATCATTTACTTTTGTTCTCTGCTAGCTTTGTGTGTGAAACGCAGTCAAAAATAAAAAGGTTTTAAATTTCAAAAGTTTTAGTCTGGATGAATGTAGAAAGAAATATTTTTGATGTAAAACAATCTTCAACAACTATGTATTTCATTGATAGTGATATCCAAAACTTTTATATTTATTCTCGAAATCTATCAAATATAATCCATTATCATTTACGAAATTAATAGGTCCTATATAATTTAATCTCCCAAGTGGTCTCTCAATACCATATCGCTACGGTTATATGAATCCTAAATTGTTATTGTAGAATTTCATTATGCAAATTAATTATTTATGTATTTCAAAATCGTTTAAAATATTCATGTATAAGTAGCCTTAAATATAAACAACTCTTATTTATGAATTAGGTTAAATAATAGGTTTAATAAATTTATTATTCTTCATGGAATTTATAGGTTTAATTATTATTTTTGTAATATAAAACAAGTTAGTCCTTTAATGTCAATGCATTTCCTAGAAGAAGGATTACCAATAAAGTTTCTAAATTACAATCCTCGAAGATAAAATTCCTCCACTTGGAATGTTCAATGTGCATGACTTGCGAAGGCAGTAACACATCAGAGGTATTGCGCTTTTATTATCACACTAGCTTGTGTTAAAAGTTTTATTCACATTAAACTTGTATTAGTACTACATATCTTTTAACCCCCTACAGGCATAATTAAACTCTATTAAAATACATAATAACGTGCAAACAGAACCGCACATATTCCTTCAAATACAAATTTAACGTTACAAATCTCATTTTGGACCGAATATTAAGTCACCTTTTATTGAAGTCTTTATTATATGGATCAAAATATACTTTTTAAAATGAAGTTTCTTCTAATATTTTACTGTAGTGCAGCACAAACGTTCCTTATGTTTATTACTATTTTAAGATTTATTTACATAATAAGTTTCTTCATTGAATTAAATAGTATCAGTCAACTAAACTTTGTTTTGTAGTGTACGTCTTTTGGAAATATAGTTCACAAACACAATAATCCGGTCTTTTAGTAGCATCTCCATATTGTAGTTGGTTTCCACTTATTTAATAATCTTAAAACAATTCTATCCTCACTTAAATTTTTAATGTAAATTTTGCTTGACCTAAATTCTAATTTAAATGTATGCTCCTACTTATTTCATAATGTATATTATGTTCCCACTTATTATAATTTAAAATTATTCTAAGTACATTTTGTTCTGGCTTAATTTGATATAAGAACAGCATTTAAAATTAATTTAAAAAACCATCACTTTGTGTTTCCGTGAAAACTTCCCTAAACTGCAACGATTGGAATAATTCAAGTCGTCTCTTCTAATTCCTATTAAGTTTTGCAGACATATGAAAACCTGTAATTTTAATAAATATATATGATTATAACTATTTAATTCTGCTCCAATTAAACCTTCTGTGATGTAGTAGTACCACCACGGACAAACTGCTACGTAAACAGAATGCAATCAATAAATTTAAGGTAAGCTGTACTGTTTAAAGATCGACATTTCGTAAGATAATAACTTTATTATATCATGATAACTCATTTGATATGAATACTGAAAGAAACGTAGACTAACAATATAATTAGTAGCCATTAACCATAATAAAATTGACTAAAACACAACCTTATATTATATTTTGCGACCAGCTTTCCTCAAGTAAATATACAAATATATACATGTATAAACAAATATATATGTAGCAATTTTTGGAAATATTTAAGACACATTAAACCAAACATCAAAAAGGAAACTGCGTGTTAAAATCAGAGGTGAAAACATATTTCAAGAAACTTAGAAGGGAATAGTGATTTAGTATTATTCTCTATCTCACGGGAATAAAGTAAAATTAAAAGCCATCATAAAGTTAGTTACAACGATGTAATAAATAATTCTCTGGTGTTTGTCTCACAGTTGTTGGTTTAAACGACAGTTTACCTTATTGCTTGTGACATTTTTCTAAACTTACTTTAAACTGGATCTTGACAAAATTCTTGGTCACATAATACATTCGTAAAAATGATATAGATTTCTTGTACAAAATGTCTTTTTTTTGTGCTTCTTCAACAATTCAGTAAGAAATACTTTAGGTACGGAACATCGTTTAAAAGATTTTAAAAGACAAAAAAAGCTGTGGGTAACTTTTGATATTCTAAAATTTACACTGACAAATAAATATATTCTATTTTTATTATATATTTTATTGACGATTTATATTTACATAAAGGCAATCACAGTCGTAACTCTTAAACTTAAATGTTAATGGTATAATAAATTAACTTACACTGTAGCATAAAAACTACTTTATATTAAAGAGAGGACGGAAAAATTTATAAAATTCCTACATCAAGCATCGTTCCTGTTCACCATGTTTTAGATTTTATTCATGATTTATAACAAACTTCTTGTCTTTACGAGAAAAGACTGTCAAGATTAATTGGATTAAAAAATCAGATCCCTCTTGCTTATCAATGAAGTATAATATCCATATGTTACCCTCATCGTATCTCATATTGCATGTATTATGGCTTGGCAATATACTCGTTCTGGGTTCATAATTTTTACCTTTTTCTTGTTCAGATTGAATTATTTTCTAACTATAGAATTATGGTTTTTGTTACTGGAATTATAATTATTATTATGTTACATTATTTTAGTTATTTCTTCCAAGATTTTAAATCTTAATGCTTTTCTCCTCTAGCCTCAATCAATAACACTCGTCCGATAAAAGAAAGAACAAGAGTCTTAAAGTTGTAGACATGTAGTTGTATGGAAGTAGATTAACGATTCATTTCATTTCAAGAAAACGCTTACTTTATTCTAGTTAATTTCAGCTATGAACATTTGGCCTAGTTTTTATTTTTGTAAGATATATGAGAGTTTCAAAACATCTAAATACTCGTAGTGTTCCTATCTTTAACCTTTGCAAATCAACTTAGTAGAGCTCACTTAAAATAATAATATCGCAGAATAACATAAAAATCACGAAAATATATATTTTTTTACAATTTAGTACTTTGGTTGCATTTTAAAGGCCATTCTTTTTATTATGTTTTAATATCCAAACCTTTTATTATTATACCCTGGTTTAATTTTGTTTTTAAAAGCTGAAAAGAACTGTAAATACACATGAAAATAATAAGTTCCTACTGGCTGTACCACTGATTTATAAACACTTTTCTTAAAGTCGATGTGGACCTATGTAGAACTATTTATATACAATCTTGATTTCTGAATAAAGGTTTATGTTCCGTTATAAGAAAAACTTCACCGAATGTGTGAAATGGAACATTTAACTTAGCATTCATAGTACCTTTTTACGAGACGTATGTTTTTTTAATATTTGACTTTGTTTTTAAAAACTCACAGGTGTTTACATATTCAATCACATATAAGAAGTATGTAAATAAAATTTTATAATATTTTGAAACACACACCATCCATCACGGTCCGTTCAAGTTTCAATATTTTACGTTTTTGTTCAATTCTGAGAATGGAGATGTACGTGGAAATTTTACAGGAAACACAGTACGTAACTATAGAAAACATTACCCAAGACTTTTATGTCTTTTAATAAAAATTATAAGATATTGTTTTAGGAAGCAACGCATCACACGTAGTTCTTGGACAGCAAATAGTGAAATAACTAGTGTTTTATTCAATGGATTTTTAAGTTTCACCGTAATATTTTTATTTTCTTTCATACTTACTTGCTACCATATCTTTATAATATTTTGAATTTACTCTTATTCCATCGAAAAATTAATCAAGGTTTGAGAAACGCAGCCACCATTTTTTAGATTGGGGGTAAAGTACAATTCCCGCCCTGTTCTTCCGCAGCGCCGTGTAAAATATGTTTGGGTGCTAAAATTATATAAGTTGTTGAAGTTAAAATATTTAAAATGTCTCCAAAAGTCCATAATACTTATCATTATTTATTTCATAATTTAACATACCTACGTATTTCGTTTATAGCTTGTTGCCTTTTAAAATGTATGAATCATGGCGCCCTATTTGTAACTCACTTCGTTTCTTTCTCACTTTGCCCGTTCCCTGAGGAACGTAGCGTGAAGTTATATAGACAATACATATTTACAACATAATATATTATATAATAAAAGTTACATTAAAATCGTCTAACTGAATTAAGATGATTTTCTCTTCAGGAAAAGACTGTCCATGTATTAAGTTTTAAACTAAAACTGATATTTTATTGAAAAAGTCATTGCAATGCTGATTGATTTATTAATGTGTTGGCCCCAGTATACTAACAGGCCGCCGGCTTACTGAATATATTTTTCGTTTTACAAAAGTAACGTATGGTGAATTTGTTCAACCATTTCTATTTTTGTATCAATAACGAAAATATTGCTTCGTTATTTTTCGTTCATCGACCTCTCTGTTAATATATAGGTGTATTTTGACAAAAAACCCACTGATGTGACCCCTTATCAGGTAATCATAATGTATATGTTGATAGCTTTCTTTATAAATACATATTTCATAACAGAGTCAGCTAATGTCTTTCTTATGTCTTATCTTTTAATTTATATATTATTATTTACTTAACTTTTACCAGCCATAGATTTTATAACCCTGGTGTCATGTGAAATATATACAAGAGCTATTTTATATTTATTTATATTTAAGATTTCATGTAACTACATATGTATATCTCTCTCAGTTTATTCCTCCTTGCTGCCACTCCCAGAACTCTCAGATGTCGAGATATAAGCCTACCCTTGTCAGCTAGGAAGTCATTTCAGAGTCAAGTCAATTGCCCAGTAAATAACTAGAAGCAATGAATTAACGAACCAACTATATTATAATGCAATGTAAATAGTTTTAACAATGACATATTTAAATGTTGTACTAATTTTCTCTGAGCAGCGATTTCAAAAGTTTTTCCTCAACTCTAAAGGCCTGTGAAGATTCGAAGGGGTCAACATTTTTATTGCAAATTTTAAATGTCCAAAATGATTCACTTAAGTTATCAGAATCAAGTTATTTTATTATTCGACAGTTAATAACGGTCATATTGAGATATAACACTTTATTATTACATAAGATTTTTAGGTCAAAACAATTGGAAAAATTATTTAAAAGGATTTTCTTGGACTTCATGTTTCAAAATCAAAAGTCACATAGAGGTAACTAATTAATTTTTCACAAGAACCTCTAAGTGACCTTCTAAGTTTATTCATTCGTAAATATTGTAAGACAAGAAAGTCTAAGATGCGCCATCAGGGAACAATTGATTTCACTCGGTGTTGAATAGGTTTTAGAAACTTGTTTGAACAAACTTCTATTTGTCGCACTTAAAAGAATCTCTTCGAGGAACAATACTGTAAGGAGACGATTTGATGAAAATATGTAGCTCAGATATTGAAAGTTTGTTAAAAGTTGTAGTCGGCAGAAAAATCATTCTCAAGATTACCATATAATGAAGGACTTGTGTATACTATGTATGTATACTATTTTTTATAGTCGTGGAAATTTTTAACGAGAAACACTTAGGGAAAATCATTGAATAACAAATATTCTTTACAACCTCCCATTTACAAGCATTACTCGTCCGAAACGTTAGTTTGTTTATGTGTTGGTGATATTGAGACTTGATGAAACATCTTATAAAAGTTTTCCTTCCAACCGCTGCAACTCACTAAGTAATCTATCAACTTCATTGCTAGCTAATTGACATCAATAAACAATTTTGCGGCAACATTAGTAAGAAAAATAAGAATTCATAGTTTGCATACATACAATAATACAAATACATATGTAATAACTGCTCTTTTTATCACATCGGTTTGTAAAACAACAACTTTCTACTTTTGTTAATTTTGTACAAATATTTTCTTATTAAAATAACTATCAGATCTAAGGAAAAAGATATTAACAGATTATAAAAATATTTAAAGCCTAAAAGATTTGATTTTTAAAGCCTAAACTTTATAACACACTTAGATTTTGTTAGAGACTAAAATATATAAAAACTATCCTAAGGAACGCATAATTGTGCCAAAATTTGTGATAATCCTTATTTTTATTATAAAAAAAATACAAATAAAACAACAAAATGAACAAAACAGAACACAGAAATATGCGGTGTAAGGAAAAATATATTATCATCAAATTACTGACATTGCAGAAATTATAATACATTCGCCCAGTGAAGATTATTTAATTTTTATATCTTGCTGACCTGTTCGGTTACAACTGTGGTATAAAATTAATACAATAATACAAAATAACATAATAATCTTATTCTTATTTTCAACAACAGCTGTGACCCAAATTTTCATTGATAAAACTAAGTTTATATTTTTGTAGAGTTTTAAGCTACATTCCATCACAAACAGTAAAATATAAGTGGTCAACGAGAAAGTACAATAAGTCAACTTCTGATTTAAATTATATTCATGTAATCCTTTTAAGCAAGCTACAAAATATGTTTGCTTCTGACAGTGATAAAACAATGTACATTTATACTGAACAAATATTTTAATATACAGGAAAGACAAAGATATTGAAATCAATGAAACTTTCCTTTTGAAATAGAAATAAATAAACAAATAAGACTCCAGACCAGAGAGTAATATGAAGCAAAAATAAGATCCTTCACTATTGTTCTCTGCTAGCTTTGTGTGTGAAACGCAGTAAAAAATAATAAGGTTTTAAATTTCAAAACTTTTTAAGTCCGGATGCATTTTATAAAATATTTTTAATGTCTAAAATCTTCAACGACAATGTCTTCCATTGATAATGATATCCGAAACTTTAATATTTAATCTCGAAATCTATCAAATACAATCCATTATCATATTTTACATGTCTTAATAGGTGCTATACAATTTAATCTCCCAAGTAGTCACTCCATACCATAACGCTACGGTTATATAAATGCTAAATTGTTATTGCGGAATTTCATTATGCAAATTAATTATTTATGTATTTCAAAATCGTTTAAGATATTCATTTATAAGTAGCCTTAAATATGTATAAACAACTCTTATTTATTAATATAATGTTCCACAAATTTGTTATTTTTTCCGGTAATTTATACCGTTTATGTATATATTTGGAATGAATGACAGTTAGGTCTTTAATTTCAATGCCATAACCAGATGAAAGATTACCAATAAAGTTTCTAAATTACAATCCTCGAAGATAAAATTCCTCCACTTAGAATGTTCAATGTGCATGACTTGCGAAGGCAATCACACATCAGAGGTATTGCTCTTTTTATTATCACACTAGCTTGTGTTCACAGGTTTATTCACATTAAACTATTATTAGTACTACATATCTTTATACCAACTATAGGCATAATTAAACTCTATCAAAATACATAATAACGTGCAAACAGAACAACACATATTCCTTCAAATACAAATTTAACGTTACAAATCTGATTTTGGAATAAATATTAAGTCACATGCTATTGAAATCTTTAGAATATGCATTAATATAAACTTTTTAAAATGAAGTTTCTTCTGATATTTCACTGTTGTGAAGCACAAAAGTTCGTTATATTAAGTACTATTTCAAGATTAATTTACAGAATTAGTGTCTTCATTGAATTAAATAATATCAGTAAACCTAAATTGTGTTTTATAATGTTCAACTCTTAGTAGAGTATCCATCTCCTTATTGTAGTTGGTTCCTTCTAATTTAATAATCTTAAAACAATTCTACTCTCACCTAAATTTTAGCGTAAATTTAGCTTGTTGTAAATTCTAATTTAAATGTATGCTCCAACTTATTCTATAATGTATATTATAATCCCACTTATTATAATTTAAAATTATACCAAGCACATTTTGTTCTAGCTCAATTTCTTATTAGAACAGCATTTAAAATTGATTTAATAAGAGCATTAACGTTGTGTTTACGTGAAAACTAGCAACGCTGTGAAAATTTTAGTCTTCTCCTCTACTTTGTATAAAGTTATATGCAGGCATATGAAAAGCTGTAGTTTCAATAAATATCCTTTTCAGCTTTGCAATTCCGATAAGTTTATAACTATTTAATTCTGCTCCAATTCAACCTTCTGTGATGTAGTGGTACCAGCACGGACAAACTACCACATAAACGCAATGCAATCAATAAATTGTAGGTAAGCAGTACTGTTTAAAGTTCGACATTTGGTAAAGTAATTATTTTAATATATAATAATAACTCATTTGATATGTATATTGAAAGAAAGGTCAATGACTAACAATATAATTTACTAGCCCTTAGTAACAATTCTTAAAAATGTTGTATCTTTAAACTTAGGATTACATAAAACAGAAAGCGTGTCATATTTAACCATTATAAAATTTTATATAAGACAATATGAAATATTTTCTTATCAGCTCTTCTTAAGCATATAATACATAAATACATATATTTATATACAAATATATATAAAGCAATTTGAAAATATTTAAGACACATTTAACCAAACATCAAAAGGAGACTGCGTGTTAAAATCAGAGGTGGAAACATATTTCATGAAACTTAGAAGGGAATAGTGATTTAGTATTATTCTCCGTCCCAGGGGAATAAAGTTCAGTTAAAAACCATCATAAAGTTTGTTACAACGATGTAATAAATAATTCACTGCTGTTTGTCTCACAGTTGTTAGCTTAAATGACAGTTTACTTTATTGCTTGTGACATTTTTCTAAACTTACTTTAATTTGGCTCTTAATAAAATTCTTGATCATATAATACATGCGTTAAAGTATATAGATTTCTAGGAGAAAATGTGTTTCTTTTGAAACTAAAATGTTCATAATATATTTGATTATAATAAATTAGATTAGACTGTAACATAAAAACCACTTTAATTATTAAAAGAGAACGGTAAATGTATAAAATTCTAACAACAAGCATAGTTCCTGTTCACCATGTTTTAGATTTTATTCATGATTTACAACAAACCTCTTGACTTTGTGAGGAAAGACTGTTAAGATTAATTGTATTAAAAAGTCAGATGCCTCTTGCTTATCAATGAAGTATAATATCCATAAGTTAAACTCATCGTATCTCATGTTGCGTCTATTATAGCTTGGCAATATACTCGTTCTAGTTTAATAATTTTACCTTTTCTTTTGTCAGATTAAATTCTTTTCTAACTATAGAATTATTGTTTTTGATAATTACTGGAATTACTATTATTATAATGTTACATTATTTTTGTTATTTCTTCCAAGATTTTAAATCTTAATGCTCCTCACCTCCAGTCTGAATCAATACCATTCGTCCAATAGAACAAAGAACAAGAGTCTTAAAGTTGTAGACATGTAGTTGTATGGATGTAGATTAACGATTCATTTCATTTAAAGAAAACGCTTACTTTATTCTGGTTAATTTCAACCATGGACATCTTGGCTGTTTTTGAGACTCACATATATGTATATATATACATATACAAATATGTGAGTCTCAAAACATTGAAATAGTGTACTTATCTTAAAACTTTTCAATTGAATTTCTTTCGGCTCTTCTAAAAATAATTATATCGCAGAGTGACGTAAGGATTACTAAAACCTATTTTTTTATAATTTATTACCTGGGTTGAATTTTTAAGTAAATACTTATTATTATGTTTTATGATCCAACGCTTTTATTTTTATCCCCTGGTATAATTTTTATTCCTTTCAGCCGAAAAAGCTGTAAATTCACATGAAAATAATAAGTTCCTACTGGCTGTAACACTGATTTATAAACACTTTACTTAAAGGCGCTCTGAAGCTAGAACTATTTATATATAATCTTGATTTCTGAATAAAGGTTTATGTCCTGTTATCAGAAAAACTTCACCGAATGTGTGAAATGGAACATTTAACTTAAGCATTCATAGTACCTTTTTACAAGACGTAAGTTTTGTATATTTCACTTTGCTTTTCAATTGTTATATTTAAGAAGTAGGTATATAAAATAGTACAATATTTTAAAGCATACACCATCCATCACGATCTTTTCTTTGTTAAATTTTAATCTTTTCAGTTTTTGTTAAATTCTGATGATGGAGATGTACTTGGAAATTTGGAAGGAAACAGTACATACCTATAGAAAAAATTACCCATGACTTTTATGATGCTAAATAATATGTATAAGATATTATTCTGGGAAGCACAGCATTCATTACCAATAGAAAAATAACTAGTGCTTTATTCAGTGGATTTAAGTATCACCGTAATATTGTTTATTTCTGTATTCATCATTATTTGCTGTCATTTCTACGTAATATTCTGAATTTACTCCCATTCCATCGAAAAATTAATCAAGGATTGAGAGACGCAGCCACCACTTTTCATATTAGGGGTAAAGTCCAATTCCCGCCCTGTCCTTCCACCGTGTAGAATGTTTGCGTGTAAAAATTATATAAGTTGTTGAAGTTAAAATATTTAAAATGTCTCCACAAGTCCATAATACTTATCATTATTTAATTCATAACTTAATCCACGTAGGTATTTTGTTTACAGCTTGTTGGTTTAATAAAGTGTATGAATCATGTCTCGCTATTTGTAACTTACTTCGTTTCTGTCTCGTACTGCCCGTTCCCTGAGGAACGTAGCTTGAAGTTATATAGTCAATACATATTTACAACATAATATATAATATAATAAAAGTAACATTAAAACCGTCTCACTGATTTAAGATTATTTTCTCTTCACCTAAAGACTTTGTCCAATATTAAGTTTTATATTTAAAACTGATATGATATTTTATTCACAAAATGGATTTCAATACTGATTGATTCATATATCTGTTAGCCGCAGTTTACTAACAGGCCGTCGGCTTACTGAATATATTTTTTGTTTACAAAAGGAACGTAAGGCGACTTAGTTCAAACATTTAAATTGTTGTAGCAATAACGAAAAGATTGCTTTGTCCAGATTTTTTGCTATTATCCAGATTACTGATTATAGTTCATCGACCTCTGTGTTAATACGAGTACATAGGTATATTTTGACAAAAAAGTCTGGCATGACCTCTCATCAGGTAATTATAATGTAGATATTGATATCTTCTTCTTCCTGGCAATTTTCCAGCTTTAGCCAGGGTCTGCCAAATAAATAACTCTTCAAATAAATAACTCTTTTTCTCAGAAAATATTATAGATACATTCGGCTAATTGTTTTTTACGACCGGCCGCCTGCCTGACATCAACACATTTTTGGAAATGTTCTTACAGAGCTATATCAGTTTGAGCATTAATCACTATGCTTGCTCAGGACGGGTTGGTGCTGATTTCAAACTTATACTTGTGAAATTATAAGTCCAGGTTTCCTCACATTGTTTTCGTTCACCGTCTGTCAGTGGTGTCTAATTATTCTTAGAAAGTACATATGACTCGTAAAAATCACATTGGTACTTGCCCGGGTCAGGATCGAACCCGCGCCCTCGACAACGACAGGCGGGCCCTCTAACCATAAGGCCACCACTGACATATATGTAGATATTGATATATTTCTTCTTAAATATATTTCAAAACGCGGAGTCAGCTAATGACTATCTTATGTCTTATCTTTTGCGTTGTAAATTACTATTAGTTATATAACTTTGACCAGTTATAGATTTTATAAGCCTGCTGTCATTTGAAATATATACAAGAACTATTTTATATTTATTTTTATTTAAGATAGCATGTAACTATGTACATATATCTCTCGCAGTTTATTCCTCCTAGCTGCCACTCCCAGAACTCTCAGATGTCGAGATATAAGCCTACCCTTGTCAGCTAGGAAGTCATTTCAGAGTCAAATCAATTGCTCAGTAAATAAACAGAAGCAATAAATTAACGAACCAACTGTTACATGATGCTATTTAAATAGTTTTAACAATAAAATAATAAAATATTGTTCTAACTTTCTTAGAACAGCGCATTTCAAAATTTTCCTCAACTCTAAAGGTCTATGGAGATTCAACGAGGAAAACATTTTTAATGCAAAATTTTAAATACCAAAAAAAAATAGACTTAAGTTATCAAAATAAGCTTATTTTATTATTCGACAGCAAATAACAGTTAGCATAACAGTTAGCATAACAGTTAACATTTAACACTTTACTACAAATATAAGATTTTCATTGCAAAAATAATGAAAATTTTATTTAAAAGGATTTTCTTGGACTTCATGTTTCAAAATCAATAGTCACATAAATGTAATTAATTAACTTTTCGTAAGAACCTCTATGTGACCTTCTAAGTTTATTCATTCGTAAATATTGTAAGATAAGAAAGTCTAAGATACGCCATCAGAGAACAATTGATTTCACTCTGTGTTGAATAGGATTTAGAAACTTGTTTGAACAAACTTCTATTTGTCGCACTTAAAAGAATCTCTTCTTTTAACAACACTGTAAGGAGACGATTTGATGTAAATATGTAGCTCTGATATTGAAAGTTTCATACAAGTCTGATTCAGCAGAAGACTCAGAGTCTAGATTACCAAATAATGAAGTATTTGTGTATATTATTTTCAATATCGTTTAAATTTTTAACCAGAAACACTTAGAGAAAATCAATATCGAATTTTCTTTAAAACGTAACATTACTTGTCCAAAACAATGAACTTGTTTATGTGGTGGTGATATTGAGACTTGATAAAACATCTTATAAAAGTTTTCCTACGAACCGCTGCAACTCACTACGTAATCTATCAACTCCATTGCTTGATAAAAGTTATTGACATCAATAAACAATTTTGCGCCAACATTAGTAAGACAAATAAGAATTAATAGTTTGATATATAAAAGAGATAAAAACTATCCTGAGGAAGTTATTATTGCGTGTAAATTTGTGATACCCCTTTTCTCATAACAAAAAACAAAATAAAAACCAAAACAGCAGAACAATACCGAACACAGAAATATGCAGTGCAAGGTAAAATGTACTATCGTCAAATTACTGACATTGCAGAAATTACATTCAACCCTTGAAGATTATTTAATTTTTATATTTTGCTGACCCGTTCTGTTACAATTGTTGTATAAAATTAATAATACAATAATAGAAAATAACATAATAATCTTATTTTTATTTTTAACAACAGCTGTGACCCAAATTTTCTTTGTTAAAACTAAGTTTATATTTTTGTAGAGTTTTAACAATACGCTAGTGTTGTAGCAGCAAGATTCCATCACAAACAGTAAAATATAAGTGTATGTAGAACGAAAAACCACATTGAGTCAACTTCTGATATAAATTATATTTATGTTATCCTTTTAAACAAACTATAAAATATGTTTGCTTCTGACAGTGATAAAATAATATACATTTACACGGTAAAAATGTTTCAATATACAGGAACGACAAAGATTCAAATGTTTTTAAATCTGGATGAATTTAGAAAACATATTTTTATGTAAACAATATTTAAGAACTATGTTTTCTATTGATGGTGATATCCAAAACTTATATTTATTAGCGATATCTATCAAATACAATCCATTATCATTTATATTTCTTAATAGGTGCTATATAATTTAATCTCCCAAGTGGTCTCTCCATACCATATCGCTACGGTTATATGAATGCTAAATTGTTATTGCAGAATTTCATTATGCAAAGTAATTATTTATATATTTCAAAATCGTTTAAAATATTCATGTATAAGTAGACTTAAATATAAACAACTCTTATTTATGAATGTAAGGTTTCATAAATTTGTTATTTTTCCGGGAATTTATACCATTTATTATATATTTGGAATGTATGACAGTTAATGCTTTAATTTCAATGCCATTACGAGATGAAAGATTACCAATAAAGTTTCTAAATTACAATCCTCGAAGATAAAATTCCTCCACTTGGAATGTTCAATGTGCATGGCTTGCAAAGGCAATTACACATCAGAGGTATAGCGCTTTTATTATCACACTAGCTTGTGTTCACAGGTTTATTCACATTAAACTTGTATTAGTACTACATATGTTTATACCCCCTACAGGCATCATTAAACTATTAAAATACATAATAACGTGCAAACAGAACTGCACATATTCCTTCTAATTCAATTTTAACGTTACAAATCTGATTTTGGACCGAATATTAAGTTAAATTCTATTGAAATCTTTATTATATGCATCAATATATACTTTTTAAAAGGAAGTGTCTTCCAATATTTCACTGTTATGAAGCACAAACTTTCCTTATATTACGTACGTACGTACGTAATCGTAATTACGTATAATCACGATTTTAAGATTAATTTACATAATAAGTTTCTTCATTGAATAAATAGTATCAGTAAATCTAAAGTAGTAGTCAGTGGTGGCCTAGTGGTTAAAGGGCCCGCCCTTCGTTGCCGAGGGCGCGGGTTCGATCCTGGCCAGGGCAAGTACCAATGTGACTTCTTTCGAGTCATATGTACTTTCTAAGAGTATTTAGACACTACTGACAGACGGTGAAGGAAAACATCGTGAGGAAACCTGGACTTATAGTTTAAAAAAACATATAAGTTTCAAATCACCAACCCGTCTTGAGCAAGTGTGGTGATTAACGCAAAAAAAAACTAAATTGTGTTTTATAATGTACATCTCTTAGTAGTATAGTTCACAAACACAGTCACAATCCTGTCTTTGACTATCCTTCTCCATATTGTAGTTGGTTTCCTCTTATATAATAATCTTAAAACAATTCTATCCTCGCCTATATTTTACCATGAATTTTGCTTGACTTAAATTCTAATTTAAATGTATGCTCCAACTTATTTCATAATGTATATTATGTTCCCACTTATTATGATTTAAAATTATAGAACACATTTTGTTCTGCCTCAATTTACGATAAGAACAGCATTTAAAATTGTTTTAATAAGAGTATTAACGTTGGGTTTACATGAAAACTTGCAACGCTGTGAAAATTCAATTCCTCCTCTACTTTCTATTAAGTTTTGCAGTTGTGTGAAAAGCTGTAATTTTAATAAATATCCTTAAGTTTTCAGCTTTGCAATTCCGATAAGTTTATGATTATAACTATATAACTCTGCTCCAATTCAACCTTCTGTGACGTAGTGGTACCACCACGGACAAACTACCACATAAACGCAATGCAATCAATAAATTGAAGGTAAGTTTTACTGTTTAAAGTTCGACATTTGGTACGATAATCACTTTATTATATCATGATTACTTATTTAATACGAATAGTGAAAGAAACGTATACTAACAAATTAATTAGTAACCATAATAAAATTGACTAAAACACAATATGATATATTTTGCGACCAGCTTTTCTCAAGTAAATATACAAACATATATATCGGCGCTACCAGCTTTAATAACGGATGCGACATGAAAATAATTAGAGGCCGTCATCAATTCTTATCAAACCTCATTAGTATTTATGACTATTGTTAAAAGTAAAACGAAATCAAAGATTGTTTAAAAGGAGAATAGAACTTTGTAAAAATAAATCTCGGTACAAATATGACGTCTGGACGAACGACGGCAGAATTGAGAGTTCAGTGAGTGCGAATCATTGAAGTATGTGATTATGAAGAACCTTCGAGAAATGCAGGAGCATTAAGGAAAAAACAATTGAAGTTTCATTTTAAAATATCATGGAACGTTCTAGAAGAAATGACACTTGTTACGTCAGCGAGGCTGGCGTCTCTCTCTTTAAATACAAGGAATATGTAATAAATCCGATATAGACATTTATTAACAAATATATATTTAGCATTTAAGACACATTAAATCAAACATCAAAAAGGAGACTGCGTTTTATAATCAGAGTTGGAAACATTTTTCTAGAAACTTAGAAGGGAATAGTGATTTAGTTTTATTCTCCGGCCCACGGGAATAAAGTTCAGTTAAAAACCATCATAAACTTAGTTACAACGATGTAATAAATAATTCTCTGCTGTTTGCCTCACAGTTGTTACTTTAAACTACTTGCTTTAATTTCAATAAAAACCTTTTTAATTAAAGAGAGGACGGAAAAATGTACAAAATTCTAACAATAAGCATCGTTCCTGTTCACCATGTGTTAGATTTAATTAATGACTTCTTGACTTGGTCAGAAAAGACTGCTAAGATTAATTGTATTAAAATTTCAGATCCGTCTTGCTTATCAATAAAGTATAATAGCCATATGATACACTCATCGTATCTCATATTGCATCTATTATGGCTTGGCAATATACTCGTTTTGGTTCAATAATTATTAAGTTTTTCTTGCTCAGATTCAATTCTTTTCTAACAATAGAATTATGGTTTTTTATACTGGCATGATTACTATTGTAATGTAACGTTATTTTTGTTATCTCGTCGAAGATTTTAAATCTTAATGCTTCTCACCTCTAGCCTTAATCAATACCACTCGTCCGATAGAACAAAGAACATGCCTTAAAGTTGTAGACATGTAGTTGTATACATACATACGAGTATAAGTCGATTGACGAATTCATTTCATTTGAAGAAAACGTTTACTTTATTCAAGTTAATTTCAACCGTGGATACCTTGGATGTTATATTTTTGTAAGATATATCTATGTTAATCTCAAAGCATGTAAATAGTGTACCCATCTGTAAGCTTTTCAAATCAATTTATTTGGGCTCACCTTAAATTAATAATATCGCAGAGTAACATAAGGATCACGAATATAAATTTTATACCGATTCAGTACAGTAATACAATTAAAGAAAAATTAAGTACAATCCAGTAAATTTTTCGTTCAATTTGTTTTTTTGTCTTTGTTTTATTAAGGCCTCTCGCCCTTTCTAAACGTGTTTGTTCGTTGCTTTCGTTTCGGAAGAAAATTTAAAATAAAATATAAGAATAAATGTAAAATTCAATTAAGCACAAATTTTAATATTCCAACAATCCTCCTTGTTAAAATTAACTGAAAAATAAAAACTATTAATTACTAATAATACTTAACATTTTTAAGCATCTTAAGAGCATGATGAAATTATTTTGGACGACAATAATACATAAGTATATTTGCATCTATATAATAAAAAATTATAATGAAACACAATATGTACTCAGTCTTGGCAAGTTTTACCCTATTAGTTATGAATATAGAACTCGGAGATGAAAAAAAAAGGGAGAGAGGTGTCAAATATTTTCTACTGATCACTTTTTTCAAGTTTCAACAACCCTTCATAGTATTATGTTAGTAAGACTGAACATTTTTTTTACGAAAGGACCGTTTCGTAATAAATTCATCATAATCAAAATAAATATTACATATAATTGAAGACTTTTTTCCAAACATCCATTAATAACCCATACATAATTAATACGTACAAGTATATACTCGTATTTTACGAACAATAGACTTGTTATAAAAGAGATAGAACATATTATTTAAGTTTTATAAGCAAAATGGTAAACGTAATTTTGTTTAACAAACAAATTAACATTATATGATTAACTTATACTCGTCACATCTACTATATATGTATATGTAAAACAAGAAAATTTTTTCCAGGTTATGTTATGGTTCTTTAAGTTGAGACAACACAAAAAGAACTTTAACAGAGTTTTTTTATAATTCTTTTGATACTTTCTCTAAAATGCTTATATTTATAAAATATTTCCAAACCTTATGAGTACTTTCATCATTAAAATTTTTGCTTATCCCATTTTTATTAGTTGTCAGTCGTTCAAACTGATGGCACAACCTGAAAACCTTTCTTATATGAAGATCGAATTATTTTATGTACTAGTTATATTTGTCGCAATCAAGGACTTGATATTTGGAAGCACCCGGTAAAAACCAGATATCAGTTATAGCCTCCTACCTGGCTCCTTGATCGGAATAAAATCTCTGACATAATACAAAGATATTTCTTTGGTCTGCTAATTTATTTTAAAGAATATTAGTCAGTTACAATAATATATTACTTCCGATGAAATTGTAATAGTTTTATTATTTAAATACATAAGTTTAAATTTGGCTTAATTAAAAATAAAAATTCGATCATGATTTTAGACAACAATAACAAAATATAACTGTAGTAAATCCGGCTCGTCTGAGGAAGTTGCCTCTTTTCAGGAATTAATGATGTGAAGTAACTACTACAACTGCATTTTTAATTATGGAAGTTGATATAAATCATTTTTGTTCTCATTATTTTTAAACCAATACCAAGATTTCACATATTTATACAGGTTGACTGGTGAATTACTATCGATATTTGAGGACGTGATATTTGACAATCATATATGACAAAATATAAATTAATATAACATAAATATTAATAAACTTCTAAGTAAAGTTAACCAAAAGTTATGTAATTAATTACGCATCGTATGAACACCCTACAGATTAGGTATACACACACACTCACACAGACGCGGCGGCGGCGTAGTGTTGTATCAGCACGCCGCCGCACGCGTCCACACTTGGAACACTTGGAACGTGTCCACACTTTATTTATTTATACGGAAACTTGGTCAAAAATTAAGTACCTATTTTTTTTACATAATTCGAATGAGAATCATGTACCGAGTATGCTCCTTAAATATTGATAGTAATTCACCAGTCACCCTGTATAGCTCCTAAGCACCTAGCTCATATAGAATAAGGCATTTGGATTTCCAAGAGTGGTTATATTAAATGGCCATGGGATTGACCATTATTTGCTGTCACCCTTTAAGACAATAAAAATATAATTATACAGTACGAACCGCTTAGACACTAAATTACATTAGGATTCAAATAAAAATCTAACATTTAACGGACACCATAGGGTCAATATTCAGTTAACAAATATTAAAGCATCGTTGTTATCTCCATATCAGATTGTTATTTAATATGCTACAGATATTGACGTTTGTTCTGATAACGTGGTTTACTATAATATAAATGTTGTAGTTTTTTATGAAAAAATAACCAATCATCAATAAAATCAGATGAGAGTTTAATTTAAAAAAATCAAGGTACTCATTTATCATCGTTCTTAAAGGTTTACCCATCTATAACTGTAACAGTTCGTAGCTTATCTTACTTGCCTATATAAAAATGGATTATCGAAAGATTGGTTGCGATATTTTTAATGTATTATCTTTTATAAAAATACATTTCCCGAGTGTGAAAGTTTTAATTTTGTTATACAAAGACCTGTTGCTTCAATATCTAAGACAGCTCAGCGTGGACTATCTGAAGTACAACTAACTGACTGGTTCCACAAGTTGGTTCATCGTTTAATAAGATATATCAAAATACTACAAATAGTGTAAATTACTGTCCAGTTTTCTGGCAACTGTGGTTGGCGATGCCCCAATAAATAACTCAAGGTGAATCCCGTTGTCATATTTCTGTAAACAAAAATAAATGTGTATTTATACAATTCAAACAAATTTTTTATTTCAAAATAATACAAGAAACTTTACGCTATACTAAGTTTTAAAAAAACTAATTCTTGAATAGATCTAACTGTCTCATAGTCTCCCAATTTAATTAAAAATGAGACTGAAAAAGATATTGAAATCCATCAACAAGCAAGAATTCATCTCACCAGGTTTAAGCTAGAAGCCTCAGATCAAACTTAGTTATTTTCTGAGAAAAGTCTACCAAGATTAAATAAATTTAATAGGCTGATGCTATTTAATAATTAATAAAATATAATATTTTTTGAAACCTTTATATTATAATAACATAATTACTTTACAGTTTTCATTTTCATTTATTTTTATTGAATTAACTACATATACACTTTCAATATTTTATATTCTTTTTAACACGCTTTTATCAGCTTAGAATGTATGTACATACATATGTATGTAACGGAATCTTTGAGCTTAATTTCCTTTGTTTCTGCATTACCAATAGATTGTAATTCACATAAAGCGGAAAGGATTTCAGTTCAAAAGTAGGTAGGATAGTTCTTAATCCTGGTACCATTATATTATAATTTAGGTCAGCCGGGATTTAAACTCAAAATATTTCGCACCCCAAGACTAAATCATCATCATCGAAACATTAATTGAGATTAGGTTTAAGATATTTTATTCTGTTTAATGTATTTGTGTAAAAAAATGGTTTTCCTTGAAAAATAATTAATTATTTAAATAAGTATTGAATAAAAATCTCGTCTGCTCGTGATCACGGTTGCTGCAAAGTAAACGAAACCATACTTAAATAATAAAATACGAGTAGTTATCCGAAAAATATTAGTTACATTTACTTATATGCTCGATCGAGCATTTTTCTAAACCTTAATGTTAGCAAAAAACCAATAGAACATTATTTTATTTATTTACCATAGTTTTTGAGGCGGACGCGTAAATAGGTTTTCGATTTTACACCGTTTGTTAAACAATAGTAATTTTCTTACGGACTTCCTACGTTTTTGAATTAAGAAGTAGCTTATAGCCTTCCAAGTGAACTATCCAACACTGATACATTTTTTTTAAATCGATCCAGTAGTTCCTGAGCTTAGGGCGTGCAAACAAATAAAATCTGAACCTTTATAATATTAGGATAAATATAAAAT
This sequence comes from Danaus chrysippus, assembly GCA_916720795.1. NCBI lineage: Eukaryota > Metazoa > Arthropoda > Insecta > Lepidoptera > Nymphalidae > Danaus > Danaus chrysippus. Next base: position 2,005,905 of record CAKASE010000047.1, on the reverse strand, counting down.
AACAATAAAGAAAAACTCAGAACGTAATTGGCCCTTACGTTTCATTTTTGTGGCCTTTGAAAAAGCTGTTCTGGAGTCTTTGTTACAAAGAACAGTTCATTGGCAATACATCGATATGTAGAAATGTCTTTACAAAGTAAAAGTGTTTTTTTTTTGCATATCGCCACAAATGATAATTTTACGTTTTTTTTTCAGAAATCTACGGCTACAAATATAGCTTAGTGGTTAGTAACCTGAAGTGACTAGGCCTAATACGTAGAAACGATGCATTTTAAGGCAGACAGGTTATTTTATGGAAACCGTGAACCCGTCAACAAAGTGTAGGACAGCTAAGTGTACAGCTAAGTGGGGTGATGAAATTCGTTAGGTGGTGGAGAGAGGTTGGGGAAAGAAACTGAACAAAATGCTCATTGTTACAACACAATTGTTGTAAATATTTATTTCGTTGTAGCTGATTCAAATAAAGGCTTCGTTTTATAAAAGATTTAAACTTTGCAGTTATCGTTGGACAAATCTTTAGATATAACACTCCCTCAAAACTGAACTGGTATACAAAATTATAAATCAGTAGGTTGAAAATGTTTGTATCAAAATTAACTTTCAGATTTTAGGCAAACAATTAACTTATATACTTACATAATGTACATTGCAACTTAAATGAAATCTCATGAAACTTATTTGAAACAAATATTACATTATATTCGTATTTTTAAATGAACCACGGAGTGGAAAACAAAAGTTTTATATAAAAAATAATCTAAATTATCCATAAAATATCTCACGTAACTAAATATATTGTATAAACGGTTTACATTCAATTTATAATGTTCCCTGATGCGCTTAAATTAATGTATGTGTACTTACATTATCCCGAGAGACTGTATCTGTATCATCGAATTATTATAATTTTCTCTACATAGTTATATAATATGGTAAATTATTCTACATAATCGCTCTAGAACAAATGCCGCGTACATATATTTAAATATATAGCTTGAACAATTTTGATTTCAAAACTAAATAAATAAATGTTATCTAAAAATACCCTTTTCCTGTTCCCACCCTTTCCTGCCGTTCCTTTATTCCCACCCATCCCTTTTCCTCAACGATCAAACTCAAACTCAAACTCAACTCTGCTGCTCATTTTATTCAAGTGGGTTTTCATTTTTCAATCATGAATTTTGTAGGGATGACTAACTTTCAATTATTCTTAATAGTACTACGTTTTTAAACTCAAATATTTCATAACAAAAAGACTTTTTAAAAGATATATTATATTTGATTGAAGTTTTCTTGTTGAAAAGATATTATTAATTCATACCTAACGTATACATTTTAACTACATACATATGTACAACCTAATTTATCAGTTGTTAGTTTTGGTTATAGAAGGATTATTAAATTTATTATTTAACAGGAAACAACCTAGATATTAAGCTTCAGGGACTTGTAAGAACAGTAACAATCTATATTATATCTGTTAATACAATAATTATCTTTAAGTTTTGTTAGCAAATGGTTGTTGTTATTTTGTTATACCCAAGAACTTTGAACTGTTTATTTAGGATATCTGCTTTACATATTAGTGAAATGATTGAATAAATTTCACATTTATAATATAAATTATCTATCAATATTATAATATATTATTACAATAAAATCATGATAAATAATAAATTTTAAACTTAATGGTCCCGTCTTCCAGTCTAGTTAAGAAACGGTACCATTTGAGCAACCAGCATATACTGACGAAAAAATAAAAGCTGTTTCATGTCAGTGAGAATGACAATAGTCCTTATTCTCTTTATTTTTTTTTAGTCCGGTACATAACTCCTCCCTCTGGTTATATAACTCCTAGGTATTTACCTAAACCATGTAAAATAAAATGTTGTAAGGAATCAAATATAAAGAAAAACTCCAGTGGGGTCAATACCTTATATAAAAGAATCATTGTGTATTTCACAATAGTTTGTAATTTAATATGCTAGAAATATCTGCAATGTTTGTTTTTCTAACATTGTGTCCTAAAACCAGTCTGTACCATAAGTACGAGTTAAAATTTCCAACTCAACACCGACAGTTTCATCTCTTTTCCACTAACAAATCATTTCCGATGTATAAATTATTGAGACTGCTAGAAAAATGGTTCATCAAAAGCTAAGTGATGATATTCTTTCGTAATATATATACTAAATCATCGTATTGTAAAGAATTCAATTTGATCTATGTCCTTGTGTATCAAAAAAATATGTTACTATTTAATTATTGTGTTTTGAAACTTATATATTTGGAAACGACTGAAGTATGCACTAGTTTATGCTACATTAAATTATTACTAAGAGTCACTGTTACTTAATGTGTCCATCGAAAACAAATTATAATTTATTTATAAAATATATTATTTTTTTTTTTTTTTTTTTTTTTTTTTCTACGAGGGGAATCTTTTAAAGACTTCCTGCCGCGGGGGAAACGCGACAGGGGCATGTGGGATTTCCACCCACTAAACCACCTCGACGTTCTCTGCGCTGTGCGTAGACTAGTGAGCGGGAACGGCAAGCCATACTTCCGCTCACTACGCACGAGTCCCGGAAGGGACTCCGCCATCGGCAGGGGTATCAGTGGCTGACCACACCACCCCTCCGACTCAAGAGCAGCGTGCCGGGAACGCCAAACACGCCGCTCTTCCTCTAGCCTATGTTACCCGGACGCCGGTTCCCCACCGACGCCCGGAGGCTTCCTCACTGGGGAGGCAGGTCGCGAGCATAAGCCCGCTGCCTTCGACCCAGCCTTCGTCGGCGCAGCGGCGCCGAGGAGGGGTCGTCTTCCCTCACTCGTTCAGCAGCCTCCTTCTGCAAGATGACTCTCTCGCTGAAGTCGGCCACCGCCTGCCATGCCCTCTCGCTGCCGACCATGGCCTGGACCACTGCCGGCAACGAAAGGTCTGCGCCAACCACGCGGATGAGTTGGCTACGCTCGGATATCCACGCTGGACATTCCATCAAGGTGTGGTCAGCGGTGTCTTCCACGCGACTGCAGTGGTGACACGTCGCTGTCGGCTCTCTCCCGACTATGTGGCACAAATACCTCCCGAAGCAACCGTGCCCCGAGAGGATCTGCACCAGCCGGAAGGTCAAGGAACCGTGTCGGCGGTCCACCCACTCCATGAGGAGCGGGCGAATAGCCTCCACGGTTCGCAACCCGGCCACTGGCTCAGAGAGCCTTTGCCTCCACCGATGGAACAAGGACGACCGCGCAGATCGTCGCCAACTATCCACCCGATCCCGGTCCGGACTCGTTCCCCGGGATCGATCTCGCGCGCGCTGGTGGTAAACCTCCGCCAGAACCTGGGCATCCAGTTCCCAGGGAGGCGTCCCAGCCAGCACGCAAGCCGCCTCATGAGAGACAGTGCGGTATGCTCGTACCACCCTCACCGCCATGACGCGCTGCACTCTGTGCAGCGCAGCCACGTTCGGCCTTGTGAGGGCACCGACCCACACTGGAGCTCCGTACAGCGCCATTGAGCGTAACACACCGGTGTATAAACGCCGGCATGTCACACTCGGACCGCCGAGATTGGGGAGAAGCCTCCCGAGAGCATTCGCCGTCCCGAGGAGTTTCGGGACTAACCCGCGAAAGTGCTCCCGGAAGTTCCACCTTCCGTCCAGAGTCAGCCCCAGATATTTCATCCGGGGACTGAGCTCGACGCGGACGCCGCGGATGGTGATGCAGGCGCCCGTCGGAGGTCCTGCTCGAGGGCGGTGGAACAGGAGGGCCTCGGTTTTGTCGAGACCCACCCTCAGCCCGAGCATCTCGATGCGCCGTACTACTAAGGCGGCTCCCGCCTCGGCACGCGCCTTCGCCTCTGCTAGGTCATCGCCTCGGGCTACAACGAGCGTGTCGTCCGCATAGCAGACGACGCTCAGCCCGGTTGGGAGGGCACCGCGGAGCACGAAATCGTACCCAAGGTTCCACAGGAGAGGCCCAAGGACCGACCCCTGCGGAACACCGCAGCGCACCTCGTGACGATGCAACCTACCGTCGCTCCCGACGAACGAGATCTCCCGTCCGCGGAGGTAGCACCCGATTACCCGCCGGATGTAGTGCGGCAGTCTATGGTGTCGGAGGGCCTCTTCGATGACGCCAAAGGGTAGCGAGTTGAACGCATTGGCGATGTCGAGGGACACCGCCAACGCAACTCCGCCCCTAGACACGGCGTCATCTGCGAGACTCCTCAATTTCAGGATGGCGTCTATAGTAGACCGCCCACCCCGAAAACCATACTGGCACTCGGCCAAATCGGGTCCATCCCTGCTGATGTGTCGGACGACACGGGACGCGAGGATCCGCTCGAAGAGCTTCCCCGCATCGTCTAGCAGGACGATGGGACGATATGCAGACGGCGAGTCTGCAGGTCTTCCTCCCTTCTGGAGCAGAACGAGCCTCCCCTCTTTCCAAGAAGATGGAAAGCGGCCCGTCCTCAAACACTCATTGAGGATACCCAAGTACCACTCGGCCAACTCGCCCAGGGCGAGAGCCAGGACGCGTCCGGGAACGCCGTCCGGCCCAGGGGCGGTTTTCTTGGCTCTGAGTGGTGACAGGAATCCCTCAAGCTCCTCCAGAGTGACGGTCGGTATGGCCTCCGACCGGTCCAGCTCGCGTGAGTTGTCTGCTGGCATCGTGTGTGCGACCTCCCTGGGGAACAAGGCGCACACGACGCTTCGCAGAAACTCCGGCTCTAGACTCTCCGTGACCGGGGCAGTCTGGGCCCGGATTTTGTTCCGAGCACCGAGATACGGACGCCCCCACGGGTCATTGTCCAGACGCGCGATTAACTCCTCGCGAGCCGACTTCTTTGACCTGCAAATAGCGTGCCGAAGCTCGCTCTTTGCCTCATTGTAGGCGTCGCGAAGCCGAAGTTCATCGGCCTCGTTGCGGGGATGCCGCCTCCGTTGTCGGGTGTATTGGCGTCTCGCCACCACGCAAGCTGAACGCAGCTGCGCGATCTCCGGCGTCCACCAATACACCTGGTGTCTGGGAGGGCGTTGCGTGACGCGGGGCATCGACGCATCGCAAATCCGCCAAAGGGACCGGCGGAACTTGCGCGCCTCCTCATCCACCTCAACGGGCTGCTCGACCCGCATGGTCCAGGACTGGACAACCGACGCCTCCACCGCCAACTGTTTCTCCAACTTGGTCAAAGACCAACGTGGGAACACCGATGTGTTCCCTCCGGAGCGACGGCGAGGCAGAGAGCCTCCTTGTGGGGTAACCTCGAACCTTATGTAGGAGTGGTCCGAAAGCGTTTCCTCCCCAACTAAGACGCGCCAACCACGTACTCGCGTTGCAACCACAGGAGTAGCAAACGTTAAGTCCACTATGGACTCGCCCTGCGGTCGTACGCACGTGGGGGCGTTTCCTCGGTTGAGGAGAGTAAGGCCGAACGCCATGGCCCACTCCTCCACCACCTCTCCGCGAACGTTCGTGGCTCGGGAATGCCACAAGGTGCTGTGGGCATTGAAGTCACCGAGAACAATTACTTGCCTCGGCGACGCACGCCTCACCTCAGCCCCGATCTCGTCGAGAAGTCTTTCGACCTCTGCGACGGGCTTACTCGGGGCGAGATAGACGCCCACAATCACCAAGTAACCCCATCGAGCAGCAACGTATCCGTCCCCCCTACCGAGAACAGTAGGGGGAGGACATCGCACACTCGACGAGACCACCACCGCCACGGACTGAACCGTATCCGACACCCAATTAGGACGATCGGGGACGAAGTACGGCTCGCAGAGAACTGCCACGTCGATGGACCACTCCGCCAAAGCCTGCAGGCAGAGATCCTGTGGACCTGGGGAGTGGTTAAGGTTCGCCTGGAGGAATTTGATGGACGAGGAGGCCATTACTCGTCCATTGTAATTACCTCCGGGACGGCAGGATTAAGGGTCGGAGCCGAGGATTTCGGGCGCTCCGTACCTTTGCGGCTTTTGGGTGGGTGGCAATTCCTGCCCCCCACCATATGATTGGAGGCAACACCAGCATCCGCGCAGATCGGACACCGTGGGTCCGATGTACAAGCCTGTGCCATGTGCCCCTCACGACCGCAACGGAAGCACAAACGGCTGCGGTCGATTGATGAGGGGCATTTGAGGCCGGCATGACCCACTTGCAGGCACCTGAAGCAGCGCATGGGGCGCGGCTCCAGCGGCAGCACTCGTGCCGAGCTCCAGCCGACTAAAAGCCGACCGGCCTCCACGAGACACTTAGCCACCGCGATCGGGCATCGCACCCATGCGGCCCCCGTTCCAAATGCTCCACGGGAGCGGATCGGGCCCACCCTGACTTGCTCGGCGGAGCAATTGCCCTGGCGAATGATCGCTGCGAGGACGTCCTCCTGGGACACCGAGTCGTCCAGCCCGGAGACTCGCACTTCCGCGCACTTCACGGGCCGGGCGACTTTGACGTCGGGGACCAGCTCCCGAAGTTTCTGCGCTAGGAGGTCTGCCTTGTCCTCACCTGCGCCCTCCGGGAGCTCGAACATCCGGGCCCCGGTTATCGTCTTTTTGCAGACGAGACCCATCGGCAGACCAAGCTCTGCCAGGTCGAGTCCCGCCCGCGCTGTCTTCAGGACGTCTTCGTATGACTTAGCGGAGTCTTTTGGCAACGTCAAGACTACCGCCGGCGTCTTTGCCTCCTTCAGAGTCCGCTTTCGTTGGCGTTCCTTCCTCTTCTTCTTCGCTTGCCCTGTTTGGGCCTGCGAGGAAGAATTGGGCTTAGGTGCGGTCCGACCGTTGCTCTGCCCACTCTTGGGGGCGGCAACCGGACCAGCACCAGCACTCGGAGCCTTCTTCTTTTTTACAACCTCCGTCCATTTCTCCGACATGGACGGAGGTGGCGGAGGCAAGAAGCGTGGGGCATTGCCCACCACCGGAGTCTTCTTTTTTTTCTCCACCCCTTTCTTTTTATTGGCCACCTGCTGAGCGTGGCGCTCGGGCTCTGCCACAGCAACCGACGCTGCCTCTTGGGCCCTGTCGGAAGCTAGGGGCGGCCTCAGACGTCGCTCCGGCAGAAGCCTGCCTTCGATGCCCTGGAGCTTCGCGTCCATCAAGTTGCCCAGATCGAGCATCATCGCGGCGCGAAGCTCCTCCAACAGCTGTTGGCGCTGTTCTCTTGGGGAGGGGGCGGTGGCCATCTGGTCCACGTCAGCCCGTAAACGGGCTTGCCCCTCCCTCAAGACCTCCAACTCTTTTTGGAGCAGGGCATTTTTGTCCTGCTCCTCCTTTAGACGAGTCCGTAGAATGCGGACCTCGTCGCTCTCCCCTCGCTCAAGGAGCACCTCCTTGGCACCGCGCAGCAACTGCGCCGAGGACTTCAGCGCCCGAATGCAGCCTCCCTTGAGATTCCCGGATTTCCGGGCAACCTCAAGAATGGCTTCGAGCGCCTTATCCATTTCCACCTCGAGGGATGAGGCCGGCAGAGACCTGAGGGAAGGTAACGCTACCTCGACCCTCTTCGCCCGCCTCACCGCCTCCTCCTCGGTCTCAAGTAGGAGCGCCTCCCGCTTCTGGCGGTTTAATGCCTCCTTAGCCGCGGCCAAACCGACGTACATCCCCGTTGTGGGGGGCCGTCCTCTACCTCGCTTGGCCGAGGTAGTGGTCGCTGCCTTCGGGCTACGTCCCGACGAGCTGCCGTCCGAAGACGGCTTGAGGGGGCGCTTTCGGACCGAGATCGGAATTTCGTACTCAGAGCACGTCTCCATCGACCGGTCCGTATCGGAGCCACCCTGGCTCGCCGAGCGAGCGCTCTGCGCCACGCTCCGCTGGCTAGTCTCGCTACGCGAGACGGAGGACTGACGCTCACTGGACCGCGTTGTCCTCGACGTACTCGCACGTTCGAGACTAACCAGCAACTTCCCATTATCGTTGAGCAAATCGGATCCGTTGTTCTTGCTATGGTCGTTGGTGCCCACTGCACCTCTACGAGGGTTCCTTGAGGAGGAACCCTCCTGGCGTTGGTTGCCCCCCCCAGAATACGTGGGGCTGACTGCCGTTTCGACAGTGAGGGATTCCCCAGCCTCTTTGAGACTGGGACCCTCCTGGGGTAGTCCTACGTTGTTTTTACCTGACGCCATTTTAATGTGACCCTGTGAGGCAGGGCCGCCCTAGTGTCCTCGGGACGAGCTACCCGCTCGCCATTCATCCCATGGCCGGACACCACCAGCTGGGGATTGGGGGCCGTATAAGCCCATCCATCCGCACACATACATCACGCACAAGGAATATATATAAGAAAGACAGAGAAGAAAGACGTTGAAGGACAGAATATATACAATATAAAACCAAAGAGAAGAGTAAACTACATAAAGACAGAAAAGACAGAGAAAGACCTGTGTTCAGCCGTCTGAGCACCTCACCCCGTGTAAAGGGCGGGGTGGCGCACCCAGACGTTGCCCAGGGGCACCAACGTGGAGGAACCGGTATCGCCCCCTTATAAAAAATATATTATAACGGAATGTCTTGTAGCAAATATGATATATACATATATGTACATTGCGTTTCAATTGTTATTCGAAATCATTCCGGTTTTACACCTGTTTTTTTTTAAAGATTTAATGGAAAGTAAAAATTTACATCTTATCTTCATCTGCTGATAATACAACTGTCTTAAATATTTTTTTGAAATATGGAGACAGAAACATGTCACTTAAACACATAGAATCATGTGATGAAAGAAGAGGTGTCCTTAAATTTTATTTAATGTGAGATTTGAAAGAAACAATACTTATTTTGTTATCTTACTTTCAACATAAAGAAACCCCTAGAAAATTCATAGTCGAAAGTGATTTCTGAATATCCTTATCTAAAGCCAATATCAAAGCCAATTTAGTAATAACATATAATTTATATTCTTAATAGCCACTACATAATTTAATCTCCCAAATGGTATGAAGGCTTATATGAATGCTAAATTGTTATTGCAGAATCCCATTATGTAAATTAATTGTTTATATATTTTAAGCGGCTAGTATGTGTGTCTTGACAGTTAGTAACATACATTTAGTTTGTAAGCCTTTCTTTACTTGAGTTTTAGATTTGTGCAATTTTTTATTAGATACTTTTTACCTTTTGTGATTTCATTTAGTTTTATGAATGACCTACTACCATCTCTTTGCTTTCTCAACTTCACTTTTTGTTTATTGTCAAAAAATTAGCAATGAATAACTTATTTGTACTTGATTTTCACACTCAAGAACTTATTCTTGAGTGTGAAAATTTGTCTGAACGGTTTAACGAATATAAATGACAGTTACTTCCTATCAGACTCACGGCGTGTTTATTGTTACAATAGTTTCTGTTTTCAGATTTACTCGTATTAATTACGAATTACGGTAGGAGATAAAATGACCAGACCAACTGACAGACACTCACATCTTGTCTGATCACGGTTACTGAAAAGTAGCCGAAACGTCGGGAGTATGTAGTTTTCTAATCAAAAATAAAACGCGAAGTAAAATCCGAAAAATATTAGTTTCATTTTAATATTTATCGAATTACTACACATAATATTTTATTATTTAAAAAAAACTACAAACTCCTGATGATTTGGCTTCTTTGCTATAAAAATATTAGTTTAATTAAAATGAATACTCTCGAAAGTCTTCACTACCATAGAACTTATATACATTTTATGTATTCTCTAAAACATTGCCTGAGTACAGCTCACATTAAACTCCCTTCCGCATTATAACAAGCACACACATATACATTGAAATAAAAATGTAAGTAGTAATACATTTTATTAGGGATCGAAGATGAAGGTGCATGTTATTAAGATCTTTAGTATGTATCACAACATTTAAAAAAAATCATGTTCCTTTATTTACATGTCATTATAAAGAATTCATTTCATTTCTTCTTAATTGTCTTCTACGGTTCTTTTTTTTACTTATTTAATAACCACAATAATAATCTCCACCTGAAACTAAGTATAATTTCTTCTTATATAATATTATTAACCTAAATTTTAAATTGACATTTCTTCATATGCTTTCCAAAGTGTTCATATAAGAAAGAATTCTTATTTAAGCTTGTACCAGTTAGACTTTCTTAGCCATATTAAATACAATATTTATAAATTGGTACACATTCATAGCGTTTACAAGAAAACCTCTCCAGAATGCAAAACTTTGAAGAAACTAAATTCAATTGATTGAACTTATATTCACTTTTCCAAAGCAATGGAAATATTGTATATAGTAGAAACCAGTAAATAAAAACTGATGAAAATTTTACTTTAATCCATAGGAACGTGTTTGTTATCATTTTAATGGCACACTTTTGAGATATGGTGTTAGTGTTTCTACAATAAACCACAACAGGGGGTTGACGTAATCTCAAGCTTTAAATAATTCTGTAATTGATACTCAAGCCATTCTATTTAAATGATATTAAAAAAACTTCAACTTTTAACACCTTCAATATTATACAAGATAAAATAATATTAAATTACTAGTATAACGTGTTCAGAGCCATAATATATTCACACAAAATAAACAAAATAATGTAGTTAATATGATAAAACGAAGAATATTTAACTATTCAGCGGTTACTAAAAGCATGAACGTTATCGGAATTGCAAAACTGGGAGTTTTGAAAAGACTATGAATATGGAATTGTTTGTTAAAAGCTTAAGTTGCATCATATTTCAAGAATCTAAGGAAGAAAGTGATTTACTATTGTTCAAAGACCCATGAGAATAAAGTAAGCTAAAAAACCATTACAAAGTTAGTTACAACGATGTAATAAATAATTCTCAACGGTTTGCCTCACAGTTGTTAGTTTAAACGACAGTTTACGCTACTGCTTTTGACGTTACTGCAACCTTAGTTTAATTTATGTCTCTATTATAGTCTCCAATAGGGTCCTGATAAGATGGATTATTCGAAAAGAAAAATGTGGATACTTTTATTTTATAAACAAATTTTGAATTAGGCTCGATATCAAACTTAAAAAGATTCAGCAATTTAGTTATGAAACTTTAAGAGTATTGTTAGATTCGAAATCCATGACTCCAATCTTGTACAATTTTTTTTATATCTGAAAAGATTTCTGTTAGATGAAATGTAAAGATTCTTAATATTTGATGGAAAAGTGTATTCGATGTATGTATGTATGTATGTATTCACTACGTGTACTATTAAAAGTCTCATGGTCTAATACAGATTACTCAGTAACTTAATTTAATTGTATAAATGAAACACGAAACTGTAAATTGTTTTAAAATAACAAAAATATTACGAGAATTTTGCAACATTTACGTTTGTTTGTGAATTTAATTTTATGTAATCATGTGCATATGATAACATTCATTCAATTATTATCTTCTTTGTATTTTCAATTACTATTTTCGTATGCATTTTTTTGTGATTTTCTATCAAACAAACTAGTTTCCAATCCGTCTGAAACTCAACGATATCCTGTTTACTTAATTTAAACTCTAAATCTTTCATAACTAAAGTCTTAAATCAATTAAGCAATACTTTGAAAAGATAAAGAGCCCTAAATTCACCGAGTACGAAATAAAAATGTCAAATATACAAGATTTCATTGAAATACTTTAACCAGAACATCAAATATTTATAATTTAAGGCTCAACGTCTTCTAAATAATTCATTTCTCAATTTGTAGAAACCAAAGATAGATTGCAGTAACATGTGATTTAGTAATAGTTTCAGAACGTAGTTTTAAAACATTCTCCCAGAAAACAACGGATTTCAATAAAAAACAACGGATTACTTCGATATAATTGTATTTAATATCAAACTTTAATATCAACTGTATAGTTTAACACGTGGTCATAATTGACTGCTCATCAAATGTCAGAGTGACACTTGCAACTCTAAAAATGACAAGTGACACTTCTGACATTTAACGTTACAGAATACATTCGTGTCGGAAATAGCATACATTAAGTAATTCATTCTTATAACACACCTGTAGACACACGCCAATCAAACTGTACATTCAATATACAGCTAGATTACTTATTTTAATCGATGACTTCTACGTCATTAGGATCAAATTTTTTGTGATTGTAGGAACATTACATGCATATAATAATATTGGCATGTGTATTAACCAACTTCCAAATATATATACATTATTATTTTTATATCATTGAATTATTTTTTGATTGTGAGTATACTATTAGGCGGAGGAGGCGGCGGAAGAATTGAAAATGAACAAGAAAGAGTTAAACATTCTCGCCTACTCGTTTTGTTATGGCCTTTTTGTCACTTCAAAATATATAATCAATTTATATGTAGTCAATATTTTAATTTTCAATAATTTTTTTATTATAAGCTTATATCTCTGACATGACTTTACAAAGCACGTTTTCATTTTGAAATGCTTTTTTTGAAAAGAAACAGGACTGTATAAATAATTAATTGAAGACTTTCAAAATCTATACGGCCACTTATTTTATAAAAGCCACTTATATTTATTATACTCTAATACGGAACAATTCATAATATTAAATGCTACTTAATAAATAAGTGTCATTGAAAGAATATATCGTTAAACATATTATTGAAAACTCAACGAAGACTCTTGAATTAATACTGCGAAGATCTTAGATCTCATTAAGTGAAGACTATTAACTATCAAGTTTGAGAAACTAGGGTGAGTAGTAAGTTGTAGAGCATTTTCACGCAGTAATTACAGATTTTCATGGCATTTAGTGAAGCAGTGCCAGTTTTTTACTAAATATTGCCACATACATTATATTTTAAAGTACCAGTTACAGATGTTTCTTGTGTGAAGGTGCCACAAAATCTTATCATACTTATCATTTTTAATCAAATGCCAAAATTTCTTAAAGCTCTTGGATGTCTATGAATGGTTATATTTAATTTAGATTGAATAGTTTTTTTGTTACTCTTTCAGTTAATAAGATAGAATATTAAAGTATGATCCGCTCACATAAAATATATTATGATTCAAATATATGTACAATCTAATATTTAAAGTATACAACAATAGGGTCAATATTTAGTTAAAGTTAAATCATCGTTGTTTGCGTTACATCAGATTGTAATTTAATATAATACAGGCCTCATAGCGTCATATTTTATATAAAAAACCCTCCAATCATCAATTACTTCAGATGATGGCATAATATTAATAAGAAAACATTTTAAGGTACTCGTTTATCATGGTTTTTAAAGGTCAATAATTATAAGAGTCCCTACTTGTATAAAAATAGACGTACGAAAGCTTCTGAGGTCTGCTGGTAGGGCAACTGGTTGTTAAGAATTATTAAAAGTTTTGAAATGCAATAAAAATGGTTGAAAAGTATTTATAAACTGGTTTATATAATGAGATGTAAGACTTTCACGAGTATTCATTTATCTATAAACTTGCAACAAATAATAGGATTACGACTTTTTAAGCCAAATGTTAAGCAAAATTTGAGGCTGGCGGTAAATTTCAAAATATCTTCTATCTTTTTTGTAAAATGATTCTGCTTACATTATCGAAAAAACTTGTCATTATAAAACATCACAAGAAACTCAAGGAGTCTATAATTACAAAACAGATTTTGCGGTAATTAAGAAAAAAGTTGAGCTAATTTTTTCGATAACTTGCTTAATTTTGACAATGAGCTAGTAGGAAAAATTAATTACTTTTTTATATAATATCACGTTATCTATAAAGAAAATACTTGTTGGTATATTTTTACAAAACCTTTAAGAAAATTTCACTTTAAAGGCACCCTTGCATTATTAAAATATAGTGTTTGTGAAGCAAGGTGAATAAATGAGCTAAACTAGTGCTCTTCAAATATATCCTTCATTTTCGTGTTGTTTGTATTCGAAACACAATAAAAACATTTATTTACATATTGACTTTATAAGTAAAATATTGTACAGGAACATTTAGATGCAAAGAACATTTTAATTTCAATAGTCATACACATTTTGTAATGAGTAAAAGTGTTTTAATTTATTTAAATAAAACGTATACAAAGAACTTGAAAATGAAACGAACGTGACCTTGGTATTTTATATTCATCTATGTTTTGGTAACTCCTAAGAGTTTGGTAAGAGTTTTTCTGGCAGCTCTTTTGGCGATGTTCCAATAAATAACCCAAAGGTGACTGTAGTCGTTGTACTTTTATTATCAAATAATATATTAAACCCTAAAGTTGTTATTCCATATCCGTAAACGAAATTTTCAATTACACTTATTCACAAATTAAAATTTCTGAATGCATGAAATCCCCTTTTAAGGAAGATTAAAAACGTCTTCAATTTGAACCACAATCAGGTTCTACATTTTAATCATCTTAATATAACTTCTATACTTAATGATAATAGTCTGATAAGATTAATAAAATAAAATGAAAGGTCTTCAAATTCTCCCTTCACGATAAAATGTGTTTATTTGTATGTTAATATATGTTTGTTCTATGTTAATATATTTAATAACTATACTCACATTCATCTGAATCTAATTTGTTTTACCTTTTCAGTATGATAAAATCCCTTTTCTTTTATATGTAAAGCAAATTTGATTTAAATGCGTCCAAAGTGGAAAGGATTCAGTATAAAAGTTTAAATAGCATTTGTTCCGAAACCATCATATTATATAACAACCCAACCAGGATTTAAACCTTCATGTGTCGCACCCCAAGCCTGAATCAATACCACGGGTCCAAAAACATAAATTATCAGGACCCAGAGTTCTTTAGTGTAACGTTAGAAATTCTTCAAATAAATAAAAAGATTAACGCAAGTATTTCATTTCAAACATGTATTATATTAAACTTGAATATTTAAAAGGGCATAACTCGAATTGGATATCTTTAAATTTTTTTTCAAATATACATATATTAAAAATCAAGCATAGTTTACATAACATATACCTGACATTAATGTTTAAAAATGTAAGTATTCATATACAATTTAAATTATTCCCTCGGGAAAATTTAAACGGATTTATGTGTACTTACAAAAAAATAATATCCGTAGTGTCATAAAATTTTCAAAGAAAGCTTTTTTAGCAATTTGATGCCAAATTTAAATACAACTAAAATAAAAATAATAAACATATCATTAATTAAATAATCCCTTCTTCATAAAGTGTTTGTATTGTTTTTTGAGTTTTACATTTTACTTGTAAATGAAAAAGTTTGTATGAATATCTCCAACTTTTGCTATTAGAAGGAAAACTATAAATGTGTCAGTACTTTATTCAATTAAAGGAATGTTTAATAATATCCTTATCAGTCGACACACTACGAATCTATATCGTTGGAACAATTTTACTTGCGAAACTATAAGGAAAACTTAATGGTATCCAAAAATTCTTACCCATCTACTTCGAAGCCATCAGAGGAATAATTTTAATACATGTGTTTATTTTCATGTACATCATTATTTTTATAAATTTCTTTACATATTACAATAAACCGCTCATCTATCCACTGATCATAAGCAGCAGAAGGCAGAAGGAACAAAAATAATGTCAATCCATGAAAGTTTATGACAAATGCACGAGAGCTGGAGTCAAGATCTTTTATTTTTTTGTTAAGTATTTTCTTTTGTAATCTTAGTCTCAGAGAATGCTTAATAAACCACCTCTTACCCACGTCGTATTCTTTGAATATAAAAGAAAAGGTCTAATCATATGATGAAAGACTTTTGAAGTAAATGTGGCTTAGGTACTTGTAGCCAAAAATTTAAATATATTTATTAAACGGAAAAATAAAAAACTTATCACATACATAATGAATGTAAGTGACATTTCTATATTGTATAATTTTTGGTACGATCATTTGGAATATATTTTTAGGTGGAAACAACATAAATATTTATACATATATTGCGTCAATATCTTTTGTGCCAGTATATTAATTAATAATTTATATTAATCATTTTAATAGTTACAAACATACATTTGTTATAAAGAACTAAATTTAGAATTAGTAACGAAATATACAACAATAATAAATAGAATCCATTGGAAATCAAATCTACTAAATAATATATGGTCTGGTTCTTTTGAAACGGTAAGAATTTCTTGAAGAATGTTCGTATATAATAGTTAAAACATCTATTTTCCTTGTAAGCGAGTGAACAAATAATCCTTATAGCTTAACTTTGTTTCATTCAATTCCATAATTCCTTATCATATTACTTACACAGCTTTACTGAACTAAAATCTTCAGGGGTTCAGGAACGGTGAAATCCATTACTATCAGGTAAACAATTTATTTTTGTGAAAGCCTTTAATATAATCAAAATACAATGGAAAATTATGGGTCACTATACTGTATAATCTAAATCTTACAAAAACGAAACGGTGTCAATATTTGTTTAACAGGAATAGAAACATTATTACTTGGCTCACATCAAGTTGTAATTGTACGTCTATTAGGGCGATCTCCTAAAATAAGTCCGGTCTATAAATACTAGGTTGTATCGTCAACTTAACATCTACGGTTTCATCGCTTCTTACTTAAAAGTATCACTACTTTTAATTCGTACGATTATAGCCATAGAAATTAATATGAATTATATGACCAGCAGAAATTAAAGGATTTGTAATAAAAATCAGCCAGTTGAAAATGTGTTGATAAAATTAATATTGTATTTTAAAGGTTATTCGGCCTAGCTGTGTTCAGTTATTACAGCTCGAACATGAGTTTGCTCGACCTGAGACGTAAAACCCTCTTACAAAAGGTTGGCGTGAAGTACTCTTCAAAGATTGCATTTCATCTGATGCCATCTCCTTATTCCCACCCATTACTCTTCTTCAACAATCAAGGCTGGCAACGAAACCGCAACGTCAAGGATGTCTGTGGGCGACGGTGACTACTTCCCATCAGGTAGACCGTCTGCTCGATAGCCGCCTTTCTCATAAAAAAACAATATCGTCGAGCTATTTGGTTTTTCTCATTAAATTGTGATACAAGGTACATGTCAGTAAGTTTTACTTTTCAAAGACAAGGACGTGTTGCTACTTTACAGTTGACCCGGCTTAGGAGTTTGCCCCAACAACTCGACTAACTTCCTAAGAATTACTGCAAGTAAATGCAAATCATGGCACTGCAATGTAAATTGCAGTGAGCTAAGTGATAAACTAACTGTGAAGTAATTGCGTGAATCCTGTTACGAAAATATTAAATCATCCAATAATTGCTTTTACTGAATATAGTCTGGTGACATTTAGTACAAAAAGTTGCAAATATGCAAGAATTTTGTAATTTTGTAGGAAAAAAACTGAGAACGCATTAACAATACAGAAGAAAAGTAAAGCAAAAGTTTTTCTAAAAAAAAACGTAGAGGTGATGTTTACAAAATGTTGTCAAGAAATTATTGTTGTTTGTTGTTATTTAAACTTGTCACAAAAATACAGCAGATCTGACTAGTTGTTTGGGGTAAGTTGTTGAATATTCATAAATATCTCCTCACTAGAAAATTATATAATTTTTATATTGGCCATTTTGTATAAGTCGTATTGCGTTGTTGTTCAGGAGTAAAAAATAGTCATAATCTACATAAATATAGTTTGTAATATACAAGCTAAACAAACTGAATCATTTGATACAAGAAGAGATCTTTCATTTATGTTTTATGTTAGCTATAACAATATATTGTTTATTTATGTTTTCGAATTCTTAATGTTGTTATGTGTCTTCTAACATAAATATTTCCAATGTAAAGGAATCTTGGAAAACTTATCTATAATCTTTATGTTTTTCAATATTTGTATAAAAAAGAAAAAAATAAGAAAGTAATTACAATCTCATTATTTGAAACATAATAAGATCTAAGACTTGCGGGAGTAATCATTTAAATATTCACCAGTGAATTACTATCAATATTTAAGGAGAATACTCGGTACATGATTCTCATTCGAATTATGTAAAAAAATAGGTACTTAATTTTTGACTAAATTTCCGTATAAATAAATAAAGTGTGGACACGTTCCAAGTGTTCCAAGTGTGGACGCATGCGGCGGCGTGCTGATACAACACAACGCCGCCGCACGCGCGTGTGTGTGTGTGTATATACCTAATCTGTAGGGTGTTCACACGATGCGTAATTAATTACATAACTTTTGGTTAAGTTTACTTAGAAGTATATTAATATTTATGTTATATTAATTTCTATTTTGTCTTATATGATCGTCAAATATCACGTCCTCAAATATCGATAGTAATTCACCAGTCACCCTGTATATATTTTTTAATAGTTAATATATTATTTGATACACACAATAATTACATATTTTCTTTATAATAACATAAATACTACAAAGAATACGTAAGTTCAATAAATCACAATCACAATGCAGAAGATCACAATGCATAAAGGTATTATAATAAGTGAAGATTAGCAACGACGTTACTACATATATTCCTACCATTAAATGTAAAAATCTATCTCGAATCTTCAATGTGTATATGAAGACATCTATTACTTATCGGGGCTATTGCACTTTATTATCACAATAGATTTCGTCCGCAGATTCACTCACGTTCATCGCAATTGAGACATAAAATACTCTACTCTAAATATTATTCACAAAGACTGCTAATAATTCTGACTTAGAGTAACCATCTCCATATTGTGATTCGTTCTGTCTAATTTAATATTTCTCTTAACATTATATTATAAACAAATTATAACGTAAATGTTGCATGACCTAAATTCTTATCTTATTATTAAATTTACTTCGTAACTTATATTTTCACTTATTCTTAATTAAACTTACACGAGTTCGCTATATTCTTTGCTTAATTTAATTTTGCGTGTATACATACAAACGCTTCCAGTATATAAATACTTCTCGAAAATGCAATAAAAACTAATTTTAATGAGCTACTTAACTTCCTATTAAGTCACCATATAGATAATAAAATGGGTACAATAAATAAACTGAAAGTAAACCTTTGCGCTTATAGGAACAATCAGGTATTAATATCAGAATTCCTTTATTCAAATCATTTCTTTACATGGAAAATTAACAACAAAGTACTTATCAAATCAAAATTTCATTATTATAAAATATAAAACGATATTAAAACTTTCAAATACGATTCATGTTTACACAGAGTTGTTGAATTCAGCAAAATAACTAAAAATACAATAACCACGAGAAAAATTTTGCTTACCCCCGGTTATCAAATGCAGAAATCTTTTCAGAATTTAATAAGATTGGCACTTTTGAATGAACTCTTAGTGTGGAATTGCTTCTTAGAAGTTTAAGTAGCAACATATTTCAAAAAACTTAGTAGAGCACAGTGATTTAATATTGTTCTCGAGCCTACGAGAGAAAAGTTTACCTGGAAACCATCATAAAGCGAGGAACTGTGATGGAATAAATACTTTTCGTCTCTATTTTATTAGTTCAAACGTTAGTATCAGCTACTACTTTGACATTGCTTAAGTTTAATATATTTCTCTCGTAAGTTTTTAGCGGATGATATATCAAATTCATTCGATTTAGCGTTTCACCTATCATTTGTTGATAGCCAGGCAAATAAACTCATAAAAAGTTACATCAATATTTAGAATATCTATTGCTGCACCTTGTGCATGATTTAAAACAATAAAAATACTGTTATAAATGCTAATAATAATAATTAATCAAAAAATAAATTGAAGTATCAGTCTCCTTAAAGTCGCATTTAAAAAACGATCTTTTTCTTCATTGCCTAAAACAAATGACTTCGTTATTATAATTACAATATATTACAAATGAAAAAAACATTAATATACTTTTTATATTTAATATTTCATAAAAATTATATTTCATAACTTGTACATATAAAACATATTATGTAAATGAAAACTAATACTTAATCTAAAGTTTAAGTATACAACACAATGAAATTTAACATTTTAATGAAAGCTGGGAATGAAAATATGTTGGTCTCAACAACAAGCATCATTACATCTTGAGATGTTTCATATTACTTGTTATACTTCTAACTTCGCTACCTCGTAAGCAAAAGTCTGAAAAGATTAATTGGATCAAAAAGTTTGATTTTAGTTACTTATAAGAATAAAGAAAATTAGTCCTCACGTTGGTTACTCATAGTTGAAAACTTAATATTTCAAAAAAGAAATGTAAGCATTATTTCAAATGTAAATAAGGGTCAAAAGTAAATAACGTATTACCTACTTCGTTCAGCCGAGGAGACATTCCTGTTTTAGTCAATTTATGAATCGTCACGAACATTTAAATATTCTCTTGGGAAAACTTAAATTAATTCACATGTACTTAGGTATGTATAATAACATCTAACTAATTATTCCATACGTCAGGAGAATAAATCTTTTAATAGATTTATTCACTAAGAAATCAGATATAGTATAGATCATATTTGATGTTTGTAAAAAACACGATGAATCACAGCGAAAGACGAGCTCTCAACAAAGTCACTTTGAAATTATTGCACCATCTTTCCGTAACTAAAGAACATAAATTATAAAAGATAACTCCTTCAAATGAAATACCTCAAAATAAATATGAAAAATAATCATCCTATGGAACAAAGTTTAAAACTTTGACTGCAGTGGAAACTTTACGAGTTTCCTTGGAGCGATTTCCTTTTCTTGTGCTTTAAATTAAATATATTCTCATCCTTTGGGGAGACCTATGTCCAGCAGTGTCTACGTCTCTACGTCTTTTGGCTCATGATGATTATATTCTCTACTTAATGAGATCTAAGAGTTTCGCGAGTGTTCAGTTAAATGAAACTAATAGTTTTCGGATTACAACACGTATTTTATTATTTTTAAAGCTACATACTCCAGACGTTTTTGTTAGGTACTTTCAGCAATCGTGATCACGCGCAGACGAGATGTGAATGTCTGTCAGTTGTTTTTTGTTATTTATCATCTGCATATAATACTTTGATGTTTGATCTTTATATATGCCTTAACTACCGATTTCCTTTTCAAATCAACCAAGTTTTAATTACTTTCTTTACTATGGGGTCAACTACATTGGGACTTAACTTTTGTTTTTGATTCGTGAATTTATTATGAAATTCTTATATTTACTCAAGGCTTAAGAGTTTAAACCCTGTTATTGTAAATATTTATAAAGAAATATCAAAAACTATCATTACATCGATTGAAAGGACTACTTTTAGGTTCTAACTAATCAAATAAATTTTATTATACTGAGTAGAAAAGAAGCTACAGCTTTAGGTTAAAATATTTAAATAAATAAATATTGTTAACACCACTAATCACTATCATAATTAACTGTGGAAAACAAATAAACATTACATTAAATTAATAGTACCTATATTCCTCTTAATAATTACAAGAAATGTTATGATAAGAATTAAAATAAATATTTAAGTGTCGCAATTTATTATTAGAAACATGACTATGTTCTCTGACCAATATTATAAAAGACTTGCAGATATATCTGTAAAGTTCCAAATAGAAAATTTTACGCGTAGTTTTTGCCCTTGGAACTTCAACTACACTGCAAATGTAATTTGATAAACCAAAGAAAGTAGAAAAGCACTTTTTTTATTTTGTTTTTATGACAAATAAAAATTCATATTTAATTATAATTTGCTGATAATAGAGACCATTTTTTTTTTTCGATATATAGAGGCAGAAACGTGCCACTTAAACACATAGAATCATGTGATGAAAGAAGAGGTGTCCTTAAAAGATTTAAAAGAAAAAATACTTACTTTCTTGTCTTATTTTAAAAATCATAATCGACACTGATTTCCGAATATCTTATATCCCAGGCCAATATCAAAGCCAATTTAATGATAACATATAATTTATATCCCTAATAGCCACTATATAATTTAATCTCCAAATGGTATGAAGGCTTATATGAATTCTAAATTGTTATTGCAGAATCCTATTATGTAAATTAATTGTTTATATATTTTAAGAGACTAGTACGTGTATCTTGATTGTTAACAACATACATACATTAAGTTTGTAAGCCTTTCTTTACTTGAGTATTAGATTTATGCAATTTTTCATCTGATATTTTTTAACTTTTTTGATTTAATTTCGTAATATGAATAATCTCATGGCATATCTTTCTCTTTTCAATTACAATACTTTTTAATGTCAAAAAATGCCAATGACGTAACTAAGTATTATAAATTCTTCAATGTGTAAATCTGTGTTTAAGGTTTAACTTATATAAATGACAGTAACTTACTATCAGTCTTACAGTGTGTTTATTGTAACAATAGCCTCTGTTTTTAAATTCACTAGCATTGAATGAGATTTCAGACTTTCAAGAGTATTCATGGAAATGAAACTAATATTTATCGAATTACTACGCATATTTTATTATTAAAAAAACTACATACTCCTGACGATTTTGCTACTTTGCCATAAAAATATAAATTTCATTTAAACGAATACTCGCGAAAGTCTTCACTCGCATTGAACTTAAATCAATTTTATGTTTTCTCTCAAACATTGCCCGAATACATATCACAATTAACTCCTTTCCGCATTATAACAAGCACCGATATATACCTTGAAATAAAAATTTAATAACAAATTTTAATAAGGATCAAACTAAGGTACATATTATTAAGATCTTAAGTATCTAAAACGACATAAAATGCAAATTTTTCATACTTCTACTTTGACATGCTACCACGAAACGAATACAATAAAATACAATACTTTTACAATGTATATTCACGTATAAGTTTGTCAAATGAATTCATTTCAATTGTTTTCTATAATTCATATTTTTTTTCTTTTTTTCACATAGACTAAAAGTAATTCCCGCATGAAATATCTATCTCCACGCTGTGTTTAATTTCTTCTTATATAATATTTCTTAAAAAATTCCATTCCAAACAATTTTTTAACATTGACATTTCTTAATAAGTTTTCCAATGTGCTTATATAATCAGCATGCTTATACCAGTTAGATTTTCTTCTGGCAGAATCTAATATTGTCATATTCTGTATAATACTTATAAATTGAAATATACGCTAAGCGTTTACAAGAAAACCTCTCCTGAAGTCAAAACTTTGAAGAAACTAAAATCAAATGGTTGATTTCATATTAAGTTTGGCAAAGCTATATAAATATATACATATGTATTGAAGAAAGCAATACACAAAAACTGATGAAAATTTTACTTTTATCCATAGGAACGTGTTTGTTAAATGTAACACTTTTGAGATATGATGTTAGTGTTAATACAATACACTATATATACAATAGGGAGTTGACGTAATCTCAAGCTTTAAATAATTCTGTAATTAAGACTCAAGCCATTCTATTCAAATACGGCAAAAAAGAACTACAACTTTTAACACCTTCAATATAATGCAAGACAAAACAATATTAAATTACTAATACAATGAGCTCTAAGACATAATATACTAAAACAGAATAAACACAATAATGTAGTTAATACGATAAAAGAAATATTATTTAACTATTCAGCGGTTACTGAAAGCATAAACGTTCTCGAAATTGCAAAACTGGGAGTTTTGAAAAGACTATGAATATGGAATTGTTTGTTAAAAGCTTAAGTTGCATCATATTTCAAGAATCTAAGAAAGTGATTTAGTATTGTTCAAAGATCCATGAGACTGAAGTAAGCTAAAAAACCATCATAATGTTAGTTACAACGATGTAATAAATAATTCTCAACGGTTTACCTCACAGTTGTTAGTTTAAACGACAGTTTACGCTACTGCTTTTGACGTTACTGCAACCTTAGTTTAATTTATGTCTCTATTATAGTCTCCAATAGGATCCTGATATGATAGATTATTCGAAAAGAAAAATGTGGATACTTTTATTTAATACACAAATTTTGGATTGGGCTCGATATCAAACTTAAAAAGATTCAGCAATTTAGTTATGAAACTTTAAGGTTACTTTTAGACTCGAAATTCACGACTCGAATCTTGAACATTTTTTTTATATCTCAAAAGATTTCTGTTAGATGAAATGTAAAGATTCCTAATATTTGATAGAAAAGTATTCGATGTATATATGGTACACATGGTGAATGTGTACTATTTAAAGTGTCATAGTCTAATACAGATTAATTAGTAATTTAAAATATTTGTATAAATGAAACACAAAAACTGCAAAATATTTTAAAATAACAAAAATAATACAAGAATTTTACAACTGTGACGTGTGTTTGTGAATTAATTTATGTAAACATGTGCTTATGATAACATTCAATTGAATTTACTAAATCTTTCGTTACTAAAGCCTTAAATAAATTAAGCAATACTTTGAGAATAAAAAGAGTCCTAAATTCAGCGAGTACGAAATAAAAATGTTAAATATACAAGATTTTATTCAAATACTTTAACCAGAACATCAAATATTTATAATATATTTAAGGCTCAACGTTTTCTAAATTATTCATTTTTCAATTTGTAGAAACCAAAGATAGATTGCAGTTACAAGTGATTTACGAATAGTTTCAGAACGTAGTTTTAAAACATTCTCTCAGGAATCCTTAAACAAATATGACATATTAAACAACACAATATTCACAACTAAGTATGTTTCTCAGTTCAATAGAGAAGTATATCGCAGTATTTCAACGTTATATGAAGAAAATTAGTAATAGCAAATAACCAATACCACAAATATTACAAATGAGATAACTCGTCTTTTTGTCAGATGAATTTGTATCAAGATAAATGTAAATAACAACATTGACATAATTGAACATCACACTGAAGGATCAACTTGGTTTTTAAAATAAATAACAACGAATTACTTCCATATTATTGTATATAATATCAAACTTAAATATCGACTGTATAGTTTAATACATGGTCATTAATTGACTACTCATCAAACGTCAGAGAGACTTGCAACTCATAAAATGACAAGTGACACTTCTGACATTCAACGTTACAGAATATATTCCTGTCGGATATAGCATACATGAAATAATTGATTCTTACAACACACTTGTATACACACGCCAATCAAACTATACATTCAATATGTATACAGCTAAATGACTCATTTTACTCGACGACTTATATGTCATTAGGATCAAATTTTTGGTGATTGTAGGAACATTACATGCATATAATAATATTGGCATGTGTATTAACTTCCAAATATATATACATTAATATTTTTATATCATTGAATTATTTTTTGATTGTGAGTATACTATTAACAGGAGGAGGCAGAAGAATTGAAAATGAACAAGAAAGAGTCAAACATTCTCGCCTACTCGTTTTGTTATGGCCTTTTTGTCACTTCAAAATATACAATCAATCTGTAGTCAATATTTTAATTTTCAATATTTTTTTATTATAAGCTTTTATCTCTGACATGACTTTACAAAGCACGTTTTCATTTTGAAATGCTTGTATTGAAAAGAAACAGGACTGTATAAATAATTAATTGAAGACTTTCAAAATCTATACGGCCACTTATTTTATAAAAGCCACTTATATTTATTATACTCTAATACGGAACAATTCATAATATTAAATGCTACTAAATAAAAAGAATATATTGTTAAACATATTATTGAAAACTCAACGAAGACTTGAATGAATACTGCGAAAGTCTTAAATCTCATTAAGTGAGGACTATTAACTATCAAGTTTGAGAAACTAGGGTGAGTAGTAAATTGTAGAGCATTTTCACGCAGTAATTACAGATTTTCATGGCATTTAGTGAAGCAGTGCCAGTTTTTTACTAAATATTCCCACATACATTATATTTTAAAGTACCAGTTACATATGGTTCTTGTGTAAGTGAAGGTGCCACAAAATCTTATCAGACTTATCATTTTTAATCAAATGCCAAAATTTCTTAAAGCTCTTGGATGTCCATGAATGGTTATATTTAATTTAGATTGAATAGTTTTCTTGTTACTCTTGCAGTTAATAAGATAGAATATTAAAGTATGAACCACTCACATAAAATATATTATGATTCAAATATACAATTTAATATTTAAAGTATACAACAATAGCGTCAATATTTAGTTAAAGTTATATCATCGTTGTTTGCGTTACATCAGATTGTAATTTAATATAACACAGGCAACGATCTGCCTCATAGTGTCATATTTTATATAAAAAACCCTCCAATCATCAAGTACCTCAGATGATGGAATAATATTAATATGAAAACATTTTAAGGTACTCGTTTATCATGGTTCTTAAAGGTTTACCGATCAATAATTATAAGAGTCCCTACTTGTATAAAAATAGACGTACGAAAGCTTCTGAGGTCTGCTGGTAGGACAACTGGTTATTAAGACATATTAAAAGTTTTGAAATGCAAAACAATTGGTTAAAAAGTATCTATAAACTGGTTCACATAATGAGATCTAATAATTTCGCGAGTATTCATTTATCTATAAACTTGCAACATAGAATAGGATTATGATTTTTTAAGCCAAATTTGAGGCTGGCGGTAAATTTCAAAATATCTTCTATATTTTTTGTAAAATGATTCTGCTTACATTATCGAAAAAACTTGTCATTATAAACCGTCACAAGAAACTCAAAGAGTCGATAATACAAAACAGATTTTGCGGTCATTAAGAAAAAAGTTGAGCTAATTTTTTCGATAACTTTCTTAATTTTGACAATGAGCTAGTAAGAAAAATTAATAACTTTTTTATATAATTTCACGTTATCTATAAAGAAAATACTTGTTGGTATATTTTTACAAAACCTTTAAGAAAATTTAACTTTAAAGGCACCCTTGCATTATTAAAATATAGTATTTGTGAAGCAAGGTGAATAAATGAGCTAAACTAGTGCTCTTCAAATATATCCTTCATTTTAGTGTTGTTTGTATGCGAAACACAATAAAAACATTTATTTACATATTGACTTTATAAGTAAAATATTGTACAGGAACATTTAGATGCAAAGAACATTTTAATTTCAATAGTCATACACATTTTGTAATGAGTAAAAGTGTTTTAATTTATTTAAATAAAACGTATACAAAGAACTTGAAATGAAACGAACGTGACCTTGGTATTTTATATTCATCTATGTTTTGGTAACTCCTAAGAGTTTGGTAAGAGTTTTTCTGGCAGCTCTTTTGGCGATGTTCCAATAAATAACCCAAAGGTGACTGTAGTCGTTGTACTTTTGTTAACAAATAATATATTAAACCCTAAAGTTGTTATTCCATATCCATAAACGAAATTTTCAATTACACTTATTCACAAATTAAAATTTCTAAATGCATGAAATCCCCTTTTAAGGAAGATTAAAAACGTCTTCAATTTGAACCACAATCAGGTTCTACATTTTAATCATCTTAATATAACTTCTATACTTAATGATAATAGTCTGATAAGATTAATAAAATAAAATGAAAGGTCTTCAAATTCTCCCTTCACGATAAAATGTGTTTATTTGTATGTTAATATATGTTTGTTCTATGTTAATATATTTAATAACTATACTCACATTCATCTGAATCTAATTTGTTTTACCTTTTCAGTATGATAAACTCCCTTTTCTTTTATATGTAAAGCAAATTTGATTTAAATGCGTCCAAAGAGGAAAGGATTCAGTATAAAAGTTTAAATAGCATTTGTTCCGAAACCATCATATT
The DNA here is from genome assembly GCA_916720795.1 of Danaus chrysippus. Lineage (NCBI taxonomy): Eukaryota > Metazoa > Arthropoda > Insecta > Lepidoptera > Nymphalidae > Danaus > Danaus chrysippus. The sequence continues at coordinate 1,978,285 of CAKASE010000047.1, read as the reverse complement.
ATATAACAACCCAACCAGGATTTAAACCTTTCATCTGTCACACCCCAAGCCTGAATCAATACCACGGGTCCAAAAACATAAATTATCAGGACCCAGAGTTCTTTAGTGTAACGTTAAAAAATCTTCAAATAAATAAAAAGATTAACGCAAGTATTTCATTTCAAACATGTATTATATTAAACTTGAATATTTAAAAGGGCATAACTGGAATTGGATATCTTTAATTTTTTTTTCAAATATACATATATTAAAAATCAAGCATAGTTTACATAACATATACCTGACATTAATGTTTAAAAATGTAAGTATTCATACACAATTTAAATTATTCCCTCGGGAAAATTTAAACCGATTTATGTGTACTTACAAAAAAATAATATCTCCGCAGTGTCATAAAATTTTCAAAGAAAGCTTTTTTAGCAATTTGATGCCAAATTTAAATACAACTAAAATAAAAATAATAAACATATCATTAATTAAATAATCCCTTCTTCATAAAGTGTTTGTATTGTTTTTTGAGTTTTACATTTTACTTGTAAATGAAAAAGTTTGTATGAATGTCTCCGACTATCGCTATTAGAAGGAAAACTAAAAATATATCAATTCTTTATTTAATTAAAGGAATGGTTAATAATATCCTTACCGGTAGACACACTACGAATATATACGTAAGTATGTATATCGTTTGAGCAATTTTACTGACCAAACTATAAGGAAAACTTAAATGTATCCAAAAGTTCTTACCCATCTACTTTGAAGCCATCAGACGAATAATTTTAATACATGTGTTTATTTTCATGTACATAATTATTATTATAAAATTCTTAACATATTACAATAAACCTCTCATCTATCCACTGATCATAAGCAGCAAAAGGCAGAAGGAACAAAAATAATGTCAATCCATGAAAGGTTGTGACAAATGCTCGGGAGCTGCAGTCAAGATCTTTTATTTTTTTGTTAAGTATTTTCTTTTGTAATCTTAGTCTCGGAGAATGCTTGATAAACCACCTCTTACCCACGTTGTAGTGTTTGAATATAAAAAGAAAAGGTCTAATCATATGATGAAAGACTTTTGAAGTAAATGTGGCTTAGGTACTTGTAGCCAAAAATTTAAATATATTTATTAAACGGAAAAATAAAAAACTTATCACATACATAATGAGTGTAAGTGACATTTCTATATACATATGTAGTATAATTTTTGGTACGATCATTTAGAATATATTTTTAGGTGGAAACAACATAAATATTTATACATATATTGCGTCAATATCTTTTGTTCCAGTATATTAATTAATAATTTATATTAATCATTTTAATAGTTACAATAAAACATGTTGTTATAAAGAACTAAATTTAGAGTTAGTAACGAAATATACAACAATAATAAATAGAATCCATAGGAAATCAAATCTACTAAGTAATACATGGTCTGGTTCTTTTGAAACGGTACGAATTTCTTGAGGAATGTTCGTATATAGTTAAAACATATATGTTTTATATGTTTTGCTTTGCGTGTTGCTACTTTACAGTTGACCCGGCTTTTGAGTTTGCCCCAACAACTCGACTAACTTCCTAAGAATCATTGCAAGTAAATGCAAATCATGGCACTGCAATGAAAATTGCAGTGAACTAAGTAATAAACTAACTGTGAAGTAATTTCGTGAAGCCTGTTACGAAAATATTAAATCACCCAATAATTGCTTTTACAGAATATAGTCTGGTGATATTTAGTATAAAAAGTTGCAAATATGCAAGAATTTAGTAAATTTGAAGGAAAAAACTTAGAACGCATTAACCATACAGAAGAAAAGGAATGCAAATGTTTTTCTGAAAAATAACGTAGAGGTGATGTTTACAAAAGGCTAACAAACTTTCGACTGAGTTGCGAACAATAAAGGTTTATTTTGTTTTGACAAAATGTTGTCAAGAAATTATTGTTGTTTGTTGTTATAAATTGGTCACAAAAATAGAGCAGATCTCACTACTTGTTTGGGTTAAGTTGTGGAAATTCCATAAATATCTTCTCTCTATAAAATTATATAATTTTTATATAAGTCGTATTGGATTATTATTAACATACAAGGAAATATATTTCTTTTTCAGCAGTAAAAAATAGTCATATACTATAGAAATATCGTTTGTAATATAAATATACAGCCCAAACAAACTGAATCATTTGATACAAGTAGAGATCTTTCATTTTTGTTTTATGTTAGCTATAACAAATATATTGTTTAATCTATGTTTCGGATTCTTAATGTTGTTATTTGTCTTTCAACATAAATATTACCAAAGTAAAAGAACCTTGGAAAATTTATCTATAATCGATAGTGCTTACCGTTTGTTTCTTATTTATTGTCAAAAAGAAGGGCCTTTTAGTAATTCTTCATATTTACCTTTCCCTAATAGGAGCTATATAATTAAAAGTATATTAAAGGTAGAGATATAAAGTAATAAAAAATAAATAATAAAAAAAATGAATAAATTTATAAATGGATGAGTGAATTAATTAATTATTTATCTCCAAAATTGTATAGATGTTTATATGATTGCTTAATTGTTATTGTAGGAATCCCTTATGTTAATTCATTGTTTTCCTATTTGAATAGAATAAAATCTTTTTCTTGATACTTAAATACATTTTTATAAGCCTTTTATGCTTAACCATTAAATTTAAAAAAAATATTAAACCACATTTTATTTTATATCTATGAAAATTTTATTTCGAACTATGACTCATCTCATACTCTTTTCCATGCCATTTCTGTTCTAATAAGAGAAGGTTAGCAAAGACGTTACTAAATTCCCACCGTAAAAGGTAAAAATCTATCCCGAATGTTAAATGTGTATTATGTATTATGTAGACAGCTTCTTATCAGGATCATTGTACTTTATTATCACAATAGATTTCGTCCGCAGACTCACTCATGTTCATCTCAATTGAGACATAAAATACTCTACTCGAAATATTATTCACAAAGACTGATAATTAATTATTTCGACTTAGAGTAACCATCTCCATATTGTGGTTCGTTCTCTCTTATTTAATATTTCTCTTAACATTATATTATAAACAAATTATAACATAAATGTTGCATGACCTAAATTCTTATCTTAATAATTAATTTACTTCGTAACTTATATTTTCACTTATTCTTAATTAAACTTACACGAGTTCGTTTTATTTTTGGCTCAATTTAACTTTGCGTGTATCGATACATACAAACGCTTCCAGTATATAAATACTTCTGGAAAATGCAATAAAAACAAATTTTAATGAACTACTTAACTTCCTATTAAGCCACCATATAGATAATAAAAAGGGTACAATCAATAGATTGAAAGTAAGCTTTACCATTTAGACGAAATTTCTCGAATTAATATAAGAATTCCGTTATTAAAATCATTTCTTTACAAGGAATTTAAATAAAAAAAAGTACTTATCAAATAAAAATTTCATTATTAAAAATATTATATCATATTAAAACTTTTAAACACGATTCACGTTTACACAGGGATTATGTTGAATTCAGCAAAATAACCAAAAATACAATAAGCACAAGAAAAATTTGCTTACCCGCGGTTATCAAATGCAGAAATCTTTTCAGAATTGTAGCTAACACTGGCAGTTTTGAATGAACTCTTAGTATGGAATTGCTTCTTAGAAGTTTAAGTGGCAACATATTTCAAAAAACTTAGTAGAGCACAGTGATTTAATATTGTTCTCGAGCCTACGAGAGAAAAGTTTACCTGGAAACCATCATAAAGCGAGGAACTATGATGGAATAAATACTTTTCGTCTCTATTTTATTAGTTCAAACGTTAGTATAGGCTACCACTTTGACATTGCTTAAGTTTAAGTTTAATATATTTCTCTCATAAGTTTTTAGCAGATGATACATCAAATTCATTCGATTTAGCGTTTCACCTATCATTTGTTGATAGCCAGGCAAATAAACAAATAAAAAACTACATCAACATTTAGAATATCTATTGCTGCACCTTGTGCATGATTTAAAACATTAAAAATTCTGTAATAAATGTTAATAATAATAATTAATCAAAAAATAAATTGAAGTATCAGTCTCCTTAAAGTGGGGTGTAGTAACATTTAAAAACGATCTTTTTCTTCATTGCCTAATATGTACAAATGACTTCGTCATTATAATTACAATATATTACAGATGAAAAAAACATTAATATACTTTTTATATTTAATATTTCCTAAATATTATATTTCATAAATTTTATAAAACATATCATTTAAATGAAAACTAATACTTAATCTAAAGTTTAAGTATACAACACAATGAAATTTAACATTTTAATGAAAGCTGGGAATGAAAATATTTTGGGTCTCAACAACAAGCATCATTACATCTTGAGATGTTTCATATTACTTGTTATACTTCTAACTTTGCTACCTCGTAAGCAAAAGTCTGAAAAGATTAATTGGATCAAAAAGATTGATTTTAGTTACTTATAAAAATAAAGAAAATTAGTCCTCACATTGGTTACCCATAGTTGAAAACTTAATATTTCAAAAAAGAAATGTAAACGTTATTTCAAATGTAAATAAGGGTCAAAAGTAAATAACGTATTACCTACTTCTTCCAGCCAAATACATACATTCCCGTTTTAATAAATTTATGAATCGTCACGAAAATGTAAATATTCACTTGGGAAAACTTAAATTAATGCACATGTACTTAGGGATGTATAATACCACCTAACTAATTATTCCATACGTCAGGAGAATAAATCTTTTAATAGATTTGTACACTAAGAAATCAGATACAGTATAGATCATATTTGATGTTTGTAAAAAACACGATGAATCACAGAGAAAGACGAGCTCTCAACAAAGTCACTTTGAAATTATTGCACCATCTTTCCGTAACTAATGAACACAAGTTATAAAACATAACTCTTTCAAATAAAAAACCTCAAAATAAATATGGAAAATAATCATCCTATGAAACAAAGTTTTAAACTTTGACTGCAGTGGAAACTTTACGAGTTTCCTTTTAGAGATTTCCTTTTCTTGTGCTTTAAATTAAATACATTCTCTATTTAATGCGATCTAAGATTTTCGCGAGTGTTCAGTTAAATGAATCTTATAGTTTTCGGATTACTACATACACGTATTTTATAATTTTTAAAGCTACATACTCCAGACGTTTCGGTTAGGTACTTTTAGCAACGGTGATCACGGACAGACGAGATGTGAATGTCTGTCAGTTGGTTATGTTATTTATCATCTGCATATAACAGTGTGATGTTTGATCTCCATTTATAATATGTGATAAAGTACCGATTTCCTTTACAAGTCATGCACGTTTTGAATACTTTCTTTACTATGGAGTCAACTACATTGGGACTTAACTTTTGTTTTAGATTCATGAATTTCTTATGACTATCTAACATTTATTCAGACTTCACATGGGAAGGCTTAAGAGTTTAAACCCTGTTATAGTAAATATTTATAAAGAAATATCAAAAACTATCATTACATCGTTTGAAAGGACTACTTTTAGGTTCTAACTAATCAAATAAATTTTATTATACTGAGTAGAAAAGAAGCTTAAGGTTAAAAAATATTTAAATAAATAAATATTGTTAACACCACTAAACACTATCATAATTAACTGTGGAAAACAAATAAACATTACATTAAATTAAAAGTACCTATATTCCTCTTAATAATTACAAGAAATGTTATTATAAGAATTAAAATAAATATTTAAGTGTCTCAATTTATTATTAGAAACATGACAATGTTCTCTGACCAATATTATAAAAGACTTGCAAATATATCTGTCATTGCAAATATTAAAATAGACAATTTTACGCATAGTTTTTGCCCTTGGAACTTCAACTACACTGCAAATGTAATTTGATAAACCAAAGAAAGTAGAAAAGCACTTTTATTTTTTATTTTTTTGTTTTTATGAAAAATAAAAATTCATATTTAATTATAATTTGCTGATAATAGAGACCATTTTTTTTTTCGAAATATAGTGGCAGAAACGTGCCACTTAAACACATAGAATCATGTGATGAAAGAAGAGGTGTCCTTACAAGATTTAAAAGAAAAAATACTTACTTTCTTGTCTTATTTTAAAATTCATAATCGACAGTGATTTCCGAATATCTTATATCACAGGCCAATATCAAAGCCAATTTAGTAATAACATATAATTTATATCCTTAAAAGCCACTATATAATTTAATTTCCCAAATGGTATGAAGGCTTATATGAATGCTAAATTGTTATTGCAAAATCCCATTATGTAAATTAATTGTTTATATATTTTAAGAGGCTAGTACTTTTTTTTTATGTCAAAGGTGGCAAACGAGCGGACGGTCCACTTGATGGAAGGTGGTTACCGTCGCCCATGGACATCCGTAACATTTTGTTGCGGATGCGTTGCCAACCTTGTTTTTTGGGAATAGGGAGGGGTGGGAATAAGGAAATGAAAGGAAAGGGTAGGAATAGGGAAAGGGCAACCGGCTCTCTCACTCATCAGACGAAACGCAGCCAATAAAGGCTACTTCACGCCGATCTCCTGTGAGAGGGTGGTACTTCCCCGGTCGAGCCAGCCCATGTTCGAGCTGTAGTAACAGCTAGGCTCTACCACCTATAAAACGTGTACGTGTATCTTGATTGTTAACAACATACATTCATTAAGTTTGTAAGCCTTTCTTTACTTGAGTATTAGATTTATGCAATTTTTCATCTGATATTTTTTAACTTTTTTGATTTAATTTCGTAATATGAATAATCTTATTCCATATCTTTCTCTTTTCAATTACAATACTTTTTAATATCAAAAAATGCCAATGACGTAACTTAATATTATAAATTCTTCAATGTGTAAATCTGTGTTTAAGGTTTAACTTATATAAATGACAGTAACTTACTATCAGTCTTACAATGTGTTTATTGTAACAATAGCCTCTGTTTTCAAATTCACTAGCATTGAATGAGATTTTAGACTTTCAAGAGTATTCATTGAAATGAAACTAATATTTATCGAATTACTACGCATATTTTATTATTAAAAAAACTACATACTCCTGACGATTTTGCTACTTTGCTGTAAAAATATAAATTTCATTTAAACGAATACTCGCGATAGTCTTCACTCGCATTGAATTTCAATCAATTTTATGTTTTCTCCCAAACATTGCCCGAATACATATCACATTAAACTTCCTTCCGTATTATAACAAGCACCAATATATACCTTGAAATAAAAATTTAATAACAAATTTTATTAAGGATCAAGACTAAGGTACATGTTATAAAGATCTTAAGTATCTATAACGACATAAAATGCAAATTTTTCATACTTCTACATTGACATACTACCACAAAACAAATAGAATAAAATACAATACTTTTACCATCTAGATTCATAAATAAGTTTGTGGAATGATTTTATTTCATTTCTTACATAATTGCCTTCTACAATTAATTTTTTTTATTATTATTATTATTTTACACGGACTAAAAATTATCCCTAACTGAAATATACGTCTCTATACTCTGTTTAATTTCTTCTTATATAATATATCGGGTATTGTGGCGCGAATTGGGAGAGGGCTATGTCCAGCAGTGGATCAAAATTGGCTAAATGATGATAATATTCCTCAAAAAAATCCATTGCAACCTAAGTTTTACACTGATACTTCTTAATGTTTTCCAATGTGTTCATATAATTATAATTCGCATTTAGGCTTGCACCAGTTAGACTTTCTTGTAACAGAATCTGATATTGCCACATTCTATACAATATTTATATATTGATAAACTGTATACGTAGTGTTTACAAGAAAATCTCTCCTGTATGCAAAACTTTGAAGAAACTGACATGAACCTTTTGATTTTATATTTAGTTTTGGAAAGCAATGGAAATGTATATAGTAGAAAGCAGTAAATAAAAACTGATGAAAATTTTACTTTCATCAATGGGAAAGTGATTATCATTTAAATGTCACACTTTTGAAAATCTGTGGTACCACCACACACCACTCAACTTAATTTGAAGCCCTTAAATAATTCTGTAATTGATACTCAAGCCATTCTATTTAAATGATACCTTTTGAAATATGAATCCGACACAAAAATCTACAATTTTTAACACCTTCAATATTATGCAAGACAAAAGAATATTAAATTAGTGATGAACCGTGTTCTAAGCCATAATATACTTACACAGAATATACAGAATAATATAGTTAACACGATAAAACGAAGAATATTTAACTATTTAGCGGTTACTGAAAGCATGAACGTTATCGGAATTGCAAAACTGGGAGTTTTGAAAAGACTATGAATATGAAATTGTTTGTTAAAAGCTAAGTTGCATCATATTTCAAGCATCTACGGAAGAAAGTGATTTAGTATTGTTCAAAGACCCATGAGAATAAAGTAAGCTAAAAAACCCTTATAAAGTTAGTTACAACGATGTAATAAATAATTCTCAACGGTTTGCCTCACAGTTGTTAGTTTAAACGACAGTTTACGCTACTGCTTTTGACGTTACTGCAGCCTTAGTTTAATTTATATCTCTACTAGCTTTCCGCCCGCAGCTTCGCCGCGTGGAGTTCGGTTATATCGCGTTTCCAAGAGAACCTTTCAAAAGTCTGGGATAAAAACTATCCTATGTTCTTTCTCAAGGTCAACTCTATCTCTGTACCGAATTTCATTAAAATCAGTTCAGTGGTTTAGGCGTGAAAGCGTAGCAGACAGACAGACAGACAGACAGACAGACAGACAGACAGAGTTACTTTCGCATTTATAATATTAGTAGGGATTACAGTCACCAATAGGGTCCAGATAAGATGGATTATTCGAAAAGAAAAATGTCAATACTTTTATTTTCTAATCAAAATTTTGGTTTGGGCTCTATATCAAACTTAAAAAGATTCAGCAGTTTAGTTATGAAACTTTAAGGGTACTTTTAGACTCGAAACCCATGAATCCAATCTTGTACAATTTTTTTTATATCTGAAAAGATTTCTGTTCGATGAAATGTAAAGATTCTTAATATTTGATAGTAAAGTGTATTCGATGTATGTATTCACTACGTGTACTACGAGTAACAAAAATCTCATGGTCTAATACAGACTACTTAGTAACTTAATTTAATTGTTTAAATGAAACAGGAAACTGCAAATTGTTATAAAATAACAAAAATATTACGAGAATTTTACAATTGTTACGTTTGTTTGTGAATTTAATTTTATGTAAACATGTGCATATGACAACATTCATTCAATTATTATCTTCTTTGCATTTTCAATAACTATTTTCGTATGCTTTTTTTTTGTGACTTTCTATCAAACAAACTTGTTTCCAATCCGTCTGAAACTCAACGATATCCTGTTTACTTAATTTAAACTCTAAATCTTTCATAACTAAAGTCTAAAATCAATTAAGCAATACTTTGTAAAGAAAAAGAGTCCTAGATTCACCAAGTACGAAATAAATATACAAGATTTCGTTCAAATACTGTAATCAGAACATCAAATATTTATAATATTTTTAAAGGCTCAAAGTCTTCTAAATAATTCATTTCTCAATTTGTAGAAACAAAAGATAGATTGCAGTTACAGGTGATTAACGAATAGTTTCAGAACGTAGTTTTAAAACATTCTATCAGGAATCCTTGCACAAATATAATATATACAACAAAATACTCACAACTAAGTATGTTTATTAGTTCAATAGAGAAGTATATCGCGGTATTTGAACGTTATAAAAAGAAAATTATTAATAGCAAATAACTAATACCACAAATATTAGAAATGAGATAATTCGTCTTTGTATTATGATGAATTTGTATTAAGATAAATGTAAATAACAACATTGTCAATAAAACGTGGCTCTAAAGGCTATCCGATTTGGTTCACTAAGCCAATGATAAATCTGTTAAATGAAAAGTACAAGTTAAGGCTAAGGTATCGGAAATTTAAAAATCCGCGTGATCAAATTGAATTTGAACTTATCAGAGACCGTTGTAACAAACTGTATGATGAGTGCTATGCAAATTATAAAAGAAGTATCCAGGATGCTCTTATTAAAAATAGTAAGTCGTTCTGGAAGTTTTTTGATAAAAAATCCAAAAAAAATTCTATTCCGTCCATCATGCACCTTTAGAATGTAATAGCTGAGAGCGGCTCTGATATTGCAAATCTCTTCGCCAAACATTTTGCCTCTGTATATTCGGCTCAAATACGCGATCACCAAGACTCTCATACATCACAAAATACGTTTACAGTATATCGTCAATATACTGAAGTCGAAGTTTATAATGTTTTAAAAGATTTGGATGCGTCCAAGGGTGCTGGGCCTGACAACATTCCGCCGCTGTTTGCTAAACGTTGCGCTGCTCACTTATCTCGACCATTAGTGACAATCATCAATCAATCCCTTACTGATGGCAGATTTCCTCAACGATGGAAACAGGCTAGAATTTTACCAATTTACAAGAAAGGAGCGCAGGATGACATCAAAAATTATAGACCAATTTCTATTTTGTCTTGTTTTTCAAAAATATTTGAGACTCTAGTTTATTCCAGCGTTTATCCCACTATAAATAATACTTTAACACCCCACCAACATGGTTTCAGGAAAGGCTATTCAGTACAAACTAATTTACTTTCTTTTGTTACTGATATATCCCAATCGTTGGATGCAAGATGTGAAGTAGATGCCATTTATACAGACTTCAGCAGTGCTTTTGATAAAGTAGACCACATAATTTTGGTTAAAAAGTTAAAGTTAATTGGTTTTGATGGTGCCATTTTGAATTGGTTTAAGTCCTATCTGACCGCTCGTCCTCAAACAGTATCAATTAAAGGGTATGAATCAGCTGTATATTATGCTAAATCGGGAGTTCCTCAGGGTTCTCATTTGGGTCCACTGCTGTTTTTAGTATACATCAATGATATCACTCAATACATACGTCATTGCAAATATTCCCTCTTCGCCGATGATCTCAAAATATATCAGACAGTTAAATCTTGCTGTGACGTACAATCAATCCAAAATGATTTGAATAGTATTCAACATTGGTGTGCACTCAACAACATGAAATTAAACCCAAAAAAATGTTACCACATTCGTTTTACCAAATTAAAAATGAACGCTTATCCAGCTGAATACACAATTGATGGAGAATCTGTTGAACAAGTCGATGACGTTCGTGATCTGGGGATTATAATCGACCAGAAACTCACATTTATACCCCATATCGAAACCATAGTCAAGAAGGCATCACAAATGATCGGTTTCATAAAGAGAAACACAAAACCTTTTAACATTAAAACCAAGATCTCCCTGTATAACGCTCTTGTACGGAGTCTTCTTGAATACGCGTCCCAAGTATGGAACCCCACGTATACAGTCCAATCACAGAGGATAGAAAATTTACAACGTGCATTTACCAGATCTCTTGCCTTTAATTGTAGTGGAATATCTCACAGAACACCTTATGACACGCGTTTAAATTTTTTTAAAATGGAAACCTTATGTAAACGTCGGCAAATGCACGATTTAATTTTCCTATATAAAATTATTAACGGGGTAGTTAAGAGCGAGCACCTTCTGTCGTACATTGACATCTCAGTACCCAGGAGACCCCCCAGAAAGCCTATTTATCATATATTCTACACAGCGGCCTCTCGCACCAACATTGGCAAACACTGTCCCATAAATAGACTTTGTTCCGAATACAACAAAATATGCTCCAAAATCCCGCATTTGGACGTGTTTGCTGATGCCTTGCCCAAATTTAAAAACAAAATCCACCAAATAACACCATAGTTTGTCACATAGTTAATCACATTTTGTCACATGTTTTTATTTTAATGATTTATAGTTTTTTGTTTTTTTTGTAGTTATAGTATAGTTTTTTTTTTATTTTTTTAATGATTTATACTTTTTCTTGTAGTTTTGTATATTGTTATTTTATTATAAGGTAGACAATAAGTTTTATTTTTTTCTTTTTGTGAATGTTGTGTACGTCTCTAATTGTCACTGTTATCAGGTCCTAGATTTATCAATTTTATATGTTTGTTTATGTGTGTTAAATAACTGTGACGTTGATGTACCTTTAAATAAATAAATAAATAAACATTGACCCAATTGAACATCACACTGAAGGATCAACTCGGTTTTTTAAATAAATAACAACGGATTACTTCGATATAATTGTATATAATATCAAACTTTAATATCGACTCTATAGTTTAACACGTGGCCATAATTGACTGGTCATCAAATGTCAGAGTGACACTTGCAACTCTAAAAATGACAAGTGACACTTCTGACATTCAACGTTACAGAATATATTCGTGTAGGAAATAGCATACATTTAATAATTGATTCTTATAACACACCTGTAGACACACGCCAATCAAACTGTACATTCAATATTACTCGACGACTTCTACGTCATTAGGATCAAATTGTTGGTGACTGTAGGAACATTACATGCATATAATAATATTGGCATGTGTATTAACTAACTTCCAAATATATATACATTATTATTTTTATATCATTGAATTATTTTTTGATTGTGAGTATACTATTAGCAGGACGAGGCGGAAGAATTTATGAGAACAAAAAAGAGTCAAACATTCTCGCCTACTCGTTTTGTTAGGGCCTTCTTATTTATTAAATTTGAGGCTGGCGGTGAATTTCAAAATATCTTCTATCCTTTTGTAAAATGATTCTGCTTACATTATCGAAAAGACTTGTCATTATAAACGGTCACAAAAAACTCAAGAAGTCAATAATTACGAAACAGATTTGGTGATAATTATGAAGAAAGTTGAGCTAATTATATCGATAACTTGTCTTATTAACTTGCTAAATTTTGAAAATAAGCTAAAAAAAAAAATTATAACTTATTTTAATATAATGTCCAGTTACCTGTAAAGAAAATACTTGTTTGTATATTTTTACAAAACCTTTAAGAAAATTTAACTTTAAAGGCGCCCTTGCTTTATTAAAATATAGTGTTTGTGAAGCAAGGTGAATAAATGAGCTGAACTAGTGCTCTTCAAATATATTCCTTTGTAACATAAATATACAAACATAAATCCTTGTCATATTGAATAATGTGAAGAGAAGACGTTCTTCATTTTCATGTAAATTGTATGCGAAACACATTAAAAACATTTATTTACATATTGACTTTATTAAGTATTTTTCAGTATAACAAATATGTTTAATGGTAATGGTATATATATAATCATAAGTAAAATATTGTACAGGGACATTTAGATACAAGGAAAATTTTAATTTCAATAGTCATGTACATATTTTGTAACGATTAAAAGTGTTTCACTTTATTTACATAAAATGTATACAAAGAACTTGAAAAATTTAACGATCGTACCCGTGGTATTTTATACATATTAGTTTATGTTTTGGTAACTCCTAAGAGTTTTTCTTTGAGCTCTTTTGGCGATGCTCCAATAAATAACACGAAGGTGACTATTGTTCTTGTATTTTTGTAAACAAATAATATATTAAACCTTAAATTTCAATTCTACATTCGTAAATGAAAATTTCCACTGCACTAATTCACATATTTAAATATATTAATGTATGAAATCAGCTTTTATAAAAGAAAGATTTAAAAACGTGTTCAATTTTAACAACAATCACTTTCTTCATTTTAATCAGCTTAATATCACTTCTTTACTTAATGATAAAATGTAATGTTTGCTCTATGTGTATATATCCACTTAAGAATTATATTCACATTCATCCGAATCCTATTTGTTTTACCTTTTCAATATAATAAATTCCCTTTTCTTTTATATGTAAAGCAATTTTCTGTCTAAAAGTTTAAATAGCATCTGTTCCGGGTACAATCATATTAAATAACAACCCAACCAGGATTTCATCTGTCGCACCCCAAGCCTGAATCAATACCACGGGTCCAAAAACATAAATTATCAGGACCCAGAGTTTTTAAATCTAACTTTAAAAGAAATCCTCAAATAAAAAGATTAACGCAATTATTTCACTTGAAACAACTATTATATTAAACTTGAATATTTAAAAGGGCATAACTCGAATTACAAATCTTTAATTTTTATTTGAAACTAGAAGACCTGGCGAACTTCGTATCGCCCTATAATCAAGAAATATCTATTACGTTTTTTTATTTGTATTTTTGGAGTTTACCTGTAAATGGCTTAAATCTCCGTGTTTTGAAGTGCGACAGAATGCTTGACATATTAGTTACTTGTCAAATCTAATGTCAAAAAAAGCGTTTGTATGGGAAATAGAAAAGGGCTGTTTTTATGGTTTTTCCAGTAATGAATCAATTTTTTTCGGCTTTTATACCTTCCCTGAACCTCCACGAACATTTCAAGACTAAGATAAGATAAATCCGTTCAGTCGTTCTCGAGTTTTAGCGAGACTAAGGAACAGCAATCCATTTTTATATATATAGAAGATATATATTAAAGATCAAGCACAATATAAGTTACATATAACTCTTTAATATTTAAAAATTTAAGTATTCATATGCAACTTAAAATATTCCCTCGTGAAAGCTTAAACCGATTTATGTGTACTTACAAAAAAATAATATCTCAGCAGTGTCATAAGATTTGCAAGGAAAGCATTTTCAGCAATTCGATGCCAAATTTAAATACAACTAAAATATAAAAAGATTAATACATCGTTTATTAAATATTCCTTCCTTATAAAGTTTTTTTTTTGTTTTTGATTTTAACCTTTTACTTGTTAATGCAAAAGTTTGTGTGAATATCTCCGACTTTCGCTATTAGAATGAAAACTAAAAATATATTAGTCCTTTATTCAACTAAAGGAATGATAGTTATATCCTTACCGGTAGACACACTACGAACATATAAGTGTATCGTTTGAGAAATTTTACTTATGAAACTATAAGAAAAACCTAATGATATCCAAAAATTCTTACCCAACTACTTCGAAGCTATCAGTCGTATTATTTTAATACATGTGTTTATTTTCATGAACATAATTATTTTTATAAATTTCTTTATATATAACAATACACCGCTCATCTATCCATAGATCATAAGCAGCAGAAGGCAGAAGGAACAAAGATAATGTCAATCCATGAAAGATTATGACAAATATTCGAGAGATGTAGTCAAGATCTTTTATTTTTTTTGTTCAGTATTTTCTTTTGTAATCTTAGTCTCGGATATTGTCTTTGAATATAAAAGAAAATAGTCTTATCATATAATTGAAGACTTTTAAAGTAAACGCGACTACCCTTTATCAAAAATACAAAATATTTATTAATTTCCCATATATAATGCATTAATATTTTATATATGTAACGGTATACATATATGTATTATTTTACTAGTTACAAACAAAAACGTTATTATAAAAAAAATTATTAAATAACGAAATTTAACAACAATAATAATTGTTAGAATGTATCGGAAGTCAAATCTACTCAGTAATATATGGTTTGGTTCTTTTGAAATGGTATGACTTTCTTAAGGAATTTTCGCATAAAATAGTTAAAGCATCTGTTTTCCTTGTAAGCGAGTGAACAAATAATCCTTATCGCTTAACTTCGTTTCATTCAATCCCATAATTCCTTATCATATTATTTACACAGCTTTCCTTGACTAAAATCTTCATTTGTTCATGGACGGTGAAATCCATTACTATCAGGTAAACAATTTATTTTTGTGAAAGCCTTTAATATAATAGAAATACAATGGAAAAGTATGGATTACTTGACTATAGAGTTTAGCTTCTACAGCGAAACGGTGTCAATACTTGCTAAACAGGAATAGAAACATTATTGCTTGGCTCACATCAAGTTGTAATTGTACATCTATTAAGGAGATCTTATAAAATAAGTCCGTTCTATAAATACTACTTTGCATTGTCAACTTAACATCTACGGTTTCATCGCTTGTTACTTAGAAGTATAAATTCTTTTAAGTCGTACGATTATGGCCATTGAAATCAATAGGAATTATACCATTAAAACATTTGTAATTAAAAACAGCCAATCGAAAACGTTGTGATAAAGTTAATATTTAACTTTAAAGGTAATAGAGCCTAGGTGTGTTCAGTTACAACAGCTCGAACATGGGCTGGCTCGACCGGGGAAGTACCACCCTCTAATAGAAGATCAGAGTGAAGTAGTCTTCAATGTCTTCGTTTCGTCTGATGCCATTTCCTTCCTTACTTCTCACTCTTCTTCAAGGATGATCAGGGATGTTGCTGATGTCTATGGGCAACGGTGACTACATCCCATCAGGTAGACCTTCTGCTCGTTAGCCGCCTTTCTCATAATAAAATAATACCGTCGAGCTATTTGGTTTTTCTCATTAAATTATGATACAAACTACGTGTCTGTAAGTTTTACTTTTCAAAGACAAGGACGTGTTCCTACTTTACAGTTGACCCGGCTTAGGAGTTTCCCCCAACAACTTGACTAACTTCCTAAGAATCACCGCAACTAAATGCAAATCATTGCACTGCAATGAAAGCAAATTGCAGTGAACTAAGTAATGAACTTACTGTGATACTTCTGTACTGATGTGATACTTAGTAATAGCGTGGAACCTGTTACGAAAATATTAAATCACCTAATAATTGCTTTTACAGAATATATTCTGGTAATATTTAGTATAAAAAGTTGCAAATATGCAATCATTTAGTAAATTTGTAGGAAAAAAACTTAGAACGCATTAACAATATAGAAGAAAAGGAATGCAAATGTTTTTCTAAAAAAAACGTAGAGGTGATGTTTACAAAAGGCTGACAAACTTTCGGCTGAGTTGGTTACAATAAAGGTTTATTTTGTTTTGACAAAATGTTGTCAAGAAATTATTGTTGTTTGTTGTTATAAACTTGACACAAAAATACAGCAGATCTCACTACTTGTTTGGGTTAAGTTGTGGAAATTCCATAAATATCTTCTCTCTATAAAATTATAAATTTTTTATATAAGTCGTATTGGATTGTTATTAACATACAAGGAAATATATTTCTTTTTCAGAAGTAAAAAATAGTCACATACTATAGAAACATCGTTTGTAATATAAATATACAGCCGAAACAAACTGAATCCTTTGATACAAGTAGAGATCTTTCATTTTTGTTTTATGTTAGCTATAACAAATATATTGTTTATCTATGTTTCGAATTCTTAATGTTGTTATTTGTCTTTCAACATAAATATTACCAAAGTAAAAGAACCTTGGAAAATTTATCTATAATCGATAGTGCTTACCGATTGTTTCTTATTTATTGTCAAAAAGAAGGGCCTTTTAGTAATTCTTCATATTTACCTTTCCCTAATAGGAGCTATATAATTCAATATATATTTAAGCATTATCGTTTCCAAGTACATAAATGTTTTAATTGTTATTGCCTTATATTAATTTTCTGCAATTACATTATTTCGTTTAAATGGACTGTTTTTATTTTTCTTAGCTGTTTTCAATAAAGTTTCATTTTATTATTATTTATATTAATATAAGAGTGTATAGTAAAGTTGCTTCGCATTTTATTAATAAATGTAAAATTTTAATACCTGTAGTGTTGTATCACACTGAACGGGAACTTGTCTACGTAGCGACGTTGTTATCTTTTATGTGTATATGCCTATTTTATTTTTTAGATAGATACATAACATATGTAGATAAATATATAATAATAATAAATTAATGAATAATAAAAAGATGAATACATCAATAAATGGATGAGTCAATAAATGAATTAATTAATCTCCTAAATGGTATGGATGGTTATATGATTGCTTAATTGTTATTGTAGGATTCCAATATGATAATTCATTTTTCATATATTTGAGCAGAATAAACCTTTTTATAGATACTTAAATATATTTTTATAAGCCTTTTTTATATCATAATTACATAAAAAAATAACCTCATTTCATTTTCATATCCATGGAAATTATTATCAATCGAAATATAACTAACCTCATACTCTTTTTCATTACGTTTTTGTTCTAATAAGAGAAAGTTAGCAACGACTTTACTAAATTTCTAATAATAAAGCTAAAAATCTATCCAGAATATTTAACATATATATGACAACAGCTACGTTTTATCAGGGTTATTGCACTTTATTATCACAATAGATTTCGTCCGCAGACTCACTCACGTTCATCTCAATTGAGACAAAAAATACTTTACCCGAAATATTATTTACAAAGACTGATAATAATTCTGACTTAGAGTAACCATCTCCATATTGTGGTTCGTTCTCTCTAATTTAATATTTCTCTAAACATTATATTATAACCAAATTATAACGTAAATGTTGCATGACCTAAATTCTTATCTTAATATTAAATTTACTTCGTAACTTATATTTTCACTTATTCTTAATTAAACTTACACGAGTTCGCTTTATTTTTGGCTCAATTTAATTTTGCGTGTACCGATACATACAAACGCTTCCAGTATATAAATACTTCTCGAAAATGCAATAAAAACTAATTTTAATGAACTACTTAACTTTCTATTAAGCCACCATATAGATAATAAAATTGGTACAATAAATAGTCTGAAAGTAAACCTTTGCGCTTATAGGAACAATCAGGTATTACAAATATCAGAATTCCTTTATTCAAATCATTTCTTTACATGGAAAATTAACAACAAAGTACTTATCAAATCAAAATTTCATTATTATAAAATATAATACGATATTAAAACTTTCAAATACGAATCATGTTTACGCAGAGTTGTTGAATTCAGCAAAATAACCAAAAATACAATAAGCACGAGAAAAAATTTACTTACCCGCGGTTATCAAATGCAGAAATCTTTTCAGAATTTAATAAGACTGGCAGTTTTGAATGAACTCTTAGTATGGAATTGCTTCTTAGAAGTTTAAGTAGCAACATATTTCAAAAAACTTAGGAGAGCACAGTGATTTAATATTGTTCTCGAGCCTACGAGAGAAAAGTTTACCTGGAAACCATCATAAAGTGAGGAATAATGAAGGAATAAATACTTTTCGTCTTATTTTTATTAGTTAAATTTGAGGATCTTTAAGATAAGATATTGATTTCAATAAATAATGTTACATGTGCAACTTTTCATCTCTATTTTTAAGCAAATTCAATCAATGCAACTAGCTCAATTGTTGATAGACAGACAAACAAACACACAAACGTTACTTCAACATTTAAAATGAACACATATATTTCTATATATTACATTGTGTATTATTTAAAACATAAAAAAACTAAAAGTAATAATTTATCAATGAATAAAATGTAGTATCAATTCCCTTATTGGTGAGTTTTGTCGCATTTCAAACAAGATACTACATATAATAACAATATGTTGGTCATGAGTTTTATAAGATAAAACATGTCATGAATATACAAACTAATACTTAATCTAAAGTTTAAGTATACAACCCAATGAAATTTAACAATTTAATAAAAGCTGGGAATGAAAACGTGTTGGATCTCAACAACAAGCATCATTACATCTTGCCGTGTTTCATATTTTATACTTGTTATACTTCTAACTTTGTGAGGATAAGTTTGAAGAGATTAATTGGATCAAAAAGTTTGATTTTGTTACTTATCAATGGAAAAGAATAAAGAAATAAACCGTAATGTTGGTAACCCATGGTTGAAAACTTAATATCTCAAAAAAGAAATATAAACGTTGTTTCAAATATAAATAAGAGTCAAAACTAAATAACGTATTATTATACCTACTACGTTCAGCCAAATACATCGCCGTTTTAGTCGATTTATGAATCGTCACGAACATTTAAATATTCTCTTGGGAAAACTTAAATTAATTCACATGTACTTAGGGATGTATAATACCACCTAACTAATTATTCCATACGTCAGGAGAATAAATCTTTTAATAGATTTGTACACTAAGAAATCAGATACAGTATAGATCATATTTGATGTTTGTAAAAAACACGATGAATCACAGAGAAAGACGAGCTCTCAACAAAGTGACTTTGAAATTATTGCACCATCTTTCCGTAACTAACGAACACAAGTTATAAAACATAACTGTTTCAAATAAAATACCTCAAAATAAATATGAAAAATAATCATCCTATGAAACAAAGATTTAAACTTTGACTGCAGTGGAAACTTTACGAGTTTCCTTTTAGCGATTTTCTTTTCTTGTGCTTTAAATTAAATATATTCTCTACTTAATAAGATCTAAGAGTCTCGCGAGTGTTCAGTTAAATGAAACTAATACATAGTTTTCGGATTACTTCACGTATTTTATTATTTTTAAAGCTACATACTCCCGACGTTTCGGTTACTTTGCAGCAACCGTGATCACGGACAAACGAGATGTGAATGTCTGTCAGTTGGTTTTGTTATTTTTCATCTACGTATAATAGTGTGATGTTTGATCTCCATTTATAATATGTGATAAAGTACCAATTTCCTTTTCAAGTCATGAACGTTTTGAATACTTTCTATACTATGGAGTCAACTACATTAGGACTTAACTTTTGTTTTAGATTCATGAATTTCTTATGACTTTCTAACATTTATTCAGACTTCACATGGGAAGGCTTAAGGGTTTAAACTCTGTTATAATAAGTAATTATAAAGAAATATCAAAAGCTATCAATACATCGTTTGAAAGGATTTCTTTTACGAATGGAACTAAATCAAATCAATTTTTTTACACTACGTGGAAGAGAGACTACAACTTAAGGTTAAAAACTATTTTAATAAATAAATATTGTTAATCACTATCATAATTAACTATGGAAAACAAATAAACATTACATTGAATTAATAGTTAAGAAACCTTCAACAAACATTATACTAGTATATTCGTCTTAATAATTACAAGAAAAATTATAAGAATTAAAATAAATACTTAAACTGTCGCAATTTATTATTAGAAACATGACAATGGTCTCTGACCAGTATTATAAAAGTTTTGCAGATATATCTGTCATTGCAAATATTAAAATTAAAAAATTTACACGTAGATTTTGCCCTTGGAACTTCAACTACACTGCAAATACATGCAGGTTTAAATGTAAAAAAGTATAGGCAATGATTTCAATACCAGTCACTAGTCAATATTGTAAATAATAAATAACTCACTGTCTGCGAAACTATTTTTGTTTACTTTTAAACTACTGACACGCTAAATTTGTTACTGAATTGATAAAAGAATTCGTAGGAAAAAAGTATTTGTTCAGGTTTCAAGTACATACAACAGTTAAAATTGTCAACTCAACACCTACGGTTTTATCTTTTTTTACGAACAAATCATTTTTGATGTATGATTTCTAAAGGTACTTTTAGGTAATCATATGGTTTTTAATATTACTTATTTACCTCTCATGAATTATACGAGACTGTGCTAGAAAAATAGTCTATCAAAAGCTTGATGATGATATTCTTTCGTGACATACTGAACAATCTTATTCTTAAGAATTAAGTTTGGTTATGGCTTTGTGTGTCAAAAAAATGTGTTACTCTTGTGTTTTGAAACTTATATATTTGTAAACGACTGATGTTTTCACTATATGACACATAATGATTACTACAAGTCACTGTAACTTACTGTGTTCATCAAAAAACAATAATAATATTTTTTATTACAGATTGTTATATAACCAATACGAGTATATTATTCTAAGCATTTAAACTTTTATTGGAAATTATGCTGGTTTTTACACAGACCTGTAAAAAAAGGAAACCAAATAAAAGAAGTACTGTATTCATTTTTTTATTAATTTTAATCTAAAAGAAAAATTCAGATTTCATTATAACCTGCTGATAATAGAGCCAAAAAAATATTTTTTAAATATATAGGCAGAAACGCGTTACCTAAACGCAAAAAATCATGAAATGAAATAAGAGGTGTCATGTAATTTTTTTAACGTAAGATTTAAAATAAACAATACTTATTTTGTTGTCATACTTTCAACATAAAGAACTTGTAATAAATTCCATAGTCTATAGTGATTTCCGAATATCTTATATCTAAAAGCAATATGAAAGCCAATAACATATAATTTATATCCTTAATAGCCACTATATAATTTAATCTCCCAAATGGTATGAAGGCTTATATGAATTCTAAATTATTATTGCAGAATCTCATTATGTAAATTAATTATTTATATATTTTAAGAGGCTAGTACGTATATCTATTCTACCAGGAAGATGGGCAGCAGCATCTTCCTGGAGCAGGTCATCTATACTGTGCTCGACAAACCGTCTGCCAAGCGTGGCGAGTATTGGCAAATCCCTCTCATGACGTTCGAAGGCCTCAATCGAGTCTCCCAACGAGTAAGTCTTAAATGAACATGGACAAGACGAAACTTATGTCTAATGTCCATGTTGCACCTACACCTATTATGGTTGAGAACTCGGTACTTGAAATTGTTAACGCATATGCATACTTGGGACAGACAGTCCAGTTAGGAAGGTCCAACTTCAAGAAAGAGGTCAATCGCCGAATCCAGCTCGGATGGGCAGCATTTGGAAAGTTACGTAACATCTTTTCGTCCAAAATACCTCTGAGCCTTAAGACGAAAGTATTTAATCAGTGTGTATTGCCAGTGATGACATATGAAGAAGAACGTAGAAGAACGAGAGTCACCGACATAGCTACACGGGTTAGCTCTTTGAAATGGCAATATTATATAACAACCCAACCAGGATTTAAACCTTTTATGTGTCGCACCCCAAGCCTGAATCAATACCACGGTTCCAAAAACATAAATTATTAAGATACAGAGTTCTTTAGTCTAACTTTAATAAAAATCCTCAAATAAATTAAAACATTAACGCAAATTATTTAATTTGAATCAATTATTACATTAAACTTGAATATTTAAAAGGGCATACCTTGAATTAGATATCTTTAATTTTTATTTTAAATATATATTAAAGATCAAGCATAATATAAGTTACATATAAATCTTTAATGTTTAAAAATTTAAGTATTCATATGCAACTTAAAATATTCCCTCGTGAAAGCTTAAACTGATTTATGTGTACTTACAAAAAAAATAATATCTCCGCAGTGTCATAAGATTTGCAAGGAAAGCATTTTCAGCAATTCGATGCCAAATTTTAATACAACTAAAATATAAAACATCGTTTATTAAATAATCCCTTCCTTATAAAGTTTTGCTTTTGTTTTTTGATTTTCACCTTTTACTTGTAAATGCAAAAGTTTGTATGAATATCTCCGACTTTCGCTATTAGAAGGAAAACTAAAAATATATCAGCCCTTTATTCAACTAAAGGAATGATACTCGTAGTAATATCATTACCGGTAGACACACTACGAACATATAAGTGTATCGTTTGAGCAATTTTACTCACGAAACTATAAGAAATACCTAATGATATCCAAAAATTCTTACCCATCTACTTTGTTTCGTCTGATGGCTTATCAGACGAATAATTTTTATAATTTCTTTATATATAACAATACACCGCTTATCTATCCATACATCATAAGCAGCAGAAGGAACAAAGATAATGTCAATCCATGAAAGATTATGACAAATATTCGAGAGCTGTAGTCAAGATCTTTTTTTTTTTGTTAAGTATTTTCTTTTGAAATCTTAGTCTCGGATATTGCCTTGAATATAAAAGAAAAAAGTCTTATCATATAATTGAAGACTTAAAGTAAACGCGACTACTCTTTATCAAAAATACAAAATATTTATTAATTTCCCATATATACAATAATGCATAAATATTTTATATAACGGTATATTATTTTTAATTATTTAACATTTACAAACAAAAGCTTTATTATAAAAAAAATATTAAATAACTCAATTTAACAACAATAATAATTGTTAGAATGTATCGCAAGTCAAATCTACTCAGTAATATATGGTCTGGTTCTTTTGAAATGGTATGACATTCTTAAGGAATTATCGTATAAAATAGTTAAAGCATCTGTTTTCCTTGTAAGCGAGTGAACAAATAATCCTTATCGCTTAACTTCGTTTCATTCAATCCCATAATTCCTTATCATATTACTTACACAGCTTTCCTTGACTAAAATCTTCATTTGTTCATGGACGGTGAAATCCATTACTATCAGGTAAACAATTTATTATTGTGAAAGCCTTTAATATAATCGAAATACAATGGAAAATTATGGATCACTATACTGTAGAATCTAAATCTTACAAAGACGAAACGGTGTCAATATTTGTTTAACAGGAATAGAAACATTATTGCTTGGCTCACATCAAGTTGTAATTGTACATCTATTAAGGAGATCTTATAAAATTAGTCCGTTCTATAAATACTAGTTTGCATTGTCAACTTAACATCTACGGTTTCATCGCTTGTTACTTAGAAGTATAAATTCTTTTAAGTCGTACGATTATGGCCATTGAAATTAATATGAATTATATCATTAAAACGTTTGTAATAAAAAAACAACCAATCGAAAACGTTTTGATAAAGTTAATATTGTACTTTAAAGGTAATAGAGCCTAGGTGTGTTCAGTTACAACAGCTCGAACATGGGCTGGCTCGACCGGGGAAGTACCACCCTCTAATAGAAGATCAGCGTGTAGTAGTCTTCAATGACTTCGTTTCGTCTGATGCCATTTCCTTCCTTACTTCTCACTCTTCTTCAGGGATGATCAGGGATGTTGCTGATGTCTATGGGCAACGGTGACTACATCCCATCAGGTAGACCTTCTGCTCGTTGGCCCCTTTTTTCATAATAAAATAATATCGTCGAGCTATTTGGTTTTTCTCATTAAATTATGATACAAGCAAGGTGTCTGTAAGTTTTACTTTTCAAAGACAAGGACGTGTTCCTACTTTACAGTTGACCCAGCTTAGGAGTTTCCCCCAACAACTTGACTAACTTCCTAAGAATCACCGCAACTAAATGCAAATCATGGCACTGCAATGAAAGCAAATTGCAGTGAACTAAGTAATGAACTTACTGTGATACTTCTGCACTGATATGATACTTAGTAATTGCGTGGAACCTGTTACGAAAATATTAAATCACCCAATAATTTCATTTACACAATATATTCTGGTGATATATAGTATAAAAAGTTGGAAATATGCAATCATTTAGTAAATTCGTAGGAAAAAAACTTAGAACGCATTAACAATATAGAAGAAAAGGAATGCAAATGTTTTTCTAAAAAAAACTTAGAGGTGATGTTTACAAAAGGCTGACAAACTTTCGGCTGAGTTGGTAACAATAAAGGTCTATTTTATTTTGACAAAATTTTGTCAAGAAATTATTGTTGTTTGTTGTTATAAACTTGACACAAAAATACAGCAGGTCTCACTACTTGTTTGGGTTAAGTTGTGGAAATTCCATAAATATCTTCTCTCTATAAAATTATATAATTTTTATATAAGTCGTATTGGATTGTTATGAACATACAAGGAAATATATTTCTTTTTCAGCAGTAAAAAATAGTCATATACAATAGAAATATCGTTTGTAATATAAATATACAGCCCAAACAAACTGAATCATTTGATACAAGTAGAGTTCTTTCATTTTTGTTTTATGTTAGCTATAACAAATATATTGTTTATCTGTTTCGAATTCTTAATGTTGTTATTTGTCTTCTAACATAAATATTTCCAAAGTAAAAGAACCTTATAAAATTTATCTATAATCGATAGTGCTTACCGATTGTTTCTTATTTATTGTCAAAAAGAAGGCCCTTTTAGTAATCCTTCATAGAGACATTCATACCTTTCCCTAATAGGGGCTATGTAATTCAATATATATTTAAGCTTTATCGTTTCCAAGTAAATGTTTAATTGTTATTGTCTTATATTAATTTCCTGGGATTACGTTATATCGTTTTGATGGACTATTTTTATTTTTCTTAACTCATAACAAACATATATTTTTTTAATTTTAATATGACAGTGTATAGTTAAATTGCTTCCTATTTTATTAATAAATGTAAACGCCTGTAGTAGTGTACTACATTTAACGGGTTTTGTCTCCGATTTTATTATTTCATATGAGTATGCACATACTAATAGCACTATTCATTTATTTATTTTTTATTCATTTATAAAAAATAAATAAATGAATGAAATGAATGAAAGAATGACTGGATAGATAAATTAATATATTAATCTCCTAAATGGTATGGATGGTTATATGATTGCTTAATTGTTATTGCAGGATTCCATTATGCTAATTCATTTTTCATATATTTGAGCAGAATAAACCTTTTTCTAGATACTTAAATATATTTTTATTAGCCTTTTTTATATCATAATTACATAAAAAATAACCTCATTTCATTTTCATACCCATGAAAATTATTATGAATCGAAATATAACTAACCTCATACTCTTTTTCATGACGTTTTTGTTCTAATAAGGGAAGGTTAGCAACGACGTTACTAAATTCCTATTAATAAAGCTAAAAATCTATCCAGAATGTTTAAATATATATGACAACAGCTACGTTTTATCAGGGTTATTGCACTTTATTATCACAATAAATTTCATCCGCAGACTCACTCACGTTCATCTCAATTGAGACATAAAATACTCTACCCGAAATATTATTTACAAAGACTGCTAATAATTCAGACTTAGAGTAACCATCTCCATATTGTGGTTCGTTCTCTCTAATTTAATATTTCTTTTAACGTTAATGTTGCATGACCTAAATTCTTATCTTAATATTAATTTAACTGTATAACTTATAGTATATTTCCACTTATTCTTAATTAAACTTATGCGAGTTCGTTTTATTTTTGGCTCAATTTAATTTTGCGTGCATGTGCGTGAGTGTACGTACTTCTCGAAAATTCAATAAATACTAAATTTTAATGAACCACTCAACTTCCTATTAAGCCACCATATAGATAATAGAATCGGTACAATGAATAGACTGAAATTAAACTTTTCCCTTTACAGGAATAATCAGGAATTAATATCAGGATTCCTTTGTTCAAATCATTTCTTTACATGAAAAATAACAACAAAGTACTTATCAAATCACAATGTCATTATTAAAAAAACATAATACGATATTAAAACTTTCAAATACGATTCATGATAACACAGGGATTGTGTTGTATTTAGCAAAAAAAAAACAAAAATACCATAAGCACGAGAAAAATTTTGCTTACCCTCGGTTATCAAATGCAGGAAGCTTTTCAGAATTGTAGCTAAGACTGGCAGTTTTGAATGAACTCTTAGTGTGGAATTGCTTCTCAGAAGTTTAAGTAGCAACATAATTCAAAAAACTTAGTAGAGCACAGTGATTTAATATTGTTCTCCGGCCTACGAGAGAAAAGTTTACCTGAAAACCATCATAAAGCGAGGAATAATGATAGAATTAATACTTTTCGTCTTATTTTTATTAGTTCAAACAACTGTTTTGACATTGCTCAAGACCTAGTTAAATTTGAGGATCTTTAAAAAAGATATTGATTTCAATGAATAATGTTACATGTGCAACTTTTCATCTCTATTTTTAAGCAAATTGAATCGATGCAACTAGCTCAATTGTTGATAGACAGACAAACAAACACACAAACGTTACTTCAACATTTAAAATATACACATATATTTCTATATTTTACATTGTGTATTATTTAAAGCATAAAAAATTAAAGGTAATAATTAATCAATAAATAAAATGAAGTATCAATTCCCTTATTGGTGAGTTTAGTCACATTTCAAACAAGACACTATAATAACAATATATTGGTCATGAGTTTTATAAAACATGTCATGAAAATACAAACTAATACTTAATCTAAAGTTTAAGTATACAACACAATGAAATTTAACAATATGTTGGATCTCAACAACAAGCATCATTACATCTTGCCGTGTTTCATATTTTATACTTCTTATACTTCTAACTTTGTGAGGAAAAGTTTGAAGAGATTAATTGGATCAAAAAGTTTGATTTTGGTTACGAATGGAAAAGAATAAAGAAATAAACCGTAATGTTGGTAACCCATGGTTGAAAACATAATATCTCAAAAAGGAAATATAAACGTTGTTTCAAATATAAATAACAGTGAAAACTAAATAACGTATTATTATACATACTACGTTTAGCCAAATACATCGCCGTTTTAGTCGATTTATGAATCGTCACGAAAATGTAAATATTCACTTGGGAAAACTTAAATTAATTCACATGTACTTAGGGATGTATAATAACATCTTACTAATTATTCCATGCTTCCGGACAAAAAATTTTTTAATAGATTTGTACACTAAGAAATCAGATACAGTAGAGATCATATTTGATGTTTGTAAAAAACATGATGAGTCACAGAGAAAGACGAGATCTCAACAAAGTCACTTTGAAATTATTGCACCATCTTTCCGTAACTAATGAACACAAGTTATAAAACATAACTCTTTCAAATAAAATACCTCAAAATGAATATGAAAAATAATCATCCTATGAAACAAAGTTTTAAACTTTGACTGCAGTGGAAACTTTACGAGTTTCCTTTTAGCGATTTCCTTTTCTTGTGCTTTAAATTAAATATATTCTCTACTTAATGCGATCTAAGAGTTTCGCGAGTGTTCAGTTAAATGAAAGTAATAGTTTTCGGATTACTTCACGTATTTTATTATTTTTAAAGCTACATACTCCCGACGTTTCGGTTACTTTGCAGCAACCGTGATCACGGATAGACGAGATGTGAATGTCTGTCAGTTGGTTTTGTTATTTATCAACTACATATAATATTGTGATGTTTGATCTCCATTTATAATATGTGATAAAGTACCGATTTCCTTTACAAGTCATGCACGTTTTGAATACTTTCTTTATTATGGAGTCAACTACATTGGGACTTAACTTTTGTTTTAGATTCATGAATTTCTTGTGATTTTCTAACATTTATTCAGACTTCACATGGGAAGGCTTAAAAGTTTAAACTCTGTTATAATAAATAATTATAAAGAAATATCAAAAGCTATCATTACATCGTTTGAAAGGATTTCTTTTACGATTGGAACTAAATCAAATCAATTTTATTACACTACGTGGAAGAGAGACTACAGCTTAAGGTTAAAAACTATTTTAATAAATGAGTATTGTTGCCACCACTAATCACTATCATAATTAACTATGGAAAACAAATAAACATTACATTGAATTAATAGTTAAGAAACCTTCAACAAACATTATACTAGTAAATTCGTCTTAATAATTACAAGAAAAATTATAAGAATTAAAATAAATACTTAAACTGTCGCAATTTATTATTAGAAACATGACAATGTTCTCTGACCAGTATCATAAAAGTTTTGCAGATACATATATTCGTCATTGCAAATATTAAAATAAAAAAATTACACGTAGTTTTTGCCCTTGGAACTTCAACTACACTGCAAATGTAATTTGATAAACCAAAGAAAGTAGAAAAGCACTTTTATTTTTTTTATTTTGTTTTTATGAAAAATAAAAATTCCTATTTAATTATAATTTGCTGATATTAGAGACCATTTTTTTTCGAAATATAGAGGCAGAAAAGTGCCACTTAGACACATAGAATCATGTGATGAACGAAGAGGCGTCCTTACAAGATTTAAAAGAAAAAATACTTACTTTCTTGTCTTATTTTAAAATTCATAATCGACAGTGATTTTCAAATATCTTATATCAAAGCCAATTTAATAATAACATATAATTTATATCCTTAATAGCCACTATATAATTTAATCTCCCAAATGGTATGAAGGCTTATATGAATTCTAAATCGTTATTTCAGAATCCTATTATGTAAATTAATTGTTTATATATTTTAAGAGGCTAGTACGTGTATCTTGATTGTTAACAACATACATTTAGTCTGTAAGCCTTTCTTTACTTGAGTATTAGATTTATGCAATTTTTCATCTGATATTTTTTAACTTTTTTGATTTAATTTCGTAATATGAATAATCTCATTCCATATCTTTCTCTTTTCAATTACAATACTTTTTAATGTCAAAAAATGCCAATGACGTAACTTAATATTATAAATTCTTCAATGTGTAAATCTGTGTTTAAGGTTTAACTTATATAAATGACAGTAACTTACTATCAGTCTTACAGTGTGTTTATTGTAACAATAGCCTCTGTTTTCAAATTCACTAGCATTGAATGAGATTTCAGACATTCAAGAGTATTCATTGAAATGATACTAATATTTATCGAATTACTACGCATATTTTATTATTAAAAAAACTACATACTCCTGACGATTTTGCTACTTTGCTATAAAAATATAAATTTCATTTAAACGAATACTCGCGATAGTCTTCACTCGCATTGAACTTAAATCAATTTTATGTTTTCTCTCAAACATTGCCCGAATACATATCACATTAAACTTCCTTCCGTATTATAACAAGCACACAGACATATCCCTTGAAATAAAAATGTAAGTAGTAACAAATTTTATTAAGGATCGAAGACTCAGGTACATGTTATTAAGATCTTTATTATGACCAGTTAGATTTTCTTCTGACAGAATCTGATATTGTCATATTCTGTACAATACTTATAAATTGAAATATACGCTAAGCGTTTACAAGAAAACCTATCTTGAAGTCAAAACTTTCAAGAAACTAGAATCAAATGGTTGATTTCATATTAAGTTTGGCAAAGCTATATAAATATATACATATGTATTGTAGAAAGCAATATACAAAAAATGATGAAAATTTTACTTTTATCCATAGGAACGTGTTTGTTAAATGTAACACTTTTGAGATATGATGTTAGTGTTAATACAATACACTATATATATATATATATATATATATATATATATATATTATAGGGAGTTGACGTAATCTCAAGCTTTAAATAATTCTGTACTAATACTCAAGCCATTCTATTTAAATATTAACTCTTGAAATATCAGTACGACAAAAAAGAACTAAAACTTTTAACACCTTCAATATAATGCAAGACAAAACAATATTAAATTACTAATACAATGTGTTCTAAGCCATAATATACTAACACAGAATAAACAGAATAATGTAGGTAATATGATAAAACAAATATTATTTAACTATTCAGCGGTTACTGAAAGCATAAACGTTCTCGAAATTGCAAAACTGGGAGTTAAGAAAAGACTATGAATATGGAATTGTTTGTTAAAAGCTAAGTTGCATCATATTTCAAGAATCTAAGGAAGAAAGTGATTTAGTATTGTTCAAAGACCCATGAGAATAAAGTAAGCTAAAAAACCCTTATAAAGTTAGTTACAACGATGTAATAAATAATTCTCAACGGTTTGCCTCACTGTTGTTAGTTTAAACGACAGTTCACGC
This sequence comes from Danaus chrysippus, assembly GCA_916720795.1. Taxonomy (NCBI): domain Eukaryota; kingdom Metazoa; phylum Arthropoda; class Insecta; order Lepidoptera; family Nymphalidae; genus Danaus; species Danaus chrysippus. Next base: position 1,946,932 of record CAKASE010000047.1, on the reverse strand, counting down.
TACTGCTTTTGACGTTACTGCAGCCTTAGTTTAATTTATGTCTCTATTACAGTCTCCAATAGGGTCCTGATGAGATGATATCAAACTTAAAAAGATTCAGCAATTTAGTTATGAAACTTTAAAGGTACTTTTAGGCTCGAAATCCATGACTCGAATAATTTTCTTTATATCTGAAAAGATTTCTGTTAGATGAAATGTTAACATTAAAATATTTGATAGAAAAGTGTATTCAATGTATGTATTCACTATGTGTACTATTAAAAGTCTCATGGTCTAATACAGATTAATTAGTAACTTAATTTAATTGTATAAATGAAACACGAAACTGTAAATTATTTTAAAATAACAAAAATATTACGAGAATTTTACAACAGTTACGTTTGTTTGTGAATTTAATTTTATGTAAACATGTGTTTATGATAACATTAATTCAGTTTACTTCTTTGTCGTTTCAATTACTATTTTCGTATACATTTTTTGTGATTTTCTATCAAACAAACGAGTTTCCAATCCGTCCGAAACTCAACGATATCCTGTTTACTTAATTTAAACTCTAAATATTTCGTAACTAAAGCCTTAAATCAATAAAGCAATACTTTGAAAAGAAAAAGAATCCTAAATTCATCGAGTACAAAATACAAAATAACAAATATACAAGATTTCATTCAAATACTTTAACCAGAACATCAAATATTTATAATATATTTAAGGCTCAACGTCTTCTAAATACTTCATTTCTCAATTTGTAGAAACCAAAGATAGATTGCAGTAACATGTGATTTACGAATAGTTTCAGAACGTAGTATTAAAACATTCTCTCAGGAGTCCTTAAACAAATATAACATATACAACACAATATTCACAACTATGTTTGTTTATTAGTTCAATAGAGAAGTTTATCACAGTATTTGAACGTTGTATGAATAAAATTATAAATACCAAATACCTAATACCCAATTTAACATCACACCGAAGGATCAACTCAGTTTTTTAAATAAATAACAACGGATTACTTCGATATAATTGTATATAATATCAAACTTTAATAAACTCGACTGTATAGTTTAACATGTGGTCATTAATTGACTGCTCATCAAATGTCAGAGTGACCCTTGCAACTCTTAAAATGACAAGTGACACTTCTGACATTTAACGTTACAAAATATATTCGGGTCGGAAATAGCATTACATTAAATAATTGATTCTTATAACACACCTGTAGACACACGCCAATCAAACTGTACATTCAATATACAGCTAAATTACTCATTTTACTCGATGACTTCTACTTCATTAGGATCATAATTTTGGTGATTGTGCATGCATATATTAATATTGGTATGTGTATCTATAAACTGGCAAATACATTAATAAATTTTATATAATTAAAATCTCTTTTGGTTACGAGAATACTATTTAGGGGGCGGTGGCAGAATACTCAAGAAGAAGAAAAGTATTAAACATAATGGCCTACCAGTTTTGTTAAAGTCGTTTTGTCATTTTAAAATATTCAATTCAAAAGTAACAGGACTGTATAAATAATTAATTGAAGACTTTTAAAGTCTATGCGGCTGCTTATTTTATAAAATCAATTTACGCTTGATATACTTGAATACGGAACAATGGATAATATTTATCTCCTACATAATTAAATGAAAGTCAGTGGTGGCGTAGTAGCTAAATGGCCCGCCTGTCAAGCACGAGGGCGCGGGTTCGATCCTGGCAAGTGCCAATTTAAGTTTTCCGTGTCATATGTACTTTCTAAGAGTATTTAGACATCACTGACAGATGGTGAAGGAAAACATCGTGAGGAAACCTGGACTTATAATTTCACAATTACCTATAAGTTTAAAGTCACCAACCCGTCTTGAGCAAGCGTGGTGATAAATGCTCAAATCTTTTCCATGTGAGAAAGAGGTCTTTGCTCAACAGTGGGCTCTGATAGGCTGATGACGATGACTTAATTTATATTATGTCATTTATAGAACGTGTCGTAAATCGTATCCTTTAAAAAGCAACGATGACACTTAAATGAATACTCGTGAAAGTCTTAGACCTCATTATATGAAGAAGCTTAAGTTTGAGGAACTCGGATGAGAAATAAACTATAGAACATTGTGATGCAATAATTACTTTCAGATTTTAATAGCATTTAGTGCGGCAGTACCGTTTTTTTACTAAATATTACCCTATAGATTATTTAGAGTACCTACCAGTTACAGATGTTTCTTGCGTAAGTGAACGTGCCACAAAATCTGATCATCCTTACCCTTTTCAATCAAATGCCACATTTCTTAAAGCTATTGAATGTCTAAGAATGGTTATATTTAATTTAGATTGTATAGTTTTTTGTTACTCTTGAAGTTAATTCAGATGGAACAGAAAAGTATGATCCGCTCACATAAAATATATTATGATACAAATATACTCGTACAATCTAAAGTTTAATGTAATACAACAATAGAGTCAATATTTAGTTAAAGTTAAATCATCGTTGTTTGCGTTACATCAGATTGTAATTTAATATAATACAGGCAGCGATCTGCCTCATAGTGTCATATCTTATATTAAAAACCCTCCAATCATCAATTACCTCAGATGATGGAATAATATTAATATAAAACATTTTAAGGTACTCGTTTATCATGGTTTTTAAAGGTTTACCGATCAATTATTATAAGAGTCCCTACTTGTATAAAAATAGACGTACGAAAGTTTCTGAGGTCTGCTGATAGGACAACTGGTTGTTAAGACATATAAAAAGTTTTGAAATGCAAAAAAATTGGTTAAAAAGTATCTACATATAAACTGGTTCACAAAATGAGATCTAATAATTTCGATAGTATTCATTTATCTAAAAACTTGCAACAAAGAATAGGATTATGACTTTTCAAGCCAAATGTGAGGCTGGTGGTAAATTTCAAAATGTCTTCTACCTTTTTTGTAAAATGACTCTGCTTACATTATCGAAAAAACTTGTCATTATAAACCGTCACAAGAAACTCAAGGAGTCAATAATTACAAAACAGATTTTGCGGTAATTAAGAAAAAAGTTCAGCTAATTTTTTCGATAACTTGCTTAATTTTGACAATGAGCTAGTAGGAAAAATTAATAACTTTTTTATATAATTTCACGTTATCTATAAAGAAAATACTTGTTGGTATATTTTTACGAAACCTTTATTAAAATATGTTTGTGAGGTAAGGTGAATAAATGAGCTAAACTACATACTACTCTTCAAATATATTCTTTTGTAACATAAATATTCAAACATAAATCCTTGACACATTGCATAATGTGAAGAGAAGACGTTCTTCATTTTCATGTTGTTTGTATGCGAAACACATTAGAAACATTTATTTACGTACATATTAACTTTACTAAGTATTTTTATTTCTAAGGATATCAAAAATTTGTTTAATTGTAATAGTATATATAATAATAAGTAAAATATTGTACAAGGACATTAAGATACAAGGAATATTTTAATCTCAATAGTCATACACATTTTGTAATGAGTAAAAGTGTTTAAATTTATTTACATAAAACGTATACAAAGAACTTGAAAATGAAACGAACGTGACCTTGGTATTTTATATTCATCTATGTTTTGGTAACTCCTAAGAGTTTGGTAAGAGTTTTTCTGGCAGCTCTTTTGGCGATGTTCCAATAAATAACCCGAAGGTAACTGTAGTCCGTTGTACATTTGTAAACAAATAATATATTCAACCTATTTTTTAAATTCCATATTCTTAAATGAAAATTAAAATTTCTGAATGCATGAAATCCCCTTTTAAGGAAGATTAAAAACGTCTTCAATTTGAACCACAATCAGGTTCTACATTTTAATTATCTTAATATAACTTCTTTACTTAATGATAATGGTCTGATAAGATTAATAAAATTAAAGGTCTTGAAATTCTCCCTTCACGATAATATGTGTTTATTTGTAATGTTTGTTCTATGTTAATATATTTAATAATTAGACTCACATTCATCCGAATCTAATTTGTTTTACCTTTTCAATATAATAAATTCCCTTTTCTTTTATATGTAAAGCAAATTTGATTTAAATTCGTCCAAAGAGGAAAGGATTTAGTCTAAAAGTTTAAATAGCATTTGTTCCGGGTACCATCATATTATATAACAACCCAACCAGGATTTAAACCTTTCATGTGTCGCACCCCAAGCCTGAATCAATACCACGGGTCCAAAAACATAAATTATCAGGGCTCAGAGTTCTTTAGTATAACGTTAAAAAAATTCAAATAAATAAAAAGATTAACGCAAGTATTTCATTTCAAACATGTATTATATTAAACTTTATATTTAAAAGGGCATAACTCGAATTGGATATCTTTAATTTTTATTTCAAATATATATTAAAGATCAAGCATAGTGTAAATAACATATGCCTGACATTAATGTTTAAAAATGTAAGTACGTAAGTAATATACAATTTAAATGATTCCCACGGGAAAATTTAAACCGATTTATGTGTACTTACAAAAAAATGATATCTCCGCAGTGTCATAAAATTCTCAACAAAAGCTTTTGTAGCAATTTGATGCCAAATTTAAATACACCTAAAATAAAGAAAACTTAATGATATCCAAAAATTCTTACCCCATTACTTTGAAGCCATCAGAGGAATAATTTTAATGTTTGTGTTTATTTTCATGTACATCATTATTTTTATAAATTTCTTTACATATTACAACAAACCGCTCATCTATCCACTGATCATAAGCAGCAGAAGGCAGAAGGAACAAAGATAATGTCAATCCATGAAATGTTATGATAAATGCTAGAGAGCTGTAGTCAAGATCTTTTTTTTTTTGTTAAGAATTTTCTGTTGTAATCTTAGTCTCGGAGAAAGCTTAATAAACCACCTCTTACCCACATCGTAGTCTTTGAATATAAAAGAAAAGGTCTAATCATATGATGAAAGACTTTTGAAGTAAATGTGGCTTAGGTACTTGTAGCCAAAAATTTAAATATATTTATTAAACGGAAAAATAAAAAAAACTTATCACATACATAATGAGTGTAAGTGACATTTCTATATAGTCCAGTCATTATAGTAAGTTCACCTCGGAATTCGAGATACCCAGCTGTAAGTCTGTAAATAGTTGTATATTGACACCCTAAAAGTTGTCTCAAAACCTACATATGGTAGGGTGTAAGCAACTATTAAATTTCATGGTCAAAGGTCACAAAAATCGGTTTGTTGCGCTTTTTTTGAAAATATCTCATTTCCTATGGGTTTTTTGCTATTTGTATTTACTATCAATATTGTAGAATACTAAATTATCTACAAATTTTGTTTCAAAAATTTTTTTATACGGTGTACCGTTTTCGAGATAGAGGGCGGAGAGCGCGCGGTCACCGCATCACTTCAGGTCAACCGGTATCTCCGGTCGAAAACGCGCCATATATAGTTGATGAACTATCAATAAATCAATGATTATAAATATTTGTCAATTTTTATTAACTATTATATTATATTTTATCATTTTCTTCATGCATTAAATCTATATGCATTAAATCTATATCTATTCAAATCTTATTGGCAGTCTATAATGCTCCGAAATCTGTGAAAAGTCTCGATCATCTTCGTTATACGCATTTCGTCAAGTCTACAAAAACTTAATAAACCTGTGCAGCTTTCAAATATTCCACCAACAAGTGCAGCTGCTCATCAACATTTCAACCGTGTATATTATCAAGTTCAAACTTCGTTAGGACATGATTTGGAACCCCAGGTATGGGGTTGGGCAATGCGAAATGATTTTCTGAAGCCTATCATGACAATTTTATCACCTGCTCCAGCAAAATTTGCTAAATACAATTTTCTGCAACTGCAAAAGTGGTTGTTGTTCGCGATGCGGATGCAGAAAAGCGGGCTTGCAATGCTCTTTAGCTTGTGGCCAATGTAATGGGCAAGCTTGTCTCAATGCTCAACCATATCAGAGCGACATTAACGAAGATGGAACCTTTGATCCCGAAATCATGGAAGAACTTGAGACAAATGTCGTTGAAGACGATAATGAAGACCAGTTTGAAATTTACCAGCAGCCAGAAGACGACGATGAAGAGGAAGAAGATGTTTAAAATTATAAATTGTAGTTTTTGTACCCTTTATTCCATTTTTTTTACTTTCAATAAAAATAATTTATTCAATGATATTTTTCAATAAAAAGATTAATTCATAATTTATTTGTTTTGTTCATCATGTAGGAAGTTATTAATATTAATTAGGTTACAATTCAAATATAATTCTTATATTCTCATTAACAATTCTGCAATTACATGGACAGGTAAGTGTTGTTAAATAAATTAATACTGAATAAAAAGTGGATAAGTTAGGAAAAAAATGATAAAATATAATATAATAGTTAATAAAAATTGACAAATATTTATAATCATTGATTTATTGATAGTTCATCAACTATATATGGCGCGTTTTCGACCGGAGATACCGGTTGACCTGAAGTGATGCGGTGACCGCGCGCTCTCCGCCCTCTATCTCGAAAACGGTACACCGTATAAAAAAAATTTTGAAACAAAATTTGTAGAGAATTTAGTATTGTACAATATTGATAATAAATACAAATAGCAAAAAACCCATAGGAAATGAGATATTTCCAAAAAAAGCGCAACAAACCGATTTTTGTGACCTTTGACCATGAAATTTAATAGTTGCTTACACCCTACCATATGTAGGTTTTGAGACAACTTTTAGGGTGTCAATATACAACTATTTACAGACTTACAGCTGGGTATCTCGAATTCCGAGATTCTTACCTAATTTAAGCTTAAATGACTGGACTAATATACATATGTAGTATAATTTTTGGTACGATCATTTATAATATATTTTTAGGTGGAAACAACATAAATATTTATACATATATTGCGTCAATATCTTTTGTGCCAGTATATTAATTAATAATTTATATTAATCATTTTAATAGTTACAAACAAACATTTGATATAAAGAACTAAATTTAGAGTTAGTAACGAAATATACAACAATAATAAATAGAATCCATTGGAAATCAAATCTACTAAGTAATATATGGTCTGGTTCTTTTAAAACGGTACGAATTTCTTGAGGAATGTTCGTATATAATAGTTAAAACATATATTTTCATTGTAAGCGAGTGAACAAATAATCCTTATCGCTTAACTTCGTTTCTTTCAATCTCATAATTCCTTATCATATTATTTACACAGCTTTCCTTGACTAAAATCTTCAGAGGTTCATGTGACGGTGAAATCAATTACTATCAGGTAAAAAATTTATTTTTGTGAAAGCCTTTAATATAAAAGAAATACAATGGGAAAGTATGGATTACTTGACTATAGAGTTTAGCTTCTACACCAACGTAACGGTGTCAATATTTGCTTAACAGGAATAGAAACATTATTGCTTGGCTCACATCAAGTTGTAATTGTACGTCTATTAAGGAGATCTTATAAAATAAGTCCGTTCTATAAATACTAGTTTGCATCGTCAACTTAACATCTACGGTTTCATCGCTTGTTACTTAAAAGTGTAACTGCCTGAAAGTCGTACTATTATAGCCATTGAAATTAATATGAATTATATGATCAGCAGAAATTATAAGATTTGTTTTAAAAAACAGCCAATCCAATAGGTTTTGACAATATTAATTTTGTATTTTAAAGGTTGTAAAGACTAGCTGTGTTCAGTTACTATAGCGCGAACACGACCTGGCTCGACTGGGGAAATAAAACCCTCCCACAAAAGATTGGGAGAAGTAGTCTTCAATAACTGCGTTTCATCTGATGGGATCTCCTTATTCCCACTTCTTACTCTTCTTCAACAATCAAGATCTGCAACAAGCCTAACATCAGGGATGTTGTTGCTGTCCATGGGTGACGGTAACTACTTCCCATCAGGCAGACCGTCTGCACGTTAGCCTTTCTCATAACAAAATAATATTGTCGAGCTATTAAGTTTGTCTCATTAAATTGTTATACAATCACTACTTGCCTGTATGTTTTACTTTTCAAAGACAAGGACGTGTTCCTACTTAACAGTTGACCCGGCTTAGGAGTTTCCTCCAACAACTCGACTAACTAACTAAGAACCACTGCAAGTTAATGCAAATCATGGCACTGCAATGTAAGCAAATTGCAGTGAACTAAATAATGAACTAACTGTGAAGTAAGTGCTTGGTACCTGTTACGAAAATATTAAATCATCCAATAATTTCTCTTACAAAATATAGCCTGTTGGTATTTAATATGCAAAGATGCAAAAAATACAAGTATTCAACAAATTATTAGGAGAAAAACTTGGAATGCATCTACAGTACAGAAGAAGAAAAATGCAAAACGGACAAAACGTGGAAGTGATGTTTACAAAAGGCTTACAAACTTTTGCTTGAGTTGCGAACAATAAAGCTTTATTTTGTTTTGACGAAATGTTGTCAAGAAATTATTGTTGTTTGTTGTTATAAACTTGACACAAAAATACAGCAGATCTGACTTGTTGTTTGGGGTAAGTTTTCGAAAATTAATAAATATCTTCTCACTATAAAATTATATAATTTTGATATAAGTCATATTGGATTATTATTAACATACAAGGAAAAATATTTCTTTTTCAGCAGTAAAAAATAGTCATATATTATAGAAATATCGTTTGTAATATAAATATACAGCCCAAACAAACTGAATCATTTGATACAAGTAGAGATCTTTCATTTTTGTTTTATCTATAATCGATAGTGCTTACCGATTGTTTCTTATTTAGTGTCAAAAAGAAGGCCCTTTTAGTAATCCTTCATATTTACCTTTTCCTAATAGGAGCTATATATATAGCTATAGCTTTTTTTTGTGCTATAGCTATAGCTTTTTTTTGTGGGTAGGCTTTTTTTTGTGGGTAGGCACGAAACTATAAACACGCAAATTTTAGAGCTCTGTATTTTTTAAATATTTAAATTAGTAATTATCACATATGTTATAAATTAAGTGTACCTGTGTATAAGTTGGCGGTCACTGAACTATCTTACAAATTATCAAATTTTCATTTTAATCACTTCACATAATTATGGACGCAACAGCTGAGCAGCTTATAAAAAGCATGGAAGAGCTTTCAAATATATTTAACTCCAGGATGGGCGAGTTTGAGAAAAACTTGCCGCAACCCACTTCTGCTTCCAATCCAACAGTGAAAGCCTTAGCTGGAGAGTTCCAAACTTTTAAGACCTTTGTTTGGAAATCTTTAGGCATTCTCAAGTCCCAGATTGAACTCCTTGTCCTTGGCTTCGATCGCTTGGAGACACAGTCTAGAAGAAAAGTTTTACTTCTTCACGGCATTACGGAGAGCATGGATGAAGATGTGGTACAGAAGACGATGACTGTGTTGATAGAGCAGATGAAACTAACTAATGTAAAACCTGAGTCACTTGAGTCTTGCCACAGGTTGGGTGTAAAAAAGAACTCAGCTCGGCCTGTTTTAGTACGCTTCACAACTGTTCAACTTCGCTCAACCGTCTGGAAGGCTAAAACGTCGTTGAAAGGTTCTTCAATTAAAGTATCGGAATTCCTAACAAAATCCCGTCAGGAAGTTTTTGTTGCGGCTCGAAATCACTTCGGGATGCGAAGATGTTGGTCTGCAGATGGTATCATAACTATTGTTCTGCCGGACAAATCCCGGGTGAAGGTTGTGTCTCAAGATGAACTTAAGCAGCTGATAGCTAAGTATCCCAAAAACACGACAGCTCCATAGTGTTAAAAACATATTTGTTAATTTCTTAATATTGTTATCATAATAATCATTTTTGTCATGTTTTAACATTCCAATATTTGTTCATAGTATTTGAGGGTACACTCAAGTCTCTTTGTTTACTTTATTTATCTTAATTTCAAACAGTTAAACGTTATCTTTATGAATTTCACTAACTTTTTAGTATATTAAGGTATTTTAAATAAAAATAACACTCATATGATTGACGAGAATGTTAGATGTCACTGTCAAGTGTCAACTATCAGCTGTCCATTTCACGTAATGCGTCGTCTACTATCTGTCAGCATTGCGTTTAGTTATTGCATTAATCGCTTTTAATTTTTGATTGATCTCATGTTTTTATAGTTTTGTAGATTAATTATTAGTAGATAATTAGATAGTAGATTGATACGTATTTTTATTTGTTTCTGTATATTTTAGAAACTTTTTATTTTTATTTAGTTTGTCATAATTTGTTTTTTTTTCTGCTCGTTATTATTTTTTCTTTAAATTATTAGACACATTTTTTTTTTTAACCCTGATAAAATTTTGTATAACTATGTTTTTCTTACAGTCAACTTATACATAGGAATAGTGTTGTTATTGGCAATTAATTATTTTGTTTTTATTATTATTTTTATATTATTATTATTTTTATATTATTATTTTTTTTTTCTAGTCTATACCATTAGTTAATATTTATACTGTGTTTCTATAGTTTTATATATATATTTATATTTATTTATTTAGTTTATTCCTATTTATTTCTACATTTATGAATTTTGAAGATGATTATTTTTCTTGTACGTCAGATGATTATGAAAGTGCCTTAAGTAGTAACAATAGCTCACTATCCGATACTGAACTTCTGGAGGGAAAGCTCCAGAAAGTATTTCTCCCAAATAAGAACCTCCTTTCACTGGTGCATATCAACGCGCAGAGTCTACCAGCTCACCATTCTGATCTTCTCGCATCCTTTGACACTAGTGTAGTCGACTGCATTCTAGTTTCTGAAACATGGCTGAAACCCTCTCTACCATCCACTTGTTGTTCTTTACCCGGCTACAAACTGTTTCGTCACGACCGCGTTGGGCGTGGTGGTGGTGGAGTGGGTATTTATTTGCGTGGAGACATTCCAGCCAATATTACTCTCTGCTCCCCAACACATTCGCTAGACTCAATAGAATATCTTTTTTTAAATATTGAGATTCATCACACAAAAATTCTACTTGGTGTTCTTTACAACCCTAGTGATAAAATTAATTATTTTAATGACTTAGAAAATATTTTATACCATCTTTTACCAAACTTTGATCACGTCATATGCATGGGCGATCTGAACACGTGTATACTAAAAAACGATTCACGAGCACAGAAACTGAATGCATTGTTGTCCTCTTTTAATTTACATATACTTTCCATGTCTTCTCCCACTCATTACTTTCCTGGCTGTAAGCCTTCCTCGATTGACTTGATATTTGTCTCTAACCCTCATTTTGTTATTTCTCACGGTCAAATGGCTGCTCCTTTTTCCTATCATGACTTACTTTTTCTCACTTATAAAGTGCGTCCTCCTAAGGTTAGAGGCAAAGTTTCTATTCAGCGCGATTTCAAGCATATTAACCTTGAACGTTTGAGAGAGGACGTAAGAAATATCGACTGGTCGTTATTACTAGCTTCGAATAACATTGATGCCATGGTCAACGATCTTACTACCGAACTGATTCGTATATATGACATCCATGCTCCAGCACGACCAGTGCGGATGAAGCATGCACCAGCTCCATGGTTAACACCAGCAATCAGAAATACCATGGCAAAACGCGATAAAGCCAGGAATCGATATAAAAAGTATCCATCTGATGAAAATTTTGTAGCATATAAAAGATTACGTAACATCTGCAACAGAATGTGTAGGGACGCAAAACGTCGCTACATTCACTCCACAATCAAAAATCTCTGTCAATCCCAAGTTTGGAATTTTTTAAGGTCATTGGGCGTGGGCAAAACTACTGTAGCCTGCCACAGTCCCGCTGACCTTAATACGTTAAATTCTTTCTTTTCTAGCCCACCCATTACTGTAGATTCTGTAACGAAATCAGATACTCTTTCTTATTTATCTTCTCTTGAACCACCAAACTGTCCTTCTTTCTTTTTCCGGTTGGTCTCTGAAGATGTTATCAAGAAGTGTGTCCGCTCTATTTCCACCAAAGCCATTGGGAGCGATAGTCTTAGCCTTAACATGATTCTTCCGGTGTTGGATGATATTGCACCAGTGCTCACCCACATCATAAATTTTTCACTATCGTGCAATGTCTTCCCGACACTCTGGAAGAAGGCTATCGTTATACCTCTTCCCAAAACCGCCAATCCTACGTCTATGTCCCAATACCGTCCTATATCTATCCTCCCTATCCTTTCTAAGGTCATTGAGTCCATTGTGCACGAACAACTTTACTCCTTTCTTACAACTTACAACCTGTTATGTCCTTTCCAATCCGGTTTTCGTCCATCCCACAGCACTGTTGGTGCCTTGCTGAAGATAACGGAGGATGTGCGGTGTGCTATGGATAGCACCAAGCTCACTGCGATTGCTCTGTTGGATTTCAGCAGCGCCTTCAACTCCGTTGATCTTGACATACTTCTTGGTACTCTTCGTGCAGTCAACGTCTCTCCTCTTGTTATTAACTGGTTTCATTCATACCTTTTCGGACGCCAGCAATGTGTAAAAACCGACGATACCTCGTCAAATTGGTTAGAGCTCACGGCTGGTGTTCCTCAAGGCGGCGTACTTTCCCCATTACTGTTTTCTGTTTTTATTAATAACATTTCCCGATTTATTACTTCTCCCTTCCATCTGTATGCAGATGATTTACAGCTTTATCGACATTTCAGTTTGGCTGAGCTGCCCGGGGCTATTGATTTGTTAAATATGGACCTGTCTGCTATACAGTCGTGGGCTAAATCGTTTGGCCTTCTTGTGAATCCCATAAAATCACAAGCAATAATTGTTGGCAGCAGCAGGCTCAGAAGCAAACTAGACTGGGGGCTAGTTCCCAAACTAGTTTATGACGGGGTTCCAATTTCTTACTGCGATTCAGTAAGGAACTTGGGACTTATTATTGACTGCAATATGTCCTGGGTAGCCCAAGTCAATGATGTTAGCAAGCGGATACACTACACTTGCCACTCTCTCAAACGTCTCCAATACTTTCTCCCTTTCAGCACAAAAATTATGCTAGCGCAATCTCTTCTTCTACCTATCCTCGACTACGCTGATGTGTGCTATTTGGATGTGACTGAGGAGCTACTTAATAAACTAGAGCGTCTTCAAAACCTGGCTATTCGGTTTATTTACGGCCTACGTAAATATGACCATATATCTGCATTTCGTACTCAACTTAAATGGCTCCCTATCCGCCTTCGGCGTGATATGCACATCCTTTCGGTCCTTTTTAATATCCTTAATGATCCAAATTCTCCTTCTTACCTCCGCTCCCGTTTCAACCGTCTCCCGCCTCCAACACGTTCCAGACGTTCCTGTATTACTTCAGAGTTAGAAGTGCCTAGAAGTAATACAAAGTTTCTGAAAAACTCTTTTTCGGTACGTGCAGCGAACCTCTGGAACAATCTCCCAAAAACCATTCAAAAGAGTCCTAACGTTAATCTCTTTAAAAAAAGACTAAAAGAGCACTTTCTGTCACAACTATTATAAATTTATCAAATTAACTTATTTATTTATTTAAGTATTTATTTATTTATTTATTTTTCGCTGTTGTATATATATATATAATATTTATGTATTTAGATGTAGTATAAGTATATATGTATTTATTATTATAGTATTTATTATATCATGGATGTATTATATAAATGTTATACTATGTATTATATTAAAATTGTGTTTTTTTTTTATATTATATTTTTATTATTATTTAGAGCATATCTAATTGCACAACTATTTATTACCCACTATACACACTAACCCTTTCAGCTGTAGGTTGGCTGGAAGAGATTTCTCATAGAAATAAGCCCGCCTTTGTCAACTTGTTCATGATGTGAAATAACTATGTAATTTTACTGTGCAATAAAGAGTAAAGAGTATATAATTAAATGTATATTTAAGGTTTATCATTTGTTTTAATTGTTATTGTCTTGTATTAATTTCCTGCGATTACATTATTTCGTTTAAATGGTCTGTTTTTATTATTCTTAGCTGTTTACAATCATGTTTTATTTAAATTTTATTTACGTTTATATTGTGTATTAAGTGTATCGTTAAGTTGCTTCGCATTTTATTAATAAATGTAAAATTTTAATACCTGTAGTGGTGTATCACACTGAACGGGAACTTGTCTACGAAGCGTCGTTGTTATTTTTTATGTGTATAAGCCTATTTTATTTTTTAGATAAATACGTAACATATGTAGATAAATATATAATAATAATACATTAATTAATAATAAAAAAATGAATACATCAATAAATGGATGAGTCAATTAATGAATTAATTAATCTCCTATATGGTATGGATGGTCATATGATTGCTTAATTGTTAAACCTTTTTCTAGATACTTAAATATATTTTTATAAGCCTTTTTTTATATCATGATTACATAAAAAAATAACCTCATTTCATTTTCATATCCATGGAAATTATCAATCGAAATATAACTAACCTGACATGACGTTTTTGTTCTAATAAGGGAAGGTTAGCAACGACGTTACTAAATTTCTAATAATAAAGCTAAAAATCTATCCAGAATGTTTAACATATATATGACAACTGCTACGTTTTATCAGGGTTATTGCACTTTATTATCACAATAGATTTCATCCGCAGACTCACTCACGTTCATCTCAATTGAGACATAAAATACTCTACTCGAAATATTATTCACAAAGACTGATAATACATAATTCTGACTTAGAGTAACCATCTCCATATTGTGGTTCGTTCTCTCTAATTTAATATTTCTTTAAACGTAAATGTTGTATGACCTAAATTCTCATCTTAATATTAATTTAACAGCATAACTTATATTATATTTCCACTTATTCTTAATTAAACTTATACGAGTTCGTTTTATTTTTGGCTCAATTTAATTTTGCGTGTATCGATACTTATAAACGCTTCCAGTATATAAATACTCCTCGAAAATGCAATAAATACTAAATTTTAATGAACCACTCAACTTCCTATGAAGCCACCATATATGTAGATAATAGAATCGGTACAATAAATAGACTGAAAGTAAACTTTTCCCTTTACAGGAATAATCAGGAATTAATA
Organism: Danaus chrysippus; assembly: GCA_916720795.1. Lineage (NCBI taxonomy): Eukaryota > Metazoa > Arthropoda > Insecta > Lepidoptera > Nymphalidae > Danaus > Danaus chrysippus. The sequence continues at coordinate 1,931,875 of CAKASE010000047.1, read as the reverse complement.
TCAGGATTCCTTTGTTCAAATCATTTCTTTACATGGAAAATTAACAACAAAGTACTTATCAAATCACAATTTCATTATTATAAAACATAATACGATATTAAAACTTTCAAATACGATTCATGTTAACACAGGGATTGTGTTGTATTCAGCAAAATAACCAAAAATACAATAAGCACAAGAAAAATTTGCTTACCCGCGGTTATCAAATGCAGAAATCTTTTCAGAATTGTAGCTAAGACTGGCAGTTTTGAATAAACTTTTACTATGGAATTTCTTCCAAGAAGTTTAAGTAGCAACATATTTCAAAAAACTTAGTAGAGCACAGTGATTTAATATTATTCTCCGGCCTACGAGAGAAAAGTTTACCTGGAAACCATCATAAAGTGAGGAATAATGATGGAATGAATACTTTTCGTCTTATTTTTATTATTTCAAACGACTGTTTTAACATTGCTCAAGACCAAGTTAAATTTGAGGATCTTTAAAAAAGATATTGATTTCAATAAATAATGTTACATGTGCAACTTTTCATCTCTATTTTTAAGCAAATTCAATCAATGCAACCAGCTCAATTGTTGATAGACAGACAAACAAACACTCAAACGTTACTTCAACATTTAAAATGTACACATATATTTCTATACTTTACATTGTGTATTATTTAAAACATAATTAATCAATAAATAAAATGAAGTTTCTTATTGGTGAGTTTAGTCGCATTTCCAACAAGACACTATAATAACAATATGTTGGTCATGAGTTTTATAAAACATGTCATGAAAATACAAACTAATACTTAATCTAAAGTTTAAGTATACAACACAATGAAATTTAACAATTTAATAAAAGCTGGGAACGAAAATATGTTGGATCTCAACAACAAGCATCATTACATCTTGCCGTGTTTCATATTTTATACTTGTTATACTTCTAACTTTGTGAGGAAAAGTTTGAAGAGATTAATTGGATCAAAAAGTTTGATTTTGGTTACTTATCAATGAAAAAGAATAAAGAAATAAACCGTAATGTTGGTAACCCATGGTTGAAAACTTAATATCTCAAAAAAGAAATATAAACGTTGTTTCAAATATGAATAAGAGTGAAAACTAAATAACGTATTATTATCTAAGCGCACGGTAGTGCGCCGGCCAAGTTCCACAGGCCGGCGCATGCCGTGCACTATATTTACACGAACCGTTTCGACCCACTTTTGACCCCCCTGTAGCTCAGTGCCTATTGCAAGTACAGAGATAAAATTTTACCTACGTAATCATATACTAGTACTAAAGCAGTATGCCAAATTTCATAGATAAAACTTCAGTAGATCCTGAAATATGACCCTGTGAAAATAGCTAATTTTGGCACTGACTCACTGACAGGTAATCAAAACCTTTATATAGGCGCTCAGCTCAGCACAATAAAATACATAATAATGAAATATTAATAATTAATAATATGAGTACATCTATCAATCGGTGATAAATGAAACTAAAAAATAAATATAGTTTAAAAAAAACTAAAAAGCACGCTCCAATGATGAAAGAAACCGCGTGGAAACTAATTTAACCTTTACAACCTTGGAAATCAATTTAATTTAAATTGTTTAAAATAAACAATAAATGGTATTATTGAAAAAAAAGCGTGCAGCGCTTCTCAAGAAGTGATATATGAAGCTCATCACGCTTTTTTTCACAAAAATATCATTTATTGTTTGTTAATTTATTTTTAAATTAATATTATTGTGAAAAAAGTGTGGGGCGCTTCTTAAGAACTGATATATATATAAGGGATATAAAATATTGTCATGTATACATAATGCACACTGTATAACTTAATTAAATATTGCTTACCTAAAAAATCAGGTTTCTATTGTTATAAATTACTTTCGATAGATGGCGCTAGCGGTATAATTGAATCGCGATATTGTTTTGTCTGCAGTATATATGAATGAAAGTCGTTAAGGAATCGATGGTCATTTCTTTCTATTTCTTTCTACACTTATGTTTTGATATCTTATATATGGTTACGATTACGATTAAATGGATCACTGATTTGACTTGCTAAAGGATTAATTTTGATATTTGCTTATTGATTGATTACTTGTGTGTGTTAAAAGCAGAAATTCACTCTATTTCTTTTCTACTATTCATTTACCAACGATGGAAATTATACATCTTTCGGTGGTTGGCGGAGATATACCACATAGGGTAATTCCTATGCCATCAGATGGTAGCTGTATGTTTCATGCTGTAAGTTATGCATTGTACGGCTGTATAGTACGATTGTATGTACGATTTCTTGAAAAAAAGTATTGAAATCTCACCAAAAACATGCCTGTGAAAAAAGGGGGCCAAGTTCCAATCGGCTAATTGTTTGTCTAAAAAAGGGGTGAAATCTAATCTAATGCCAAGTTTAGATGCACTTTGAAATCGATCATAATCATCTTCATCAACAGCATGATCCACTGGTAAACATTTGCCATTCCCAAGACTCGCCACCACACCCAGTCCTCTGCCTTCCACATCCAGCCACTACCCGCCACCTTATTCACGTCAACGGTCCATCTGGCCTAAATTCACTTTACCATACACCCAACTTAAAATATGGTATAGTTGTGAAAATACGTAGGTGCTTGGTTAAAAATATCTAAAATTATAATACTTCTAAATTTGAACTTGGCAGGTTAATTTAATTATTTAAATTATATAATATTTAAATTATATAAATATAAATAATTATATAACTAAATAATAAATTAATGATACAATTAATTAAGTGTTACGTGCAGCACAAAAAAGTTTAAACCCTGTTATAGTAAATAATTATAAAGAAATATCAAAAACTATCATTACATCGTTTGAAAGGACTACTTTTAGGTTCTAACTAATCAAATAAATTTTATTATAGGTACTGAGTAGAAAAGAAGCTACAGCTTAAGGTTAAAAAATATTTAAATAAATAAATATTGTTAACACCACTAATCACTATCATAATTAACTGTGGAAAACAAATAAACATTACATTAAATTAATAGTACCTATATTCCTCCTAGTAATTACAAGAAATGTTACGATAAGAATTAAAATAAATATTTAAGTGTCGCAATTTATTATAAGAAACATGACAATGTTCTCTGACTAATATTATAAAAGACTTGCAAATACATATATCTGTCATTGCAAATATTAAAATAGACAATTTTACGCGTAGTTTTTGCCCTTGGAACTTCAACTACACTGCAAATGTAATTTGATAAACCAAAGAAAGTAGAAAAACACTTTTATTTTTTATTTTTTTGTTTTTATGAAAAATAAAAATTCATATTTAATTATAATTTGCTGATAATAAATACCATGTTTTTTTCGAAATATAGAGGCAGATACGTGCCACTTAAACACATAGAATCATGTGATGAAAGAAGAGGTGTCCTTACAAGATTTAAAAGAAAAAATACTTACTTTCTTGTCTTATTTTAAAATTCATAGTCGAAACTAATTTCTGAATATCCTTATCTAAAGCCAATATCAAGCCAATTTAATAATAACATATAATTTATATCCTTAATAGCCACTATATAATTTAATCTCCCAAATGGTATGAAGGCTTATATGAATGCTAAATTGTTATTGCAGAATCCCATTATGTAAATTAATTGTTTATATATTTTAAGAGGCTAGTACGTGTGTCTTGATTGTTAACAACATACATACATTAAGTTTGTAAGCCTTTCTTTACTTGAGTATTAGATTTATGCAATTTTTCATCTGATATTTTTTAACTTTTTTGATTTAATTTCGTAATATGAATAATCTCATTCCATATCTTTCTCTTTTCAATTACAATACTTTTTAATGTCAAAAAATGCCAATGACGTAACTAAGTATTATAAATTCTTCAATGTGTAAATCTGTGTTTAAGGTTTAACTTATATAAATGACAGTAACTTACTATCAGTCTTACAGTGTGTTTATTGTAACAATAGCCTCTGTTTTCAAATTCACTAGCATTGAATGAGATTTCAGACTTCCAAGAGTATTCATTGAAATGATACTAATATTTATCGAATTACTACGCATATTTTATTATTAAAAAAACTACATACTCCTGACGATTTAGCTACTTTGCTATAAAAATATAAATTTCATTTAAACGAATACTCGCGATAGTCTTCACTGGCATTGAACTTAAATCAATTTTATGTTTTCTCCCAAACATTGCCCGAATACATATCACATTAAACTTCCTTCCGTATTATAACAAGCACACAGACATATACCTTGAAATAAAAATGTAAGTAGTAACAAATTTTATTAAGGATCGAAGACTAAGGTACATGTTATTAAGATCTTTATTATGTACAACGACATAAAATACAAATTTTTCATACTTTGACATGCTACCACGAAACGAATACAATAAAATACAATACTTTTACAATGTATATTCACATATAAGTTTGTCAAATGAATTCATTTCAATTGTTTCCTATAATTCATAGTTTTTTTCTTTTTTTCACATGGACTAAAAGTAATTCCCGCATGAAATATCTATCTCCACGCTGTATTTAATTTCTTCTTATATAATATTTCTTAAAAAATTCCATTCCAAACAATTTTTTAACATTGACATTTCTTAATAAGTTTTCCAATGTGCGTATATAATCAGCATGCTTATACCAGTTAGATTTTCTTCTGACAGAATCTGATATTGTGATATTCTGTACAATACTTATAAATTGAAATATACGCTAAGCGTTTACAAGAAAACCTCTCCTGAAGTCAAAACTTTGACGAAACTAAAATCAAATGGTTGATTTCATATTCAGCTTGGAAAGCTATATAAATATATACATATGTACTGTAGAAAGCAATACACAAAAACTGATGGAAATTTTACTTTTATCCTTAGGAACGTGTTTGTTAAATGTAACACTTTTGAGATATGATGTTAGTGTTAATAAAATACACTATATATACAATAGGGAGTTGACGTAATCTCAAGCTTTGAATAATTCTGTAATTAAGACTCGAGCCATTCTATTCAAATACGGCAAAAAAGAACTACAACTTTTAACACCTTCAATATTATGCAAGACAAAACAATATTAAATTACTAATACAATGAGTTCTAAGCTATAATGTACTAACACAGAATAAACACAATAATGTAGTTAATATGATAAAACAAATATTATTTAACTATTCAGCGGTTACTGAAAGCATGAACGTTATCGGAATTGCAAAAATGTGCACCTTGAAAATGTCTATGACTACGAATGTGGAATTGTTTGTTAAAAGCTTAAGTTGCATCATATTTCAAGAATCTAAGGAAGAAAGTGATTTAGTATTGTCCAAAGACCCACGAGGATAAAGTAAGCTAAAAAACCCTTATAAAGTTAGTTACAACGATGTAATAAATAATTCTCAACGGTTTGCCTCACAGTTGTTAGTTTAAACGACAGTTTACGCTACTGCTTTTGACGTTTCTGCAGCCTTAGTTTAATTTATGTCTCTATTACAGTCTCCAATAGGGTCCTGATGAGATGATATCAAACTTAAAAAGATTCAGCAATTTAGTTATGAAACTTTAAAGGTACTTTTAGGCTCGAAATCCATGACTCGAATAATTTTCTTTATATCTGAAAAGATTTCTGTTAGATGAAATGTTAACATTCAAATATTTGATAGAAAAGTGTATTCAATGTATGTATTCAATATGTGTACTATTAAAAGTCTCATGGTCTAATACAGATTAATTAGTAACTTAATTTAATTGTATAAATGAAACACGAAACTGTAAATTATTTTAAAATAACAAAAATATTACGAGAATTTTACAACAGTTACGTTTGTTTGTGAATTTAATTTTATGTTAACATGTGTTTATGATAACATTAATTCAGTTTACTTCTTTGTCGTTTCAATTACTATTTTCGTATACATTTTTTGTGATTTTCTATCAAACAAACGAGTTTCCAATCCGTCCGAAACTCAACGATATCCTGTTTACTTAATTTAAACTCTAAATATTTCGTAACTAAAGCCTTAAATCAATAAAGCAATACTTTGAAAAGAAAAAGAATCCTAAATTCATCGAGTACAAAATACAAAATAACAAATATACAAGATTTCATTCAAATACTTTAACCAGAACATCAAATATTTATAATATATTTAAGCCTCAACGTTTTCTAAATTATTCATTTTTCAATTTGTAGAAACCAAAGATAGATTGCAGTAACATGTGATTTACGAATAGTTTCAGAACGTAGTATTAAAACATTCTCTCAGGAGTCCTTAAACAAATATAACATATACAACACAACATTCACAACTAAGTATGTTTATTAGTTCAATAGAGAAGTATATCACAGTATTTGAACGTTGTATGAATAAAATTATAAATACCAAATACCTAATACCCAATTTAACATCACACTGAAGGATCAACTCGGTTTTTTAAATAAATAACAACGGTTTACTTCGATATAATTGTATATAATATCAAACTTTAATATCGACTGTATAGTTTAACACGTGGTCATTAATTGACCACTCATCAAATGTCAGAGAGACTTGCAACTCATAAAATGACAAGTGACACTTCTGACATTTAACGTTACAAAATATATTCGGGTCGGAAATAGAATTACATTAAATAATTGATTCTTATAACACACCTGTAGACACACGCCAATCAAACTGTACATTCAATATACAGCTAAATTACTCATTTTACTCGATGACTTCTACGTCATTAGGATCATAATTTTGGTGATTGTGCATGCATATATTAATATTGGTATGTGTATCTATAAACTGGCAAATACATTAATAAATTTTATATAATTCAAATCTCTTTTGGTTGCGAAAATACTATTTAGGGGGCGGTGGCAGAATACTCAAGAAGAAGAAAAGTATTAAACATAATGGCCTACCAGTTTTGTTAAAGCCGTTTTGTTATTTTAAAATATTCAATTCAAAAGTAACAGGACTGTATAAATAATTAATTGAAGACTTTTAAAGTCTATGCGGCTGCTTATTTTATAAAATCAACTTACGCTTAATATACTTGAATACGGAACCATAGATAATATTTATCTCCTACATAATTAAATGAAAGTCAGTGGTGGCGTAGTAGCTAAATGGCCCGCCTGTCAAGCACGAGGGCGCGGGTTCGATCCTGGCAAGTGCCAATGTAATTTTTCCGTGTCATATGTACTTTCTAAGAGTATTTAGACATCACTGATAGACGGTGAAGGAAAACATCGTGAGGAAACCTGGACTTATAATTTCACAATTATAAGTTTAAAGTCACCAACCCGTCTTGAGCAAGCGTGGTGATAAATGCTCAAATCTTTTCCATGTAAGAAAGAGGCCTTTGCTCAGCAGTGGGCTCTGATAGGCTGATGACGATGACTTAATTTATTTTATGTCATTTATAGAACGTGTCGTAAATCGTATCCTTTAAAAAGCAACGATGACACTTAAATGAATATTCGTGAAAGTCTTAGACCTCATTATATGAAGAAGCTTAAAATAAACTATAGAATATTGTGATGCAATAATTACTTTCAGATTTTAATGGCTTTTGGTGCGGCAGTACCGTTTTTTTACTAAATATTACCCTATAGATTATTTAGAGTACCTACCAGTTACAGATGTTTCTTGCGTAAGTGAACGTGCCACAAAATCTTATCATCCTTACCCTTTTTAATCAAATGCCACATTTCTTAAAGCTGTTGAATGTCTAAGAATGGTTATATTTAATTTAGATTGTATAGTTTTTTGTTACTCTTGAAGTTAATTCAGATGGAACAGATAAGTATGATCCGCTCACATCAATTATATTATGATTCAAATATACAATCTAAAGTTTAATGTATACAACAATAGGGTCAATATTTAGTTAAAGTTAAATCATCGTTATTAGCGTTACATCAGATTGTAATTTAATATGCTACAGACAACGATCTGCCTCAAAGTGTCTTATTTTACAAAAAAAACTCCAAACATCAAATACCTCAAATGATAGAATAATATTAATGTGAAATATTTTAAGGTACTCGTTTATCATCGTTCTTAAAGGTTTTCCGTCAATTATTATAAGAGACCCTACTTTTATAAAAATAGACTGTCGAAAGCTTCTGAGGTCTGCTGGTAGGACAACAACTGTTTGTTAAGACATATTAAAAGTTTTGAAACACGAGAATTATTTTTAAAAAAGTATCTATAAACTGGTTTATATAATGAGATGTAAGACTTTCACGAGTATTCATTTATCTATAAACTTGCAACAAAGAATAGGATTACGACTTTTTAAGCCAAATGTTAAGCAAAATTTGAGGCTGGCGGTAAATTTCGAAATATTTTCTATACTTTTTGTAATGTTTCTGTATACGTTATCGAAAAAACTTGTCATTATAAACCGTCTCAAAGAACTAAGAAGTCAATAATTACAAAACAGAGTTTGCGATAATTAAGAAAAAAGTTGAGCTAATTTTTTCGATAACTTGCTTAATTTTGACAGTGAGCTAGTAAGAAAAATTAATAACTTTTTTATATAATTTCACGTTATATATAAAGAAAAAACTTGTTGGTATATTTTTACGAAACCTTTAAAAAAAATAATTTTGAAGGCTCCCTTGCTTTATTAAAATATAGTGTTTGTGAAGCAATGTGAATAAATGAGCTAAACTACATACTGCTCTTCAAATATATTCCTTTGTAACATAAATATACAAACATAAATCCTTGACACATTGTATAATGTGAAGAGAAGACGTTCTTCATTATCATGTTGTTTGTATGAGAAACACATTAAAAACATTATTTATTTATGTATTGACTTTATTAATTTATATTTTCAGGATATCAAAAACATGTTTCATTGTAATGGTATATATAATAATAAGTAAAATATTGTACAGGGACATTTAGATAAAAGGAAAATTTTAATTTCAATAGTCATACATATTTTTTAACGACTAAAAATGTTTAAATTTATTTAAATAAAACGTACAAAGAACTTGAAAATTAAATGAACGTAACCTTAGTATTTTATATTAATCTATGTTTTGGTAACTCCTAAGAGTTTTTCTGGCAGCTCTTTTGGCGATGCTCCAATAAATAACCCGAAGGTGACTGTAGTTCTTGTATTTCTGTAAACAAATAATATATTCAACCTTAAAGTTGCTATTCCATATCCGTAAACAAAATTTTCAATTACACTTATTCACAAATTAAAATTTCTGAATGCATGAAATCCCCTTTTAAGTAAGATTAAAAACGATTTCAATTTGAAACACAATCAGGTTCTACATTTTAATCATCTTAATATAACTTCTTTACTTAATGATAGTTTGATAAGATAAATAAAACTAAAGTTCTTGAAATTCTCACTTAACAGTGAAATATATTTATTTGTGATGCTTGCTCTATGTTAATATATTTAAGAATTAGATTCACATTCATCCGAATCTAATTTGTTTTACCTTTTCAATATAATAAACTCCCTTTTCTTTTATATGTAAAGCAAATTTGATTCAAATTCATCCAAAGCGGAAAGGATTCAGTCTAAAAGTTTAAATAGCATTTGTTCCGGGTACCATCATATTATATAACAACCCAACCAGGATTTAAACCTTTCATGTGTCGCACCCCAAGCCTGAATCAATACCACGGGTCCAAAAACATAAATTATCAGGACCCAGAGTTCATTAGTGTATTTTTAATAAAAATCCTAAAAATAAATAAAAAAATTAAGATTATGCCATTTTAAATGAATATTTAAAATGGCATACCTCAGATTAGATATCTTTAATTTTTTTCAAATATATATTAAAGATCAAGCATATTATAAATGACATACATATAACACTTTAATGTTTAAAAATTAAAATGTTCATATGCAATTTAAAATATTCCCTCGAGAAAACTGAAACCAATTTATGAGTACTTACAAAAAAATAATACATCCGCAGAGTCATAAGGTTCGCAAGAAAAGTTTTTTTAGCAATCGATGCCAAATTTAAATACACCTATAATAAAAAAGAATTAACATTGTATGGTTAATAAAAAAAAATCCCTTCTTTATAAAGTGTTTCTTTTTTTGTTTTTTGATTTTCGCATTTTACTTAAATGTAAATGTAAACGCAAAAGTTTATATGAATGAATGGCTTTTGCTATTACAAGAAAAACTAAAAATATATCAGTCCTTTATTCAACTAAATGAATTGTTACCGGTAGACACACTACTATTATATAAGTATATCTTTTAAGCAATTTTACTTACATAACAATGAGGCAAACTTAATGATATCCAAAAATTCTTACCCCATTACTTTGAAGCCATCAGAGGAATAATGTATGTGCTTATTTTTATGTTCCAAATCATTATCATTAATTTCTTTATATATTACAATAAACCGTTCATCTATCCCCTGATCATAAGCAGCAGAAGGAACAAAGATAACTTCAATCCATGAAAGATTATGACAAATATTCGAGAAAAGCAGTCAAGATTCTTTTTTCTTTTTGTTAAGTATTTTCTTTTGTAAACTTAGTCTCGGATATTGTCTTTCAATATAAAAGAAAAAAGTCTTATCATATAATTGAAGACTTTCGAAGTAAACACGACTACTCTTTATCAAAATACAAAATATTTTTTAAAACCTATATATATGTATATAATGCATATTTTTTTTAACGGTATATTAGTTACAAACGTTAGTATAAAGAAAAAATGAATAAATAAAATAACGGAATTTAACAACAATAATAATTGTTAGAAATGTATCGAAAGTCAAATCTACTAAGTAATATATGGTCTGGAACTTTGAAATGGTCCGAATTTCTTAAGGAATTTTCGCATAAAATAGTTAAAACATCTGTTTTCCTTGTAAGCGAGTGAACAAATAATCCTTATCGCTTAACTTCCTTTCATTCAATCCCATAATTCCTTATCATATTACTTACACAGCTTTCCTTGACTAAAATCTTCAGAGGTTCATGGACGGTGAAATCCATTACTATCAGGTAAACAATTTATTTTTGTGAAAGCCTCTAATATAATAGAAATACAATGGAAAGGTATAGATTACTTGACTATAGAGTTTAGCTTGTACACCAACGGAACGGTGTCAATATTTGCTAAACAGGAATAGAAACATTATTGCTTGCCTCACATCAGGTTGTAATTGTACATCTATTAAGGAGATCTTATAAAATAAGTCCGTTCTCTAAATACTAGTTTGCATTGTCAACTTGACATCTACGGTTTCATCGCTTGTTACTTAGAAGTATAAATTCTTTTAAATCGTACGATTATGGCCATTGAAATTAATATGAATTATGTCATTAAAACATTTGTAATAAAAAACAGCCAATCGAAAACGTTTTGATAAAGTTAATATTGTACTTTGAAGGTAACAGAGCCTAGGTGTGTTCAGTTACAAGAGCTCGAACATGGGCTGGCTCGACCGGGGAAGTACCACCCTCTAATAGTAGATCAGCGTGAAGTAGTCTTCAATGACTTCGTTTCGTCTGATGCCATTTCTTTCCTTACTTCTCACTCTTCTTCAGGGATGATCAGGGATGTTGCTGATGTCTATGGGCAACGGGGACTACATCCCATCAGGTAGACCTTCGGCTCGTTAGCTGCCTTTCTCATAATAAAACAATATCGTCGAGCTATTTGGTTTTTCTCATTAAATTATGATACAAGCAACGTGTCTGTAAGTTTTACTTTTCAAAGACAAGGACGTGTTTCTACTTTACAGTTGACCCGGCTTAGGAGTTTCCCTCAACAACTTGACTAACTTCCTAAGAATCACCGCAACTAAATGCAAATCATGGCACTGCAATGAAAGCAAATTGCAGTGAACTAAGTAATGAACTTATTGTGATACTTCTGTACTGATGTGATACTTAGCAATTGCGTGGAACCTGTTACAAAATATTAAATCGTCCAACAATTGCTTTTACATTATGTAATCTGTTGATGTTTAGTATTAAAAGTTGCAAATATCCAATAATTTTGTAAATTTATAGAAAAAAAAATTGAAATGCATTAACTGCACCGAAGAAGAGGAACGCAAATATTGTTTCTGAAAAAACGTAGAGGTGATGTTTACAAAAGGCTGACAAACTTTCGGCTGAGTTGGTAACAATAAAGTTTTATTTTGTTTTGACAAAATATTGTCAAGAAATTATTGTTGTTTGTTGTTATAAACTGGTCACAAAAATACAGCAGATCTGACTTGTTGTTTGAGATAAGTTGTAGAAAATCCATAAATTTCTTCTGACTATAAAATTACATAATTTTTATATAAGTCGTCTAGCATTATGAGATCTAAGATTTTCGCGAGTACACATTTAAATGAAACTAATATTTTCGGATTTTACTTCGCGTTTTTTATTTTAGAAACTACATACTCCCGACGTTTCGGCTACTTTTCAGCAACCGTGATCACGGGCAGACGAGATGTGAGTGTCTGTCAGTTGGTCTGGTCATTTTATCTCCTACCGCCATCGATTTCTTAATTGTCTTGCGTACCGCTCTGGATGCCGGCAAAATGCGCTCACGGTGTCTCGAGGTCCTGCGGTGTGGTCACGGACATGGGATTTTATATTTTTAAGAAGAGGATCCCAGGTGTTTTGATAGGTTCCAGCCATCTTCTCTATTGAAATTTGGGTGTTTTTTAATTTCAATAGCCTCGCGGATTAACCTTGGTATATAATACAAGGAAAGGTAGCATTGTTATTATAATACAATGAAATATATTTTAAGTATAATACAAGGAAATAAAAATAGCTAGTAATCTACAAAAATATAGTTTGTAAAATAAATATACAACCTAAACAAACTGAATCATTTGATACAAAAAGAGATTTTAATTAATTAAATTTTTGTTTTATGTTAGCTATAACAAATATATTGTTTATCTGTTTCGAATTCTTAATGTTGTTATTTGTCTTCCAACATAAATATTTCCGAAGTCAAAGAATCTTGGAAAATTTATCTATAAGCGCTAGTGGTTACCGATTGTTTCTTATTTATTGTCAAAAAGAAGGCCCTTTTAGTAATCCTTCATATTTACCTTTCCCTAATAGGAGCTATGTAATTCAATATACATTTAAGCTGTATCGTTTCCAAGTAAATGTTTAATTGTTATTGTCTTATATTAATTTCCTGGGATTACGTTATATCGTTTCGATGGACTATTTTTATTATTCTTAACTCGTAACAAACATATTTTTTTTTAATTTTAATATGATATTGTATAGTTAAGTTGCTTCCTATTTTATTAATAAATGTAAACGCCTGTAGTAATGTACTACATTGAACGGGTTTTGTCTCCGTTTTTCTTATTTCATATGAGTATGCACATACTAATAGCACTATTTATTTATTTATTTTTTATTCATTCATAAAAAATAAATAAATGAATGAAATGAATGAAAGAATGACTGGATAGATAAATTAATATATTAATCTCCTAAATAGTATGGATGGTTATATGATTGCTTAATTGTTATTGTAGGTTTCCATAATTTTAATTCATTGTACTTACATATTTCAGCAGAATAAATAGTTTTCTTGATACTTAAATATATTTTTATAAGCCTTTTTATATTTCATGATTACATTAAAAAAATTAACCTCGATTTATTCTTATATCTATCGAAATATGACTAACCTCATAGTCTTTTTCATGACATTTCTGTTCTAATAAGGGACGGTTAGCAAAGATGTTACTAAATTCCTACTATTAAAGGTAAAAATCTATCCAGAATGTTTAACGTATATATAACGACAGCTACTTCTTATCAGAGTTATTGCACTTTATTATCACAATAGATTTCGTCCGCAGACTCACTCACGTTCATCTCAATTGAGTCATAAAATACTCTACCCGAAATATTATTTACAAAGACTGATAATAATTCTGACTTAGAGTAACCATCTCCATATTGTGGTTCGTTCTCTCTAATTTAATATTTCTATAAACATTATATTATAACCAAATTTTAAAGTAAATATGGCTTGACCTAAATTCTTATCTTAATATTAAATTTACTTCGTAACTTATGTTGTATTTTCACTTATTCTTATTTAAACTTATACCAGACCATATAAGTTTAGTCTCCATTTAATTTCGCGTGTATCGATACTTCTCGAAAATTCAATAGTCTAATCAAAATTCTAATTAACTTCTTTGTTTCGTACTAAAAATCTTTACCCTTTAGAGGAAATATCTCGAATTAATATAAGAATCCCTTTACTAAAACAATTTCTTACAATGGACTTTTAATAACAAAGTACTTATCAAATCAATATTTCATTATTATAAAATAGTATAGGATATTAAAACTTTCAAATACGATTTATGTTTACACAGCTATTATGTCGAAATCAGCAAAATAACCAAAAATACAATAAGCACAAGAAAAATTTGCTTACCCACGGTTATCAAATGCAGAAATCTTTTCAGAATTGTAGCTAACACTGGCAGTTTTGAATGAACTCTTAGTATGGAATTGCTTCTTAGAAGTTTAAGTAGCAACATATTTCAAAAAACTTAGTAGAGCACAGTGATTTAATATTATTCTCCGGCCTACGAGAGAAAAGTTTACCTGGAAACCATCATAAAGCGAGGAATAATGAAGGAATAAATACTTTTCGTCTTATTTTTATTAGTTCAAACAACTGTTTTGACATTGCTCAAGACCTAGTTAAATTTGAGGATGTTTAAAAAAGATATTGATTTCAATAAATAATGTTACATGTGCAACTTTTCCTCTCTATTTTTAAGCAAATTCAATAGATGCAACTAGCTCAATTGTTGATAGACAGACAAACAAACACACAAATATTACTACAACATTTAAAATGTACACAAATATTTGTATATTTTACATTGTGTATTATTTAAAACATAAATAGTTAAAAGTAATAATTAATCAATAAATAAAATGAGGTATCAATTCCCTTATTGGTGAGTTTAGTCGCATTTCAAACAAGATACTATAATAACAATATGTTGGTCATGAGTTTTATAAAACATGTCATGACAATACAAACTAATACTTAATCTAAAGGTTAAGTACACAACACAATGAAATTTAACAATTTAATAAAACCTGGGAATGAAAATATGTTGAATCTCAACAACAAGCATCATTACATCTTGCCGTGTTTCATATTTTATACTTGTTATACTTCTAACTTTGTGAGGAAAAATTTGAAGAGATTAATTGGGTCAAAAAGTTTGATTTTGGTTACTTATGAATGGAAAAGAATAAAGAAATAAACCGTAATGTTGGTAACCCATGGTTGAAAACTTAATATCTCAAAAAAGAAATATAAACGTTGTTTCAAATATAAATAAGAGTGAAAACTAGTCGATTTATGAATCGTCACGAACATGTAAATATTCACTTGGGAAACCTTAAATTAATTCACATGTACTTAGGGATGTATTATAACATCTTACTTATTATTCCATGCTTCAGGACAAAAAATGTTTTAATAGATTTATTCGCTAAGAAATCAGATACAGTAGAGATCGTATTTGATGTTTGTAAAAAACATGATGAATCACAGAGAAAAACGAGCTCTCAACAAAGTGACTTTGAAATTATTGCACATTCTTTCCGTAACTAATGAACACAAGTTATAAAAGATAACTCTTTCAAATGAAATACCTCAAAATAAATATGAAAAATAAACATCCTATGAAACAAAGTTTTAAACTTTGACTGCAGTGGAAACTTTACGAGTTTCCTTGGAGCGATTTCCTTTTCTTGTGCTTTGAATTAAATATATTCTCATCCTTGGGGGAGGCCTATGTCCTGCAGTGTCTACGTCTCTACGTCTTTTGGCTGATGATGATGATATTCTCTACTTAATGAGATCTTAAAGTTTCGCGAGTGTTCAGTTAAATGAAACTAATAGTTTTCGGATTACTTCACGTATTTTATAATTTTTAAAGCTACATACTCCAGACGTTTCTGTTAGGTACTTTCAGCAACCGTGATCACGCGCAGACGAGATGTGAATGTCTGTCAGTTATTTTTTTGTTATTTATCATCTGCATATAATACTTTGATGTTTGATCTTGATATATGCCTTAACTACCGATTTCCTTTTCAAATCATCCAAGTTTTAATTACTTTCTTTACTATGGGGTCAACTACATTGGGACTTAACTTTTGTTTTAGATTCGTGAATTTCTTTTGAAATTCTTATATTTACTCAAGGCTTAAGAGTTTAAACCCTGTTATAGTAAATAATTATAAAGAAATATCAAAACCTATCATTACATCGTTTGAAAGGACTACTTTTAGGTTCTAACTAATCAAATAAATTTTATTATACTGAGTAGAAAAGAAGCTTAAGGTTAAAAAATATTTAAATAAATAAATATTGTTAACACCACTAAACACTATCATAATTAACTGTGGAAAACAAATAAACATTACATTAAATTAATAGACCTATATTCCTCTTAATAATTACAAGAAATGTTATGATAAGAATTAAAATAAATATTTAAGTGTCTCAATTTATTATTAGAAACATGACAATGTTCTCTGACCAATATTATAAAAGACTTGCAAATATATCTGTCATTGCAAATTTTAAAATAGACACTTTTACGCATAGTTTTTGCCCTTGGAACTTCAACTACACTGCAAATGTAATTTGATAAACCAAAGAAAGTAGAAAAGCACTTTTATTTTTTTATTTTGTTTTTATGAAAAATAAAAATTCATATTTAATTATAATTTGCTGATAATAGAGACCATTTTTTTTTTTCGAAATATAGAGTTAGAAACGTGCCACTTATACACATAGAATCATGTGATGAACGAAGAGGTGTCCTTACAAGATTTAAAGAAAAATAACTTACTTTCTTGTCTTATTTTAAAATTCATAATCGACAGTGATTTCCGAATATCTTATATCCCAGACCAGTATCAAAGCCAATTTAGTAATAACATATAATTTATATCCTTAATAGCCACTATATAATTTAATCTCCCAAATGGTATGAAGGCTTATATGAATTCTAAATTGTTATTGCAGAATCCTATTGTGTAAATTAATTGTTTATATATTTTAAGAAGCTAGTACTTGTGTCTTGATTGTTAACAACATACATACATTAAGTTTGTAAGCCTTTCTTTACTTGAGTATTAGATTTATGCAATTTTTCATCTGATATTTTTTAACTTTTTTGATTTAATTTCGTAATATGAATAATCTCATTCCATATCTTTCTCTTTTCAATTACAATACTTATTAATGTCAAAAATGCCAATGACGTAACTTAGTATTGAAAATTCTTCAATGTGTAAATCTGTGTTTAAGGTTTAACTTATATAAATGACAGTAACTTACTATCAGTCTTACAGTGTGTTTATTGTAACAATAGCCTCTGTTTTCAAATTCACTAGCATTGAATGAGATTTCAGACTTTCAAGAGTATTCATTAAAATGATACTAATATTTATCGAATTACTACGCATATTTTATTATTTAAAAAAACTACAAACTCCTGACGATTTTGCTACTTTGCTATAAAAATATAAATTTAATTTAAACGAATACTCGCGATAGTCTTCACTCGCATTGAACCTAAATCAATTTTATGTTTTCTCCCAAACATTGCCCGAATACATATCACATTAAACTTCCTTCCGTATTATAACAAGCACACAGACATATACCTTGAAATAAAAATGTAAGTAGTAACAAATTTTATTAAGGATCGAAGACTAAGGTACATGTTATTAAGATTTTCATCATGTATAACGACATAAAATGCAAATTTTTCATACTTCTACTTTGACATGCTGCCACGAAACGAATACAATAAAATACAATACTTTTACCATCTAGATTCATAAATAAGTTTGTGGAATGAATTCATTTCATTTCTTAATTGCCTTCTACAATTATTTTTTTTATTATTATTATTTTACACGGACTAAAAATTATCCCCAACTGAAATATACGTCTCTATACTCTGTTTAATTTCTTTTTATATAATATACCTAACGGGTATTTTGCCGCGAATTGGGAGAGAGCTATGTCCAGCAATGGACCAATATTGGCTAAATGATGATAATATTCCTCAAAATAATCCATTGCTTCCAAAGTTTTACACTGATACTTCTTAATGTTTTCCAATGTGTTCATATAATTATTCGCATTTAGGCTTGCACCAGTTAGACTTTCTTGTAACAGAATCTGATATTGCCACATTCTATACAATATTTATATATTGATATACATACATAGTGTTTACAAGAAAACCTCTCCTGTATGCAAAACTTTGAAGAAACTACGATGAACCTATTGATTTTATATTTAGTTTTGGAAAGCAATGGAAATGTATATAGTAGAAAGCAGTAAATAAAACTGATGAAAATTTTATTTTCATCAATGGGAAAGTGATTATTATTTAAACGTCACACTTTTGAAAAACTGTAGTACTATCACACACCGCTCATCCACTTAACGTAATCTGAAGCTCTTAAATAATTCTGTAATTGATACCCAAGTTATTCTATGTAAATGATACCTCGTTAAATATGAATATGGTAAAAAACTACAACTTTTAACAACTTCAATATTGTGCAAGACAACAATATTAAATTACTTATATAATGTGTTCTAAGCCATAATAAACAGAATAATGTAGTTAATATGATAAAGCGAAGAATATTTAACTATTCAGCGGTTACTGAAAGCATGAACGTTATCGGAATTGCAAAACTGTGCAGCTTAAAAAGACAATGAATATGGAATTGTTTGTAAAAAGCTTAAGTTGCATCATATTTCACGAATCTAAGGAAGAAAGTGATTTAGTATTGTTCAAAGACCCACGAGAATAAAGTAAGCTAAAAAACTCTTATAAAGTTAATTACAACGATGTAATAAATAATTCTCAACGGTTTGCCTCACAGTTGTTAGTTTAAACGACAGTTTACGCTACTGCTTTTGACGTTACTGCAGCCTTAGTTTAATTTATGTCTCTATTACAGTCTCCAATAGGGTCCTGATGAGATGAACTATATGGAAAGAAAAATGTCGATACTTTTATTTAATACACAAATTTTAGATCGGGCTCGATATCAAACTTAAAAAGATTCAGCAATTTAGTTATGAAACTTTACAGGTACTTTTAGACTCGAAATCCATGACTCCAATCTTGTAGATTTTTTTATATCTGAAAATATTTCTGTTAGATGAAATTTAAAGATTCTTAATACATATTTGTTAGAAAAGTGTATTCGATGTATGTATTCACTAAGTGTACTATTAAAAGTATAATAGTCTACTTAGTAATTTAATATATTTGTATAAATGAAACACAAACACTGCTAATATTTTAAAATAACAAAAAAATTTCAAGAATTTTACAACTATAACGTTTGTTTGTGAATTTAGTTTAATGTAAACATGTGCTTATGATAATATTCATTCAATTTTCTTCTTTGCCTTTTCATTTTTCAATCACTATTTTTTTATAATTTTTTTGTGATTGTCTATCAAACAAACTCGTTTCCAATCCGTCCGAAACTCAACGATAGATTTGTTTACTTAATTTAAACTCTAAATCTTTCGTAACTAAAGTCTTAAATCAATTAAGCAATACTTTGAAAAGAAAAAGAATCCTAAATTCATCGAGTACAAAATACAAAATAACAAATATACAAGATTTCATTCAAATACCTTAACCAGAACATCAAATATTTATAATATATTTAAGGCTCAACGTTATCTAAACTATTCATTTCTCAATTTGTAGAAACCAAAGATAGATTGCAGTAACATGTGATTTAGTAATAGTTTCAGAACGTAGTTTTAAAACATTCTTTCAGGAATACTTAAACAATTATAACATATACAACACAATATTCACAACTATGTATGTTTATTACTTCAATAGAGAAATATATCTCAGTATTTGAACGTTATATGAAGAAAATCATTTAAATTTCAAATTTCAAATACCAAATACCTAATACCACAAATATTATAAATAAGATGATTTGTATTTTTATCAGACGAAATTGTATTAAGATAAATATATTTAATAGCATTGACCTAACTTAACATCACACTGAAGGATCAACTTGTTTTTTATAATAAATAACAATGGATTATGTACTTCGATATAATTGTATATAGCGGCGCTACCAGCTGTAATAACGGATGCGACATGAAAATAATTTGAGATCGTCATCAATTATTCTTATTTAACCTCATTAGTATTTATGATTATTGTTAGAGTAAAAAAAAGTCAAAGGTTGTTTAAAAGGAGAATAGACATATGTTTAAATCTTGGTATAAATATGACGTCTGGACGCACGACGGCAGAATTCAGAGTTCAGTGAGTGCGTATCATTGAAGTATGTTATTATGAAGAACCTTCGAGAAATACAGGAGCATTAAGAACAATTGAAGTTTCATTTTAAAATATCATGCAACGCTCTAGAAGAAGTGACATTAGTTACGTCAGCGAGGCTGGCGTCTCTCTCTTTTAAAACAACGAATTTGTAATAAATCCGATATATATAATATCAAACTTTTATATCGTCTGTATAGTTTAACACGTGGTCATTAATTGACTGCTCATCAAATGTCAGAGAGACTTCCAACTCTTAAAATGACAAGTGACACTTCTGACATTTAACGCTACAAAATATCGTGTCGGATGTAGCATACATGAAATAATTGATTCTTATAACACACCTGTAGACACACGCCAATCAAACTGTACATTCAATATACAGCTAAATTACTCATTTTACTCGACGACTTCTACGTCATTAGGATCATATTTTTGGTGATTGTATGAACATTTCAGGTATATATTAAAATAGGCATGTGTCTTTATTAACTTCCAAATACATTATTATTTTTTTGATCGTGAGTATACTATTAGCAGGGGGAGACAGAAGAATTAATAAGAACAAAAAAGGGTCAAACATTCTCGCCTACTCGTTTTGTTAGGGCCTTTTTGTCACTTGAAAATATATGTACAATCAATGTATAGTCAATATTTCAATTTTCAATAATACCTTATCATATTATAAGATATCTGACTTTATAAAGCACATTTTTATTTTTAAATCTTTGTATTGAAAAATAACAGGACTGTATAAATAATTAATTGAAGACTTTCAAAATCTATGCGGTCGCGTTTTTTATAAAATCCACTTATATTTATTATACTCGAATACGGAACAATGCATAATATTTATATGCTACATAATTAATAACTGCACTTTATAGAATGTATCGTTAATGTTATCGAAAACGCAACGAAGATACTTGAATGAATACTCGCGAAAGTCTTATATCTCATTATGTGAAGACTCTTAAGTTATAGGAACTCGGGTGAGTAGTAGACTATAGAACATTGTGATACAATAATTACAGATTTTAATGGCATATGGTGAGGTGGTACCCTTTTTTTTACTAAATATTACTTTATAGATTATTATTTAGAGTACCAGTTACGGATGTTTGTTGTGTAAGTGAACGTGTCACAAAGTTTTTTAGGTGGTAGAGCCTAGCTGTGGTCAGTTACTACAGCTCGAACATGTGCTGTTTCGACCGTAAGTACCACCCTCTCACAGAAGATCGGCGTGAAGTAGCCTTTAATGGTTGCGTTTCGTTCGATGAGTGAAAGAGCCGGTTGCCCTTTCCCTATTCCTACCCTTTCCTACAATTTCCTTATTCCCACCCCTCCCTATCCCTAAAAAACAAGGTTGGCAACGCATCCGCAACAAAGATGTTGCGTCCATGGGCGACGGTAACCACCTTCCATCAAGTGGGCCGTGTGCTTGTTTGCCACCTTTCACATAAAAAAAAAATTATCATCCTTAACATTTTTAATCAAATGCCGCATTTTCCTCATGCAAAATTAAAGCATCGTTATTTGCATTACATCAGATTGCAGTTTAATATGCTACAGACAACGATCTGCGTCACAGTGTCATATTATATAAAAAAAATTCAACCATCAATTACCTCAGAAAAAGAATAATATTATTATGTAATATTTTAAGGTACTCCTTTATCATGGTTCTTAAAGGTTTTCCGATCAATTATTATAAGAGTCCCTTCTTGTATAAAAATAGGCTGTGGAAAGCATAAGCTGGTTTACATAATGAGATATAAGACTTTCTCGAGTATTCATTTATCTATAAACTTGCAACAAAGATTAAGAATTTTTTAGCCGAATTTCTAACTTTATATGCTTTTGTAAAATGTTTCTGTTTACGTTATCGAAAAATATTCATTATAAACTGTCACAAAAAAACTCAAGAAGTCGATAATTGCATAATATATAAATTTGCGATACTTAAGAAATAAAGTTGAGCTAATTATCGATAACTTGTCTGATTAATGTAACTAATTAACTAAATTTTAACAATAAGCTAAAAAAAATATACTCACTTTTTTGCTGTATTATTTCATAAGCATTTCAAGTTACCTGTAAAAAATGCGTATTTATTTACAAAACCTCTAAGATAATTTAACTTTAAAGGCGCCCTTGCTTTATTAAAATATAGTATTTGTGACGCAAGGTGAATAAATGAGCTGAACTAGTTCTCTTCAAATATATTCCTTTGTAACATAAATATTCAAACATAAATCCTTGACACATTGAATAATGTGAAGAGAAGACGTTCTTCATTTTCATGTTATTTGTATGCGAAACACATTTAAAACATTTATTGATATATTGACTTTATTAATTATTTTTCGGTATAACAAATATGTTTAATGGTAATGGTATATATAATAATAAGTAAAATATTGTACAGGGACGTTTAGATAGAAGGAATATTTTAATTTCAATAGTCATACATATTTTTAACGACTAAAAATGTTTAAATTTATTTAAATAAAACGTATACAAAGAACTTGAAAATGAAATGAACGTAACCTTGGTATTTTATATTAATCTATGTTCTGGTAACTCATAAGAGTTTTTCTTTGAGCTCTTTTGGCGCTACTCCAATAAATAACCTGAAGGTGACTAGTTCTTGTATTTTTGTAAACAAATGAGGTGGTAGAGCCTAGCTGTAGTCAATTTACTACAGCTCGAACATGGGCTGACTCGACCGGGGAAGTACCACCCTCTCACAGAAAATCGGCGTAAAGTAGTCTTTAAAGGCTGTGTTTCGTCCGGTGAGTGAGAGAGCCGGTTGCCCTTTCCCTTTTCCCAACCTTTTAGAGGTGGTAGAGCCTAGCTGTGGTGAGTTACTGCAGCTCGAACATGGGCTGGCTCGACCGGGGAAGTACCACCCTCTCACAGAAGATCGGCGTGAAGTAGCCTTTACCGGCTGCGTTTCGTCTGATGAGTGAGAGACCCTATTCCTACCCTTTCCCTTCATTTCCTTATTCCCTCCCCTCCCGATAGCCAAAAAACAAGGTTTTCAACGCATCCGCAACAAAATGTTGTGGATGTCCATGGGCGACGGTAACCACTTTCCATCAAGTGGGCCGTCTGCTCGTTTGCCACCTTTAACATAAAAAAAAAAAGAAAAATATATTCCACCTTAAATTTCAATTCCATATTCGTAAATGAAAATTTCAACTGCACTAATTCATCTATTTAAATTTCTGATTGCATGAAATCCCCTTTTAAGGAAGATTAAAAACCTCTTCAATTTGAACCACAATCAGGTTCTACATTTTAATCATCTTAATATAACTTCTTTACTTAATGATAGTAGCCTGATAGAATTAATAAAATTAAAAGGTCTTGAAATTCTCCCTTCACGATAAAATGTGTTTATTTGTAATGTTTGTTCTATGTTAATATATTTAATAATTAGACTCACATTCATCCGAATCTAATTTGTTTTACCTTTTCAGTATGATAAACTCCCTTTTCTTTTATATGTATAGCAAATTTGATTGAAATTCGTCAAAAGCGGAAAGGATTCAGTCTAAAAGTTTTAATAGCATTTGTTCCGGGTACCATCATATTATATAACAACCCAACCAGGATTTAAACCTTTCATCTGTCGCACCCCAAGCCTGAATCAATACCACGGGTCCAAAAGATAATTTATCAGGACCCAGAGTTCATTAGTGTATTTTTAATAAAAATCCTCAAATAAATAAAAAGATTAAGATTATTCCATTTTAAATGAATATTTAAAATGGCATACCTCAGATTAGATATCTTTAATTTTTTTCAAATATATATTAAAGATAAGGCATAATATAAATGACATACATATAAGACTTTAATGTTTAAAAATTGAAATGTTCATATGCAATTTAAAATATTCCCTCAGGAAAACTTAAACCGATTTATGTGTACTTACAAAAAAATAATACACCCGCAGAGTCATAAGATTCGCAAGGAAAGTTTTTTTAGCAATCGATGCCAAATTTAAATACACCTATAATAAAAAAGAATTAACATTGTATGGTTAATGAAAAAAAATCCCTTCTTTATAAAGTGTTTCTTTTTTCTGTTTTTTAATTTCCACATTTTACTTAAATGTAAATGTAAACGCAAAAGTTTATATGAATGAATGGCTTTCGCTATTACAGGAAAAACTAAAAATATATCAGTCCTTTATTCAACTAAATGAATTGTTAGCAATATCCTTACCGGTAGTCACACTACGAACATATAAGTATATCGTTTGAGAAATTTTACTTACATAACAATGAGGCAAAACTTAATGATATCCAAAAATTCTGAACCATTTACTTTGAAGCCATCAGAGGAATAACGTAATGTATGTGCTTATTTTTATGTTCCAAATCATTGTCATTAATTTCTTTATATATTACAATAAACCGTTCATCTATCCCCTGATCATAAGCAGCAGAAGGAACAAAGATAATGTCAATCCATGAAAGATTATGACAAATATTCGAGAGCTGTAGTCAAGATTCTTTTTTCTTTTTGTTAAGTATTATCTTTTGTAATCTTAGTCTCGGATATTGTCTTTGAATATAAAAGAAAAAAGTCTTATCATATAATTGAAGACTTTTAAAGTAAACGCGACTACCCTTTATCAAAAATAGAAAATATTTATTAATTTCCCATATACATAATGCATTAATATTTTATATATGTAACGGTATACATATATGTATTATTTTTAATTATTTTACTAATTACAAACAAAAACGTTATTATAAAAAAAAAGATTAATTAACGAAATTTAACAACAATAATAATTGTTAGAATGTATCGGAAGTCAAATCTACTCAGTAATATATGGTCTGATTCTTTTGAAATGGTACGACTTTCTTAAGGAATTTTCGCATAAAATATTAAAACATCTGTTTTCCTTGTAAGCGAGTGAACGAATAATCCTTATCGCTTAATTTCCTTTCATTCAATCCCATAATTCCTTATCATATTACTTACACAGTTTTCCTGGACTAAAATCTTCATTTGTTCATGGACGGTAAAATCTATTACTATCAGGTAAACAATTTATTTTTGTGAAAGCCTTTAATATAATAGAAATACAATGGAAAAGTATGGATACTATAGAGTTTATCTTCTACAGTAACGAAACGGTGTCAATATTTGCTTAACAGGAATAGAAACATTATTACTTGGCTCACATCAAGTTGTAATTGTACGTCTATTAAGGAGATCTTATAAAATAAGCCCGTTCTATAAATACAACTTTGCATCGTCAACTTAACACCTACGGTTTCATCGCTAGTTACTTAAAAGTGTTACTGCTTAAAAGTCGTACTATTATAGCCATTGAAATTAATATGAATTATATGATCAGCACAAATTATAAGATTTGTTTTAAAAAACAGCCAATCCAAAAGGTTTTGACAATATTAATATTTTATTTTAAAGGTTGTCGAGCCTAGCTGTGTTCAGTTACTATAGCGAAAACATGATCTGGCTCGACTGGGGAAATAAAACTCTCTCACAGAAGATCAGCATGAAGTAGTCTTCAATGACTGCGTTTCGCCTGATGCCATCTCCTTATTCCCACCCCTCACTCTTCTTCAACAATCAAAGTCTGCAAAGAATGCATAATGCATAGTTGACGTCCATGGGGCGACGGTGACAACTTCCCATCAGGTAGACCGTCTGCTCGTTAGCCACCTTTCTCATAAAAAATAATGTTATCGAGCGTTTTGTTTTTTTCTCATTAAATTGTGAAAAAAGCAAGTTACGTGTCTGTAAGTTTTATTTTTCAAAGAGAAAGACGTGTTCCCACTTTACAGTTGACCCTGCTTAGGAGTTTCCCCCAACAACTTGACTAACTTCCTAAGAATCACTGCAAGTAAATGTAAATCATGGCACTGCAATGAAAGCAAATTGCAGTGAATCAAGTGATGAACTGTGAAGTGATAGCTTGGAACCTGTTACTAAAATATTAAATCGTCAAATAATTGCTCTTACAGAATATAATCTGTTGATATTTAATGTAAAAAGATGCAAAAATACAAGTATTTAGCAAATTTGTAGGAAAAAAAATTGGATTGCATTTACAAGCAGAAGAAGAAAAATGCAAAAGTTTTTCTGGACAAAACGTGGAGGTGATGTTTACAAAAGGCTTCCAAACTTTCGGCTGAGTTGCGAACAATAAAGATTTATTTTGTTTTGACAAAATGTTGTCAAGAAATTATTGTTGTTTGTTGTTATAAACTTGTCACAAAAATACAGCAGATCTTACTTGTTGTTTAGGGTAAATTGTTTAAAATCCATAAATATCTTCTCAATATAAAATAATTTTAATATTTTCCATTTTGTATAATTATATTACATTCTTTTATGTCAAAGGTGGCAAACGAGCAGACGGCCTACTTGATGGGCAGTAGTGACCTTTTCCCATGGACATCTGTAACAAAGGTGTTGCGGATGCGTTGCCAACCTTGATTGTAGAGGAAAAGGGAAGGGTGGGACTAGGTAAATGGCAGGAAAAGGTGGGAATAGGGAAAAGGCAACCGGCTCTCATATTCATCGGACGAAACGCAACCACTAACGTTACTTCATGCCGATTTTCTGTGAGAGGGTGATACTTCCCCAGTCGAGCCAGCACATGTTCGAGCTGAAATAACTTGACTACAACTAGGCTCTACCACCACATTATTGATATAAAAATATTGTTTTTAAAATACAAGGAAATATACATATTTATTCTTCATAATCTGCATAAATATCATTTGTAATATAAATATACAACCTAAACAAACTGAATCATTTGATACAAGAAGCGATTTTTCGTTTTTGTTTTATGTTAACTATAACAAATATATTGTTTAATCTATGTTTCGAATTCTTAATGTTGTTATTTGTCTTCCAACATAAATATTTCCAAAGTAAAAGAACCTTGGAAAATTTATCTATAATCGATAGTGCTTACCGATTGTTTCTTATTTATTGTCAAAAAGAAGGTCCTTTTAGTAATCCTTCATATTTACCTTTCGCTAATAGGAACTATGTAATTCAATATACATATATTTAAGCTTTATCGTTTTCAAGTAAATGTTTTAAATGCTATCGTCTTACATTACTTTATTTATTTAACTTTATTTTATTTTTTTAGATAAATACGTAACATATAAGTAAAGATCAATATAATAATAATAAATTAATTTATAGAAAAATGAGTAATGAATAAATGGATGAGTGAATTAATTAATTATTCTCCAAAATAGTATGAATGGTTTTATAAATGCTTAATTGTTAGTGTAGGATTAGATTATATTAATTCATTGTTTGCCTATTTGAATAAAACCTCTTTCTTGAAATTTAAAAACAGTTTTATAATTTTTTATACTTTATGATCACATAAAAAAAAGATTACACCTCAATTTATTTTTATATCTCTGGAAATTATATTTTGAGATATGATTAAACTCATCCTCTTTTTCGTGACATTTCAGGGTCTAATAATCGAAGCTTAGCATCGACGTTACTATATTCCTACCATTAAATGTAAAAATCTATCCCGAATGTTCAACATATATATGACGACAACTACTTCTTATCAGGGTCATTGCACTTTATTATCGCAATAGATATTGTGCGCAGACTCACTCACGTTCATCTCAATTGATACATAAAATACTCTACTCGAAATATTATTCACAAAGACTGCTAATAATTCCGACTTAGACTAACCATCTCCATATTGTGGTTTGTTCTCTCTAATTTAATATTTCTCTAAAATTTATATTAAAACCAAATTTTAACGTAAATGTTGTATGACCTAAATTCTTATCTTAATATTAATTTAACTTCATAACTTATATTATATTTTCACTTATTCTTAATTAAACTTATACGAATTCGTTTTATTTTCGGCTCAATTTAATTTTGCGTGCGTGTGCGTGCGTGTAGGTACTTCTCGAAAATCCAATAAATACTAAATTTTAATGAACCACTCAACTTCCTATTAAGCCACCATATAGAAAATAGAATCGGTACAATGAATAGACTGAAAGGAAACTTTTCCCTTTACAGGAATAATCAGGAATTAATATCAGGATTCCTTTGTTCAAATCATTTCTTTACATGAAAAATAACAACAAAATACTAATCAAATCACAATGTCATTATTATAAAACATAATACGATATTAAAACTTTCAAATACGATTCATGATAACACAGGGATTGTGTTGTATTTAGCAAAAATAAACCAAAAATTCCATAAGCACGAGAAAAATTTTGCTTACCCACGGTTATCAAATGCAGGAAGTTTTTCAGAATTGTAGCTAAGACTGGCAATTTTGAATGAACTCTTAGTATGGAATTTCTTCTAAGAAGTTTAAGTAGCAACATATTTCAAAAAACTTAGTAGAGCACAGTGATTTAATGTTGTTCTCCGGCCTACGAGAGAAAAGTTTACCTGGAAACCATCATAAAGCGAGGAATAATGAAGGAATAAATACTTTTCGCCTTATTTTTATTAGTTCTAACAACTGTTTTGACATTGCTCAAGACCTAGTTAAATTTGAGGATGTTTAAAAAAGATATTGATTTCAATGAATAATGTTACATGTG
This sequence comes from Danaus chrysippus, assembly GCA_916720795.1. NCBI lineage: Eukaryota > Metazoa > Arthropoda > Insecta > Lepidoptera > Nymphalidae > Danaus > Danaus chrysippus. The sequence continues at coordinate 1,902,826 of CAKASE010000047.1, read as the reverse complement.
CAACTTTTCATCTCTATTTTTAAGCAAATTCAATCGATGCAACTAGCTCAATTGTTGATAGACAGACAAACAAACACACAAACGTTACTTCAACATTTAAAATGTACACATATATTTCTATATTTTACATTGTGTATTATTTAAAGCATAAAAAATTAAAGGTAATAATTAAAGGAAAATACAAACTAATACTTAATCTAAAGGTTAAGTATACAACACAATGAAATTTAACAATTTAATAAAAGCTGGGAATGAAAATATGTTGGATCTCAACAACAAGCATCATTACATCTTGCCGTGTTTCATATTTTATACTTGTTATACTTCTAACTTTGTGGGGATAAGTTTGAAGAGATTAATTGGATCAAAAAGTTTGATTTTGTTACTTATCAATGGAAAAGAATAAAGAAATAAACCGTAATGTTGGTAACCCATGGTTGAAAACTTAATATCTCAAAAAAGGAATATAAACTTTGTTTCAAATATAAATAAGAGTGAAAACTAAATAACGTATTATTATACATACTACGTTCAGCCAAATACATCGCCGTTTTAGTCGATTTATGAATCGTCAGGAACATGTAAATATACACTTGGGAAACCTTAAATTAATTCACATGTACTTAGAGATGTATAATACCACCTAACTAATTATTCCATACGTCAGGAGAATAAATCTTTTAATAGATTTATACACTAAGAAATCAGATACAGTATAGATCATATTTGATGTTTGTAAAAAACAAGATGAGTCACAGAGAAAGACGAGCTTTCAACAAAGTCACTTTGAAATTATTGCACCATCTTTCCGTAACTAATGAACACAAGTTATAAAACAGAACTCTTTCAAATAAAATACCTCAAAATAAATATGAAAAATAATCATCCTATGAAACAAAGTTTAAAACTTTGACTGCAGTGGAAACTTTACGAGTTTCCTTGGAGCGATTTCCTTTTCTTGTGCTTTAAATTAAATATATTCTCTACTTAATGAGATCTAAGACTTTCGCGAGTGTTCAGTTAAATGAAACTAATAGTTTTCGGATTACTTCACGTGTTTTATTATTTTTAAAGCTACATACTCCAGACGTTTCGGTTACTTTGCAGCAACCGTGATCACGGACAGACGAGATGTGAATGTCTGTCAGTTGGTTTTGTTATTTATCATCTGCATATAATAGTTTGATGTTTGATCTTCATTTATGCCTTAAATAAACTACCGATTTATACAAGTTCTAAACACTTTCTTTACTATGAAGTCAACTACATTGGGACTTAACTTTTGTTTTAAATTCATGAATTTCTTATGACTTTCTAACATTTGTTCAGGGTTCACGTGGAAAGGCTTAAGAGTTTAAAACCTGTTATTATAAATAATTTTGTATAAAGGAATATCAAAAACTAACATTACATCGTTTGAAAGGATTTCTTTTAGGTACGAACTAATTAAATAAATTTTATTAAACTGAGTAAAAAGACGCTACAGCTTAAAGATAAAAACTTTCTAAATAAATAAATATTGTTGCCACCACTAATCACTATCTTAATTAACTATGGTAAACAAATAAACATTACATTGAATTAATAGTTAAGAAATCTTCAACAAACATTATACTAGTAAATTCGTCTTAATAATTACAAGAAAAATTATAAGAATTAAAATAAATATTCAAACTGTCGCAATTTATTATTAGAAACATGACAATGTTCTCTGACCAGTATTATAAAAGTTTTGCAGATATATCTGTCATTGCAAATATTAAAATAAAAAAATTATACGTAGTTTTTGCCCTTGGAACTTCAACTACACTGCAAATGTAATTTGATAAACCAAAGAAAGTAGAAAAGCACTTTTATTTTTTTTATTTTGTTTTTATGAAAAATAAAAATTCATATTTAATTATAATTTGCTGATAATAGAGACCATTTTTTTTCGAAATATAGAGACAGAAAAATGCCACTTAGACACATAGAATCATGTGATGAACGAAGAGGCGTCCTTACAAGATTTAAAAGAAAAAATACTTACTTTCTTGTCTTATTTTAAAATTCATAATCGACAGTGATTTCCGAATATCTTATATCCCAGGCCAATATCAAAGCCAATTTAATAATTACATATAATTTATATCCTTAATAGCCACTATATAATTTAATCTCCCAAATGGTATGAAGGCTTATATGAATGCTAAATTGTTATTGCAGAATCCCATTATGTAAATTAATTGTTTATATATTTTAAGAGGCTAGTACGTGTGTCTTGATTGTTAACAACATACATACATTAAGTTTGTAAGCCTTTCTTTACTTGAGTATTAGATTTATGCAATTTTTCATCTGATATTTTTTAACTTTTTTGATTTAATTTCGTAATATGAATAATCTCATTCCATATCTTTCTCTTTGCAATTACAATACTTTTTAATATCAAAAAATGCCAATGACGTAACTTCATATTATAAATTCTTCAATTTGTAAATCTGTGTTTAAGGTTTAACTTATATAAATGACAGTAACTTACTATCAGTCTTACAGTGTGTTTATTGTAACAATAGCCTCTGTTTTCAAATTCACTAGCATTGAAAGAGATTTCAGACTTTCAAGAGTATTCATTGAAATGATACTAATATTTATCGAATTACTACGCATATTTTATTATTAAAAAAAACTACATACTCCTGACGATTTTGCTACTTTGTTATAAAAATATAAATTTCATTTAAACGAATACTGGCGACAGTCTTCACTCGCATTGAACTTAAATCAATTTTATGTTTTCTCCCAAACATTGCCCGAATACATATCACATTAAACTTCCTTCCGTATTATAACAAGCACACAGACATATATCTTGAAATAAAAATGTAAGTAGTAACAAATTTTATTAAAGATCGAAGACTAAGGTACATGTTACACATTGAGATCTTTATTATGTATAACGACATAAAATGCAAATTTTTCATACTTCTACTTTGACATGCTACCACGAAACGAATACAATAATATACAATACTTTTACAATATATATTCACGTATAAGTTTGTCAAATGAATTCATTTCAATTGTTTTCTATAATTCATATTATTTTTTCTTTTTTTCACCTAGACTAAAAGTAACTCCCGCATGAAATATCTATCTCCACGCTGTGTTTAATTTCTTCTTATATAATATTTCTTAAAAAATTCCATTCCAAACAATTTTTTTACATTGACATTTCTTAATAAGTTTTCCAATGTGCTTATATGTATAATCAGCATGCTTATACCAGTTAGATTTTCTTCTGACAGAATCTGATATTGTCATATTCTGTACAATACTTATAAATTGAAATATACGCTAAGCGTTTACAAGAAAACCTCTCCTGAAGTCAAAACTTTGAAGAAACTAAAATCAAATGGTTGATTTCATATTCAGTTTGGCAAACCTATATATAACTTTGTAATTTTCTATCAAACAAACTAGTTTCCAATCCATCCGAAACTCAAGTATATCCTTTTTACTTAATTTAAACTCTAAATATTTCGTAACTAAAGCCTTAAATCAATTAAGCATTACTTTGAAACGAAAAACAGTCCTAGCTTCACCAAGTACCAAAATAAATATACAAGATTTCATTGAAAAACTTTAACCAGAACATCAAATATTTATATTTTTAAAGGCTCGACGTCTTCTAGATAATTCATTTCTCAATTTGTAGAAACAAAAGATAGATTGCAGTTACAGGTGATTTACGAATAGTTTCAGAACGTAGTTTTAAAACATTTTCTCAGGAATCCTTAAACAAATATAACATATACAATACAAAACTCACAACTAAATATGTTTATTAGTTCAATAGAGAAGTATATCGCAGTATTTGAACGTTAAATGAATAACATTATTAATAGCAAATACGACAAATATTAGAAATGAGATGATTCTTCTTTTTATCAGACGAATTTGTATCAAGATAAATGTAAATAACAACATTGACCCAATTGAACATCACACTGAAGGATCAACTTGGTTTTTAAAATAAATAACAACGAATTACTTCGATGTAATTGTATTTAATATCAAACTTTAATATCGACTGTATAGTTTAACACGTGGTCATTAATTGACCACTCATCAAACGTCAGAGAGACTTCCAACTCTTAAAATGACAAGTAACACTTTTGACATTCAGCGTTACAGAATATATTCGTGTCGGAAATAGCATACATTAAATAATTGATTCTTATAACACACCTGTAGACACACGCCAATCAAACTGTACATTCAATATACAGCTAAATGACTCATTTTACTCTACGACTTATATGTCATTAGGATCATATTTTTGGTGATTGTATGAACATTTCAGTCATATAATAATATTGGCATGTGCATTAACTAACTTCCAAATATATATACATTATTATTTTTATATCATTGAATTATTTTTTGATTGTGAGTATACTACATATTAGCAGGAGGAGGCGGAAGAATTGAAAATGAACAAGAAAGAGTCAAACATTCTCGCCTACTCGTTTTGTTATGGCCTTTTTGTCACTTCAAAATATATAATCAATTTATATGTAGTCAATATTTTAATTTTCAATAAATTTTTTATTATATTATAAGCTTATATCTCTGACAGGACTTTACAAAGCACGTTTTCATTTTGAAATGCTTGTATTGAAAAAAAACAGGACTGTATAAATAATTAATTGAAGATTTTCAAAATCTATACGGCCACTTATTTTATAAAAGCCACTTATATTTATTTTAATCTAATACGGAACAATTCATAATATTAAATGCTACTTAATAAATAAGTGTCATTAAAGAATATATCGTTAAACATATTATTGAAAACTCAACGAAGACTCTTGAATGAATACTGCGAAAGTCTTAGATCTCATTAAGTGAAGACTATTAACTATTAAGTTTGAGAAACTAGGGTGAGTAGTAAGTTGTAGAGCATTTTCACGCAGTAATTACAGATTTTCATGGCATTTAGTGAAGCGGTACCAGTTTTTTACTAAATATTGCCACATACATTATATTTTAAAGTACCAGTTACAGATGTTTCTTGTGTAAGTGAAGGTGCCACAAAATCTTATCATACTTATCATTTTTAATGAAATGCCACAATTTCTTAAAGTTCTTCGATGGTTATATTTAATTTAGATTGGATAGTTTTTTTGTTACTCTTGAAGTTAATAAAGATGGAACAGAAAAGTATGAACCACTCACATAAATTAGATTAGGATTCAAATATACAATGTAATATTTAAAATATACAACGATAGGGTCAATATTTAGTTAAAATTAAATCATCGTTACTTGCGTTACATCAGATTGTAGTTTAATATTCTACAGACAACGATCTGCCTCATAGTGTCATATTTTATAAAAAAAACCCTCCAATCATCAATTACCTCAGATGATGGAATAATATTAATATGAAAACATTTTAAGGTACTCGTTTATGATGGTTTTTAAAGGTTTACCGATCAATTATTATAAGAGTCCCTACTTGTATAAAAATAGATGTACGAAAGCTTCTGAGGTCTGCTCGTAAGACAACGGGTTGTTAAGACATATTAAAAGTTTTGAAATGCAAAAAAATTGGTTAAAAAGTTTCTATAAACTGGTTTACATAATGAGATGTAAAATTTTCACGAGCATTAATTTATCTATAAACTTGTAACAAAGAATAGGATTACGACTTTTTAAGCCAAATGTTAAGCAAAATTTGAGGCTGGCGGTAAATTTCGAAATATTTTCTATACTTTTTGTAATGTTTCTGTATACGTTATCGAAAAAACTTGTCATTATAAACCGTCTCAAAGAACTAAGAAGTCAATAATTACAAAACAGAGTTTGCGATAATTAAGAAAAAAGTTGAGCTAATTATAACGATAAATTGACTAATTAACTTGCTAAATTTTTAAAATAAGTTAGAAAAAAAATAATAACTTATTTTAATATAATATCGAGTTACCTATAATGAAAATATATTTAATAATAAAAAGCTTGTTGGTATATCTTTACAAAACCTTTAGGAAAATTTGACTTTTAAGGCGTCCTTGATTTATTAAAATATAGTGTTTGTGAAGCAAGGTGAATAAATGAGCTAAACTAGTGCTCTCCAAATATATTCCTTTGTAACATAAATATGCAAACATAAATCCTTGACACATTGAATAATGTGAAGAGAAGACGTTCTTCATTTTCATGTTGTTTGTATGCGAAACACATTAAAAACATTATTTATTTATGTATTGACTTTGTTAATTTATATTTTCAGAATATCAAAAATATGTTTCATTGTAATGGTATATATAATTATAAGTAAAATATTGTACAGGGACATTTAGATACAAGGAAAATTTTAATTTCAATAGTCATGTACATATTTTGTAAGGATTAAAGTGTTTCACTTTATTTACATAAAATGTATACAAAGAACTTGAAAATGAAATGAACGTAACCTTGGTATTTTATTTTATTTCATTTTTTTTGATGACGCAGGGGAAACTCTTTTTACGAGCCGTCCAACCGGCCTTGGTGGGGCCGGAAGGGATGTGTGAGGCTCGGCCTGGGCAGGGCCCTACTCACTAAAACCACTGCGAAAGCCATCGGCCGCTATGTCGGTGTACCTCGGATCTGTCAGCGACAGGGTACTTGGTATTTTATATTAATCTATGTTTTGGTAACTCCTAAGAGTTTTTCTGGCAGCTCTTTTGGCGATAATCCCATAAATTACCCGAAGGACTGTAGTTCTTGTACTTTTTGTAAACAAATAACATATTCAACCTTATTTTTCAATTTTATATTCGTAAATGAAAATTTCAACTGCACTAATTCACATATTTAAATATCTTAATGTATGAAATCGGCTTTTATAGAAGAAAGATTTAAAAACGTGTTCAATTTTAACTACAATCACTTTCTTAATTTTAATCAGCTTAATATCACTTCTTTACTTTATGATAAAAGTCTGATAGGATTAATAAAAATAAGGGCCTTGAAATTCTTCCTTCACGGTAAAATATATTTATTTGTAATGTTTGCTCTATGTTAATATATTTAATAATTAGACTCACATTCATCCGAATCTAATTTGTTTTACCTTTTCAATATAATAAATTCCCTTTTCTTTTATATGTAAAGCAAATTTGATTTAAATTCGTCCAAAAAGGAAAGGATTCAGTCTAAAAGTTTAAATAGCATTTGTTCCGGGTACCATCATATTATATGACAACCCAACCAGGATTTAAACCTTTCATGTGTCGCACCCCAAGCCTGAATCAATACCACGAGTCCAAAAAGATAAATTATCAGGACCCAGAGTTCTTTAGTGTAACGTTAAAAAATCTTCAAATAAATAAAAAGATTAACGCAAGTATTTCATTTAAAACATGTATTATATTAAACTTGAATATTTAAAAGGGCATGACTCGAATTGGATATCTTTAATTTTTATTTCAAATATATATTAAAGATCAAGCATAGTGTAAATAGCATATACCTGACATTAATGTTTAAAAATGTAAGTATTCATATACAATTTAAATTTTTCCCTCGGGAAAATTTAAACAGATTTGTGTGTACTTACAAAAAAATAATATCTCCGCAGTGTCATAAAATTTTCAAAGAAAGCTTTTTTAGCAATTTGATGCCAAATTTAAATACAACTAAAATAAAAATAATAAACATATCATTAATTAAATAATCCCTTCTACATAAAGTGTTTGTATTGTTTTTTGAGTTTTACATTTTACTTGTAAATGAAAAAGTTTGTATGAATGTCTCAGACTTTCGCTATTAGAAGGAAAACTATAAATGTGTCAGTACTTTATTCAATTAAAGGAATGTTTAATAATATCCTTACCGGTAGACACACTATGAATATATAACTATATCGTTGGAACAATTTTACTTACGAAACTATAAGGAAAACTTAATGGTATCCAAAAATTCTTACCCATCTACTTCGAAGCCATCAGAGGAATAATTTTAATACATGTGTTTATTTTCATGTACATAATTATTTTTATAAATTTCTTTACATATTGCAATAAACTGCTCATCTATCCACTGATCATAAGCAGCAGAAGGCAGAAGAAACAAAGTTAATTTCAATCCATGAAAGGTTATGACAAATGCTAGAGAGCCGCAGTCAAGATCTTTTATTTTTTGTTAAGTATTTTCTTTTGTAATCTTAGTCTCGGAGAATGCTTAATAAACCACCTCTTACCCACGTCGTAGTCTTTGAATATAAAAGAAAAGGTCTAATCATATGATGAAAGACTTTTGAAGTAAATGTGGCTTAGGTACTTGTAGCCAAAAATTTAACTATGTTTATTAAACGGAAAAATAAAAAACTGATCACATACATAATAAGTGTAAGTGACATTTCTATATTGTATAATTTTTGGTACGATCACTCAGAATATATTTTTAGGTGGAAACAACATAAATATTTATACATATATTGCGTCAATATCTTTTGTGCCAGTATATTAATTAATAATTTATATTAATCATTTTAATAGTTACAAACAAACATTTGTTATAAAGAACTAAATTTTAGAGTTAGTAACGAAATATACAACAATAATAAATAGAATCCATAGGAAATCAAATCTACTAAGTAATATATGGTCTGTTTCTTTTGAAACGGTACGAATTTCTTGAGGAATGTTCGTATAAAATAGTTAAAACATATATTTTCATTGTAAGCGAGTGAACAAATAATCCTTATCGCTTAACTTCGTTTCTTTCAATCCCATAATTCCTTATCATATTACTTACATCGCTTTACTGAACTAAAATCTTCAGGGGTTCATGAACGGTGAAATCCATTACTATCAGGTAAACAATTTATTTTTTTGAAAGCCTTTAATATAATCGAAATACAATGGAAAAGTATGGATTACTGGACTATAGAGTTTAGCTTCTACAGCAACGAAACGGTGTCAATATTTGCTTAACAGGAATAGAAACATTATTGCTTGGCTCACATCAAGTTGTAATTGTACATCTATTAAGGAGATCTTATAAAATTAGTCCGTTCTATAAATACTAGTTTGCATTATCAACTTAACATCTACGGTTTCATCGCTTGTTACTTAGAAGTATAAATTCTTTTAAGTCGTACGATTATGGCTATTGATATTAATATAAATTATATCATTAAAACATTTCTAATAAAAAACAGCCAATCGAAAACGTTTCGATAAAAATAATTTTGCATTTTAAAGGTTGTAGACCCTAGCTGTGTTCAGTTACTATAGCGGGAACATGAGCTGGCACGACGGGGGAAATAAAACCCTCTCACAAAAGATCGGCGTGAAGTAGTCTTCAATGACAGTGTTTCGTCTGATGCCATTTCCTTATTCCCATACCTCACTCTTCTTCCACAATCAAGATCTGCAACGAATCCATAATCCGTAGTTGATGTCCATTGAATTATATCTTTAATTAATAGATATCTTTAATTTTTATTTGAAATATATGTATATAAAAGTCAATCATAATACATATAAATAACATATACCTAACATAAATGTTTAAAAATTTAAGTATTCATATGGAATATTCCGTCGGGAAAACTTAAACCGATTTATGTATACTTACAAAAAAAAATAACTCCGCAGTGGCATAAGATTTGCAAGGAAAGCTTTTTTAGTAATTCGATGCCAAATTTAAATACACCTAAAATATAAAAAGACTAATACATCGTTAATTAAATAATCCTTTCTTTATAAAGTGTTTTTTTTTGTTTGAGTTTCACATTTTACTTGTAAATGCAAAAGTTTGTATGAATATCTCCAACTTTTGCTATTAGAAGGAAAACTATAAATGTGTCAGTACTTTATTCAATTAAAGGAATGTTTAATAATATCCTTATTGGTAGACACACAACGAACATATAAGTGTATCGTTTGAGAAATTTTACTTACGAAACTATAAGAAAAACCTAATGATATCCAAAAATTCTTACCTAACTACTTCGAAGCTATCAGAGGAATAATTTTAATACATGTGTTTATTTTCATGTACATAATTATTTTTATAAAATTCTTTAAATATTACAACGCACTGTTCATCTATCCACTGATCATAAAAAGCAGAAGGCAGAAGAAACAAAGTTAATTTCAATCCATGAAAGGTTATGACAAATGCTCGAGAGCTGCAGTCAAGATCTTTTATTTTTTGTTAAGTATTTTCTTTTGTAATCTTAGTCTCGGAGAATGCTTAATAAACCACCTCTTACCCACATCGTAGTCTTTGAATTCAAAAGAAAAGGTCTAATCATATGACGAAAGACTTTTGAAGTAAATGTGGCTTAGGTACTTGTAGCCAAAAGTTTAAATATATTTATTAAACGGAAAAAGAAAAAACTTATCACATACATAATGAGTGAAAGTAATATTTCTATATAGTATAATTTTTTGGAACGATCACTCAGAATATATTTTTAGGTGGAAACAACATAAATATTTATACAATATCTTTTGTGTCAGTATATTAATTTTAATCATTTTAATAGTTACAAACAAACATTTGTTATAAAGAACTAAATTTAGAGTTAGTAACGAAATATACAACAATAATAAATAGAATCCATTGGAAATCAAATCTACTAAGTAATACATGGTCTGGTTCTTTTGAAACGGTACAAATTTCTTGAGTAATGTTCGTATATAATAGTTAAAACATATATTTTCATTGTAAGCGAGTGAACAAATAATCCTTACAGCTTAACTTCGTTTCTTTCAATCCCATAATTCCTTATCATATTACTTACATCGCTTTGCTGAACTAAAATCTTCAGGGGTTCATGAACGGTGAAATCCATTACTATCAGGTAAACAATTTATTTTTGTGAAAGCCTTTAATATTATATAATTGAAATACAATGGAAAAGTATGGATCACTATACTGTAGAATCTATATCTTACAAAAACGAAACGGTGTCAGTATTTGTTTAACAGGAATAGAAACATTATTGCTTGGCTCACATCAGGTTGTAATTGTACGTCTATTAAGGAAATCTCCTAAAATAAGTCCGTTCTATAAATACAACTTTGCATCGTCAACTTAACGCCTACGGTTTCATCGCTTGTTACTTAAAAGTATCTCTACTTAAAAGTCGTACGATTATAGCCATTGATAATGTAAATAAATTATATGATCAGCAGAAATTATAAGATTTGTTTTAAAAAACAGTCAAACCAAAAGGTTTTGACAATATTAATTTTGTATTTTAAAGGTTGTAAAGACTAGCTGTGTTCAGTAACTATAGCGCGAACTTGACCTGGCTCGACTGGGGAAATAAAACCCTCCCACAAAAGATTGAGAGAAGTAGTCTTCAGTAACTGCGTTTCATCTGATGCCAACTCCTTATTCCCACTCCTTACTCTTCTTCAATAATCAAGATCTGCAACAAGCCGTAACATCAGGGGTGTTGTTGCTGTCCATGGGTGACTGTAACTACTTCCCATCAGGCAGACCGTCTGCTCGTTAGCCTTTCTCATAACAAAATAATATTGTCGAGCTATTAAGTTTGTCTCATTAAATTGTTATACAAATACTACGTGCCTGTATGTTTTACTTTTCGAAGACAAGGACGTGTTCCTACTTAACAGTTGACCCGGCTTAGGAGTTTCCTCCAACAACTCGACTAACTAACTAAGAACCACTGCAAGTTAATGCAAATCATGGCACTGCAATGTAAGCAAATTGCAGTGAACTAAATAATGAACTAACTGTGAAGTAATTGCTTGGTACCTGTTACGAAAATATTTGTTTTAAATCATCCAATAATTTCTCTTAAAAAATATAGCCTGTTGATATTTAATATGCAAAGATGAAAAAAATACTAGTATTTAACAAATTATTAGGAGAAAAACTTGGAATGCATCTACAGTACAGAAGACGAAAAACGTGGAGGTGATGTTTACAAAAGGCTTACAAACTTTTGCTTGAGTTGCGAACAATAAAGCTTTATTTTGTTTTGACAAAATGTTGTCAAGAAATTATTGTTGTTTGTTGTTATAAACTTGACACAAAAATACAGCAGATCTCACTACTTGTTTGGGTTAAGTTGTGGAAATTCCATAAATATCTTCTCTCTATAAAATTATATAATTTATATATAAGTCGTATTGGATTGTTATTAACATACAAGGAAATATATTTCTTTTTCAGCAGTAAAAAATAGTCATATACTATAGAAATATCGTTTGTAATATAAATATACAGCCCAAACAAACTGAATCATTTGATACAAGTAGAGATCTTTCATTTTTGTTTTATGTTAGCTATAACAAATATATTGTTTAATCTATGTTACGAATTCTTAATGTTGTTATTTGTCTTCCACCATAAATATTTCCAAAGTAAAAGAACCTTGGAAAATTTATCTATAATCAATAGTGCTTACCGATTGTTTCTTATTTATTGTCAAAAAGAGGCCCTTTTAGTAATCCTTCATATTTACCTTTCCCTAATAGGAGCTATGTAATTCAATATATATTTAAGCTTTATCATTTCCAAGTACATAAATGTTTTAATTGTTATTGCCTTATATTAATTTCCTGCGATTACATTATTTCGATTAAATGGACTGTTTTTATTTTATTTAGCTGTTTTCAATAATGTTTTATTTTATTTTTATTTATATTAATATAAGAGTGTATAGTAAAGTTGCTTCGCATTTTATTAATAAATGTAAAATTTTAATATCTGTAGTGGTGTATCTGAACGGGAACTTGTCTAGGTCGCGACGTTGTTATTTTTTATGTGTATATGCCTTTTTTATTTTTTAGATAAATACGTAACATATGTAGATAAATATATAATAATAATAAATTAATTAATAATAAAAAAATGAATACATCAATAAATGGATGAGTCAATTAATGAATTAATTAATCTCCTAAATGGTATGGATGGTTATATGATTGCTTAATTGTTATTGTAGGATTCCATTATGCTAATTCATTTTTCATATATTTGAGCAGAATAAACCTTTTTCTAGATACTTAAATATATTTTTATAAGCCTTTTTTTATATCATAATTACATAAAAAATAACCTCATTTCATTTTCATATCCATGGAAATTATCAATTGAAATATAACTAACCTCATACTCTTTTTCATGACGTTTTTGTTCTAATAAGGGAAGGTTAGCAACGACGTTACTAAATTCCTATTAATAAAGCCAAAAATCTATCCAGAATGTTTAACATATACATGACAACAGCTACGTTTTATCAGGGTTATTGCACTTTATTATCACAATAGATTTCATTCGCAGACTCACTCACGTTCATCTCAATTGAGACATAAAATACTCTACTCGAAATATTATTCACAAAGACTGATAATAATTCCGACTTAGAGTAACCATCTCCATATTGTGTTTAGTTGTCTCTAATTTAATATTTCTCTAAACATTATATTATAACCAAATTTTAACGTAAATGTTGCTTGACCTTAAGTCTTATCTTAATATCAAATTAACTTCATAACTTGTATTATATTTTCACTTATTCTTATTTAAACTTACACGAGTTCGCTTTATTTTTGGCTCAATTTAACTTTGCGTGTATCGATACATACAAACGCTTCCAGTATATAAATACTTCTCGAAAATGCAATAAAAACTAATTTTAATGAACTACTTAACTTCCTATTAAGGCACCATATAGATAATAGAATCGGTACAGTGAATAGACTGAAAGTTAACTTTTCCCTTTACAGGAATAATCAGGAATTAATATCAGGATTCCTTTGTTCAAATCATTTCTTTACATGAAAAATAACAACAAAGTACTTATCAAATCACAATGTCATTATTATAAAACATAATACGATATTAAAACTTTCAAATATGATTCATGTTTACACAGCTATTATGTCGAATTCAGCAAAATAACCAAAAATACAATAAGCACTAGAAAAATTTTGCTTACCCACGGTTGTCAAATGCAGGAAGCTTTTCAGAATTGTAGCTAAGACTGGCAGTTTTGAATGAACTCTTAGTGTGGAATTGCTTCTCAGAAGTTTAAGTAGCAACATATTTTAAAAAACTTAGTAGAGCACAATGATTTAATATTGTTCTCCGGCCTACGAGAGAAAAGTTTACCTGGAAACCATCATAAAGTGAGGAATAATGAAGGAATAAATACTTTTCGTCTTATTTTTATTAGTTCAAACAACTGTTTTGACATTGCTCAAGACCTAGTTAAATTTGAGGATCTTTAAAAAAGATATTGATTTCAATAAATAATGTTACATGTGCAACTTTTCATCTCTATTTTTAAGCAAATTCAATCGATGCAACTAGCTCAATTGTTGATAGACAGAAAAACAAACACTCAAACTTTACTTCAACATTTAAAATGTACACATATATTTCTATACTTTACATTGTGTATTATTTAAAGCATAAAAAATTAAAGGTAATAATTAAATGAAAATACAAACTAGTACTTAATCTAAAGTTTAAGTATACAACACAATGAAATTTAACAATTTAATAAAAGCTGGGAATGAAAATATGTTGGATCTCAACAACAAGCATCATTACATCTTGCCGTGTTTCATATTTTATACTTGTTATACTTCTAACTTTGTGAGGAAAAGTTTGAAGAGATTAATTGGATCAAAAAGTTTGATTTTGGTTACTTATCAATGAAAAAGAATAAAGAAATAAACCGTAATGTTGGTAACCCATGGTTGAAAACTTAATATCTCAAAAAAGAAATATAAACGTTGTTTCAAATATGAATAAGAGTGAAAACTAAATAACGTATTATTATACCTACTACGTTCAGCCAAATACATCGCCGTTTTAGTCGATTTATGAATCGTCACGAACATTTAAATATTCTCTTGGGAAAACTTAAATTAATTCACATGTACTTAGGTATGTATAATAACATCTAACTAATTATTCCGTACGTCAGGACAAAAATCTTTTGACAGATTTGTTCACTAAGAAATAAGATACGGTATAGATCATATTTGATGTTTGTAAAAAACACGATGAATCACAATGAAAGACGAGCTCTCAACAAAGTCACTTTGAAATTATTGCACCATCTTTCCGTAACTAATGAACACAAGTTATAAAACATAACTCTTTCAAATAAAATACCTCAAAATAAATATGAAAAATAATCATCCTATAAAACAAAGTTTTAAACTTTGACTGCAGTGGAAACTTTACGAGTTTCTTTGATGCGATTTCCTTTTCTTGTGCTTTAAATTAAATATATTTTCTACTTAATGCGATCTAAGAGTTTCGCGAGTGTTCAGTTAAATGAATGTAATAGTTTTCGGATTACTACATATACGTATTTTATTATTTTTAAAGCTACATACTCCAGACGTTTCGGTTAGGTACTTTCAGCAACCGTGATCACGGACAGACGAGATGTGAATGTCTGTCAGTTTTATGCCTTAAATAAACTACCGATTCTAAACACTACAAGTTCTAAACACTTTCTTTACTATGGAGTCAAATACATTGGAAATTAAGTTTTGTTTTAGTTTCGTGAATTTCTTATGAACTTCATGTATTTATTCAGGGTTCACATGGGAAGGCTTAAGACTTTAAAACCTGTTATTATAAATAATTAAGTATAAAGGAATATCAAAAACTAACATTACATCGTTTCAAACGATTTCTTTTAGGTACGAACTAATTAAATAAATTTTATTAAACTGAGTACAAAAGACGCTACAGCTTAAAGATAAAAACTATCAAAACGAATAAATATTGTTAACACCACTATACACTATCATAATTAACTATGGAAGACAAATAAACATTACATTGCATTACTAATTAAAAACCTTCAACAATCATTATACAAGTGTATTCGTCTTAATAATTACAAGAAAAATTATAAGAATTAAAATAAATACTTAAACTGTCGCAATTTATCATTAGAAACATGACATGTTCTCTGACCAGTATTACATATGAAAGTTTTGCAGATATATCTGTCATTGCAAAATTTAAAATAGAAAATTTTACGCGTAGTTTTTGCCCTTGGAACTTCAACTACACTGAAAATGTAATTTGATTAAGACAAGTATATTTGATATTTTAGAAATACATGCAGGTTGAATTGTAAAAAAGTATAGGTATTGATTTCAATACCAGTCAGTAGTTGTAAATAATAAATAACTATCTGTCAGCGATACTATTTTTGTTTAATTTTAAACTACTGAAACGCTGAACTTGTTACCGATTTGAAACAAAACTTCGTAGAAAAAAATAGTTGCTAGTTCACTATTACAGTAATGAAAATAACAATCTCATGTTCTTTAAATCTATTTTATTTTTACAAATAATACTGGGACCCTAATAGAACAATAAATTAAAGTAAGGCTGGAGCAACGTCAAACGCACTAACATAAACTGTCGTGAAAACTAACAACTGTGAGGGGAAAAAAGAAATATTGAATTCATTGTTATAACTTTATAATGGTTTTTGTTATATTTTATTTGTTTGGATCGCAGAGCAATATTAAATCACTATGCTCACGGAAATTTCTAGAAATTGCTTGCAGTTTATTGAAGACATTTTTTGCTTTATATCATTGTTTTATCTTTTAATGGCTTTGAACTATTTAATATGGCAACATGATCGGAGTAAAGCAATTCTCGTTTTAAATGACAAAAGAAACATTCTAAGGTGAATTCATTTGACAGAATTAAAACGTTTAGCTGATAGGTAACACGTCTACGCGGGAAAACAAAGCTTTAATTGTGGTTTAGTAAGTGATTTGCAATTTAATATTATGGTATTCATAAACTGTTAACTGTTGTTTTTTGCCAACATTTTGATGCATTGCCAACTTTAATTGTTGAGGAAAAGGGAGGGGTGGGAATAGGGAAATAGCAGGAAAAGGAGGGAATAGGGAAAAGGCAACCGGCTCTCTCGCTCATCGGACGAAACGCAGCCAGTAAAGGCCGATCTTCTGTGAAAGGATGGTACTTCCCCGTTCGAGCCGGCCCGTGTTCGAGCTGTAGTAACTTGGCTACAGCTCGGTTTTACCACGTTTAGAATTCATATATCTCTAAAATATTTAAATAAACAGATAATTTATGAGTTATCAATATCAATAAAAGTTGCTGTAAACACAAATAATAGTGCAATCATCATAGGTTATTACAGTAATACGCAATATACATTATAATTAGAATTAGGTTAAGCAAGATTTACGTTAGAATTTAAGCTACAATAGAATTGTTTAAATATTATTTCATAAGAGAGACCTAGCCACAAAATGCACACGGCGACTTTAGGTCGGGTTATGCTCCGTCTTTGTAGATTATATTTTAAGTTTATGAATTATAGAACATAATCCAGGTGACACGAATTGTTATGAAAAACAGACTGATAATATGAGTCTTTCTTAAAATTAATTCAATATTACGGTATTTTTCATAGAGTATTTCCTCTTATTTATATGTAGTTTATACAAGAAATGTGCTGAATAAAGTATTGTATTTCTTATGAAAATGTACGGAATAAATTTTTCTTTTAGAATTATTTTTCATGAACTTAAAACTGTTAACATAAATGTTCGTCTTCAGATTATTCTGATATTCTTGTCACAAACAAGCACTGTTCCCATGTTTGCCTCACTTTCAAAACTCTTATATCTATAATTAAAATCAGAAGTTGACAAACTAGTCTTTTCTCATAGACTATTTTCAGATTTTTCTGTTTTTCGCGTTATTTTTTATACATACAATGTTATTATTATTAATAATATATGCTCAGTCAAGGGGTAACTTATATAACGTAATAGTAAAGCAACTTTCTTTTATTTTCACCTATAGCATCTCCTTTTCAAAAACAAAAACCTAAATTCTATAACTCATTGCAAGCTTATGGCCTTTTTTATGAATTTTTCAAAGACTTTCTTTTGCGAAATATATGTATATTATTTTACAAGTAACAATATTAAAAGTGTACATTACATATATACGAAATAATTACGTCATGAAAACAATGTAATTCTATAACAAATGTTATTGGAGAATGAAATACTTATTGTCACTATCTCTTGTAAGGCTATTTGAACTACATATGGAATAATGTTGTACCAACAATTTCTCTGGAATAAAGCTACCAATACTAAATATGAGAAGAGGGTAATTCATACTATAAAATATATAAACGCTAAAGACTTTCTAGGGAATATATTTCATAAAACACTTACAGTTGAGTCGCAATATGTGATAGCATCTTTAACATAGATCTTAACCTACGCGTAAACAAAGTTATAAACATGTAAAAATACTAGAAGTAAATAGAAATTGCAACCTCAGTATATCGCTTACTCAAAGTTAGTTCAAGGGCGAACTAACAAAATATTAGTAAGTAGATATGGGATATTCTTCTTACAAATTTCAAATTGCATATTTAAAAAACATCTAAAATTTTTATTGGAATTTTAAATAAAATTTAGTAGAATAAATTAACAGTAGATATTTCCAAATCAAATCTTGTACAAGCCTTTTTCCTTTGACCGTCACGCACATCCGCATGAATATAATAAATCATTTAAAAAGTAATATTGTTGGGCTCGTCCGGGATTTGAACCCGGGACCTCTCGCACCCGAAGCGAGAATCATACCCCTAGACCAACGAGCCACGTCATTTCACAATATATATTACTAACGACCCACAGTGTACTATATATTGAGTCATACGCTTCTAGATTTTTTTAAATCAAACACTATAATATCGATTGAATATGAATTTCAAATTGTCAACGTATTGTACATAAAATATCTGCTTACATTTGTCGTCATATTTTTTTATTACAAATTTAATGAAAATAAAACCTTCTTTCTGATTTTGTTCTTTTCTTGATCTAATCAAAACGACTGTATGATTATGTCTCAGAATTGTAAATCAAAAATTCAGTGCTTCACATCTTAATATTCAAAGTAAGTTTGATTTATTTATATTTTTTATGCCCTAAAATTTAATTTTTGTAATAGCGTTGTAGCTGTTTTGAGAATCATAGAAAAACCTATGATCTTTATGATTAAAATTAATTTGGTTACACGTATTTTGTTTCTACTTGTTCAAATAGTAATAACATAAATTTTAAACATCCAACAGTCTTTTAGCTTAGGGAATAGTTCTAATTAACAAGACTGGAGTTATATGAAGCGGCTAATAGTGTTTTCGTGTACTAAATAGAGTTTTAAAATAGAAATTAAAAATTTTAAACAACTATTTAACATTCTAATATAATCCAGTGTGAATATTGATGTAGCTTGAGTGTAAAATAAGGATTTAAATGAAAACAAAGATTTACAAGACTTATTTTCTTGTTTTGTCATTTAATAAGTATATTTTTTTATGAAATATCTCTTAAATCCCTTTGAGTTACTTCGGTGTAATGAATTTGAACCTCCACGGAGGTTTATATAGTGTAAATAATAATATTTCTTTCTCGTATAACAAGGCATGTAATAAATATAAACTCTGTTAGCTCTAAGATTCTCGCTTTTACTGTATATATCTTGACACATCAAGCTATAAATAATAAGAACAAGTGAATAAAGGTCCAAGAGGTATTATTTTAGTTTATTCTCAAAAGTAGTGTATTTTTTTGGTTTATATGTAGGACAAAGTGCTTCTAATCCCGATACCCAATCATCACCAAATACCAAATGGATAGGATGGCAAAAATCAATCAATTGTAATCTTAACAAACTGTGATTAGAAACAAAATGAACAGAAATGAATCTTTGTAACATTCTAAGAATTTTTTATAATAAAAACAAATATACGTATTGATGACATATATTTTTATAGCACTGTGAAATGATCTTTCTAAATTATGAGAAAACTTTAAGTTAAAATATACATAAAACCTTTATTAATGTTATATAAAATTATGAAAAATAATTGTATGCGATAAAACTGGTCTCGCCACATTAATGGATAGATCATCGCAGTTTGATTTATGAGACAGAATAGTTTTCTAAATATGTACTTGTAATTATCGACTTATTTTTTTACATCGAAGGTAACAAACGAGTGGACGGCCCACTTGTGGAAGGGGTTCACTGTCACCCATGGACATCTGCAAATTAAGAGATGTTGCCGGTCTTGATTGTTGAAGAAGGAGGGAAAGGTGGGAATAAGGAAAGGGCAGGAAAAGGTTGGAACAAAAAAAGAGCAACAGCTCGCCAACTTATCAGAAGTAAAACAGCCATTAAAGGCTACTTCACGACGATCTTCTGTGAGAAGGTAATATTTCCACAATCGATGTCATAACTTGACCACAACTAGGCTCCTCCACTTATGTAAAAAATACAAAAACACTTATATAAAAATAAGTCTCAAACATTGTATGCGGTGCAAACTGGTCTCACCACATTAAATGGACACATAATTGCAGTTACACGTATGAGAAAGAAAATCTATTTTTAGTATGTACTTGTAATTACGTACTTATGTCGGTTTTCTGCGTACTTAGCACAGGTTTCCTTCATCACTACATACAAAGAGTTTCCCGTTTCTCAATTAACGTTTATGTTCATATTATTAATGAAAACTGGATATATTCCCTCTGTACTCTGATGAAGTAAAGTTATACAAAGCATATTATTAATTTTAATAAGGTCAACCCTAAAATACCTTTTATTTAAATATAGTAATGAAACTGTAACGCTTGAATTCTTATTTAACAGACCTTTTTTCTCAAAGGCGTTTGGGGTATGGTCTGGTATCGCATAGTAGTAGTAATCTATATATACATATAAAAATGAATCCCTTTTTTCCCTTGGTCACGGCATCACACGTGAATGGCTGGACCGATTTCACTAATTATTTTTTAATTGTATTTGTTATTATTACTAGAAGGTTCTTATGAAAGAAAATTTTACGAAACCTATTAGAAAAAAAATAAAATATTCCACTTATTTTATTAAAATAATGTGTCACTCGCAACAATATTCACATAGAATAAAGCATTAAAATAATAAACACTTTGTTTTTGTAATAAATTCAATTTGTTAATATACTAATTAAAATTCAATAATCATAATTTAGAAGACAGAACATTTTCTGTCGGGTCAGTTATACTTAATAAAGAAATTAACTTTATTCAGATAAAAAGGTTACTGATATTTCGTAATTATAGAAAAGTACGAATTTCGCCGGGTCAGCTAGTTATCACTAAATTGATTTAAAAACCATTGATTTATATTTTTTCTACAAAAAGATTTTTGTGACAGTATTTCAGGATTATAGTAGTATACTTTTTTCTATATAAGATAATATTAAAACTCAAAGTTCAAACTTTTTATACTATTTTAATAATTTGCACCAATGGGTGAACGTGGATTTTAAAACAGTTAAAGTTTATTTGGAGGAGAAGATCGCAATGCTGTTTTTATATACATAAAATTATTTAAAACTCTTTGTTTCATGTGATTTTGCGTGGAAATTATAATTTTCCTAAGTATTTATACAAATGTATAAGTATTTAACGACATTAAATATGATAACTAACTGTTTACTTAGTGTGCATCAAGTCACTTCATATACAGTACAATTCTATACTAAGTCTAGTCTACTCTAGTCTAAGTATTTCATCGTCACTAAATACGAAGTTTTTGTTTCTCACTCAATGACTTACCAATATATAATATGTAGTGTAAAAGACAGACTTAGAATAAAACACTATTCTGTGTATTATTTTTCTGTCTTAAGATACATTACTGTTAAATTTCATCAAAACCCATTGAGTAGTTTCTGCGAGAATACAACTTACAAACTACCGATTTTTAATATTAGTAGGATGTGATTTTGATAGACGCTGCTATGGGTTTAATAAATACATAATATGTCTGTAGTCTTTTTTAAACTAAATTCGTTCTGGAATCGTGGAATATTTTTGCAAATGTTTTATTTTTATTTGTTTGATGAATTGTAATCTTGAGTACTGTGTGGAGGAAAAACGAAGGAGTTTGTCAAATGGAATAAAGGCGTACATTTAATTATTATTTATATTTTTAGTTGGAAACTTGTCACTTGTATGTATTGTCACAAAATTTTGAATAATTTTATTTAACTCAAATATTCCAATGAAAACAATTAATACAGTTGGAAGCAATCAAGTTATGAACTAAATTAAACAGTATAATAAATAAGAAAACTTCAAAAAAGTATATATCTTTTTCTTCATTAATATTTTCTCCAACTGAATAGATTCCGTATACTTCATTAGACGGAGTCTTCGTGAGTTCATGAGTTCTCAACTTTCAAACACGATTTACATATAGTCCGAATAGAGCCTTGGCTCCTTAGCAACTTGACATCACTTAATAAGTCTTAATATATTACATCACCTAATAAGTCTTAATATATTATCTTACAGTCCTTGATTAAATCAAACGATTTATTAAGTATATTCTAGCTGTATACGATTTTATTCTGTTAATAGCAGTATTAACCAAATGAGAGTATATAACATGATGTGTAACTGCAAAATTATACTGCCAATTTCATTTACTAGCCAGGTATAATAAAGCTAAATTGTATTTGATATTAAATTGGAAGCTACGTAGTCTGTGTAGGTTTTTAGGCAAATTGTATTGCCTTCAAAGGATTTACATTTAATATATAGTAGACGACAATGTGAAAAGAAAGAAAGAAATCATAAGTTTAATTCTAACAAGATTATTTTATACTATTTTTGTTAGTAATTTAATTTAATTTCCTTAATCCGACATAAATGAAAATCTCTGTGATATACAAGATTATAATCTTAATACTAATTTTCTTTAACATTTCACCAAAGAAACGAAAATTATATGTGCTCGTAACATAACACCGATATTTTTCATTGAGTGACAAAAAATCATATGAATTCCCTTTAAAAGAACCAAGAAATTTATTTAAATTACAAAAATATGCTTTCAAGTTAAAATATTCATATATTCCGTTTGTGAAGTTTGTCTTTCAGTATCACAAAAAGAAACAAAACGGATCTACAGTGTCCGAAAAAATGTAGTGAATAAGAGCACTTATAAAGTTTGCAACACAGGTTTTCAAAAGGCGCAATTTGCTTGACAGGCACTTTGGGTCTTTAAAAATAAATGATAACAATTATTGTGTTTTAAATTAAACATCACCTTCATTTTCGTTCATCTTGTATTAATTATAATCGTTCATAAAAATTTAAAATTTACCTATTTACAAATTCATCTTCTTCTTCTTTCTGCCCTGGTCAAACTTTATGTAGGGTTGGCACAATATGTTCTTCTCTTCCAGTCTCGACTATCACCCAAATTTATCTATAGTTTAAAAAGCAAGTCTTAAGTAACAATACATAACATAGCAATAATACATTGAAATTTAGTGCAATTTTTTCCACTGATCTGTTGATATTGTTTAAAAATAAAAATGTATGTTTAATAGTATTTTGGTTTTCATAGTTATTTTAATCTCTTTGTACTTTATTTAGGCTATGTAAACTGTTTTTTGTCAGAATATTATATGCGTATACAATTACATAAGCTATATTGTTTCCCATTGAATAACTAAAACATTTCTATATTTTATTCTACATTATTCCTAGCTGAAAAGTGCTTTCACTCATATTAAAAAATATTTGCTTAATTGACTTCCCCTTTACAGCGTTAATGTAAAAGCCGTTGTTTGTTTTTGTTTTAAAATTAACTAATATAAAATTAGTTAGTTTCCGTCGTGAATTTGGAGGCGAGTTAATAATAAAATAAATAAAACTTTTTCAATGAAATGTAATAAAAATATATCTACCTATAGTATTTGGTTACATTCGTTTATAAACAATGTATTTTTGTTGACAGTTTCTTACACATTTGTAATATAATTACAAGGCCGTACAAGATACGGATACATATACATAATATTTCAAACAATTATGATACCTAACTCCTAAGTATATATTATTATAAAATAACATTCACAGAAAATATCTATAAATAACTATATCCAATTGAAAAATGTTTCAATACGGAATACAAAATAATAAAAATAAAAATAGCAAAGATGTAAATAACGCCATGTAGCGTATGAAATCAAAAAAATCGCTTCAGTCAAAACTTCGACATATGATTTGGAAAAGAACTTTCTAAAAATGAATGATTATTTGTTACATATCATTCTTCTACCTACAAATTATAATCCTTGTTCTATTAAATGTCGCCTTGCAATATTATTTTATTGTCGTTTTATTAAAAATGCAACACATTAAAGGATACCAATTAGATAAAAATTAACGTTCATTGTTATTGCTTCCGTTAAAACCTTGAGCGTTTAAAATTTTTAGAGACCGCTAATATGAACCATGTAACTATTGGTCTAAAGTTTATATTTGAATAATACATCATTAGGGTATCTGATAATAAATACCTTGACTGATTTATTATAGAAGCAAAACAAAGATATCCTTAAAACATTTTAGATATGTAACAAACAAAATAAACATGTCAAATGTAGATACAGATGAGTTCAATGTACCTTCATGTCTAGCTTGATCTTTTCACTTGTGACTTTCGTTCATAGATAACTTATCTACAATTTTAACCTACAAAACTATTATCGTCTTATTTAATTTTAAAACATTTAATCTCTTCTAATATTTATTTAAAAATAAACATGTTTAATCATGCTCTAATTTATAACAAATAATGAAAACAGTAGGCGACTTGCTACAGCCGTGTGCGCACGTGTATTCGGCTTTTGAAATGGCACTGTTTAAATTATTATTATTTTCACTGCTACTAGTTTTAGTGGCTGGTCAGGAGCAGAGACCCACGGTTCGTTTACATCATGGTTTGCTGCAAGGAACATGGAAGGAGTCAACTAATGGTAGAAGATATGCCAGCTTCCAAGGAATAAGATATGCCCGACCGCCGATCGGAAAGTATAGGTTTAGGGTAAGTCTAAAATTATATAAGACTATGAAGCAAATACAAGTCATACTAATATAATATATAAGTGTTAAAAAACCATGACAGATATATGGTTTTAACATATTTAGAAACATTTATCTACACCGAACATAATATACAAATATATTTTTATGATATATTTAAGAAATTGAGAAACAAATTTCGTCAAGACATATAATAATTAACATATAGGTACACATGAAAAACCTAATAAAGATACAAATTCTTATATTTTTTGTTCGCAGCCTAAGTTTTAAACGACAAAATATTTGAATTCTTACTTGTATCATTTTTTTGCATCCAATTAAAAATATTCTATGAACATACATATTAACAATTTTTACATTCAATAATAAAAGAGCGATATGTCTAATTAATAATAAATAAATGTGTCTAGTTGCATACAATCTGATTAACCTCTTAACCTCTAGTCGTCTACTATTAATCAGTAAACAGTCTACTCCACATATTTATAAGAGCATACAGACAGACATATTATTTTATTATTATTATTACAGGCAGTCATATTGATTTGCTGTTTTTAATCAAACAAAATCTGGAATTTAGTGTAAATATTTTTATATAACTACAATTTTGTTATTGAGCAGAAATATGTCGTTCAAACGATAGAACATACACACATACAAACAAAACGCCGTCGAATTAGTTTTACCTTATGTGGTCTGTTTATCAAACCAGATGGAACTAAAGTAAGAATTTCGTAATAACGAGACTAGAAAATTACTTTCATACGAGATATTAATAAATAAGCCCTACTCACACAAACACATACAGACAGGTCACACAAACATATAAGTCTGTATTCGTAAATGTTATTCACATACGCGGCCCTGTCTAATAGTTTTACAACTATTTCTATGATATATAAGCTATTTATATGATATATAAACTATTTTAAACATTTGTTCTCCATTAAAATCGATCCTTTCAATATCCAGGTACTCGTATTTGAAATCAAAGTAGGAAATTAATATATTGCTTCTTATTTCTTCTTGTGTTCAGGAACCCCAACATCTAAAAGCCTGGGATGGAACCTATGATGCTTCTAGACCTATGTCCGTTTGCCTCCAGTATGATCCCTTCATGAACAGCGTCACTGGTAAATAGTTTATCATATATATTATTTATCAATAAGTGTCTAAGTCTACATTCACTTCTTCTTTAAGCGCTTTTGCATCTAAGATCATCAAATTTTTTTACTCCGTCTTTTAAAAAATAATTCATATTGTGTGGTAATCGGCTGATGAAAAAGATCGCATAGATCTTACATTTTTGGGGGAAACAGAGAATGAAATTAATTGAATTACATAAAAACATGCTAAAATAAAGTAAGATTCACATTGAATTTTTTGTGCCCAGTAGCAATTAAACTAATCGTTTGATGTAAAAATAGCTAACTGGTTTTTAAAGTGAAAAAACATTGAACAACAAAAAATATATTTAATAACGAGTATAAACAAATAATACTTAAATTTAACTACATATAAATATATTAACAATATTTCATTAGAAAACGTTTTTAAAATAATAAAATTGAGGAATTAAACAGTTTTAAAATGTATGCAAATCACGAAAATTAATCTTATCTTTGACGGGATTCAAAAGTTAAGAAGTAACTTCAACTGATATCAAATATATGTATATTGCTTATTAACTAATACTATTTTCTATTGAATTATTTCCCATTAGCAAGTCATAAGTAAAAACCACGAAGCTAGGATGCAAGTACGTAAACTACGTATCCAATATTTCTTTTACAGTATACACAAGCTGGCACTTAGATACACAAAATACCTATTAAAATTACCTGTACCATATAATAGGTTTATAGATAAGAACGAGTTTTATGCAAACACAGATAATATATTATATTCATCATAAATTAAACCAAAACAACTTAATCAGTATGAACAGAGTATCTAAGGGTCATTGACCTCATAGTTGATCATAGATTTGAACAAAATAAAATCGTAACAATCTCAGAAACAAAACTAACTTCTAGAAAAATTTAAAATGACTCTCAGTATTACTTTACATTTGCCCATAATATTTTTGACAAACAAAAATGACAATGCTAATTTAAGCTAATAAATAAAGAAAGAGATATCTTTATAGGATAAAAATTCAATGAAGAAAATAAAAGCCGTCCTGACACAAATTTAGTATATTTAATTATAAAGATGATAACATTATCATTAAATAAATTACTCCGTCATTACCAACTAGTAATATTTTTTAGTCAAATCATCATTAGTTTTTGTTTATAAGAAATTAAATTCATACCATAACAATTTATTTATTTAAAATAATAGTAACTTAAAATTGAATATAAGCAAATTGCAATAATTTAAATTACATAGTGACACATTTATTAGATTTTTTCACAGTTTAAATGAACAGAATGTGGAATTCTAATAATTGCTAGTTAAGTTGTCAGGTCTGAATAACTTGTATCTTTGCAATATCGCAAAAACCTTAACAAGTATTATACCTGTTCTTATGTTCTTTGAGACAGCTATTATACCATTTTCCTAGAATTAAAACTATCAATTATTACTGTTTAAAAGTATTATATATAATTAAAGTCTATGTTTTATCGCCTTGAAAACTTTTGAAGGATTTAATGATAATAATATTTTTTATTGTACACCCTTAAATTAGCAATTATATATTAAAATCATAGTTCATAAAAATGTACAATTTTGGTGGCTTTGTAGCTAAAGAGCGATCTCTTCCAGACAGTCATCAAGGAAGAGTAAAATATACATTTTAGGTATTCGTCGACGTAATCATAAAAGAAATCGTAAAAATATAAATAATCTAAATATTTCACGTTAGATCTTAAAATAAATAATCTTAAATAATATGCCCATGTCATATATAATAATAATACATAATTTGAACTTTACATTACACATTTGATATAATGAAATCTAAGACTTTCACGAGTTTCATTCATTAATATTTTTCGAATAATACATGGTTAAGTCCCGACGTTTCGGCTAGTATTTAGATTTTCGGTTGCTAAAAAGTAGCCGAGAAATTGGGAGTATATAGTTTTTACCAAAAAAAAACCGCTTAGTATACCTATCCGAAAAATATTAGTTTCATTTAAACATTTAATATTAACATTGATTAGGTAGTTAATCTGTACCAAACGCCTAAATTTAAAATGTGTTTTATAGAAATGATCATCATTGTTTTCATATCTCCAGGTTCCGAGGACTGTCTGTTCCTCAACGTTCATACCCCGAACCTCAACCCTGGCTCCCTATTGCCAGTCCTGGTATATATACATGGCGGTGCGTTTATGTATGGTTCTGGGTCCCTATATAATGCTGAGCATTTGATGGACCGCGACATGGTGATTGTCACTTTGAACTACCGCTTGGGACCTCTAGGTATCGTATATCCACATATATATGTATTTTTAGATACTGTTGTAAATTTTCTTCATGTAAACTTTTGTTATATGTACCTTGAAATTATTGCTTTTAACGTTAAAGATTTCTGTTTCATGAAAAAAATGTTGATTTATTTTTATTTCCTGGTTTCCTGTCGTATATGTAAAATTCTCGTTAAATTTTCAAATTTTGTTTCAAATGATATATAATAAAATATTTACATATATCACATACTATGTAGTACAACAAATATGAAATTGTATTTGTTTTTGTAAATCATTAATACCCACAACAAATAAAAATTGGCTAGTCACATATGTACATATGTAGTACAAAAACAATTATGATTGTTACATTGGCATTGAAAAGATCATATTATAATAAGCGTAATATATTTCCCTCGTATTACGTGAAATACAAAAACATGTAAGTATTTGATTAAAAAAATAATATGATTTGATTAAATGAAATAGATATGCAAATGTCCTCGTATCACATTCCTGTGAGGCGCGTTGGAATTGTAATGCTAATATCAATTGTCGGATGACGTAATAAAATGCAATAACCTTTTCATACAAATAACTATAGAGGACTTAGTATTCGACATCAAAAAGATTCAAAAAGTTATTCGATTTTAAAAAGATATGTAAGCGATATTATATTTATAGGATTTCTTAGTACGGGAGATGACGCGGCTCCTGGAAATGCAGGGCTTAAAGATCAGGCCTTTGCTCTGATGTGGGTGAGGAAGAACATATTAATGTTCGGTGGCAACCCTGATAGTGTTACATTAAGTGGTGGCTCTGCTGGAGGAGCCAGTGTACACTATCACTACTTGTCGCCAATGTCAAAAGGTTAGTGCAATTTTTCAATAAAATGATTTTTTGTTTATGATTACAAGTCGTTGTTTTACGTTAAGTTTGTCCTAAAGTAGTTCAATCGAGGTAAGTATTGTCGTTTATAAAGCGAACTAATACTTAGGGTATATAGAAACCACAATACATCATTGTATATCTACGGAATCTACGGTATACGAAATACTTGTACATAAACATACTTAAATCAGTAAGTAGATCCATTATTAACAATATCTTGATTTCGTATATATCTGCTAAATAAATTTTAATTGTTTCATAAAAATAAAACTTTGACATCAAATTTTGTTTACAATTAAGCGACAGAAGAAAGTCATTAAAAATATTCCGTAATAAGGTTTCGTTCTTTCTTCTCGGAATTGTTTTACACGTTTCTCTATTCACAATAACGTCACATTTTTGTACTGGAATGTTTTCAATGAGAACACGTGTTAAATATATTGAACAACTTGCTGTTGCCACTCGACTTTATCTGTGACTATAAATATTATTTTATAAGGTAATTAAGGTTCCAGGAAAACTACGAAACTTACTCATAGGTCTATTATAATAAGAACTACGTGTTAAAACTTATAACCTACATTCAAGACTACATAATTGCCCCGATGTTAGGATAGCAATACCATTCCATAGCTTGTGTAGGATCAGGAATCTTCTGGTTCACACGGCTTGGTGATCGTTCCGCGAAGTCAGCAGTGTCACTCGTTATACATATAATATTTTATCCATACAACGATGGTGCTCTGGCGGTGTTCATTTATTTCTTCATATGTAGCGCGTACGTAACAAATAAATATGTTTTTTAGCTCCTAGCTTCAGACCGTCTAAGACGTTAAAGTGTAATTAGTATAGTTTCCAGCAATATTTTAATAAACTATTATTAATATCTTCAATAGAATTGTAACTCACGAAACATCTTAGTCGAGACTATATTGTTTTGCAGTTAATATAATATATAAAAGGTTTGTCGAGCGATAAAAAATTGAGGTTTGATATACAAATATTTTCTCCCAACTTATCTATTTGGGTCTAAATTAAATTGAGGCACTTACGTCTGGATGTCAAGTGTACAAAGAAAACGAGACTATTCAATATATTTTTATGAAAATATGAAGTTTCTTAAACAACATAATGGGTGGCAAACCTTTATTTTCTATTCATCTCAACCAATGGATATCCTGCTAAATGTAGGCAAGAATTTTTGCTTTACGACTAAGCCGTATATTGAACTATTCAAACAATATCCACAAGTTACCCAGTCTGGTTATTACAGTCAGTTTTTCAATTTATTTTATTTAAAAGACAAAAAAATTCGAGATTCGTAAAAAAATTCTAATAAAGTCATTCGTAAATATGCCATGTTTAGTTAGAATATATTTAGAAAATTATGTTTAAAAATTAATAATAATATCCTTCTATATACATACATATGTATAGTTATATACTTTCTGCATACATTTATACATATCGTCGGGTAAAGTGCAAATCCGCGTAACAACCATGGGATAATTCCGCGTATCTACATTGGAAGCATATCAAAAGAAAGTTTAGGCAGAAATATTTTCTATATTAACGACTTTTAAGGTAATTTTTTCACTATTAGTAATAAATTAAACACTAAATAATTACGGAATTATCCAATGGTAGTTAGTCGGCTTTGCACTATTCCCAACGATATGTAATGATGATGATGATAGCAATAAACCTTAACATGTACAAGCAACAGCTGTATTTGATGACATACCTACAACCAAAATAATTTCTCCAGATATTTATTACTAGCTTTCCGCACGCAGCTTCGCCCGCTTGGGGTTCGGTTATATCGCCAAGAGAATCTTTCAAAAGTCTCAGATAAAAACTATCCTATGTTCTTTCTAAAGGTCTACTCTACCTCTGTACCAAATTTCATTAAAATCAGTTCAGTGGTTTAGACGTGAAAGCGTAACAGACAGACAGACAGACAGAGTTACTTTCGCATATGTATAATATTAGTAGGGATTAATATGTTTTTTTACGAAATTTATCACGTTTCGTTGGATATCTCTATTCATACAGATAGATTTATGTATAATGCTTATAGTTATTACTATAACGCTAATTGTAATGAAAATAATGGTACGATATGAAATACATAATTCTTTAAACCAGCCTCTAAATAAACCGGACCAGAGTTCATTGACCCTTTATTTCAACTTGAGAATCAACGTTTATATTGACTTTTCATCTAGTAAATGGACTTTACAAACCAAATGTTTGTAAATCTCATTCCTTGTTGTATGCCTAAAATATATTACACAAATTCCTTTATTTTAAAAATGATGTCAACTTTATTTACTAGGATTAGTGGCATATTATGTACAAAAAACAACTATTTCGTAATCCCAACTAGTATTATTATCAGTAGGTATAAATAATCAGTTGCTAAGTAATATTGTAGATAAGATTTTCTTTAACAAAACTTCACGGTCTCTGGAACAAAAATATTTCTATGATGAGAATATTCGCTTAAAATAAGTAAAAAGTTCTATAACTTAGAAAATATTAAAAAAAACAAATACTATTGAGCTTATGAAAAAAGGTTTTATAATTTTAACTTTTCAATTAGGAAATAGGAATAATAATAGAGACTAATTAAAATAAATATCTGTACATTTTTATCTCAATAGGAATATAACATAAACATAAATATTATTAAAAATTAAAACTGGGCAATGAACTCTAGATAAAGAATGAACTTTTCTTTACCTGGTACTCTAAAGTGAATAAATAATTGGTAAAAAGTATGTCCAATGTAAATGGAATTAGAATGGGATTATTAATAGCATATAAACTTTTATATACACATAATTACGAAGAAATTTAATGAGGTTTCAGTTAATAATATTATTAAAAAATAATTAAATATTTTTAAAATATCTATGTATAGATTTTGATTATTTTATTGATATAGTAAGAGAATTCAATTTAATAGCACGAATCTAATGTTCAGTTACCAGGTACTTGACACTTAAATGTTTTTTTAAATTTTTACTGTCAGCTTCTCATTTCACAATTAGCATGGTTGCTGGCGGAGTGACAGAGGTTCTTCTGTCATGCCGATATATCATCATCATCATCATCATCAGCCTATTCGACGCCCACTGCTGAGCAAAGGCCTCTTTCTCACATGGAGAAGGTTTGAGCATTAATCACCACGCTTGCTCAAGACGGGTTGGTGATTTCAAACTTATAATTGTGAAACTATAAGTCCAGGTTTCCTCACGATGTTTTCCTTCACCGTATGTCAGTGACGTCTAAATACTCTCAGAAAGTACATATGACTCCGAAAAATCACATTGGTACTTGCCAGGTTTGAACCCGCGCCCTCTGTAACGAGAGGCGAGCCCCTTAACCACTAGGCCACCACTGACTTTATATATATATCATTATATCATTCCCACGGAACTGATAAGGATTATAACTCTATGATAAAGCTATTAATTCCATATAATACAAGTCACTAAAATAAATATAATATTAAAATTTTATGTCATCTAGATAAAAGATATCAAAGTTGTGCAATCCGTCTCAACAATTGGCAGGCGACTTTCAAACAACATTAAAACGGTTTATTATGAAGGTTGGCATACATTTTTAAGTTTTTTCTTAGTTTCAAAGCAATTTCCTCGATTTATATAAATTTAAGAAAATTCTACTAAGTATAAGAATCATTTCAAAAAAGGGAAACATACCGTTAGATTCTGTCATGCCGTTTACAATTAAGTGAGAACAGGAATATGGATTCATTTTTATACATCCAGACAAAAACTTATCACGAGATTTACAAATGGATATAAAGAAGTTAAATATACAGGGTGACTGGTGAATTACTATCGATACTTGAGGACGTGATATTTGACGATCATATATGACAAAATAAAAATTAATATAACATAAATATTAATAAACTTCTAAGTAAAGTTAACCAAAAGTTATGTAATTAATGACGCATCGTGTGAACGCCCTACAGATTAGGTATACACACACACTCACACATACGCGTGCGGCGGCGTGGTGTTGTATCAGCACGCCGCCGCACGCATCCACACTTGGAACACTTGGAACGTGTCAACACTTTATTTATTTATACGGAAATTTTGTCAAAAATTAAGTGCCTATTTTTTTTACATAATTCGAATGAGAATCATGTACCGAGTATTCTCCTTAAATATTGATAGTAATTCACCAGTCACCCTGTATTAATTTTAAGTTATTACTCAATATCTTTACTTTGAGAAATCCAAAAAATAATTAGACCATTTTAAGCTCAGTAATACTTATATCGGATTTAGGTCGAAATCGTTGTTTTTAAAGAAAGACATAATGTCTCTTGTAGTTATTGTCGCTGCTGACGTCACTAACTTTAGTGCGTTCCAGGAAGTTTTAAAATGAAACTCCAATTCTTCTAAATGTCCTTGTATATCTCGAAGGTTCTTCATAATCACATTTCTCAACGGTCCGCACTCACTGAACTGTAACTTA
Organism: Danaus chrysippus; assembly: GCA_916720795.1. NCBI lineage: Eukaryota > Metazoa > Arthropoda > Insecta > Lepidoptera > Nymphalidae > Danaus > Danaus chrysippus. The sequence goes on along the minus strand of CAKASE010000047.1, from coordinate 1,869,027 downwards.
GTATTTATACCAATATTCAAACGGAATTCTATTCTCCTTTGATTTCGTTTTACTTATAATAAGATTTAATTATAAAAAGAATACCAAGTAGTTTTTATAGTTATTAATGGCAGCTACCCATAAGTTATTGCTATTTTGCATTCATCCTTGATTCTTGTAGGGCCGAAATGCATAAAACGAAAAAGCGGGAACAATACCAGCTTGAAACAAACCAGCCGAATACAATTTTCCAATATTTGACATTCAGCCACCCAAGTCATCGAATATTTAGTATTCAATTACTCGGCTGGCTGAAAAAACTAATTGAAAAATAATGCATTTATTTACATATTTATTAAAAAGGAAAACAATTTTATAAAAACTTTTCTGAAAAATCAATTAAAGTTTAAAAATACTGAAAACATTGCAGATATTCTAAATTTATAAATTTAATTTTAAATTTGCCTGTAGAAATGTGTAAATAATTCATTTAATCTAATATTAAACAAGTAATGATAATTAACTCTATCGCTTTAACGAGGTTATTTTGAAATGCAAAAGCTAACATTTCATGGTTAGCGTCCAACGTGTCTTATGTTATACATATATTAACATGTGGATTAGTCTGGAGATTATGTTATTATCTTTATGAATTTGAATAGTCCTCTGTAAAGACTAGAACACACTTTTATTTGTTTCTTAACGCTTTTTAATATAGATGATGACTTTTCATATTAAAACCATTAAAACTCTATTATTAATAGCTTATATCCTATTCTTTATTTAGCGTAATTTACATTTGTGTTTAGGTTTATTCGACCGAGGCATTGCCTTCAGTGGTTCAGCGCTAGCCTCTTGGACACACGCAGTTAAACCAGCTCAGAAGGCCAAAACTCTGGCTTCAATAGTAGGCTGCCCCACATCCAACTCTCGAAACATGATAGACTGTCTTAAGTTCAGGCCAGCTGAAGCTATTGTTAATGCACAGATCGAAATGTTTGTAAGTATTACTATAGTAGAGGGAATTTATGCATTTTTATTCTTATTTCTTAGTAGTCTTTGATAGAAATTAAAACAAACTCTTCCTTGTTTCTAGGACTGGAGGGTGAACCTATTCACTATGTTCACACCTACAGCCGAGCCTCAAGGTACTAAGGAACCTTTTCTTACTCAATACCCCTACCACGCAACAGAAGCTGGCGCAATGCACCAACTACCTCTTATCGCGACCGTCACAAGCGAAGAAGGACTATATCCCGCTGCAGGTATATTAATACAAATATTATAATGATTTTGCGCGTAATATGATATCAAGATATAAAATAATATATTTAATAATGCAACTCTGTTAGAATAAGAGACGGAACCTCTTTAAATTCATTGTATTCACCGTGCGTGTGTCGGGTCCATCGTCGCAGGGAGAGAAGCTTCAATAGTGCTTAGAACTTGCGACCCAGGGATAGGTTTAAGCGGCCCCTAGCTAACATATATAACGAGAATAAATGAAAAACGCCTGACAAAATTTGTTTACATTTATTGTATCAACAAAATTTTGTAACTTTATATACATATCTCTTACAGCTTACCAAACGGATCCTAGCATCTTAATGGAGCTGGAATCCAGATGGGAACATCTCGCCAGCACCATATTTGAATACAACGATACCTTACCTTTGGACAAAAGAAGCGAAGTGGCTCAGAAGATCAAACAATATTACATGGAAGGAAAACCTATTGGACAGGAGACTTACTCTCAATTGGTGCAGGTAACAACAAGAAAATTCCAAAAATAACTTAACTTGCTATTGAAAATAAACGATCAATAAATGATACTTACAGTTTAAACTAGTCTATATAGTATAACTTATTCAACACACTTTAATAACAACAATATGAAAGGAATTATTATTATTATTCGGATTATTTTATTTTATTACTTAAAAACTCCATACTCCCGACGTTTCGGTTACTTTTCAGCAACCGTGATCTCGGGCAGATGAGATGTGAATCACATCGTCGGAAATATGTACTTTTAAAATAATAAAATAAGCGTAGTAATCCGAATTTCCTATAACTTTCAGCCTATCAGAGCCCACTGCTGAGCAAAGGCCTCTTTCTCACATGGAGACGGTTTAGAATAATAGTATTAGTTTCATTAAATTAATACTCGCGAAAGTCTTAGATCTCATTAAACAACAATATACTTGATAAGAAGTTTAATAATGAATTAGACTACGTGAAAATATCTTAACTCATTATAAATTATGAACAGGCCCTAGGACATCGTTTGTTTGATGTGAGTGTCGGCAAAATGGCTCAGTTCCACGCTCGCTCTAGTCAACCAACCTACATGTACCGCTTCTCATACCGCGGCACACACAGCCTGTCTGAACTGATGGCGCTCAAAGAGGATAATTATGGTTAGTCCTTTAACAAGAATGTAGTGAGCCAATCGATAAATGGAAAATCTATAGTTACTTTTGAAGGAAAATCATGATGATACACTGTATACCTACCACGAAACTATAATATAGTAGTATAATGAAATTAAAATAATTCATAATAACGTAGAAAACTAAATTCGGCACTCCAGGCAAGATTGGGTCTTGTTATCCAACTTTTTCTGCTAACCCTATTATAAGTTACAAATATTTAAATTGTGCTCCACGTTGCTTAAAGTAAGATTCCCATTTAAATTCATTTTAATTCAATATAAAAATTACTTATTTTTTTATCTTATTTTTAAAAATTCTTGTAAAACATTGTGATCCAACGTGACTTCTTTGTTATTTTTCATGATTTATTATTTCCCGATTTTATAAAAAAAATATTAAAAACAAGCAAAACTTATAAAAAACCAAATAACATAATTTCATAATTGAAAAAACACTAGGTACCTACGCATTAATTGCTTTTTAATGATTATACTTGGAGGAATGAGGCACATGTTTGAGTAATTATAGGTCAAAAACTCCTAAGAACTTTCAAATGGAAAGAAACGCAACGAAATTGTTCGATCCGTTTTAGAGTTACAATGCGGCAGACAGACACACAATACAAACGCGTGTATACAAATACACTAGACATAAAAAAATATCTATAACTGAATATTCTTCTTACTTGTCAAAAAAATAGACAATAGTGAATGATACAAGAGGTTTATTATGTAATATTTTATATAACAAGTGATTTACTCGTGCATTTTAATCCCTAAGCAATATTAAGAATATTTTCTATTTAGGTGTGAGCCACGCAGACGACGTGCTATCCGTCTTCAACTTCTTGCCCTTCACCGACTACTCCGCTGAAGACATCGAGATGAGAAACACCATGATGGATCTGATCTACAGTTACGCTAAAACTGGGTAATATTATGATAACTAAGACTTAGGATTATTCATTTAAAAAAAACTAATGTTTACTTACTGCTTACTAAGTAAAGCAACCATGCAAAAGTAACTGAAACGTCGGGAGTAGGTATGTAGTTTTTAAAATAAGGCTATAATGCGTTGACAATTCGAAATTACTAGGTAATATTGCTTAACCCTACTCATTACTTGTCTGATTTAGAACAAATTTCTCCTAATTATTCGTCATACTGCTATTGTTTGACAAACAAAATGATTTCATTCAAATTTTAATACACGCTTTCACATTTATCGTATTATTTTACGTGGGTGCGTACACATTACAGCTTCCTCAATTTAACAAAAGGAAATTAAGTTACCCTAAACCCAAGCTGTTTAATTATTACACATAGTGTAATGGGATTAAAATCATTTACTGTGGGTCTAATAGACATTTTTATTATTAAAAGTAACTACGTTAATAGAACAATTTACTTGAAAACTCTTTATGTACTTCAAGTAAATCTGTATATACGAATCTTGCGCTTAGATTCTTTATAAACTTGTTTACTTATCAAAAAACAAGATAGGCTGGAACTCTCTTAAATTATTAAATAGCACTAGTGCCTACATTTCAGCTTACAAATTGCATGAATTCTTTATGAAGCAACCCTACAATTTAAAAGCACGCGGCAACTTGTTGATTTTGTTAAATTTTTGTTCACACATTTTATACTGATATGTTATTGTATATTGAGTTTTTTTATAAATTAGTATATAATATTATTAAGAATCGATCATACTGTATACTCGAAATATTTTTGCAGAATTCCACAATTGCCAAACGGTCAAGAATGGACGAAAGTACAACCCGGTTCCAAGGAATTACACTACCTTGAAATAGAAAGCCCGAGTAGTATGAAAATGAAGTCTTGTTCAGACTTTGGACATAGATCATTTTGGGACAGTCTTGGTTTTATAGAAGATCAAAATTTTAATGTGAATTTAAGAGATGAATTGTAACAAAATATACTTACAAGATTTGCCTTTTTCTCTTTACACTACTAAAACAAAAATTTTGTCTATTTGTTAACTTATGCCCTACGTTACGCTTTCATTGAGAATGAAGCCATAGATGATAGAATTGAAAAACTTACTATGAGAACTTATAATATAAATCGAAAGTTTATCCAAAAAAAAGGAATTATAATTTATTTCATATAATATATCTACATCTATTTTGATTATAATATACACATTTACTATCATTTATATTTTAGATGTACCTATACTTTTTCAATAAAAGTTATGTAAATTTACTCGATTTTCTACCAAAATGTTTTCTGTTAAATAATAACCAGTGACATATTTGTTAACAGTTAAAACTTCAAACTTTCCAAGTTAAAAAGTCCAAAGTACATGGACGAACAGTTACGAAACTTTTTAACCTTGTTTACTTCAAAACCAAGTTCGGGCAATGTATCGTACGTAAAGAATATCATATCTTTTGATGTTTACCTAATTCTATATATTTTTCAATAAAGATTAATAAATCCATATACGTATATTATTCCAGTGTTTGTATTTCTTGTGTATTTAATTAAAAAATATAATATACATATATATGAGCGTCGCGATAACAGAAGTTGTATAAATATAACCAATCAGAAGTTAATGACCTCAAACTCGGGTACAGATTAAATAATTTCCTATTATAAATATGACACATGCATATTAATTAAGCAATTACTATTTCAGTACAATATTAAAGATATACCAGAATTAATTAGTAACAAAACTATTTATGGTACTGTATGATAAACAGGACCAAAATAAATATAAAAAATAATTCTAAAAGGAAATCCAAAAATACCTTCTAATCAACATGTGTTCAAACAATGTTCTTTTGAAATGTTTATATACATTTCATTTGTCCTACATTTTTTTAAACAACTTTGGAAGGGTAGAATAGCAGTGGTCCTCAATAAAAAAGTAATCAAAAAGTTTAAAATACATATGTGTACTTTAAAATGTTATAAAATGCCATAAATTGTTTTGAACAATTTGTACTATACACATTTCCACAAAAAATGGTGAACCAATTGGAAATGTTTTATGGATGTAATTTATAGTACTTTGTGTCCCAGAAACTGTCCTAGTTATGCTAGCAAAACCAAATAAATGAATTGAGAGTTCAAATAAATAATGAAACAATTTATTTAAATGTCTTTTATTAGTAAACACATAGAAATAACATTAACCATTTATATAAAAGCTATAGAAAAGTAAGATTAATATTACACCTTACACTATTACTACCAAAAAAAATAAAAAACAAACACACATAAATAATATCCCAATGAAACAAAATCAGACTTTGGTTATTAAGAAATAAACCACCAAAAATAACTCGAAGCGACACCAGTGAATTCCTAAGACTATAAAAATAATTTTTAAAGTCTAACTTTATTATACATAGTTATTTAGATATCCAAGGCTTAGTTGAATCACAGTATGACGTCAGCAGACAGAATAGATGTAAGTTTACTCTACGAAGGAAGATACTAAAATCTTCTACTCGTCCTTCTTATCGCCACCAGCAACAGTGATTTTCTTCTGTAGCCTGCTGTGTTCCTCGGCAAGCCTATCATATTCACGGTTTAAGCTCTCGGCCTGGGACTTAACGGCTTCTTTATCTTTCTTCTCCTTGGCTAACTCCTTTTCCAAAGCTGATAGCTGGCTTTTAAGTTCTTCCATCTCTTTCTTGTTAACCTCATCACCAGCACCTTGCTTTTCTAGAAGAGCTTTGGCAGCTACTGATGCGCTTTGAGCCTGGCGGAAATTGGCTTCGGATTGGGCGTACAAGGTCGCCAGCTCACAGATCATCTGGATCAAACGCCGAATAACGACGAGAAGGAAAAGTGCAATACCTGATATGTACAAGTTCCTTTGAGCTCTAAACAGGCGCATGTTTCCTTGCATCTCAGCATCCAAATGTTGGTGGTCTGAAGATTCAACATTAGAATACTTCTGGATCTCACGAATCGCGTCGAGAAGGCAGAGAACTAGAACTCCAATGAGAACAACAAAGTAGATGGATGCTTGGCCCGTCATGTAAGCTAGAAACTTCGATTTGAAGAATTTGTTCCATCTTGCAGGACTCGCGATCGGTAAGGTCAACAACAGTACAAATGCTATTTCGGCGTATAGAAATGACGCGATGATGGTCCACTGAAGACTCATTTTATTTTCTTCACTTACTCCTTCAGGGTGATTTAAAAGAAGGTAATTGAATTAAAATTTCAATATAATGTGATGCAAGACCAAAATGTATCTGCGAGCGGTGACTCAACAATGTAAGACAAAACTTGAAAGCCGAAAATATGTATTATGTAGGTATAAGGTACGTCAAACTTTGACATAACTGACGTGTACTATCCTGGGGTCTAGTTATGGTTTAAACTTTAAACTACATATATTTTTTATAAGTATTAAACACGGTGTATTATAGAATTAAATTATAATTTTCTGTAAAGTGATATTTAAAAAATTTTGTTACACAAACTTTTATTTTTAGTTTAAATGAAAATACTTTAGTTATTGATCGTTTGGGAAAAATGGAATTCTAATGTCTGTCTGACACTTGTTTTATAACTCTCATCATTGGTTTGGTATTGGTTCTGACGTCATCTTTTTGCCCAAATAAAAGGATTTTACATAAATTTGAAGCTCAAAAAAAAGAATAAGCACCATCTCGAATCAAAGTTTAAATAAAATGGCTAATCCGAAGTACGAAAATCTTCCCGGCATAGTAAGTATTTTACACGAGACAACATACAATTATTGATTTTTAAATGTCTTTCCCATATTCGGAGGTTCCTTAATTTTTTAAGGCTTATGACCAACCCGATGTATATGAAACCGATGATTTGCCGGAAGCTGACCAGCCGGACCCGTATGAAGAGGAAGAAAATAGCTGTATTGAACAGTTACATATATCAGTGAAAGATTCTTTCAATACATTCAAAGGAAAATTTTTAACTGGGAATGTTGATTTTTCTGATAGACTCAGCAGGAAAAATCGTATTGGATACAGGTACCTATCATTTTGTACCCGCCTTACAAACAAAACAAATTTATACCCTAAAACACAAACTTCAAATGTTCTCAGTAAATATGGGATTTTCACAAACAGATTTTATAAAATACTATATTTTATAATAAGAAACTAATTTTAACTGAACTTATACCTTATAAAAAGTTATATTTGATTATTATATTAACTTTTTTATATCATAAAATTTGTTTCTTTTATAAAGATTTCATTATATATAGGATTGTCATATATCTTCTTCTTCTTCTTCTATATATATAAAAATGGATTGCTGTTCCTTAGTCTCGCTAAAACTCGAGAACACCTGAATGGATTTATCTTATCTTAGTCTTGAAATGTTCGTGGAGGTTCAGGGAAGGTATAAAAGCTAAAAAAAATTGATTCATCACTGGGAAAACCATAAAAACAGCCCTTTTCTATTTCCCATACAAACGTTTTTTTTGACATTAGATTTGACAACTAACTAATATGTCAATCATTCTGTCACACTTCATAACACAGAGATTTATGGCTTACAGGTAAACTGCAAAAATATAAATAAAAAAACGTAATAGATATTTCTTGATAATAGGGCGATACGAAGTCAGCCAGGTCTTCTAGTATTAAAATAATATTAATATCTATATTTCATTTCCAGAGCTGGTGAGTGGGAATTGGCAGCGGTGGGTGATACAGAAACAACATTGGAACGGTACAACAGACTTCGCTGTGAGTTTTCGGAGCTGTTAGAAGAAGTTACACTGAAAGAAAATAAAGCTATAGAGATTGAAAAGGTAATCTACACTTTATTGTAATTTTTTTATTACTTATGTATTGAAAGTACTATCTTCACAATTATTAATTGCTCACTTCACAATTAAATGTTGATTTGAGTGCAACAAGTAAACTTCTCGCACCCAAATTTCAATTGGCACACGCAAATTCGCGAACTGACGAAAAATCTTATAAAAATTAAATAAATAACAAGTAATTCTCGAATTATACATGCATTTGTAATAAAAATAGTATGTGCAACTAGTGTGAGATTGTCAATTATAGGTTGCAAACGACAACATCTTGAATTAGTTGCACAATATACTATTTTGAAGGAATTGTAGTATGTAATATATTTTTTTCAAACATTTTCAAGAGCTCTGTAAATTCAATAACAACCGTCTATTAGGGTAAATATGTATTTGAAACTTGAAGTTTAATATTTTTGGATTCTTCATAGAAAATAAATGCTTAGTGACATGTCTTGTACTGTCATAATGAATGTTGTGAAGGGAAATTTTGTTTAATTCTTATTTTTTATGCATCTAACTAAACCACTACAATTTCTAGCTAAGCTATCAGACTTTGAATAGAAATGTATTTATATTGTTTTTTTTTTATAAATATAATGAGATATTAAAAAATCAATGGTGGCTTTCAGAAACATAAATAAAACCTCTACTAACTTCTGAAATTATATTTAAAAAGTTTTCCACAATAGAATATTAAAAAGAATTGTTGGAAAAACTTATTTTTTTATTTTGTTTGTCTATAGCAAAAATATATATTTATAATATAATTATCATGTAATTATAATACATAATCTTTTATTTAATGAGATCTAAGACTTGCACAAGTAGTTATTTATATAAAACCAATATTTTCGATCTACGAGGGGAGGTCAAAAAGTTCGCGGAATGGAGGGGATGGAGGGGGTTGATTTACTCGTCCAGGTAGTAACTTGTTCAACACCTCATTAATAGTATATATACCAAGTTTGAACCAAATCGGGTCATTAACTTTTGAGTTGTTGACCTGCAAACAAGTGAATCGGGAAGAAGTCAGTGAGTATGGAGAAAATTGAACACCGCGCCGTTATTAAGTTCCTCACCAAGCAAGGAAAATCCGCTCAGATAATTTTTGAAGAGCTGTTATCAGTTTACGCGGAATCTGCCCCTGGTAAAACCAGTTTTTACAAGTGGCATGGACTTTTTAAACAAGGAAGAGAGTCCATTGAAGATGACACCCGCTCCGGACGACCGATTGAGGCCACCACACCGAAAATCGTCGCAAAAGTAGAAAAACTTATAATGGAAGATGCCCGGTTGAAGAAGAAACGGCTTGGAGCAATGGTTAGAGTATCTGAAAAAAGCATTTTTAATATCCTACATCATCATCTTGGGATGACTAAGGTCAGTGCAAGATGGATTCCAAGAATGCTCACGCCACTTCAAAAGAGCGATCGTGTCGAGTGTTCTCGCCAGTTTTTGAAGCTCTGTGTAGAGAATAAGGACGAAGTTATGGACCGGATTTTTACTGGTGACGAAACCTAGGTTCACCACTATGAACCTGAATCGAAGCAAGAATCGATACAGTGGCATAAAAAAGGCACAGCTCCTCCAAAGAAGTTTAAAGTGTCACAATCGGCCGGAAAGATCATGGCGACTGTCTTTTGGAATACAGAAGGTATTTTGCTGATAAAGATCGTGGTGTGACTATAACGGGACAGTACTACGCTTCTTTATTAGATAGATTGAAAGAAGCTATCAAGGAAAAAAGAAGAGGAAAGCTGTCAAAAGGTGTGCTCCTTTTGCACGACAACGCAACAGTCCACACGTGCCATGTTGCGACGGCTGCCATTCACTGATGCGGACTCGAAAAACTACACCACCCACCTTACAGTCTAGACTTAGTCCCCAGCGACTATTATTTGTTTTCAAAAATGAAAAAAAAGCTGCGGTGAAAAATATTTGAGAAGTCAAGTCCGCAATTTCGGCCTATTTTGATAGCCAAGATAAATAATTTTTTTCGAATGTATTAATAAATTATTTGTGAGATCCGAAAAATGTATTAAGGTTAAGGGAGACTATATTGAAAAGGAAAAATAGTTTCGTGTTAAATTTCAACCCCCTTCCCGCTCATTCCGCGAACTTATTGACCTCCCCTCGTACTACGCGATTGCGTTTGTTTACACGTAGTAAATCCAAAAATAGTATTTTTATATATGTATTTTAATTCAAAAGAATTAAATGAAAAACAACTTGTTGGATTGAATTGAAACTATTGAGCTTTTAAAAACTTGCAATAAACTGAGAAAAATTTAATATTAATTGTGCAATTCAAATTCAGATTTTTTGATATTCTCTGCTTGGAAGATTATTATTATAAGAATACCCATAAAGAATATAAATTAAACTTAAAAAAATTAACACAATACATTATAATTCTATTTTAATTTTCAACTTACAAGTAGGATAAAAGAAAATTACGAAATTCAGTACCAAAACTATTAGGTACTTTATTATAAATCGCAAATAATTATAAATGTATTTATAATTAATTTCAGGAGGAATACAGCAAACTTGCAGCACAGATCACTTCAACAAAGAAACTTCTAGAAGAATTAAAACTAGAGGAAGGGGAACAAATTGATCCCAAAGCGGAGAAATTGAAGTATAAACTATTTTAATCAAAATTATACTATGGCAACACTAAATCACAGTTTTCATATTATTATAGTATTTCACCATAGTTATATTATAGTCCTATTGTTCATTAAATATCATTTTAAAATATGTATAAATAAATTTAAACTGAATAAGTCTGTCTTATGATAAATAAGTGTCATTTATTCAATCCTATTGAAACTTTTTACTCTATTTTTTTTTCAGGGAATACTTAAGCGTCAACGGAAAGAAACAAGGTGACAAGATCACAGCACATTTGAAACTCAAGCCTGAAGTCAATTTGGCACAGACAGCTAGAATAGCACAGTTGGAGCACAGGTATAAGCTTGTTCATAAAAAAGTAATCGTATCTTTGGGGGCGTTCATAAAATATGTGAGATATTTAAGGGAGGAGAGGGGATCGAGTCGAATCTCGTCTAATCTTACGTTTGGAGGGGGAGGGTCTCGGCAAATATCACGTATTTTTTTCAGAATGAAACAAAGAAAAAATATACTATATTGGTCCATTTAATCCAGATTGTACATAAAAAAATTAATCTGAAGCGTAATCGTTATACGATGAAGATCAGTTAAAAAAATATATTTTATACTTCGGCGTTATACATGAACTGACTGTAACGCCAGCATCCCCCATGAAAAAAAAATCTCACGTGAGATGGGGTATGGTGCGAGGGGGTTGAATAAAATCTCACCAAGGTGGGGGGAGGGTCAAAAATTTCAATATTTATGAATGCCTCCTTAATAATCTGTGGCCTTAAATTTGATGAAGCTAAAATTTTTTTTAGGATAATTCAAATATATATTATTATACTACAACTATTCAATATTGAAATACATTTTTATGTTTCAATTATTATGAAGTATATATAAATTTTAATTCTATAAGGACTTCTATGTTCTATATTTTCTAATTTAAATTTTTATTAATATTGCTTTAATATATAATGATAAGTTTTTTTTATTTCTATTACAAGATTACACAAACTAGAGCAGGCGGCTGGTGTGAGAGATGAAGAAGCATTCCGAAGACTACAGACTGTTACTGGAGAGGTATGGAACAGATATTATAAATAACAATTCTATGATTAAAACATTTACATTATTTTCATTAGATTAAAAAAATCCCTATTTTGTATAGAGGTATTAATTAATTGAATCATAATTGGACTGCTTAAGCCTTTCAAACAAACAAAACAATTGCTATTTTTATTTTCCCTTTAAATGAATTGATAGTGTTTGATTACATTTCTAATATACTTTCTGCTGCCCGCGACATTGTCTGCATGTTTTCATACATAAACAAAGATATTGATTATACAACTTACTATTTTTAAAAATCCTTGTTTTTATAAACTTTCGCAACTTTATATTAAATTAAGATTGCACTAACTTTTTAGATAGGGAACAAAAGTCTAAGACAAAATTTGATTGAGAATTTAATTGAAATCTATTTAGTACTTGTTTCTTGATGTGTTCCTAATGGTAGACCTATATCTTTGTATATACAGTGTAAACTCTATATAACGACACTGAAGGGACTGTGCAATTTATGGCGTTATAGAGAGTTGTCGTTAAAAAGAGAGAAGAAAAATCAGAATTAGAAAAAGACAAAGTTTATTTCAGACTAATGTTAGTACTTATGTGCATAAAAAAGAATGTTATTCGAACGCTATTGCGTATAGTCTGTTATTTATGTTTGACGCGTTTTGCTGTGCACCAGTAATGTTGTTGTATTTATTACTTATTTTATTCATATCTTGCGATATTGAGGCATCTTGGTGAAGAACAAATTTCTAAGAAAGTTCGGTATGCATGATTCCGACGGTCGAGATTATTGAGGGCTGGGATAACAAAGCGACAAAAGAACGTACACGTACACAGTGCGCAGTTTTTACTAATTTTATCAACTTAAAAGGCACTTTTTATTACTTAATTGTTTGGGTTATTTAGAGTGGGTGTGATGCTATGTAAAGTGTATCATTGTATGGTAGACAACCTAAACCAACCAAAGTCAAATGATTTCGACGCTTTAGAGAGTCTGACGTTAAATCGAGTGACGTTACATGGAGCTTACTCTGTATATTTATGTATTTATAAAATTTCTTATATTTTATCAATACACCAGGCTACTCTATGTGGTGCTGCGGCCTCACTAGCCAGTCAGGCGGCTTTACTGCGCCCTGCAGACCTGGCTGCCGCGGAGGCCAGAGTGACGTCACTACTTAGTAATATTGACGCTCTGAAGCAAGCTGTCAAACCAGCACAGCCTGAAGTCGAAGAGAAGGTGAGATTTTCAATAGTTTTTTTTACTTTAGGTACACTAAAATAATATACTAGCGATGTTTGTGCGTAAGCGATTAAATAAACAAATATTCTTAAGTAAGTTAAGAAAAGTTGTAAAGTGATCAGTCTACAGTTATTTTATATGGTATATTTGTGGAGTGTGCACAAGAATTTCACAATTTAATTATTCCACTGCCATTTTGAGTGTCATTAAAAAAGTTTAAAATAGAGGTAGTCCTAAATTTTCTACATTTCTGATAACTTTTCTGTGTATGGAATATAAGGTATATACAACCACACACATTAATAAATATATCTATCCAAAATATTTGTTATATATTTCAGGTTAAAGAATTGTATACAACCACACACATTAATAAATATATCTATCCAAAATATTTGTTATATATTTCAGGTTAAAGAATTGTATACAACCACACACATTAATAAATATATCTATCCAAAATATTTGTTATATATTTCAGGTTAAAGAATTGTACAAACTATTAAAGCAAATAGATGGTGTGTCACATTCAGAAATCTTAGAGAGAATGGAGGCTCTGGAGGCTTTACACAATCAAGGTGAGGACTTTTAAAATTAATAAAACCATGAGTTTTGTAATTTGTGTCAATAGATGTCGCTATTTAAATAAAATCTCATCAACTTTATTAGTATATAAAGAAGACGGCATAGTGCAAGTAGTGTATGATTTACTTAAATAAATCTATTTACAGCAAGCAACTTTGGTAAATCTCTGACTGAATTGGAGACGCTACAAAGTACAATCGCTAGCGACGTACAAAACAACAAGGCGCTCCTTCAAGGAGTACAAGAAGTCTTCGCACACAATATTGATAGCTTACAAAAAGAAATCAAGAAATTAGACGAAAGAATCGGCAAACTGACGCCTGCGTGATGTTGATATTTAAAAAAAATAACTTTAGGGTTGCTATGTCAAATATATTGGATATAAATATTTGGAATTGTAATATTTCGCTGCAAGAATAAAATGTTCAATGTTACAATGTTCTTGTTTAATTCAGAACCGGTAAGCTGTTCTTGCTTTACTGGATTTAAAATTATAAGTGCCTCACTAACAATGCATCTATCACTGCTAATTGAATTAAATTAGTTTAGTGGTTTTTAAATTACACATGAGTAAAAACTATTGATGTTTTGTAATACAAGAAAACTGAGAAAAATTATTTTTACTCAAATTTAGCAATAAGTTACAATTGTATCTTTAATTTACGTTATCACTTTCTATTTAAACAAATTTTATAAGCTAGTATTCAGCTATCTGATATTAATCTGTAGGTAGACAGCTTAAATAATTTATTTTAAAAAATAAAAGCAATTATGTCATTGATGTGTTTTTTTTTTTCTATCACTATTCCTTACAAATCTCTAAGAAACTTTCCTAAACATCAATCAAGGGTATAAAATATAATGTTATTTAAATTGAATTCATCCGCTTTGGATACTTAATTATCCATATAGTAGATAAGTTAGAACCACTTTATAGATTTTAAAGTGTAACATGAACTTTACTTTTATAACATTCTTTATTATCCTCGTTCTTCGAGCTTTTTAGGCAACTTAGTAGACGGTTTGACGAATTCTGTATTTCAGAGGTAGAATCCTTTCAATAGCTCAAGGAATTATGTGTTAATCAGTTCCCTCGCTTCTATTTATGCCAACCAACACTTATTGTTGTGACTGCACTTGCACAGGTAGTTACGCAGATAACACAAAACTATCCATAATTATTAATTACGTAAATGAAAGGATTTAGCGCCTTTACATATAAATATTCCTTTATCATTTATCCATAGCAGATCTATCTTCAATAAATAGAAGTTTAAATATTATTGTGAATTATAATTTTCTGTAATATTAAAAAAATTTAAACTAAGAATAGTAAAAAAAAATGATATGCTTTTTAAAAGGTTTATTTAGTCTTAGAACCTAAGCTTCTGGAAGAACCACTTGTTCTTTCCACTCTTGTATCTTTCTTCGAAGCGCACACGTGTGTTGAATCTCAGCTTCTTACGCTTGGCGGGATCCTTCAGATCCTTTGTGCTGAGCTTTTCGAAGCTAAAGTCGACAGAGTAACGGGTCGGCATGAGGTGATTGTAGTTGACCACCTGAAAATAATAAAAGAATTCGTTAAAGAATTATAGTGTCTAGCCTATCACAGCCAGGCTGATGAGCAAAGGCCTCTTCTCACATGGAAAAGGTTATATACACTAGGGATAATATTAAAATATATACTAACAAAATATTCAATTGATTTTTAAAAGTTTGACATTATTTATTATACTATGGGTAAATACTATAAAACAAAAACCTTAAAATTGTAGTAAACTACTCTTAATGCGATAAACTCGTAAATAATCATTATTTGAAAAACATGTGATAACAATTTTTATACCTTAGAATAAACATAAAATATGATAGAGAATGTGAAATTTTTTTGCACCACCAAATAACTATGAATGAGATTCAGACCCAAGGAATTAAAATATCTACAACTCAATAACAAATGAAACTTGTTGCAATAGTATGTTTGTGTGTAGTATACAAATGAATTTAATTACAGTGGGGACCTGGTAATCCGCCCCCTGTCTAATCCGGCACCCCCTGTAATCCGACATGATCTATTATTTTTATTGAATACATATTTTGTATTCGCTAATGCATGATTGAACAAGTTACAACTTGTACGCACCATCACTATTGTGCTCGACACGTAGGGTATTGTTTTGATTCTGATTGCTTAGTTGGAATTTGAATTTGTACTTCAGAGTACATATAAGTATATATGTATATATAAAATGTAAATAATCTTATCATTGAATCTGTAATTTGTCGGATTACAAGGTACTCTTTTGTAAAAAAAATCTGGACTATAGGAGGTCTTAGGCAGTACTCTATAATCCGACGAATTCGATAGTTTGACACTGCCCTGCAAAATGTTTGTCGGATTACCGGGGGTCCACTGTATATGGTAAACTTTACTAATTGGTTTTTCTTGTTTATTTTATGTACTGAGTACTCTTATACACAATTTTAGTGTATGCATGTACAAAACTAGTATGTATAAGGGAATGTGTCCCCTAAAGTGTCTTAACTAATACTTATTTTTATAAACCTTCTGAAAATGAAAATATATAGCTATTTGTCAATATATTTCAAGCCATATCGTCTACCATATAGTAATTAGGAAGCTATCATCAGTTGTTGCAACAAACCGAGACAAGCACTGCTTTAGTAATCTATCGTGTTATTTATCCTTATTGTTTCTTCTAATCTAATCTAATTAAAAAAATATAGAACTTTTACTTAACAAATATAAGTTTCTGTTAAGATGACTAACATAACAAATAACAATAGTCTAAATAATGTTTACCTAATCTAGAAAATGTAAGGTGTTTAATTAATAAATTTTAAATATATAAAATCTTATAACAGCATAATGAACAATGAAAATAAATGACAAATATGTTGTCTATATATACACGTCAATCACTAACCATCTACACCAAAACAACTAATCTATATAAAAAAACTTTAAATTACCTTAACGAAGGGCTTTATCTTGGAGCGTTTGTGGATTTTGTTTTTTCCCATCCGCTTGTGGACTTTGCGTGGATACCTGTCGATACCGGCAACAAAAGCGTGGCCGTAGGGCTTGTCTGATGTACCCTCGTCGTAGTTCTTCACGACGATAGCCTTGCGACCCGCGTACCGGCCACTAAGGACCAGTACCACCTTCCCTGGCTTCATAATCTTACCCATCTTGGGTGTATCTGAAAAACACAAAACTAACCTTAAAACTTTTACTTATAAACACCTTTATCATATAGACACTGTTCTCACTGTATTTGGCAATAATTATCGTGCTTAATCAGAATAATACTGAAATAGTAAGCAATTGTATAATATTTAATACATAGAAACTAAACATCCACTTTCATTACATGTTATGATTAGAAGAACTCAAATATTTATAAAAAATATAAATTTCATATCACTAAGTATAACACCAAATATACAATGGATTTAATTACAATTTATTAATTCACTTGTTTTCTTGGATCAATTTGGATATAATTCAGTAAAATTTACGAAACTCACACTCTTTAGCAGTCGACAAGAAAAGACCACAGAAAAAGGAAACTTCACAGACTAAAAATTGACATTGACACTTGATGATGTAATGTTACTAGTAAAAATAATAGTAAATAAAATGTGAGCTATGACATTTTAAATTTTTTTCATAGTAGAGTAATAGTTTCTGTAAATTGTAACTTTTATTACATTAGAAAGCTTGATAAATATGTTAAATAGATAGATTAAAAAGATGGTAAATTTAACCCCATTTTATAATTATTTTCATGTATATCAGTGAATGACTATCCTACTAATATTATAATTGTGAAAGTTTGTGAGTGTGTATGTTTGTTACTCCTTCACGCTCAAACGGCTGAACCGATTGTGATAAAATTTTGTATACAGGAAGCTGACGTTCAGTAATAACACATAGGCTACTTTACATCCCGGAAAATGTTCAACTTTTCCTCATATTAGCGAAAAACCATATTTACTTACTCGAGAACTCAACTCCTAGCCAAAACGACATTATCGCTATGTACCTTTTACCGGTCTATGTAGGCACGATCGACAGCCAATAAGCATTCCTTTCGTTAAAAAAAAAAAGAGTTATGATAGACAATATCTATAGACAACAGTTTCTTTCTGTAGTTAATTTGATAAATACTGCCAAACTATTCATGTTAACATAATTCATAATTTTTATAACATTTCTGTTGTTTTGTAGTTATTGGGTATTGCCTCATTTGTGGGCTTTCTTTTATGTATTACTAATGCCGAAATTAACGCAAACAAATTCGAGGGAAAATCTAGTAAATTAATAATTTTAAGTGTTTATATTGAGAAAAATATTACAAAACTTGTCACTAAAATAAAATAACGTCTAATAGATATAAAAATGTATTTTATCCAGAAAAAAATATATACGATTTTCGAATAATTTTATATTATTAGAAAGTTGTGGATAACGCCAGGTTGGCTTTGACCGAGTCATCGGCAAAAAAATAAAATTAAAACATCTCAAAAAGCCTTTAATTTTGTTATAAATATTAATTTTGATATTTTTGCTTACAGCGTAAAATAGTTAATTTACATTGGCTCTAATTATCTATACTAATCTATACTAATAAATAAAATTAAACTGTCCTCTTGTATTTTAAAATACAAGTCTTTACTAAATGTGTACATTTGAATGTGTAAGCGTCACTTACCTACTAAAAATTGCCATTTTCCTAATTATTGCCAGTCTGATATCTTAAACGGCTGCACGAATTTTGATGGAAAATTCATTTGCTGTTAGGTTAGTAACTGACGCAATCATTAAACTAGCTTAAAAAAGTAGGAAGTCTTTGTATTGTTTTTGGCAGTTACTTCGTCTTCTTCTTCTTCTACCTGGCAATTTCCCAGCTATAGCCAGGGTCTGCCTTACATGTTGTGAATAGTTTTTGGCTATTTGTTTTTACGACCGGCCGCCTGCCTGACATCAACCCTCTTTTGGGAATCAACATTAATCAGAGATGTCTAAATACTCTTAGAAAGTACATATGATTCGGAAAAATCACATTGGTACTTGCCCGGGCCAGGATCGAACCCGCGCCCTCGTCGACGAGAGGCGGGCCCTTTAACCACTGCGCCACCACTGGCTTTACTTTGTCTATTAATAATTTTCAAAATTATCTTTTAATCAATTCTGCATTAGTTGAGATACTTACTACCTTTGGCACCAAGTCAGGATGTGTTCAGGAGATCTCACCACAATAACGATGGCACATATTTCTTGGCCGCAAGTAACAGCTAGTCTTAGAATAAGATTCAATTTTGATATACATATCAGGTTTTTGCATCGACATATACTAATGGACATGCCTTAGAGATGAGAATTGTGGCACTCCGAAAGAAAGAGAGGAAACGAAGTTTCGGTCTATCTTTCTCTCTCTCAAAATAGTACCGTACTGACTGAGCGCCAATCATCTATGAGGAAAGAGATAGTGCTAGACCGAGAGCATAGGCCATCTCTCTCACTCTTTTCAAACCAAAAAACTATTGCAGATTATATGCGTACGGCATGTCCATTAGTATAAGTCGATGGGTTTTTGTTCCAAGTAATAAACGGTGTTTTTTCTGCTATGGCCGCACTGGAATTGTTGAATATTTTGCCAATGTCAACACTCAAAGTTTTTTTTTGTTGGACGAATTGTGATCTTGGGTACTGTAGAGGGTTATAAACACTACAGGTACGTAAAGAATGCCATTGTATGACGTAACAAAACAAATTTAAAACAACATCCTTTAATCAAACACAGCTTGATTAATCGAGTTTAATATCAATAAAATAAGAAAATTATTTACACAAATTTTATCAAAATACAAAAATAAAACACTGTCACATACACATAGGTATTAAAAGTTTTTTTTTTTTATATGTGTGGATTTTTTTCTATAATTTATACAACCGTCGCCGTCCCGCCTCACGTTTTGAGCTATCCTAATGCCGGAACACTAACACTACCTTTGTAACTCTTAACGATACTTAAACGATACAGCGATCATTGAATATTCAAAATCCAACCTTCTCAATTATTGTATACATTGCACAAAACAAAATCTATACACTATATATACATTTGATTGTTTACTTAACTTTCACGCGTTCATTATTAGACTAGCTGATGGATATACCCTTGTCGTAGTCTAAGAGCCGACGGCGTTTGGCGTCCATGATAAAATAAATAATATAAATAGTTATATATAAAAGAAAAATATATAAAATTTAATACTGAACGTCGACGGCTCTTAGACGTAATGCGTTAAGTACGCACGAGGAAGAAGTCTTGGTAATCGGAATGTGAGTAAAGAAATGTTTTTCATATTTCAAATATTTATATTGAATTTTACAAAGTCATCATTGTGATAATATATCATACGAGAGTAGATTCAGAGTTGAGAACCGAAATTAAATAATTACAAATTATTCTTATATGAAAAACGAAAAAAAAACAAGGGATATTTCTAACTTAGGCCTTAGGACGGTTTAATAGAAAAAAAATGCTAATGATTTAAGGGGAATAAGAAATGTAATAATTAAATAATTATCAACAATAAAACAGCCGTCCTCGAAGAAACTACTGATATGTCCGTAATAGGAAAGAAATTGACGAACAGAAAGAGATACAACATTATAACATCCTTTACACTGACTTACAACAAACTATATACACTTGGCCTTAACGTAACTGTACAGACACGCACGCAAGTTACACATTCAACATACACTAATATTGTACAAAAACGACAAACATATGTACAGTGGACGACGAGAAATAAAACAACGAATCTATAGTCAGAATAAAACTATCCGCTAAGCAATGACTGTAAGATGCAATAAATATCTTATATACAAAACACTTCCGTGAAGAACTTCAACCTTCACTATATATATTTTTTTGCTATTGGACATCATCAACGGCTGTAATTACAAAATCTTCTCGAAACTTCGATAAGGAAAATATTATGTCTCTGTGATATCGAAATTTCGAGATGATTTTCAGATTCATTTGCTGTAACCGATATACATATTGCCAGTCTTTAAATAAAACTATAAGGGTTCTTACACACTGACGGATTTACGGAATCGTTTTTTTTACGTCAGTGTGAAGACCCTCAAAACAATTTAGATTTTTATTTTTTTCATTGGAAATATTTCACTCTGGTTCAATATTATTTAACAAAAAATTCTAAGTACTTCAAATATATTGAATTCGGTGTCGAGATCTGGGTTCAACATTTTAATGTATAGGTATTTAATTTTTTTTTTTCTAATGGTAATGTATTGTTATAAAGTGAGTATGTCAATTTATTTTCCTCACACCATCATACAATTATTTTTAATATGAATCAATCCTTCCGCCATTAAACCTATCTACCTTCCTCCTAGCTATTTCACAGTCAAAATATAAATACAATTACAATAAGACTTACTCGTTACATATCAACTATTGTTCATGTCAGAATTATGTTTTCTATGTAATTTATGAAAATATGTGTTATTTGGTATACGACTTTGTTATGTATATTGTTACATTTATATCATATTGTACGTCATTCAAATATTATTATTATTTTCCATTCGCTTAAACTATACTTATATATCAAAAATGCGTCTATTAAATTCTATATATCATAGTCGTTCGTAAGAATCATACAATCATCATGAGCTCGCTGGCAGACCACACAGAACGACTCGCATCACACACGCTACGGAACATTTGGCACGACTCAACCTTACGGGTGGACTGTACGGGGCGCGACACCTGCACCCGCCGCACATGGAACACCTGCACCAGCGACCGAGACTCACGGAACGACTCAATTCCAGTCTCTATGTAGATCATGTAATATTACAAAGTCATCACAACACTTGGGGGGCGGGGGAGGGAGGTCTATGTACAGGACAGCGGGGCGCCGGGCTTGTGCGTCGGGGCGCGGTCCTAAACTGGCCTATCTGTTGAATAGGGAGTCAGAGGCTGGCGGTCAGACGGAGATCTCGTAGTTGCAGTCGTAGACGGAGGCGCGGTCGGGCGGCGCGGCGGGCGGCGCGCGCTCCAGCCGGTCCTGCACCTCCAGCGCGCGCACGAAGGACAGCGGGCGCGCGGGCGGCGCCGGCCGGCGGCGGCGGCTGTGCGGCGACCTCTCCGCCCACAGGTACGTGCCGCGCTGCGGGCTGGCGGCCAGCTCGCGGACGTCGTGCGGCGCGGGGTGCGGCGCGGGGGGCGCGGGGGTGGCGGCGGCCGGCTCGTCCCTCAGCAGCTCGCCCTCGGAGAGGAACCTCCTCTGCGGCGAGCCCCGCACCCCGATGAAGTCCGGGCGGCGCGGCTGGGTGGGCGTGCCGGGGTTGGACCTGTGCGCGGGGCGGGCGCTCACGTCAGGGGTTTAATCGCGCGAGCTCGTCCGAGCGCTCGCTATCGTTATCGTACGGCCTACGGACAGAAGGATAAGGAGCTGCGGGGAGAAGCGACCCGACCCGCTCCCGGCGGCTGAACAACCTCGCGCGCCCTCTACTGACACGCGACCTTGTTAAACCGTGCTCCGAGGAGCGCGTCCTCACGTCGGGCCGGCCGTCGGTGGGAGCATGCTGGGTCCATGCCGACTGTACACTACACGCACAAACCACTACAAGCCTATCGTCTTGACGCTATGTATATCCTGGTCGAGATAACAGACAACTGTTACATCGTTTAATTTAATTAAAATTATTCATAAACGTACCCCAAGACGGACATCCGAAACGTAAGTTGCGGTGTATCAAGTCTTCATGTTAATGTAAAATTAAGTTTCAGGTCATCGACAGGATATAGAAAGCGAGAAGGTGTGAGAGAGATGGAGATAGACGAAAATATAAATGGCTGGTGTTCAAGAATACATAGTGTGAGAGATGAAATAAATAAAAGTTAAGACAGATAGAGAGTCCGTTAGAAAACCGGTGGACTAAATCCGAGATAAAAAAAATATCCTCTGATTTTGAGAGGATTGTTATAAAAATCGAAACAACTCCAAATATATAAAGCATAAACGTTTAAACCATGCCCGTAATTAATTAAATATAATAAACTGTGTGATAGGGTGTAGAAGTGCCCTTTACCCCATAGTCTATGGTCACAAACGTGCCATAGAGATTCGATGGTAGTGTAAACCAGCCATTGTATAAGTCCGGCCGACCTCCGTATTGGAGCAACAGCTTGCAAATAAGAAATTATAATGTTTATTAATATCAACATATCAATAGTGTATTCATTATAAACCAAAGGCAACATGACTCTCTTAAGACGCGTCATAAAATATATAGCGGTACATGATCAATGTGATGTACAGGTGAATAAGCGATGGATGATAAAACAAAATACTCTTGAAACAAATTTCATTGGAGAAAATGGTGTCTTTCATAAATTTAAGTTTAAAATTTTATTCATAAAAAAAACCATGCATGCAAAATCGAATTTAACCACCCTATAAGACATGCATTACATTGATTACAAACTCAGTATTCATTGCTAGATGGCAGCACTCGTGCATGCATATACAAATAAATATTTAATAATGCGAGTTGGTGGAAATAAAAAAAAATTAAATGACCAATGAAAAGATAAGTAAGAAATTATTAAATAAATGGCCAATGATGTTGATTTATATCCTTTACAATGAAATCACAGCTACGTTATACATGATTGTTATATCTACTCATTAAAAACCACAAATGTTAAATAGATAAGAAAATAAAGATAGAAATCAACTAGTTATATAATATTTAAATTTTCAAAATTTATTTACTAACAACTAAGTTAAACTCAAATCTAGTTTCGCAACAAGCTAGAAAAAAAATTAGCTATAAATTAAACTAATTCCACCAACACACACACACACGCACACTCACACACACACAATAAAAACATAATTTACCGTCGACACGTTGGCTTTATGCGTTAGGTCCATCTGCCGCGTAAAAGCGGTAAATACAATTTATTTATAACGACCACAAACATAAATATATAATATATATAATGTATTAAATATTGGACTATGCATGGGACTATAATTAAATAGGTGAGTAATGGTAAAAAAACATAATGGATTTTTGTGTAAAAAAAAATATTACATAAAATGTTAAAACAAATATTTGAAAAATGTGTTCATTTGATTTTATTTCTGTGGTCGCATATAATTTTTACTATTCAGTGTTATAAATATGAGAATATTTTTATAACATATAGATTTTATTAGTTTGATTTTAAATATATTAAGTTTAGTGTATTTTTGAGCCAAACATTAAAATAAGGGGAAATTACATATAAAGCTTGTTATATACCTCCCATAAGTGTTTAACCAGATGACAGATAATAAAGATATAGTGTATACATTTGATTTTAGGTTCAAACAAATCCACAAGTAAATAAGGAGGTTTTTTTAAACAAATGAATAAATCAGTAGATAAAGTCAAATGTAAACACCACATCAATAATGGTAATGACCGTTACAAATTTAATTTCTTCAAAGTCATCTAATGTATTAATTATATTAATGTAAAAAAATTATTGTCTATTATGATTTTTTCTAGTTTTTAATATATGTGTATTAAATTTATAACGGTTCATATCTAACATCAATGAAGCGATATTAACCAATACCTCCAGAAATAGCTACCGAAGCCGCAATGAATAGCCAGGTCTGAAGGGCGTGACAATGTTACCATAAACAAAAGACAATGTGATGCAAAACATTTTACATGCAAATCAAAAACTAATATTCATATAGAGAACATAAAAAAGCGATGCTCGGTGGACGAGGAATTTAGTTACCGAAGACATTTAGTGGTCAATGGGATGTGGCCTTCATTACCTAATAACGATCACGGTCGAGGTCGCCAATTACACCAATATAACATAAAAAATAAACAAAATAAACTGTGGCAATATTAAGCTGATATCAGGTTAGAGATGTAGATACCCGACATTCGAGTATCGATTATATTTTACATGTATGTATGTATGTCTGTATTATTCCCGTCTTACCTCCTGACAGGGCTGCTGACTGCCAGCGGTGTGGGCACACCCAACGCCTTGATCCGTTGTTGCATGGTGGGTGACGGTCGCGACCCGTTCGTTTCGTACCGCATCGGCTCCATCACCACTCGGTAGCCGGATGTGGTGGTGCCGTGACTGAAACGATCACAAGTTATTTTAATATTAATGAAATTGTAAATAAAAGCCCCATCATGAAACTTAATCTAGTGTATTTCAGTGTTGTGTTTAGAGAACAATTAATAAGATATGGTGACACTGGTAGCTTTATCTTTTGTATGGGACCCATATAAATATGGATCATATAAATACATAAAGTATAAATACAACATTGAACTTTTATGCTGTGTCCTTTTTAGAGTTAAAGGCAATTTTTAATAAATTATGACCTAAATATAACATATTATATGTTAAAGCTGCATCATTAGAAATTTTCATCAAAATTCGTTCAGTACTTTCAGCTTGAAAGTGCAATAAAGTCCCAAACATCCATAAATTACATATTTCTAATACTAATAGAATTTTAAATCCCAGACAAACATCATCGGATCAGTTCCAAGGAACAGACATCAATCACCTCAAATCCTACTAATATTATAATCGCGAAAATTTCTGAACGGTGTGTATGTTTGTTACTTCTTCACGATCAAACGGCTGGACCGATTTTGATAAAATTTTGTATACATGAAGCTGACGTTTAGGAATATCATATAGGCTACTTTACATCCCGGAAATCCCGAAAATCCGCGGGGCACAGCTAGTAAGGATATAAAAGAGATATTTCATATATTAAATATAGTTAAAACCTGGTATTCCTTGATAGTGGACTTAGCCGCGGGTAGTGCATGGGTCGTGGAGGGAGGTGATGTTCAGGCGGGAACAGGTTAGCGGCGGAGCCCCGTCGTTGTAGGGGCGGAGGCGTCGGCTCGCAGTCCGCTGATTGAGAAGCACCCGGACCTTCCATTTCAGGCTCATGTTCCTCACGGCCAGGAGATAGCTGATTATAGGAGTTAAACATCTCACGTTATGTTAGAACATGGATAGATAACAATATTACAATATATATACTATTTATTGCATTATAAAAATTTACATGTTTATTTTACATGCAGAATTATTGTTCACAATGACAATTATATTTTTCAAAGTACTAGAATGGAATGTGTACATATAATTGAATAAAATAAGAAAATTATCTACAAATGTACCAAAATGGTAACCGTGAGTATTGTTATTGAATTAAAGTCAAAGTGTATTGTTATGGAAGAAAAAAAAAATATAATTAATAAAATATTCTTATGTTGGCAACAAAAAATACCTCCCTTGTTAATGTATTGATAAAATTAACATGGAAAAGGTATTTACTTGCTGCAATATGAATTAAACGCATTATCTTTCAATTTATTTACAATTTTTTCCCTATATATTCCAAATAAGCAGTGAAACTCAAAGCAGTGTAGTATATTAACCAAATATAATTTAATTTATGTTATTTTATTACTTATTATGTCTTTATTTTATATACAGTGTTTTTCTCAATGTAGTTAAGTTCAGCAAATAACTAGAAACATTTGTCATCATTAATATAGATTAAGATCAATAAAAAGTACTTAATATTATTAAGTAGAGAGCCAGACATACCATGTCTTCAATTCACATAGAAAAAAATATATCCATTTTTAAATCATAATTATTTAATTTAAATGCAAATTTATTTCAGTGAATTGAAGGTATGTGATTGCTCTAGAAGCATGATAGCTAAATGATTATCTAAATGGCATAAACAGATACTTTAGGTAAGAAAACTATGTATTTAGGAAGAAAGAAACAAGATAATGTATATGTACATTATTTCAAGTTTGTTAAATATATAATCAAACAGATAGTTAATTTTTTATCATTTGTAACTGATGGAAGTTAATATCTAATTAAATCTACATATAAAAATACACCACAAGAGTGCAAACTAATGAAATTCTGTAGAGTGCATATAACTAACACACAAATATTCATGATCATCAATAGTTGTTAAAATATATAGATTAATATTTAGTCAGATTAGTTTTTAAATAATGAAATGTATATCTTCTATATATATAAAAATGGATTGCTGTTCCTTAGTCTCGCTAAAACTCGAGAACGACTGAACCGATTTGGCTAATTTTAGTCTTGAAATACTCCTGGAAGTCCAGGGAAAGTTTAAAAGGTGAGAAAAATTGGAATAATTGCCGGGAAAACCCTAAAAACAGCCCTTTTTTATTTCCCATACAAACGATTTTTTGGCATTAGACTTGACAAGTAACTAATATGTCAATCATTCTGTTTGATTGAAACAGGAAAAACCTGATTATTTATGGCCTCTAAGACGGAATAGAGTTCGCCTGGTCAGCTATACCTACATATGTATATCACTCTTGACCAAACTAACGCGGACGAAGTCGCGGGCAAAAACTAGTATTTATATATAGTACATGTCTCAGGTCTATTTTCACAGTTGGTCATACAAGGACAATATGTGATGTAGCCATAAAACTAGTTTATTATTTGTTGGTATAACATACTCATATGTCAAACACTTCTAGCTATATTAAGGATTTTGCTACATGTGAGATATATAAATTATAAATCCCACACACAATCACAGCTATATGTGATAGTCTGTGTATGTTGATATATAATCTCACATATATCTCTACACACACATATACATATGCCATTGATGGCCTATGTATGTGGTCACCTAAGTAGTAATAGAGGTTTCTAAACATATATATACATCTAGACAGTACACCAAGTGCAGTCTGGCCCTCACCTTGTTGTAATGTGCGTGCGCCCCGAGCGGCCGGTGAGCGGCTCCATTGTCCGCGGTGTACGTCTTTACCTGCGCGTGCGTGTGTGCGTGGGCGTGCGCGTGCGCATCCGACGCTATCGTCGATATAGCCGTGCCCTCCCGACGTTTCTTGCCGCCCTTGTATATGTACTTTGAGGGACGGACCAAGCTGGAATGTATTAAACGACATCATTAATAATATTGATAGTAGAGGAAAATATTATTTAAAGTTTATTCTAAATGTAAGTTTTTAATAATATCAACGACTACTTAAAAAATATTAACTGCTCTTTACTATAATATGATATAAATCTGTTAGCTACATCGTAGTATTATTTATTGACTTGCCGAGTTTCTTGCAGATCTCATCGAACATCAATTTCAATGCGTCTGTTTATGAACCTATCGATTAATATATAACATTTATTTTACAATACATAAAAAATATAAAAAAAAACTATACGATTTGATAGAACTGTCAAGAAACTCTAAAAATTTTATGATTAAATTTAGAATTTATTATTAAAATGTTTGGTTATATCATTCTATAGGCTTAAATAAAGACATTTTTGTTCTGAAGTCACCACACCTACAAAATAATTGAAAAAAACTATACGATTTGATAGAACTGTCAAGAAACTCTAAAAATTGTATGATTGAATTTAGAATTTACGATTAAACTATTTGATTATATCATTCTATTTATGTTCTGAAGTCACCATATTTTAACTAACCTAGGATACTGCGGTCCGAACTGCGTATAACAGCAGTTATACCAGCAGCCCTTAGAGAAGGGGTTGTAACCCCCAGTGAACTTGCCGGTCACCTGTTCGTTGGTGGTGCGACCTCGGGACACTAACACCATGTGGAAACCCGTCAAACCGAATATGGGAATCGCGAGCAGCGCGATTATACCCATTATTACCATTCTGATTACGTTCAGGAATATATGTAAAGGTTACATTATAATTGACAGTGTCAAATATACTTACTTAAAAAAATGTTCAGACGACCTTTATATTTATAACTAGCTTTCCGCCCGCAGCTTCGCTCGCCTGGGGTTCGGTTATATAGCGTTTTCAAGAAAACCTTTCAAAAGTCTGGGATAAAAACTATTTTGTTCTTTCTCAAGGTCAACTCTATCTCTGTACTAAAATCATTAAAATCAATTCAGTGGTTTTGGCGTGAAAGCGTAACAGACAGACAGAGTAACTTTCGCATTTATAATATTAGTATAGGGATGTATAAACTAGTCAACATTTGCCTATTATTCTTGAAACTTACAACTACTTACTCACAGCCTCATCTAAGAAAGCTATGATAATTATTACAAAGGATACGACACAATAGGCTCGACCTCCGTCAACGTCTTGTTGTTGTTCATGATGTAATATAGACTGAGGCCGAATATACTCAGCATATGTATTGATAGGGAGATTAGGAAGAAGAAGAAGAATCGGTAGTTACGACGACCGATACAGTTGTTCACCCACGGGCAGTGGTGGTCGAATGTCTGGAAACATGTCAGGTACATCACTAGATTAAAAATTATACCACAGAGTAAACATAAACAAATAAAATCTATGTATATCTGTGAAATACTGTCACTAGATAAAAACTCTTTATTATGAAAGTTTTAAAACAACATTTTTTATAATAATACAGTGACAATGATGAGACAATTTTGAATAGAACTATTTTCATTGTTCCTTGAACACGAAAAAAATAATATTGTCAACATTAAATTAAGTGCAAATAGTAAAAAAAAAATTATAAAACAACTAGTACTACGTAATATGTTCAAGGCATAGATATGACACTGTATCATACTTCAATACAATTTCTTTATGTATAAAATGTATCTTGTTTTGTTGGCCTCCGCATAAACCTACTAAAAGCTAACTGCACAGATGGTTATCTACACAGATGTATGTACAGTTGACACAAGATTTATTACCTCTATTCAGTAGAAGGCAGCCCTAGTAGGTTCTTTTCAATTTTGGTTAGGTAGAGAGAGGAGCTTGGACAGTGGAGGTGAGCGTTTAACGCGCATTAGATAAGGTTCTCAAACCTACACCTGGGTCGCAAGTCCCAGCCACTGTTGAAGCTCCTCTCACTACAACAATGGACCTGGTACTAACACGGTGAATACATTGAGTGCTGAGAGGTTTCGTCTCATTGTATTACCTCTATACAGTGGTTGCAGACCGAACAGTGGCTGCACCGCGGCGGTCTGTAGAACTTGCATGTGACGCACCACTTCATCCTGACTGTAATCCCATTGATCTCCACACTCCGGTACAGTGGAGCGCGGAAATCATCCTCCCTATCCTCGTCAGGTGGAGCTGAAAGCACATAAATTATTATTAATACATGTGTATACGAAATTATACTTTATTAACAACACCATAAATATTATTTTAGAATAAATCTCATTTTCCTGTTAATTATAAGCTAGTAATCATTAATTTTTAATTTATTACCTGCTTCGTTTGTACAATTTATATGACCATTAAAAATAGTTACTAAACACGCCAACTACATATTTATCTGCCGATATTTGCACAGTTCTTTTAGATATGAAAGAAAGAATATTTAGCTGCTATTAAAGTGGTGGGTAAGAATATCGTGAGAAGAAATTTTTCTCATAATAAAAATTTAAGGCAAAACAAATTAATTAAAAACATGTTCGGCACGCATGTTTCAAGCCTTTAATTGGTATTAAGCTGCAAAATAACATTCAGTGATATTTAATTAATACTATTTTAGGACTTTTTTTTGACAACTGTTAATTGATTTGACAGTTAATTGTTTCTGTCGACGCGTGAACGTCAAATACGTTTTTCTTTTTTTGCCAACATGTTTCAATCGCCGTGCATATTGCAGACGTAATTACGCTAGAAATAGGTCGCTTCATTTTAATAGGCACTAAAGAGAATTGACTGAAACATTGTAACAAAAAAATACGTGTAATGCACTTTATAACACACGAAAGCCATCAAAACTATAATTGTAACAACCAGTACATTGTATTGTGTCATTAATATTATGGATTGTATAAAATAAATATTATATAGCAGTAAAAATTATCATAGACATAATGTTCTTTTTATCATGATAAACAATGATTATAATGCCCATCAAAATTAAACCTGCCAGTGTTATATAATATCAAATTAAGATTAATGCAAGTACAAAAATAAAATTATCTCATATTGAACAATATGTATTTATAAGTAGCAATCACCAAAGCAAATATATCAAACATATTTAATGGAAAAATTATTGGTTTTGACATCATTATTTGAAAATCTCATACAATTTTGATGCAACAAAAAAAATTTATGTTTTTAGAAGATTTTAGTTAAAAAAAACAGTAGAGAAATTGCTTAAAATTTATGCATTATTTATTAATTTAAAACAAGAATACACTAATAAGAAAAAACATGTAGTAATTAAATTTATGATCAATATAAAATCTCAAGATCTTTTTATTATGTTGTAAATACATATATGTATATACTTATTTAGTAGTGTAATAATATTTTATATGTCATAGTTAATAATGATAACTTGCCTTTTGGTATCACTCCCGGGTCCATGAAAGTGGCCAGTGTAAAATTGGCCAAAACAAAAAACGTGATAACACCTTGGTATGCTGGGACCCATGGGTGTTTGTGAAGATAATACTGACAACTGGAAAAAAATAATTTACATATATAACAATAGGTACAATTTCTATAAGACTATTTAATATGGCACTTACTAATAAATTTTATTATTACTTCATATAAGCCAATTATTTATTTAAACAGGTAATCCAATGAAACTTATAATATAATGTAAATTTAAGAATTTCAAATATACATAATAATAATAATTTTATTTAACTTAAAAACTAACAATATTCATAAAGAATAATTAATATTATTTATTATTTTATAAGATATAAATTTTTCATACACTTCTAAATTCTTATTTCGCAAAGATTTTCATTAGTTATATGTTAAGTACAGCTCTTTGCTATCATCTTATGAAGGATATATGGTCTGTGACAAAGTGTATGAAACATATTATTCACGTTGTTGAGTCATTTTATTTGTTTACACGAAAATGGTCACAGCCTTAATATTTACTGATAGAAACAAATCAAGTATTACAATGAATATTCCAACACGAATGATTTATTTGGTCGGGTAAATAATTACCGAGTGACCGCGACGGATGGATGATTTTGATCACAGCTTAAAAACAATAACAGGAAATATTGAACATAATAAGACAAATAGAGCAAAGGTAATCGGGTGATAAAAATAGAAAAGTAAATTTACAATCTTATGTGAAAGTTGTCAAATCGAAGTGTATTCGGACCTAATCGACATTATGTATACTTACGGAAAATAAAAAAACAGAGACGTTGTGCCCAAAAGTAAAGTCCAGGCGAATGTCGCGGGGATGTATCTCGTTTTAAGGTCGCATTTGGGCATATTGTGTCAATTTTATTTCCCTAAAAGCAAATTATCTTGATTTTATTCACTACAGACCAACATGGCCGCGCCTATTAATCTGACAGCCAAAAACTGTGTGGCAGTAATGACTTTGACACTACATTATACATTGTTGTTCAACAGATATCTGAAAAAAATCCAAAGAATTAAAAAAGATAACTGAACAAACTAATGAGTATAACTAGTACTTTTATGTAGTAGAATACCGAAAAAATTTCAAGTAAAATGGGTTCGAATTATATTAATAATAAGTTAAGTCGAACTTTTAATGAACTGTAATAATGCTCTTGTATCTACTAATGAAATAAGAAGAGTATACATTCTTCTTAATAATGTGGAAATTCTACATTTTGATTTGTTTGTCATATAATTTGATATCAACTTTTATATAAAAGTAATAAAAAGAGTATTTTAAAAGAAACGAAGTTAGTATATCAGAATTTTATATCGTATGTTTTTTAATTTATAAAATAAAATGATTACAATTAAATTGTGAACTTATATACGTCACCAGTATTTTTAATTTTTCAATATATATATGATGAAATTAAATTAATTTTAATTCTCATTAAAAAAAATGAACTTTTTTTAATTTATAATTAGCATTAGAAAATCATTATTGGTTATTTTAATCAGCTGTCAAAATTAAACCAGTGTCATTGGCCAATACATTTTTATTGGTCTCGCGGATAAAAATGGCCGCAGTGTTGTCTTCGTGTTTGAATGGTGTGGTATGAGGTTTTCGCAATCTTAATTTTACTTAAATAAAAAAAATATATATACATTAAAAGAACAATTTTCGGGCAGATCATTATTAATCATATCTCATTGCGATGTCTGAGAGTACGAGTCCTAGTGTATTAAGTTATCTAAGACAATATAGATTTCAAAAGAAACCTACCCCAGGTTCTAGCGGGGTTGTTACTGTTTCAGCATCATCATCTGGCTCTCGTAAGTAATATTTCTGGTCAATTAAGCACTAGTAGGGCACGTTATTAACACGTGTACTTGACACAGTATAGCTTCGACCACGTTTATCGAATCCCGTCTCGTCACGTTTCAAGGTTTCCGTTTTTGCTGTACCGGGTTTCAACCGAATTACCATTATCGCAATTTGATAAATGTTTTTATCTACCGTTAGACGTTATTTATAAATATATTGAAACACCTTAAGTATATTAGGGTTGTATTTCAATTGTAATGTGCTGTGGAATTTTTGTTCGTTTAAACGACTATTATGATTGGAATAGCTGAACTAAATATTGCATAATTTCTCATAAAAAAAATAACAGTCCACTATAGAACCTGAGCAGTTTAAAGTATTCAGTATATCATGTTTCTTTTCGTGTAAAGAAATCTTATACTCTTGTTCATTTTAATACAGATATTTGGTTTCGAGATACAAACTATATATTGCATGATGCGTTTAAATTAAATAAAATTGCTAACCAAAGCGATTTTTTCTACTCGACTATAATAACTGTTAATATGTGTAAGAAATATATGATAGGACTTTATGTTCTTAATGTAATTCTGTATGCAACATGCCATTCTATAAATTTTCATTATTTCGCTTATGATGTTTAATTCTAACTACGAGTTTCTCACTGAAAGAATTTTAATTATATCTCAAATACATGGATTTCGAATAAAAAAAATAATAAAAACTTGTTTCATTAACTTCAGCATCACAAATTCGTATGCCAGCACCAAGCACAGCAAATAGAAATGGACCTATAGTATATAAAAGAATTAGAATCCAAGATTCTGATTCAGATGACAACCCATCACCGGCTAAGAAGGTTGTGGTGGAACTAACAACAGCAGTCAAAGAAAGAAGGTTCCGGAACATGCTAGAAATGTTCCCTGATATATCTCCACTAGTAAGCATTGGTGGTTATTTTAAAATAAAATTGTATATAAGTATTTACATTAGTTTCTCTTGAACATATGATTGTAAGAGATACCCATATATTTCCAAAGGCTTAGATTGCTACTATGTTTAAAAAATATATTTATGATGTGTGAAACAATGAAAAAACATGATTTTATGAATGAAAAGTCATAAAAATTTCTATTCATTTGACAGTTTGTAAAGAACACTTTAGTGAAACATGCTTGGAATGAAGAGAGATCTCGTGATGAGCTCCTCAAGCACGATCCAGAGAGTAATGACAGAGCTTCATCATCCACATTCTTTGCTTCCCGTCCGGGATTTTCTGGACAGTTACCGAGAACCAATGGTATGATAGTCAGAGTTACCAGCGGGCCCAGTGTGGGAGTTAGAAAACCATTGGCTGCTAAAGGTGGGAGGGCGAGACGAGGTAGTAGCGGCAGTGAAGATGATGATTACGGAGTTAGAAAGGGGAAAGACGATAGAGTATATGACAGGTATATTAATAATTATTTACAAGCTAATAAGATTGTAAATATGAACTTTGGAAACTTCATTTTAACAGTTAACTGTCTAATATATCTATATAGAAGTATTAATAATGTTTATATGATGCTAATTTCTTTTTAATATGATTGTTTTGTTTCTAGTGAGGATTCCGACAATGAAGTGACAGATGATCTTGTAGGTGATAAACGAAAAGTATTTGAGTTCCTTAACACAAGCAGTATGAATGAATTGTCTTTACTAAGTGGCTGTTCTCAGAAGAAGGCGGAAGCTATCATGGCCCAAAGACCTTTTAAAGGCTGGGTTGATATGGTATATAAAACTTATTTATTATTTACAACATATATTTCAAAGTTAAACAAGAATATATTGTTAATCAATATAAAATAACAGGTGGAAAAATTCAATAACAACAAGATGTTGAGCACGGATCTGTTAAATTCTACACAAGAGTTACTAAGCACTAGGAATAATATACAGCGTTTGATGAAGAAGTGTGTGGGGCTCGCACAACAGTTGGAGTCCGCAGTGGCCGCTGGGGCTGGGAGGTTGAAACAACCTGGAATACTAGACTCTAGGTATTGAATAAAATTTAAGATTTTTTATTTTAGGTCTAAAATAATTACATATAAACTGCCATAGTCAGCAATTATTGAATGGTCATTTTACATATTGTCAGGGATAGTGCAAAATCCGTGTAACTACCATTGCATTATTCCACATAACTACATTGGAAGCAGATTATTAGAAGAAAGTTTAAGCTGAAACGATTTCTAAATTAACAACTTCTAAGTTAATGGTAGTGCAATGGTAGTTACGCGGATTTGCACTATCCCAGACGATATATCCTTTTATTAATAAAATTGAAAATTACTGTGATGTATGAATTTATAAATTTCATAATTCTAATAAAATATGACATAATTACTCTATTACATTTAGGAGTAGCATTAAAAAATCATGTCTGAAATAGCTTTTACTATCATCTTTACATTAAGGAACAAATTATATTCAACAATAGGATAGATTATTTAGACATAACATATAGTAAATTAAAATCTTATGTAATCAAACATCTTTTTGTAGTTTTTAATACCAACTTCTTAAGTTTAATAAGAGTTGTTTTAATTTTTTTAAATATATATTTCCAGTTTGAAGTTGGCACCATATCAGCTAGTAGGTTTGAACTGGTTGGCTGTTCTTCATAAACAAGGAGTATCAGGTATACTGGCTGATGAAATGGGTCTCGGAAAAACAGTACAAGTTATAGCATTTCTAGCACACTTGAAGGAAACGGGCCAGGCTCGGGGAACACATTTGATTGTTGTACCCGCTAGTACATTAGGTGAGTGATTAAATAATAATTGAGTTCATGACAGTACTAGAGAGAATTTCATGTGTATTGAAATAAGTGTCACTAAATTAAATTTAATGGCACCCACAATGCAGTTAATATTATTTAGAGTTGATTTAAAACAATATTCAGCAAGTTATATTACATATCTGTTTGAATTATAATTCTATTATAATCTCAACATCACTTTTATATTCAAACACTGAAGACTTTTCAGATCATTAAAAACCTATTTTTTAATTTTTACCCCTAATAAAACCCCCAAACTGGCAACCCTTTTCATATACGTTACATACGTTATGTCTAGATGACTAATATAATCCCTTTATTCATTTAATAGATTAAAACTATACCAAACTATGACATAACTTTTTACGACTTTAGGATGAAATAGATCACTTGAGTGTTACATAACGTTTAGAGAAGAGGGGAGGGGTAACAGAAAAACGTAACGGTGCGTTACAAGGGGGTCACAAATATTCGAAAATTTTGTTACGTAATACTTGAACGCTCTCTTAATTAAAAATATAAACGCTCAGAACAATATATTTCATAATATGTAATGTTAATTCAAGTATTAGCTAAAAAGTATAATTATATGTATTAAATTTCAGATAATTGGAGTAGTGAGTTGGCAAGGTGGTGCCCTTCACTTAGAGTTAGCAAGTACTATGGAAACCCTGAGGAGAGGAGACAGCTGAGGATAGAGTACTCTAGAGGATTGGATCAGATAGATATCGTACTTACAACGTGAGTAGAGGTTTTTATTAAGAAAGGTGACAAACAAACAGATAACCTATTTAATGAGCAGTAGTCAACATTGCCATAGACTTTAACATTTCTGTTAGAATAAGGATAAGGAAAAGCCAATCGTCTCTCATTCATCGGATGAAATGCTTATTCACGCAGATCTTCTATGAGTGTGTGGTACTGCCCTTGTTGAGCCAGCTCATGTTCGAGCTATAGTAACTGACCACATCTAGACTCTCCCACCTCAAAAAGAATTGAATATATTAACCAACTACCGTATAATTCTGTATTTGACTATCAACTGATGTGAAGATTAAAGTTTTATAAGGCTATATTATAATTACTAAGAATTGTATAAAAAAGTTTTTGCAAATATTGCTGCCACTTAGGTTAATTTAAAAGTTAAGATTATCACAATTATGTTTTTCAATTATATATGTTAATGAAATATGTATATGAAGTATTTAATTTATGGCATTACTGTTATAATTGCGTGCATATATTATATATACTATAGAACGATAATAAATAAGTATATATTTATATTCCAGTTACACAATGGTGTCCAGTTGCCCTGAAGAACGTAAAATGTTTCGTATAACACCAATGCACTACGTGGTGTACGACGAGGCTCACATGCTCAAGAACATGTCCACACAGAGATATGATAATCTACTTAAAATAAAGGTATATTATATACTAGCTTGCCGCCCGCAGCTTCGCACGCGTGCAGTTCGGTTATATCGCGTTTCCAAGAGAACCTTTCAAAAGTCTGGGATAAAAACTATCCTATGTTCTTTCTCAAGGTCAACTCCATCTCTGTACCAAATTTAATTAAAATCAGTTCAGTGGTTTAGGCGTGGAAGCGTAACAGACAGACAGACTGAGTTACTTTCGCATTTGTAATATTGGTAGGAATAAATAATTTTCATTTTAATAATTGAAACTTTTCTTTATTTTAATCTCTTTTATTGTAATGTATAAGCAACCTTATTGTAAAGATAGAAGAAAAATTGTATTTTTTTATTAAAAACTGAGATTCATCGTTTCTCAATATAAATTTGAAAACTACAACACACTTGAACGATTCTAAGGAAAAACTAGATCGTAATAATTAAAAATTGTTTTACGAATTCGAATTCCATTTTACGTAAATGTGGTCATTACATATAGTAAACAATAATGTTGCCATTAATAAAATCAAGAATATATTACCAATGCTCAATTATAGTTTTTTTTTTATTATTAAAGCTATGAAGTACTGTTTTAAATAATAGTAACATTACATCTACCATTCTGTATGTTTCAGTCTAAGCATCGCCTGTTGCTGACTGGGACGCCTCTCCAGAACAATCTGGTGGAGTTAATGTCTCTACTGTGCTTCGTAATGCCTCACATGTTCTCAGGGAACACTGATGATCTCAAGAATCTGTTCCAGAAGAACGCGGTTAGTATGCTTTATTATTAATAATAATTAATATGAATTTTATTTAAATGTATCCAATAGAACTATATCAAATTGGTCATGATGTATGTATTGTGCTAAGTAGCTAGAAACTAATATTAAAATCTACCTACATTACACATGACATCATATTATTTCAACAATACCAAGAAAGTATGACTAATACATAATACACTGATTAGTTTTAAATTTAATGTCTTTGTCTTTATGGCATATTTGTATTGAAATAATAAATATATTATATATATAAAACACAATTACAGAAAGCAAAAACAACCAAAAAGACAAATGGCAACACAGATGACGAGGTACCAGCGTTCGAACAAAGTCAGATAACTCAAGCTAAGAGGATTATGAAACCGTTTGTTCTGCGTCGGTTGAAACGTGACGTGTTACAAGATTTACCTCAGAAGA
Organism: Danaus chrysippus; assembly: GCA_916720795.1. NCBI lineage: Eukaryota > Metazoa > Arthropoda > Insecta > Lepidoptera > Nymphalidae > Danaus > Danaus chrysippus. Next base: position 1,830,454 of record CAKASE010000047.1, on the reverse strand, counting down.
CGAATCACACGGAACTGTGTCCCATGTCTGAAAAACAACAAAGACAGTATAAAGAACTTATAGCCGGTTTCGCGGCTAAAGATGGAACAGTGAGTTATATTTAATATATTAATTTATTATTATATATATAATCTAAGTAAGCTCATACAAAAACTTCACTGTTTTACTCAACCTTTGCCATAATCCATACATTTGAAACTGAAATCGTTATAGAATAGCAAATAGAATTTTTTTTTGAGAAAAGACTCTGCATTTCTTATATTCCAACCGTAACAAAGTTAATGAGATCTAAGACTCGCGAGTATTTAAATTAAACTAATATTTAAATTAAACTAATATTTTTCGGATTACCTGTGTACTTTAGCAACATCAGAAAAGTAACCGAAACGTCGGGAGTATGTAGTTTTTTACAATAATAAATCCGAAATACATTAGTTTCGTAACAAAGATTCTAATATATCATATATTAATAAGCGACCAACATATAAAGATACCTGAATTTTATACCATCAGATCCACGCAACTACGGAACAAAGCGGCATATCAATGATGATGGACATGCGTAAACTGGCCAATCATCCCCTACTACTGCGATATCACTACGATCAGCACACTACACGCAAGATGGCAGCCCGTTTAGCGAGAGACCCAGACTACAAGGAGAAGAACGAACAATATCTATTTGAAGATCTCATGTGCATGTCAGACTTCCAAATACATCAACTCACTCAACAGTACTCTGTCAGTATAATAATTATTATTTTAATTGATACTTTAAGTTATACTTTATGTTATTATGGTCATAATTTTTTTATAGCACATATTACTATAGCTTATAAAAGAAAAAAAATGCCTATGATCACTAAAGACCATTGTTTATGCTTTCAATTGTCATTCAAAGAGTTCTTATTGGTTTATTATTTAGTTTTTTATAAGCATATGTTATGAAATGAATCATAAGAGTATGGTAATATTTTATTTCAGTGTATTAGACAATATGCAGTGCCGGATAGTTTAATAGAAGATTCCGGAAAGTTCCAAAAGTTAGATTCAATGCTGCCACAACTTCAAGCTGAAGGTCATCGAGTGCTCATCTTCAGTCAGTTCACGATGATGTTGGATGTGATCGAGCCTTACCTTAGAATGAGGAACTATAGGTACCTGCGGCTAGATGGCAGCACTGCAGTCAATGAAAGGTTGGTACATTTATATTCTCCTAGCTGCGCCCCGCGGTGTTACCCGCGGATTTCCGGGATGTAAAGTAGCCTATGTGTTATTACTGGACGTCAGCTTCCTGTATACAAAATTTTATCAAAATAGGTTCAGCCGTTTGAGCGTGAAGAAGTAACAAACATACACACACACACTCACAAACTTTCGCAATTATAATAGTAGGATTACTAACTGTAAATGGACAGCAATTCTTTAATTAGTAAATTAAAAAAAACAGATATCAAATAAAACTTATTTTTACTTTATAAACTCTGTAAAAATTTGTAAAAAACTTGTAAGGATAAGCACAAATAGACAGATTAAAAAAAAGTCCATAAGTTTTTATTAAGAATTTGATATTCTAATACTACAATGTAACTAACCGACATTACAATTTTTCATTATTATTAGATAAAAAATAAATTTATACTATACGTAGGTATAAAAATAAAACTCATTAATCTTTTAAGTGTCTTTTTTAATTTATTTTCTTTATTTCAACACAGACAAGATCTAATTGATCAGTACAATTCCGAGGATATATTTGTGTTCCTGTTGTCCACAAAGGCGGGTGGACTCGGCATCAACCTGACTGCAGCGGACACTGTTATTATACATGATATAGACTTTAATCCATATAATGACAAGCAGGCAGAAGACAGGTGAGAGACATAGTTCAGTAAATAATATACATTTAAATGAAACTAATATTTTTCGGATATACTACGTGATTTTTTTTGTAAAAAACTACATTTTCCCAACGTTTCGGCTACTTTTCAGCAACCGTGATCACGGGCAGACGGTATGATTTTACGAAAATAAAGTCGCGTAGTATATCCGAAAAATATTAATTTCATTTAAATGAATAATACTCGCGAAAATCTTAGATTTCATTAAATGATATCGCGGTAGAAGTGAGTGAGAGGGATATAACAGGTATATCTCTCTACAACCTACTAAGAGACTTGGTGTCTAGAACTAACTTTAATTCATTTTTGGAACGTACTACGAAGGTAGACCTAGTAAGTTCGTTTCAAATTAGGTTAGGGAGAGGAGCTTGGACAGTGGAGGTGAGCGTTTAACGCGCGTTAGTTAAGGGGCCACTTAAACCTACACCTGGGTCAATTCCCAAGCACATAGTAAAGCACGGAAGTAAACTTCTAATAATAAATCATTTTACTGTAAGATTTTATTTGAGTTGGTTAAATTTGGAATAGATATCTGTTGTAACATTTCTATTAAACAAACTTTGAACCTTAGAAAGTAATAACATACATATTTTTATTAAAATTGTCGTGGTAATCTATGTTTTAAATGTATGTAACATTTTTCTTATATATTTTTTATATCATCATAATAAATTATGTCCCACAGATGTCACAGGATGGGTCAGACTCGTCCAGTCACTATCTACCGTTTGCTGAGCGCTGGCACCATTGAAGAAGGCATCTATCAAGTTGCTCAGGAGAAACTTAACTTGGAGAAACACGTCACTGGCGCTGATGGTTAGTATAAACATAAAAATACTCAAATATTATTGGATATTTAACTATATATTTATAGTAATTTATGTGATTTTATTTGTAATAATGTCTATAAGTAGTAGTAGTTAGCTGTAGTTGTTTATTTTGATTGTTGTTTGATATTCTTTCTTCTTCATTTGTATTTTTTTCTTAATAGTTTTGTTATTGAAATTTCTTTTGTTAACTTATTTTTTTATAATATTTTTGTAAGCTAGACAGTAATTTTTTGCAGTGCTGTGTACCTACATCTATAATTGGTACACACATCAGTTAAGTGTTCAGTTTTAAATGTTTAGTTTTAAGTGCTTAATGTATGTACTGTCGATGTGCCGTTCAAATAAAAAAAAAAGTTTCTAATATATAAAATTTTATTACAGAAAACGAATCCACGGAGCAAAAGAATGTCGTCCGCTTGTTGTCAGCGGCGTTGGGTCTGACGTCACCGAATAAATGACTGTTGGCCAACAACAGTGTCATCGTCATTGACTAGTGATCACTGTACTGAGAGGATCATAAGGACTAATGATCACTAGTGGAGTGATCACACGGGTTAATGAGTACAGGGACGAGGTTCACAACACTAGTGTGATCATAATAAATGATCATTAATGATGAGTGATCATATGTGATGGATAAATGAACAGATGTGTTGTGTTGTGACAGTGAATGTATAAAGTGCGACTACAGTGTCATTTTGGCTTTACCTGTCTGTACCTTATTTGTTATGCGAGTTATTTCATTATTCTAATAGCATGTGAGGGTTTCATAAGTGTTTCGATTAATATTGTATTTAGTAGATGAAATTGTTAGTTTTTATGTATAAAGAATTTTACATTTTGGTGAAAACAAAATGTTTAATAGGCCATTGTAGTTCTAAAACATTGTTATTCTTATAATCCATTTAATTTTATGAACTCTATTCTGTTTTTTACAAGAAAAAAAAATACATGTTCTAGCTTGCTATTAGTATAATGTGATAAAATATTTAAATTTAATCTAATAAATGTGTTAATTATATACAAATTTTTGCTTTTACATACTGCCTTTCAAACACTTATAAGACTGGACCTTATTTTGGTATACATTTTACAGATCAAATTATTAATAATTTGCTATCCACATATAGTTTGAACACATCTATTAATGGGATATCTGAATGTGATACGGCATAGTATAGAATATGAAGACATTTATACATAATGGATTCATAGTGAGTGAGCTTATGTTTTGTTTAGATTCAATAAATATTTGGAGTAAATAAAAATGTATGTAATAAAAAAAACTTAAGAATTACTGGCACAAAACTGTATACCATAAAAAGAAAATATAAAAAAATGCTTGGGATAAAAATAAATAGTAATGTTATATGCTTGAACATCAATAATCTTACAATGTAGTTTCAATTGTTCCTTGTCATTGTATATATGAGTAATACTATTATAACATATTTTTATATTCAATAGACGGACCACCAAAGTGAAAGTTTTAGTTAATTATTTATTTGTTATATACATATATATATTGTATTTAATATCATTCCATATGTACCGTTAGTTGAATAGTTGAAAACATGTTAATACAGTCTTATATTACCCTTTTGTAAATATCATTCGATAGGCTGGTTTCCTGTATTCAGATTTGTTTTGAGTGTAATTTAGTTGAAAGCCGTTTGATAATTATTATAATGAGATGTTATATATGTATTTAGTTAAGTAGAAAATTTTTTTGTTTGTCTCGAACAATGAGATGGTCTGTGTAAGTATTGTAACAATGTTTTAAATTCCCTACGAGATTCATCTCATAGTGTATCCATAAAAGGAAGATTTTTTCCTTTTGTACTTGTTAGTTATTATTGATTGTACTAAGATTCTCAACTTGTAAAATATATACAAAAATTGTATGAAACTGTGTTTCATTTTGAATAACTTCCATATATAAACTGAATTATAAATGCTTGTGTTATACTTGCATAGTTGCAAATTACAAAATTAAAAATATAAATATACTAGTAAATCCGGCGAACTCCGTTTCGCCACCAGAAGGCTATGTTTTATGTCACATTTTGTTTGGTGATTAAAAGATGAAGAATTTTTTTTGTTTTATATTAGAAAAGGAAAATTTTTAATTCATTTCACAACAGTAAAGAATTCATTTCAATAACAAAAATGAAGTATTATTTAGTTGAACTTCTCTAAGTAAATGAAAGTGAATCCAAAGTCGATACTGAATCGAAGCGTTATACGTGTCCGCAAATTATTCGTTTCATTGAAGTGCTCTTTTGCAAACCACATATTTTGTTTTTTGGTCTAACGTTAACACAAATAAAGCGGATGGTTTCCCACTCGTGAACACACAAACTATAACTGCCCATGTGAAAAACAATGATTTTCTAAATTTATCCCGCAAATACTAAATGGTTTTAAGAGTTCAAACTACAAACACAATACCGGTTTTTCACATGAAATTAACTGAGCAGAGAACAAAGAGTAGCTGTCAAACAATGTATCATGCACCGGCACCATCTACTTAAAATATTGATTTGTAGTACATACATGTTATGTATCAGAGATGGCGCTGTATGGGAAAAAGATTTTTCCCGCTTTTCTGTTGAAATGTTTCCTGAATTTTTTTGTTATAAACATCACGGAGCCCGAGACCTTTCCAACGAATGCAAAACCGTGGAAACCGTGGAAATTCTGGAGTTATAGCGTTAAGAAGGAAAACCGGACTTATTTTTATAAAGTAGAATATATAGAACAGATGACCCAAAATTTGCAGATTTAAAGTAATGTGTGTAATCTGTTGCAATGCAATCTCAATACTATGAAAATTTCATATACCTAACGTACATTAGTTTCTTGTCCTTAAAAGGCTCATTTTCTTATACTTCTCACTAGTTTTCATCCTCATACAACGCACGGAGTGTTACCAGTTTTTCATTCATAGATCTTCACACCGAAATCATGAATGTTATTGAATTTGAGACGGGGATCGCTTCGTATGTTGTGTACTACAAACTTGGGGTAAACATACCAATCTTAATACATACCTAATGTCATAATTATCTATTAATAAGTATAACATTTTGGAATTATTTAATACATTTTTTTTACACAATACTTTCATAAAAGCCACACATACATTGGTTAACATATTTCTTTTATGCTACGTGAGAAAACATATTTTTCAAGACGTCCCACGATCCGTAGCTTCATTCAGTTTATTCCCTCAATAAAACTTGACAATCATTTTCATATATTACTTTTAAATATATTCTCTTAAAATTATTTGTTACACAAAATATAAGTATAAGCAATAAAAATCAAAGTATTGTTTGAGACATTAAATATGATTGTATATAGACGAGTTGTCATCAAATGAAAAAAGGTTTTGGCAAAATAAATTGAGACTCTTTTTTCTTCAGTTAGAAAAAGATTTTTACTTACTCTATAAATATTTTTCATCAGTATCATTCATGTTACCTTTCTCCTTTATTTACTTGTTAACTTGGAGACAATTTTTAAATAAATTAAAAAGATTTACTAATTATTAAAAAAAAATATATATTATAAAATAAGAAAAAAATATTTTTAAAAGAACATCTAAACCTTATTTTATATTTAATACATAACGTGTCGACATTTTAAAAATTAATAAAAGTTAGTTATGATTAGTGTCTAAGTTAAACCGAAGCAATAATTTTATTGCATCCGATTGTTTTTCATTCTAAGACTTAATGAAAAAAAATCTATTTCATTCTAAAACTTTTGAAAACATCTGACAATGGCTGAAATAATTTAAAAAATTCTTTTGAACAAAAATCCATGTGCATTAATTTTCAGCTATAATTTCAAAGCTACGGAAAGAAAGTTAAAAGGCTTCACACGACATTACGATAAAAAATGTTATTACTAATAAACTTTCGCACTGATTGTGAGACGTCATATCCAAGTGTAAATATTGTTACGTTAACGATTAAATTCATTTTGTTTTGCCCAAAAAAAAATATAAGTATGTTTGTAAAGATGTGTGATTCAATTTAATAATACGTGTTAGGATCTTACGATTATTTCAGTATTAAAATTAATATTTATTAAAAATATATTATTAAAACGTAAAGATGAAATAACACCTAAAGTAAATACATATATATTTTATCCAAATAATAAAAAAATATTAAAATTTAGAAACACTAATTAATTCACTTCACTTCACTCTCCATGGTCCGATTGTATTTGAGTATATTAAAGGTTTAAAGAGTTAAAATGGCTATAGTTCTAACTTCATAATGAATAAATAGTTTTTCCTTTAAACCGAGGGTCTAAATAAAGACAAATAAATAATATTACAGTAATATACAGAGCTTTATAAAGATTATATTAAAAATGGTTAAAATGGTGGATGTAAAAAATATGTTTTAGCAAATGATTTCGAGCCAGCAAAACATTCGGCTCTCTATTCAACTAGATACATTTCCCACGTCTCTTTTATCTTGTTTCTATCGTTTTATTTCACTTGGTAAGTAACCAAGTATTTATTTTCTAATCGTTAAAAAATACTTTAAAACATATCTATCGTTGACTGCATGTATTAAAAATAACAGTTGCCATTTTAAGATACAAAACAAAACACTGGCGATATTAAATATTCCGAAACACGCTGTTGGAAACGCAGCGACCGTGCAATTTCGCCGATGTAGAGCAAACACTGATTCATTGCTTCAATAGTCACTAGTGTTTTTCAGTTAATAGCACCGAGGTATAGTGTGAAGAGTTTTCTTGCTGCGAGTGAAGAAAACGACACACATTGAAGCACAGTGCTTCGTGTGTCTGCCATTCGAGCGGTGTTCAGCCAATGGGTGCGCGCGCGGCGTCAGTCGGCACACCGCCCGGGCGGGCGCCACACGACCGGAATCTGCGCAAGCGACAGGCGACGCGAACAAATATATTTTCAGTGAAATAAAAAAAAAACGCGAATCCGCCAACGACCCCCGCAATACGCACGCGCAAGATTCTGGTAAGTAACACAGTTTTAATACGACAACAATGCCGTCTGCGCGACTTTCTTTCGTTTCTATATTTAAACACATATTTTCGGGCGCTGCACCGAGGGAGAGGTTATGCGTTTTACTCGTTTCCTGACTACAGTTTGTTCTCGGTGACCTGAAATGTTTGAATTAGTGTGCCGCGAAAATTTTACTTAACCGATTTCTCTAATGCAAAACGAAAGCGAGCGCGGAGTGCACTTGAGCGCCTACACCTCGTTGATTTCTACCGGTTAATTGGTTTAGGATAAAATAGAACATCTTGTCTGCTCTTCCGTCAACGCTGCCCCAAATACCGACGTTGAAAACGATACGTTCAGCCGACGCAATTACTCCTCAATGAAATTTTTCTATTGTGGAATTATTTTTGTACACTATAAAATTCTCCCTTCTCACGGTTCCTACTGGTCTCCCTACATGTGAAGTATAATATTATTAAACCGAGTAATTCCCATTACTTTTCGAGGTCAAACAAACCTCTTGAATTATTTCTGCCGATCTGCCGTCCCGCTTCCGGTCATAAGATCGATATAATCCACATAAAATGTATGCTGTCATTACAAAAATTAATTAATAATATATTTTAATACAAACATCTTAAAATCTGAATATAATCTAATGTGAAGTAGAATAAACAGATTTATTATTATCTGTGTTCTGAATACTATTACGTCATCTGCCAAAAATTTTATCCATCACGTTAATTTCGTAATTTCAATACTCACCGTTTTTGCTAAAATCAGAATGAATAGTTTTAACAAAAAATATAAACGACGACAATCTAAAAAAGATTCTTTTAACTGCGTGGGGTTCAAATAATGTAAGCTATTTGATCTTAAAAAATCTTATCATCTCAAATTTACTAACTTTTTCGCACACAGAAATAATGCCGTCAACCAAAACCTTTTATAAGTGATAAAAAAAATTAAATTAGTATTTACTCCATTTTTATATAAAAAAATCAATAATAAAATAAATAAATATAAAAATAATCACATAATCATTTTATTTTTTAACAAGCAAGATATTCATTCCGTCGTCCCAAAAACAATATTTGTCTCTCGTTTCATAAGCTTTTATCAATCCAAAATACAGTATATTCACAAGTTAGTTCTGTTAGGTAATGCCTACCGAACGCTGGCTATTCAACCAGGTCGATGACCCCTAAACTGACGACGGCAAAACATATTACAGTTAATGCCGATGATGACTTTGATCTCGTAACAACGATAAAAATGCAACAATAGACGAATTCGGATGGCGGGAAATGTTTAATATTGTCTATGGAACAAGTTTTGGATGTAATCGAAAAGTACGCGACATCTTTTTTGTAGATTATACGTAATTTCCCGCCTTAATAATGTTTAAGTTAAATGTATGTATGGCTTGTATTTTCAAATTTAATGTGATATATTATCGGTAAAGTAATGGCCTTGTTTTTACAACGCTAGAGTTAAATGATTATATTATGTGTATGAACACCGCGGCTTAATATGAATGTTTGAGAATTGAAATGTTATAACAGTTTATTATTAAACACTAGCACTGACTTCGACTACTCACTATAGGTATATAATTTCGGTTAACAAAATGGTATAACTGAATCTGCATTCGGTAAAAAGCGTTAATAGACAAACGTTTTATCTTTTTTGAAAACCATAAAGCAATTTTTTTCTCCCCTTTTTTTGGCGCTTTAATAATAGAGTGTTTACTACAACATTGAAAATGAAACTATTATGGTTTGTATGTGATGTGTGACTTTTGTCTTCATTGCGTATTTTTTATTGCAAACTGAAAGAAAAAACGCAGGCGTTGAAAAAAGCGTGGGTGACCAAAAAGGTCCAACAGCACCTAAAAAAATGTCAATTTACATTTAAATAATTCATTTATTCTATCTGTGGACTGTCCAAAGAAATTATGAAATAAAATAATTTTATCAATTCATCTTTAATTAATATATACAGGGTGACTGGTGAATTACTATCGATACTTGAGGACGTGATATTTGACGATCATATATGACAAAATAAAAATTAATATAACATAAATACTAATAAACTTCTAAGTAAAGTTAACCAAAAGTTATGTAATTAATTACGCATCGTGTGCACACCCTACAGATTAGGTATACACACACACACACACACGCGTGCGGCGGCGTGGTGTTGTATCAGCACGCCGCCGCACGCGTCCACACTTGGAACACTTGGAACGTGTCCACACTTTATTTATTTATACGGAAATTTGGTCAAAAATTAAGTAAGTACCTATTTTTTTTACATAATTCGAATGAGAATCATGTACCGAGTATTCTCCTTAAATATTGATAGTAATTCACCAGTCACCCTGTATATCGTCTTTGCGTTTATCAAATAAATAAATTTATTTTTTCGTATAATTTACATTTATTGGGATAATTACCAGCTACGTAACCACACGCTAGGAATTTAGGCATTTATGATTTCTATTGTTCGTAATTGGTTTATTAGTTTTTAATTAGTTATATAATAATATTTTATAATTTATTGTTAAATTAATAAAATTGTTTTACAACATACGATTGCCAAGTCTATTCTTCAAACAAGTTACTGACTCATAACAGCATAAATATTCAATTGCGTTTTACAAGTAAAAAATGTCTTTATATTGTAAGATAATATTCACTGATAGTTTGTTATAACTCCGCCCAAGTAAAGTTATTTTTAAATCAAACACTAATATTACAAGAAATCTATGTTATTATTTTAATATACATGATGTATATGTGAATGAGCAATACATATTCTTGCATGAAATTTAATATATGTTTATATTGGGAATGTATAAGTATATAAACTAATAGAAAATTAAAGTATTATTTTTCGGATTATACTACTAGTTTCGGATTGTAGTACTACTCGCTACTACTATTATTACTAGTACTAATAAACTACTCCCGACGTTTCGGTTACTTTTCAGCAACCGTGATCACGGACAGACGAGACGTGAATGATTGGTATATGTAGTTCTTACAGTAATAAAATACGCGTAGTGTAATACGAAAAATATTAGTTTAATTTAAATGAATACTCGGGAAAGTCTTACATTCATATATAGTTAAATAGTGATTGAATTTAACATATTTCATGTAAGGAATACTGATATCTTGAACATGAAATAAATTGTTTTTTAATAAACTTTAAAAGACTTACTATTAAGACATTATAATAAAGATACATTTTATCAGTTAAAAGTACCTAATTTTATACAAATTTTATCACAATGAATAATGACAAGTATTTAATTTAATTATAATAAACTTGAAACAGTTCGAAATAAAAGACCTCTTCTAGAACTTTCTTTACATCAATGAGTCTCAGTTCCAACTATAATAATCTATGTACATTGTGAAAGGGCGGAAGGTATTGGTTGTTAATCATTTCAAACCTTCTAATCGAGCAAAGAAAGGGAACAAAGTGAAAGCTACAAAGAGAAATTCAGTAATAATAGTGAAGTTATATTTAATATTTATATACCTACAATACGCCTTATATAAGAAAATAATTCGTTGAAAAATAACTAATTTTTTATTTACTACTAATAGAAGTTTGTAGTTTATTCTACAAAAAAGTCTGCATATCATAGACTAAAACTTATTTGTTCAATAACAGTAGTTATGCTTATTGTAAAAGATATAAGGAATCATGCTTCAATGAGCACTTCAAATAGAATGCATTAAGAGATAAAAAAATTAATGAAGCGAAGTGGAGTGTTCTAAATTTAAAAACTTATTTTTTTTCTTTTAAATGTGTTAGAACTGAAAGGATTTGAACATATCCAGCTTCAGTGACAATCACAGCAAAAAGTTTTCATTGAGACTGGGTTGCACATATAAACTACGACGTCCTGCAATATGATATACAAAATAAATTATATTTTACAAAAAAGGTTTAAAATTTCAAATCCTTCTTCTGTTTTTTTTCTTTTTCTGCTATTTGTGGTCAAAGATCTAGATTTTTCTGACGTCAGCATAGCGTTGTCGATTCTTAGGTTCTTTCACCTTACTTTTTGTTCAAAAGTTTCACGTACTTATAGACTTATCACTAGTATTCGTCACGTTTAGTGTAAAGAAGTCGAAACGACGGATAAATATGGAGCTATGAAATATGAAGAGCAAATCCGAAAAACAGTTCTAATAAAATAAATTCGTACCTTCTTTCTAACATAAATAAGTCCTTAATACCTACAAGACGTGTTTCACTTAAAGGTGTAATGATTTGTGATTGTTACTGGTGAGAAAAGTGTCCAAGAGATCTTCACATACATTTGATCCTATCAATGGTTTCTCATATTCTGACTTCAATTATATGGACAACTGCTTTTCCTTTCAACACATATGTATACTAAAATCTTTAAAAAAGCAGTCCGATTCAAATTTCTTGAAAAATTAAGGCAGTTTTAGATCGCAATAATAGTGATAACGATAAAGATTTTGAATAAAGATTCCATTAAAGATTAGTGACAAAACAAAACAAAGAAGTCACGGAACGTGCCCAGTGACCTAGAACATCTCAATATGTACCCAGCTTGCAAGGACCACACATGCTAATGTATACTTTATGTTGTATGAATAAAGTTTTAATTGCATTAATATAGCGTCAGACGGCAGTCGGTAAACATGATGTCATCCGGCACCGCCTACGACTAGTGAAGTTTTCAAATTTGTATACTTCATCTGCATCATAATGCATCATACAGCGTTTGGAAATGAAATGAAACATTGTATGGCAATATGCGAATGATATTACTAGTGACTTGGGTCGTTCTCAGCGGCCTGTACCATTAATCCATTGAGGAATATTAAAGGACTGTTTTAAGTTATTTGTAAATATGTAGCTAGCATAAATTAAATTTAGTTTTTACGGTTACATATATGAACTGATAATAAAAGTATTTATAGGGTTGGCATTTAATTTATTTAGGTTTGATTTTATACATAACTTGGTTTATCTAGAATGATAAATCTTCAGATAATGAGATCTAAGACTTTCGCGAGTATTCATTTCAATAAAACGTATATTTTCGGATTTACTACGCTGTTTATTTTAACTAAATACTCGCGACGTTTCGGTTGCTTTTCAGCAACCATGATCACGGGCAGACGAGAAGAAAATAAATGTCAGTAGGTCTTCAGATTTCAAATATCAATTAAGTAAAGTTCATTTGGTAAACTGAAAGTGAAATAAGATGTGGGCGACTCGTGAATCTATACTAATATGATAAAGATGAAGAATTTGTTAGATGTGCCTTTGAACGCGTGTCTTTCTATGATATTTAAGATTAATATACTGGTAGGAATCAAAAAAACATTTGTGTGCTAAAAAATACATTAATGAGGGAAGGTTATATGCTGACAAATTAAACTATGCTATGACACAGTAACCATAATCGCATATTAAGCTGGGACTACATCTACTAGCATATAATTAAGAGGCTAGGAGCTAAACATTAAGCAAGGACCAATAAAATTTGAGTATACACAGAAAATTATTACATCTACTAAATATATGTCTTTGTTTGATCAAAATTTCACTCGTATATTTTGGGAACATAACATTTGACACTTATAAGTGTACAACTACGTATAAATATTGGCTCATTGTATGTTTGTCGGTTGAAGCCGTCTCTGAGTGTGAATCACGATGATATTCTACATGTATAGTATTACTTAACACGTTAGTTTGTTTGCTTGTTCCATTTAACTGTCTAGGAAAGAGAATCTGCGAAATAGTTGCATAAAACAAAATACTTTAAGCCTCAAATATTTTGTTTTAAAATACTTGCAGTTGAATATCTTCCTCTTCTTCTACCTGGCAATTTCCCGGCTATAGCCAGGGTCTGCCCAACTTGCAGTTGAATATATAAAAAAAAATATGATCATTATGATACTTTGATAATTTTCACATAATTTGCGAACGAAATTATGAAAACATTGGCAAAATATTTTTGATTAAACTACATACTCCCGACGTTTCGGTTACTTTACAGCAGCCGTGATCACGGACAGACGAGATGGCAGAATATTCCAAGATTCCAGTGCGAATGAAGCCATAGCATTAAACAAAATCATATTAAAATTACTTTATTTGGCCGAAATATGACGTTTATATAATCCTCATCTTATGTCATGTATGAATCTTATCTTTTATGTAAATTTGCATTACCCATTTGTTTCTTTTATCTATAATCACACAAAAGTAAAATCCGATTGAACTACTTTCAAATTTCTTTATAAATCATTTATTCTTAATTGTACACAGTTATTTGAATTAGACTTTAATTAAAAAATACATAAATTTTAATAATAAAAATAAATTATGTTATTAAATCTCAAATAACTACAAAAGTTTGGTTTAGAATCCCTACTCATATTATAAATGCGAAAGTAACTCTGTCTGTCTGTCTGTTACGCTTTCACGCCTAAACCAATGAAGTGCTTTTAATGAAATTCGGTACATAGATAGAGTTGACCTTGAGAAAGAACATAGGATAGTTTTTATTCCAGACTTTTGAAAGGTTCTCTTGGAAGAAGAACTCACGCGGGCGAAGCTGCGGGCGGACAGCTAGTATAAAATATATGTATTTATATTAACGAAATAAAGAAAAAGTACCCAAAATAGAAGTGCCTCAAAAATATATCTGAGCTATATAATTGATTTTCAATAGTAAGAAATATATAATTTAATTGTTCATAGCTAAGTCATATGCACAGTAATTAAACTAGTTCCATCACGCGTCTGTATATGGATTTCCTCATATATTTCCGTTGATGCACGCAACTGTTCAAGTGTCGTGAATACTAATTGGATATTATCTTACACACAAACCGCGCCACGTACAGTAATTATTGTATTACCGAGATACACCTTTAAGGAGCACAAACAATGCAACTTGTACACATCATAGAATACAAATACATATAAAATGGCTGAAAAAATTACGTCAATGCCGTATTATTAAAAAAAAGAAAGTTTATCCATCTTCCAGCATAAATATTACGTTCATTTCAAGCACAGAATTTTAAAAACTATGATAATATTATTATATATATTATATTATATAGTTTATAGTATATATTTATGTATTTACTTAAGTAACTGGTATTGTTACAGTGAAACCAATACGAGCTCATACGAGTCCGAGTGCAGATCGTCTGACGGCGCACAACGAAAGAGCGGTGAGATGAACACATATGAATCATTGTATTATATATTTTCATCCATACAATTCATACAATCCATCCAATCCGTCCAATTCTATCCAAGCTATCCCGATCAAGCTAAAGTATTAAATTTAAAAAGACAATTTCAGCCTTTGTATATAGACGAACTAATTCCTAAAAAGAGGCTTGATATCAGGCAGGCGGCCGATGTAAAAACAATTAGCCAAAACTATTCGCAACATGTAAGGCAGACCCTGGCTAAAGCTGGTAAATTGCCAGGAAGAAAAAGTATATAGACGAACTAAAAGCCTTTCCACACTGAATTCTCATTAGTCACCGTCTAACATAAATTACATGTTTTTTAAGTGTTTCATATTGGTTGTAGCGAATTAATATATCCTGTTGCTAGTCTACTACTGACTACTTCATTAAACTAGTGTGAACTGGTTGGAGGTTTCGCTTGTTGAGTGATAATCTCTCTTTCCATCTATACCCAGCTTTACTATTCCTGAATTTCTTTCTTAAGGAGTCCCTAGATTTTTTTGTGTCCTATTTGTTGTTCTAACTGCCTCTTTACTGATCTTTACATTCATAAACACTTGTAATCTTTAGTAACACCTACTCTTAAAGATTTGTTGGTTAAGAATACTAAGATACAATCGAGCTGGTAAAATGTTTATATATAAGGTAGATTTTTGTACTTTCCTCTTAATTCACTATTGAATTGGTTTTGAAGTTAAATTATTTTGATTTCTATAAGCAATATAAATTAGAAGTTACTCGATATATTTTCATACCTACTAAAATTTGCAACAAAAAACGAAAAACAGGGGGTTGAATAAAAAAAATTGACTTATTTTTGCAAGAAGTATAATAGAACGAATTCTTTAAATTTTGCAAAGTCGATTCAGCAAATAAAAATACAAAGTTTGGAAATATGAATATGCTGTAATATTTTTAAGATTTGTGCCTCATTTATTTTCTGACGACTAGGGTGTAGGTTTCTTAAACACAACCGTGGTCATGGCAACAAAAAGAAGTATCTGTCAGTTTACATTTATTCTACATTTTTTTATTCATTGATTTATATGAAACTTTTGGGGTCTCGAAATGCAGTATTATTGACTGTATCAATAATTTAAAAATACTTTAACTTCTCTATTGAAATCAGGATTATTTATTTCTTATTTAAATCGTTTATTGTAATTATATCTGTTTTTAAGGATGAGGGTCTTTGGCTTATGAGAATGGATGTAATGGTTTCGTTTGTCATATGAAATTACATGTACTGATGACTTTTAAACATACCTACGAGAAAAGAAACCACCATGTTTTGCGATGCTGAAATAATGACAAAATATACAAACAAGTCATACTAAAAAATACAGAAAATATTTCGATAAAACTGTTGGCTAAAACATTTAAAATAAAATATCCATACTATAAATCGTTCTAGAGAAACTAGAGTACCCTTAACTTCTTCTTCTTCCTGGCAATTTCCCAGCTTTAGCCAGGGTCTGCCTTCCTACTTAAACTCCTCCACTTCGCACGGTCTTTGGCATAACATTTAAGCCTAACATATTATAAGGTAGCGAGTCCGCGTATGTAAAGAGCATGAAAAGTATTAAATCTTTACGAGGATCTCAGGCAGGAGCATTTTATTTTATTTTATAATCAAACCGGTTTGTATCGAGAGCTTCGTCTGTATCAGTTACAAGGTCTGTAGGAGGAACCTGATACCTCTGTTATACATATTACATACACACTCAAATATAATCTTGTTTATTACTAATTACCGCTTAATATACCCATTTTGTTCAACAATTTCCTCTCGAAATGATCTTTTTCTGATGTAAATCTGATTGTCAGTACATTATACATGTATTTATAGTGTTAATTTTCATTTTCTTTTTCAGATAAAGGGTCGAAGGGCCTTCCAACGAAACGAATCGAGCCAGGCCCCTGTCCCTGATATAAATCGCTCTGTCTCTGTCAGGCTAGCTCCTGCACCGCTCTAAGTCGTTTCAAACGAATCTCGAACTTGCCCCCTTTCAGTGGCCACGACTGGGGGCCCTAGTGTATATGAGGATAGATCTCTATTGTGACGTCACAAGCATTGTGATACAACCTAGCTTCGCTTAGTGTACACGCACTTGTACATTGCCCGTATATTTTTTTTTTGTTATTATATTTTATACACATATATGTACATAAACTATCGACATTTGTAACTATTAAACTAGTCATTCATCTAGTGTATTTATTTATAATCGGATATAGATATATTGTATAGGGTTATTTGAGCTAGTGATCACCCAAAGATATATAAACCGTCCAGCGCACATATATCAGGATGCAGGCTCAAATGGGTGTGGGGAGTGAGCTTCAGAGGAGCTACAGGATGCAGGACTTCGCCAGCCCCGGAGTTATTATGAGAGAGAGGAGCTTCATCAGGCCGCAGTCGCACCACAACATGCATCATAACCAGGTTACACAACCAACACAGATTATACACGGATATACAGCTAAGAAAAAAAAAATTGTACCGGTTAAATAAGGCGACCTAAATTTATTGAATTTAGTTCTATTCGATTAACTTCAAACTAGCAGCCATTTGATTAGAATGTATTAATGGCATTGCAATAATGCGTGGGATAATGCACAATTCATTTTAACACCTACTAACTCTAAAACCTGACGACCTTACACATAACGCAATAAACGCAAATGTTACTAACAAAATAAAAATTATAAAACGAAAATCATATGTTACAACGTCATTAGTCACGGAAAAAAAATTTAAATTGGTCGATGATGTTATTTGGTGTGTAATCTGTAAGACTCTGAAAATAAATTGTGACAGTTCATCAAGCTATGTATACACGTATAACTTTTATATATCACAACAACATCTGTACAATCTGTTACAGTTTCCAAACAATGGGAAACGGCGGAGTATGATCCTGACGAACGCCAAGGGGAAACCGACACTCGAAATCTATAGACCGCCAGGTGAGATAGAAATAAAAAGTTATTTATAATATTATAATAATTATTTCCGATTCGATAACGCGTCGCATAGGGAAATGCTGGCAAGCGTCACCACGCTCAATTGGCGCCAAAATTAAAAATAAACAAAACTTCAAATTTGGAACGCCACGACAGTCTCATGTTTGCGGGCCGCGTGTCAGGCGTGCGTTCATAGCTCCCATGAGATAGATCGGTCGAGGGAATGTCTCGTTGTATAGTGAAGCAGTCCGTGTCGCAACCGGTAGCGAGTGTGGCCCAAGTGTCGCCGGTGTCCGTGTCTCCGGTGTCCATAGCGCCCTTAGTGTCTCCCGTGGCCGCTGCTCCAGTCACATCTTTGACACCAGATGTCACAAGCTCTGAATCTTTATCAGACACCTCAGGTTAGACTTCTATTAGAAATTAATACATACAAATCTGTTTAAACATACATAGATTTCTGAAAGCGATCGTAGCGTAGCGTTGTTGTATATTGTATATTGTCGTGTAGTATGAAGTATTTATCAATAGTTGTATTTCGGATGGCAACAGCGTGTCTTGTTGTAAGCGTTGATGAAAGTTTAATCGTTGGAGCGAGACGGCGCGGCGTCCATCACGCACGTGATGCACACCAGATATGAAACAAAGGATAGCCTCAAATAATCGTATAAGGAACTGTATGAAATATGAAGAATTAGTTCTATTTAATCAAAATTTATTTCGATATAATATAAGGACTGAATAGTTCGAGTAATACGACTTCAATCACGATTATAGAAATGCTTTTTAAGATTTAATATGTAGTATTATATTTGAAGGACGTCCTCAGGTTACTCCAGTCCTCAGCCTAGGATTATCCATTATGTTATCTCATTACCCTAGCTATTTATAATTAAATATATTTTGTCACACTTTAGTTCGCCATTTCTATATATTTATTGATTCATTATAACTAATAACCAGTCTATCACGATCAAGGCACAATGATGATCACCCTATCACTCGTGATGCTTATCATGACACACTGTTTCTATCACATCATATCACGCAGGTCACACTCGCTAAGTCATCTAACCTTTCCTATCATCTCTTCTCTTGACTCCAACGTTGACCACCAGGTGTCCGCACAGACGGCGTGGCGACCACGGCGCCCACGACGCTCACGACGCCCACCACGCCCACGGCCGGGAACAAGCTGAACGTGCACGCCAAGGAGTTCACTATGGCCAAGCCGGCAGACCTGCATAATAGGTGAGTATATAGCTAACAGAACAGAAAACATTTAAAAAAAAGTAACGTATTATACTAATACAATTATCTACATATATATTTTTCATAACTGATGTAAGAAGAATAGTAAATTGATAATTTTAATGACGGATATATCAATATTGCAATTTATTAACGTGTCTTTTTAATATAAAAATTACTTAGCGATTATAATATATAGAATTATTTTATATAGAATACTTGCACGTTTTAACATTTGCATTATAAATTAGTTCGAATACTTTGTGCTCTGTTTTACCATAGTAAATGATATAAAGCATACACACTTTAAGACTAACATTATAAGATGGCTTGACTCTGACAATTAAGCATTATAACCTATATAGGACAGTTTTATAAGGTCATTGACGAAAAACGTACAAACGACGCATTTAACAAGTCCAGCTACAGACATCACTGGTGTTGGAACATTTATAAATAGACGACCTTGAAGCTAAAGCATTTGTTTGACGCGTTGGAAAAGTCGAAGGAAATTTGACATAATTCATTCAGTACTAGCGTCTAGTAAGTACAGTACTGGAGAATTGATTGTTATTTTGTTGTTTTGGGTATATTTTTTTAAAGAATAGTATATCCGGGCATAGGGAGTTGGCTGTTGTCCAATGTGTTGTTTTCGTGTTGGGATGTTGCTTATACGTGTTTTGTTATCAGTGTGTCTCGAGCCGTTGAGCTGGGAGCACGCCCTCGGACCTCGGCCTCTACTTTGTATAATACATACGACCGCGAACGAACGAAAATTATACTTAAATTAAACTAGACACTTGACTCGAATAATCATTTTTAATATTGCATTTCTTGCATTTCATAGTAATAGGTTAATTCTTGTGTTTTATTAGTGTTTGTTTGTTAAATATGTTTTGTTAAGTGTTTAGTGCAATAAATATTACTTGGTTACATTCATAATGGTTCGAGGCAGATACTCCACATCTGACATGTGAGTATGACACAATAATGCTTTTATTTTTGTATACAAGTGAGGTGTTATTACGCTGAAAACATTGTTGTTACGACTGTTTCCGGTTCCTGTCATTAGCTATTCAATATGTACAGGGTTTGTTAGAAATAGTTTGAGTTCTATATTAAATTTAATTTATCCGAAAAGGCACACATTTTTTAACTACGCACAAACGCATACAGTATTTAATAAACATGCAATAAAGTTTAAAAAATCTTTATAACCAAAGCAAATAGTTGTACTGTAGATGTTATCAGTACAGTTAAATAAACAAGTGTTATCACATTGTATAAATTAAAATGCTATCTAGCTTTTATTTGGCAAACGAAAGAGTGACATTAATTTTGCTTAGTTTCAAAAATTGGTACATCAGTGGTCATCAATTAAGTGCGTCAGTGTACTAGTGTCGTTATTTCCAAGGTCGAGTCGAGCTATTATTCCGCTCATATGAGTCACTTAATATTACTGATGCACCCTGTAATAAGTTTGAAATCGCCAACCCGTCTTGAGCTAGCGTGGTGGTTAATGCTCAAACCTTCTCCATGTGAGAAAAGGCCTTTCAGTAGTGGGCTCTGATAGGCTGATGATGCACCCTTAAATATTTCATTCCCGTACAGAGTGCAATAACCTCGTTGTTGTATCTGGTTCCTCTCCTCTAAATCCTGTGTCTCGGAGACGTCCTCCTCTCCTCCACCCACGTGACGTGATTCATGCATCAATTTAAGCAATGTTTGTATGATGAGAAGCATTATTTCATTAAACTCAGGAAACACTCAGCATTCCCTCGCCGCCGGTCGTATGATTCAAAGAGGATGAGTATTTAATTCTATTATATTGTTCGGAATATATTAATCAAAACTTCGTGTAAACATATATGTTTTGGTCAGTGATGGTTTTCGTTTATTTGTAATATTTCTGGCGTTACTATATATTACTCATGTTCTACTTATAATGATGTTGTCGTTTTGTGTGTGTGTGTGTGTGAGTGTGTGTGAGAACTGAGCGTCACAAGTGCAAGTCTTCACCTCCGATATTATATTTTTAACACGTGACACTCACTTGTTAGGACTTAAGACTGTTAGTTGAGATGTTTGTATATTAAAGCATAAGAATACCTCACGGTATTAAAGTGCTTTACAAATTTTAAAATACGCCGAGTTGAGCTAGAATTATATTATACATTCCAAGAAGACTTAAAAAATCTTCCTGTAATAAAATAGCACGTTGATAGTAATGATTAGAACAATTGCTCGAACAATTATAGTTGATTCTAGTTTTCTCCTCCAAACGGTAAACAAAACCTTTGTGGTACTGAGGTTACGTATAAAAATCTATGCTGTCCTAAATCAAATCCTAGAATAAGTGATCTCAAAACTAGATTGAAATGGGTTATTAGAAAAATAGAAATTATATAAAGACTTCAAGAATTTCTACATGCTCACCTCAAGTTTACTGTTTACGTTTTTATATTAATCGCACTTCGATATTTTCTCCAAAAAATCTAAACATTGTAATTTGTACAATCTTCAACATAAGTAATGTCAATCTATACAGGGTGACTGGTGAATTACTATCGATATTTGAGGACGTGATATTTGACGATCATATATGACAAAATAAAAATTAATATAACATAAATATTAATAAACTTCTAAGTAAAGTTAACCAAAAGTTATGTAATTAATTACGCATCGTGTGAACACCCTACAGATTAGGTATACACTGACACTCACACATACGCGTGTCGTGACGTAGTGTTGTATCAGCACGCCGCCGCACGCGTCCACACTTGAACACTTGGAACGTGTCAACACTTTATTTATTTATACGGAAATTTTGTCAAAAATTAAGTGCCTATTTTTTTTACATAATTCGAATGAGAATCATGTACCGAGTATTCTCCTTAAATATTGATAGTAATTCACCAGTCACCCTGTATATATAAAAATGAATTGCTGTTCGTTAGTCTCACTAAAACTCGAGAACGGCTGAACGGATTTATCTTATCTTAGTCTTGAAATATTTGTGGAGGTTCAGGGAAGGTTTAAAAGCTGAAAAAAATTTATTCATTTCCGGGAAAACCCTAAAAACAGCCCTTTTCATTTTCCATACAAACGTTTTTTTTTTTAATTAGATTTGACAACTAACTAATATGTCAATCATTTTGTCGCACTGCAGAACACGGAGATTTATGGTTAATAGGTAAACTCAAAAAAATAAATAAATAATTATTTATTTATCGATTGAGGCAGTACGAAGTCTGTCGGGTCAGCTAGTAAATATAATAAAAATAAAGTATTGTTCATTATATTCTCAGTAACAGTTCCGTTCGTTTGGTTCAATACTTGAGTTGTGTACTGTGTAGATACACATATTACAGATCAAACACACGATGAATGATACAATACAGTAACAGTAAACGTTTTGTTACAGGACTCTGTTACATTATATTAATATATTGTCTCTGTAGCGTGTCCTACTCTGTATACTGAGAGTATTCACTACTTGGAACTAGTGTATTATAATTACTGTCTGTATTGCTCATATAATATACTACAGTTGGTTTAAAATATGATTGTTTTGTTTTTTGTATAAATAACTAGCAATTAGCTTACAAACACAGCCAGTATGCTTATTCTAAGTTTTCATCGACACACTACATAAGGAGCGTTACAGTTTTTATTCATAGATCTTCGTACACCATTGCATTACTAATTGAGATATGGGAAAAGCTAATTGTATAACGTTAGCTTGTGATGAGCATTTTGTTGGGTTAAAATTCGTTGATTTGATCCGAGTGACTTAAAAAGTCGCACCATTGTGATACTTATTGTCTTTGATACACACAAAAACGAAAATTCGGTTTCTAACGGTCTTTTAATTAGTATTAACTTTAATAAACTCTTAATTTAATAAAAGTATACTATGTTTTGATCAGCATGTACGTCTGTTTGTTGTCATACATTTCAAATAGAACAATGTTTCATCCGAGCGGTGCAGATAGTTAGTTTAAAGCATTATCATTTGGCATCAAAACCAAATATGTAGGAGATATCCTGTCATTAATACGGTAATGAAGATGATAGTATCATAGGTGATGCTGGTTGGACCTGTTCCAATATAATGAACTGCCTATATATTATTGAACTATTACCCCTTTGAATATTTTAAACTTCTGCTAGTAGTCTGTACATACGAGTATATATAGTACTAGCTTTCCGCCGGCAGCTTCGCCCGCATGGAGTCCGGTTATATTTCCAAGAGAACCATTCAAAAGTCTGGGATAAAAACTATCCTATGTTCTTTCTCAAGGTCAAGTCTACCTCTGTACCAAAATTTCATTAAAAATCAGTTCAGTGGGTTAGGCGTGAAAGCGTATTTTCCATTGTTTATCCCCCGCAACCCCCCTTGTGGGTGGAATTTCATAAAATCCGTTCTTAGCCGACTTCTACTCGGCAAAAGGAATGATCCTACCAAATTTCAAGTCGCTACGCCTTATGGTTCCAGAGATATCGTGAAATCTCTTTTATATATATATATATATAGATAACCTGCTAGGAGTTACACTATTACGTATTCTAAATTAAGATTAATTAGATAATATTATAAGTAGTAGTAGTCAGGGGTGGCCTAGTGGT
Organism: Danaus chrysippus; assembly: GCA_916720795.1. Taxonomy (NCBI): domain Eukaryota; kingdom Metazoa; phylum Arthropoda; class Insecta; order Lepidoptera; family Nymphalidae; genus Danaus; species Danaus chrysippus. The sequence continues at coordinate 1,806,585 of CAKASE010000047.1, read as the reverse complement.
TAATAGGCCCGCCTCTCATGCACGAGGGGGCGAGTTCGATCCTAGCCCGGGCAAGTACCAATGTGATTTTTCCGAGTTATATTATGTACTTTCTTAGAGTATTTAGACATCACTGATTTAATGTTGATTCCCAAAAAGAGGTTGATGTCAGGCAGGCGGCCGGTCGTTAAAACAAATAGCCAAAACTATTCACAACATGTAAGGCAGACCCTGGCTATAGCTGGGAAATTGCCAGGTAGAAGAAGAAGATAATATTATAAGCATGCAATTGTTAGTCTTAGTTGGTGTTTTCTTGAGTACGTATGAAAGAGAGCGGACACACTACTTGCCCTCATTCCGCACCACAAGACGGATTATGTTATTGTTATTTAAGGTTAAATGAATACAGCTTTGTATAGTTTATTTTGCTTCATATTCATAAATGAATCTATTAAATTTACGATATGAAAATGACTAAGCCCTTTATAGCAGTTTCTATCGTCAACTCAAAACATTCAGTTTTTACAAATCGTCGCTTGATCGTATATGTATAACATACAATGATAAATTGGTGGATACTTAGTATGATACCAAAATAAAATGATTTCCAAGTCAAATACATAGTACTTGGGAAGTTTTTATTTTTTTATTTATTAAATGTTTAATATATTACAATCAGTGATTACATCATAATGTTTATTAAAATATACATATTTTGTACATAATGACTCGTCAGCTTGATATTTTATTGTATAGAGCGCTCACCAATCGTTGCCCTTAACTGCCTGACGTGTTTGGAATACTTTGGTGACCATCGCCATTGTCTGTTTTACTTCCTGTGCATAGACTGATTGTGCTAGCTTATTAAAAATAACTATTAAATCATACTCTTAAACATTATTATACGCCCCTCATGTTTTACATTACTTGATTGATACATAAACAATATTAAAATTATCAGGCTTAGACTTAACGTCTTAATCATACAGAATGAAACGCATTACACAAAATATATAAGAAATAAACAAATTCTACCCAAAACTATCTTCTATGTTAGTGGGAAAATACTTGTATATGAATTATTATGCATTCCAGTGAATATGCAAGTGACATTGTCCATCAAAATAAATAAATGGTTGCCATATAATATGTTGCAAGTGTCCATCGACTTCGACTGGCAAGGTTACCAAACTTGCGTCATGTGCCTTAAATATTGTTATGAAAAATAGCAAGTATTTATCAATTTAGAAATCAATTTGATGCTTTGACATGTATAATAATATGGCATGTGTGACAGACTGACCGTGATAAACTTGCAAACAATACATGTATGTAATTAATACAAATTACCTAATGATTGTTATCAGGAGTTAACTCGACTGATAGAATTCATCTCATTATGTTCAGTTGGGAGCGTGTGAAATAGAAAACATGGTATATATGTATATTTAAAGCTACCCGGCAAATGAATAATTCATGTGTTCAATTAGGGTTATACGCATGAAGTTGCTAAATAAAAGTAAATATAGTCAGTGATGGACTAGTGGTTAAGAGGCCCGACTCTCGTGTACGAGGGCGCGGGTTCGATCCTGGCAAGTACCAATGTGATTTTTCCGAGTCATATGTACTTTATAAAAGTATTTAGACACCACTGACAGACGGTGTAGGAAAAACATCGGAAACCTGGACTTATAATTTCACAATTATAAGTTTGAAATCACCAACCCGTCTTGAGCAAGCGTGGTGATTAATTCTCAAAACGTCTCCATGTGAGAAGAGCCTTTGCTCAGCAGTGGGTTCTGATAGGCTGATGACATGAAGTTTAAAATGTGCCGTGAAGATAGTGTGTGTATATGATTTATCTTATTTATATAGTTACATATTATCTTGCGGCATATTTCAAATTTCGAGTATAATCCCAAAATAAACTCTTGAATCATTTGCCCGGTAGCGTCAATTAGCGACTAAACGGAAAGAAATATTTTAACTTTGAAATGAATAATTTATTACTTGATGATAAGCCGTCTTTTTAACGTTGTAAAGAATGCATTACTGGTAACCACACTCCTCCAGGGGTGATAAATGGGATGGTTATGTGGTCTTCTTCCCAGAAGATGTTCCCATATGCACGACGACCTCGAATGAATATTAACCCACCACAACAATTAACCGTTACCCTCATCCCTGTATCGCTCATGTTTTACTATGAACAGTGATAGCTCCTAATCACCCCTAAAGCTATGGTTCTCTGTGTTTGCATCAACGGAACTATGTAACTAGCGTTGAAAGCCGATCAAATATGGGCACCGTAGAGTGGCATTTATACCTTTTATGCTTAAGTAACAAATATTAACTCGGAAGATTATTTATTTGTGTTTGAACTTCAACTGAATCGAATGTTATTCGTGCAGGTCGTCTGTAGGCCTGGGCTACACGAGCGTGGGTCTGCAGCACTCTCGGTCGGTGGTGCTGCACGCGCAGGTGCCGCCACACTTCAGGCCGGTGATGCCGCCGCACGCGCTACTCACGAGCGCCTCTAGCGGCAATGTACCGCACGCTAACGTACGTAATATATTTATAACATACGCACATACATATATATTGAGAATTCAGATATTTTGAAGTTAAACTTTTATGACACCCTTGATCTGGAAAGTAATCTGGGGGATTGGTGAGGTTGTTGAAGATTTACGCTTAGTAGAATGCCTTAAGTTTAAGAGCGAGAGTTATCAATTTCTATGTTTCTCTTTTTTCGAGTAACGTTGAATTCAAAGCAGTTTTAGAACAATCATATGGTTCTAGAGCACACATTTTCTTATCCTACAAACAACGTTATGTTAACAAATATATCACGTGTTCTTCCAGTCGGGTCCTCGGGTTCATTTCAAACTCCAGCCGCAGCAGATCATTCAGGAGAAAAAGAAGTCACCCCCATCTTCGCTATCCAACGGCAACGGGAAGAGCATTAGGCCTCAGTCATTCACGCCCGGTCTCAAGCGCTCTAAATCTTTGACAACAGCTGATACATTGGCCAGTGGCATGGCTGCCCTTGGCTTGGCCGCTGACGCCGGTGACCTTGGCAACTTCCCCCCCGAGATACAGGAATGCATTGACAAGGCACTGGAAGGTGAGAAAAATGGTTGGTAATCTATGTTTTTTATTATTCGTCTCCAGCACGGTGATGGGAGGAGGAGAGTAGAGGAATTATGGTGGGACAGATTCTTTGGTTGGTATTATTGGTTTGGAATGATTTAGGGATTATAAAACAGTTGAAATTGATTGTCAGAATATTAGATTCCATTTAGTAAGACGTTGCTGCAAAATGGTCCTGTCGATGTCCTAATGATTTAAGTAATTCTTCACATTGTTATTGCACTTTTTGTAAATACACGCAGTGCATAAAATATTTTAAAAAATCACTTTCTCATAGATGGAATAAGCTTCCTGCACCAATGTATCTTGGATATTCTACGAATAATTTACTTTTTAAATATCCGATATTCATGATAATACACTTTAAAATTTCAGAGGTGAGATATTTGAGTTTATAATAAATAGACAAAGCACAGTATGATATAAATAATAACAAATGTACATACATGTTTTGCATATAAAATCATCTATGTGCCGATTTCATTTATAAACTTGAACCTAAGACACGTCGATTAGTCTCATTCTACCGTAGAGGATATTCATGTTGACATGAAACAAGTTCCCCTTATTCTATCATTAATATTCTTCAATATACTTAAATAATGTACTATTTCTCACTTCGAAATAGCCATAATTTAAATTTTCCTCAATTTCCTCTCATATCCATATAATAACGCTTCAGACCCCAACGCCGTGTGCGCCCGTACGCTAATGGATGCTGTGGGTCACTTGATCTCTCGCGCGGTTGAGTCTCCGCGGTACGCGCTGCCCGCAGCCAGGAGATGTATCGCGGTCGTGGAGAGAGAGAACACGGAGACTTTTCTCGAGTCGCTACTGAACACGTGCCAGCAGTGGTATCACGACAGGGATAAGGTGAGAAAAATGAAATATATGAGAATTGGTTGTATAATTAAACAACGTATTCGCATAGATGAGTGGTACGAACTGAACTTTTATTTTTAAAAACATGTTTTACAACAGATGGCAACACTAGTAGCATATTGTATAGATTTTAGACCTTCAACAGGTTGATATGAATGTATTGACTTGTTGATCGTTTTGTGATCATCCGTCGTAGTAGTGACAGAGCTCTGATGTATTAGAAATCGAGTGTACAAGTTTCTGCACTGGACCTATTGTCATGATGATCATAGCTGATGTCAACGTATTTGCTTAATTTGGAGCTTTATTTAAACGAGACTAGTATTTTTCGGATTATACTACGCGTATTTTATTACTATAAAAACTATATACTCCCGAAGTTTTAGTTAGTTTTCGGCAACCAAAAACAAAAAGTGATCACAGTTGTTGAAAAGTAACCGAAAATGTCGGGAGTATGTCGTTTTTTTTACAAAAAATTAAGCATGCGTAACATAGTACATCCAAAAAATATTAGTTTAATTTAAATGAAAAATAGCGAAAAGCCTCATCTCATTAAGGAGCTTCATATTTATCTGTCCAAAGACACATAAAACATGTATATGTATGTCGTGCAATTAAATTGGTACCCACGACACAGGAATACTAGTGTGGGTAGGACCGGACATTTCATTGTATAATGTTGTTTTTTTTTTTTGTTAATAAACATATTATAGTTGCTGGGCGCGGTGGTGAGCGGCGGCCGTCCCCGCCTGATGGCGTTCCTCTCGTTCCTGCTGGAGATGTACTGCCAGCTGCGGCGGCGCGCCATCCAGCGGCGCGGACACAGCGCGCCCGGGCACGTGCTGCTCGCGCTCATCTGCAAGTGCTGCGAGGACTGTATACGGCAACCGGTGCCCTCGCCCAGCGACGTGAGTTACACACACATCTTATATACATATATACTAGAAGACCCGGCGAACTTCGTATCGCCCTATAATCAAGAAATATCTGTTACGTTTTTTTATGTATATTTTTGGAGTTTACCTTTAAGCCATCATTCTCCGCGTTTTGAAGTGCGACAGAATGACTGACATATTAGTTGGTGGTCAAATCTAATGTTAAAAAAACGTTTGTATTGAAAATAGAAAAGGGCTGTTTTTAGGGTTTTCCCGGAAATGAATAAATTTTTATCGGCTTTTATACCTTACCTGAACCTCCACGAACATTTCAATACGAAGAGTAGATAAATCCGTTCAGCCGTTCTCTAGTTTTAGTGAGAGTTTTAGTAAACTCCAAAAAAAATATTTATTTATCAATTGAAGCAGTACGAAGTGTGCCGGGTCAGCTAGTAACTAGATAAATTCTTGAGGACAACATCTCTTATTAGTAGCTTAGACAATTTCAATATACTATGTATTGTTAACCTGGACGAATAGCTGATGAGTTTAGTAAATTTTCCAACTTTATACATAGACATCACTTTATTAACATTGAATCCCCGTAGTACTTTGTAAACAGTATGATGTCAGCATAACTGACGTCACCAATGCCTTTAGTAACGTCATAGACGGTTTGACGAATCCTTTATTTTTAATAGGTCCTATCCCAACAACGGCTCGAGCGAGCAAAAAATGTATTGTATGTAATACAAATGTTTCAGACGGAGAATCTGTTCTTTGTCCTTACATACATCGGGCGTGACCTGGAGACGCAACTACCAGGTGACCTGGAGCGCCTCCTATCAGCGGTCCGTGACGCGTTCATCAACACGTCCGCCGCGCCCTCCATACGACGCACGCTCCTCCAGCTGATTGAACTGCACGCGTCCCGCTGGCAGCTGCCCGGCTGTGCGGTGCTCTACTACTACCCCTCCTCCAAGTAGAAAGAACACATTTAACATGTAACATGTATCTATAGTATATAGGACTGATGTAGAGTCTATGTATAGCCTTTGAGACGGGTAGAGTGTATAGCGTTGGTCACGTGACTTGATACACGGACAGGTTGATGTATGTATTAATCTAACAGAGGCCGTGTAGAGTAGAAGTGATCCCTCGTCTAAAACTGTGTTGATTTATATACTGTCTATACGTTGGTTATTGGAAAAGTTTTATCATAAATTAGTTTGTGCTTTTATTGTATAGAAGAAAATGTTAGACAGTGTTGTAGATGAGTCTGTTGTACTGCATTATGACATAAATGATTATTTAATTTTAAATATCTAAACCATTTATATAGCGTAGTACACATGCAAATATATTGAATTTATATACAGGATGTAGCTAACGCTGTAGTTCATGAGGGTAGGTCGTGTAACTTTGATATAATAACAATTGTTTGTATGAATAATTGTTATTAATAGCATTGTATAATTTATATACTTGTTAGTGGGAAGCAAGAGCTTTTTAATTTTGGTTTAATAAATAAGAGCATCTTCACCTTGTCATTGTAAGGATGTATCTTTATTAGTAAGTCGTCTATATACGTGTTAGATGTTATGTCATAATTCGGTGACTACATAATTTTTACATAGTGACATATTTATATATGTATATAATACATATAATGGACATTTGTATTTGTAGTGGAGACAATATTAATATATACTAATGATATCTTTGTATGTCCATTGGTATTTGTGAGAAGCCGTCACTATGTTTATGATGTATCTATAAGTTCCTGAACTGTTATTATATTGTAGTTTATCTTGTATGAATACAAGGAGGAGGGTGAGTACGTATGTATACAATAAATGTTTTATTTATCTTTGAAGTAGGTTACAAGCATTTTAATTGTATGTTTGGTATCGTTTGAATATTTGTGATCTGTTGTCTTAAATTAGTTTCACGGCTTGCGTAATTAGGCATTCGCCATAAGCTCATTACACTGTGCCTTAATATACGGGCTTTTATATTAAAAACATATTCGGCTATTTTATACAAAGATTTATTATGAATAAATTGTAAATGTTATACAAGATTAGTTTTAATGTTAAATAATAATGAGAGATATATACCTAGAAGTATTAAAATGTTTAGTGACAAATTAACTATGTACCTTACTGTACGGTGATCGCATAGTAATGGGTTCAATGGTCCTTTGTCTTGCTACTTCAGTTAATACAATGTTGGTCTATAGCGCGTTAGTTTAAAACTAACATATTATTAACTCTCAATAGTTGCATAATGTGCTTGAATTTTTTTTTTATAATAAATAAATGTATAATAAGTCTGACTGAGATTATGCTGGAGATATGCTTGTGATATAATAAATGTAAGCTGGTGCATCTCTGTCTTACCAAAGACTGGTTTCTGAAGATGCTTTCTGAATTACTGTTGAAGATGGACCAAATTTTCGTTTGTTTCTGGTAAGTGATGAATAAAAAAATTACCTATATAACCTAATTTGATTAATGTTAGCAGTGTGAGCGATCTATGTATCGACACTTAATAACGAACTAATTGTAATATTAAGAGTTATTTTGTATGTTACTGAGCAGATCCTAAACTGTGTATCATTACTGCATTCATAAACATTAGGTTATATATACGTTTTTATAAAAAAGAAAATGCAAAAAAAAGTGGTGCTAACAAATGAATTGGTGTATTATATTTATTTTATATTAATTGGATACGGGCAATAACGTTATTCTCGTAACAGCTGTATTTCTGTACTATGCAAAAATAATAAAATTAAATTAAATACAAGAAAATGTTTTATTTTGTTTCCGATTCCGCCGAGTGATTTTGGAAGAAATGATATAAACACGAACTTCCAAATTATAAAGATGTAAATGAATGTTTCTATTATTTTTATTTATATACATACCTAATTCAGATTCTTTAAATGTCTTAGTGTAGTGTTTACCTTACCTTTAGTTCTTTTTTTATCATGTAACTAATAATGTAAATACCTGTAATGGTGTATCACACTGAACAAGTTTACTTTTTATATTTTTTTCCACATATGGTTTGTGAATATGCCGATGGTAGGTATTTCCAAAATAAATAAATAAATAAAATAAAAATAATTATATTATTAATAATTACAATATAGATGAGATACGCCGCACTAATCTTCCTATCATTATTTATTCAATTTGAAATTTACCAAGTAGGTACATATTGTAGAAAATACATGAAGACTGCTTTCTGATTGAATATTATAAAGAAATGTTTAAAATTTTTATTCTGAATACTGATTTTATTGATGAAGATTTAGATTTGATGAACGTTTAATTTAAATTCACATTACTTAAGATTAAATTATGTATTAAGAATGATTGAGGTTTGGCATCATTAATAACAATTTTAAATAAATACATATTCACGAATCTCAACGTCTCAATGAAGAAGTCTTTAAAAGAACATATTTGAAATGGCAAAATGCAGTGAAAAATATATTTAACGATTTTCGATTTCAATAAAATATTTAAGACGAAGATCGCGGGGATTGTTATTTAAAAACTAACAAATATAGATATGCAAAATGGAAAGAAACAGTATAAATATCCTGTTACCTTTTTAAATTTACCGCCTTAAATCTACGTTTATGGTGGTGCGTTTTGAAATCATATTTTGTAATTAATTAAAATAAACATTTGATTACTATAAGTTTGGATAAATTAAAAACTATACTGATATCTCAACAAAAAAAAGCAATGTTTAAAAATAATAAGTATGTCAAAAGTAATACAAAGGCAAATAGAAGTGTTCAAAATTTTCTGTACTTGAAACAATTTTAAATATTATTGTACTGCAATCGTTAATAAAAATTAAGAAAAAATCTACAATGACAGTGTTTCTTTATACGAGACGTTTCTGATTGCCATAATCTGTGATATAGGTTTCGGAACGGGCCTCTGCTTTTATTGGTTGAACATCTGTCAAACAGTTTCGACTGATAGCGCGAATAGAAACTTGGCTAACTTCACATTTAAAGCTACAGCCCGCATTTTGATAGTGGACGTGCGACGCCTTTGCATTTCCGCAGCGCTCCTCTGTTTTGTTTGATGAATTCGATTTGAGCATTTTCCTATCACGAATTCAGTATAATGTGACTCTTTTTTTGTATGTGATTAAGTGTGGTTCTGTGATAAAAATGACCTAATGTTTCTGAAAAGTGCTTGATGGTTTTCTATGAGTGTTTAGTGTAAAATGGGTTTGATTACTTCGAGGGATCAGACAATGTTAGACGGACCGGTCGGAACTACCAAGAATCACCATGTCCGGCAGCCGTCCACCAGAAATCGAACCAAGCCCCCGATGCCGGACAGAGATGAATTAGAGAGTCGATTCATCAAAGTTCTGGTATGTAAAAACTACCGGCATTCTTGTTTACAAACACGCTTGTTTACAGGCGACATTTAATCCGCTTTTGTTATTTTATTGGCATCGCGGCACTTTTTAGTATGTTATTCGACACTTTTATTCATATCGAATTTTTTTATTAGTCATACATATTGCAGATGTCCGTTGCGTTGTTTACATTGTCTTTAATGAAAGAACACACCCATTCGTGTGGCGATTGTTAATAAACAACAGATTAACGACCTTTATGTCTAGACGGGACTCTTGAAGATATCATTTACATTTTATAATGGATACCCTGTATAAGACATATTAAACAAACATCTCACCAACTTAACACATGCTCTTTATTTATTACGAAAATAAAAACATCACGGACAATCAATTGATTCTGTTTACATTATTCATTGAAGTGAAAAATTTTTTTAAACAGAAATTAAAACCATTTCAAAGCATACTTAGACAAATAAATATATATATAACATAAATATAGTAGATCAATTCCACAAGAGTATCTTGGTTTCATTATCAGTTCTATATAAATAATTCTTAGTAAGTACTATAAAAAAACATTAAAATTTAATTAAAATTAAACATTGCGTTCCTGATACTTTTTTATAATCACCAGTTATTTATTTATTTTTAATTTAAGTTAGACATTTTAATAAAAGAAGCCAATTTTATACATTAATGGAAATAATATATATATTTTAATAATGTAACAATATATTGGAGTTAGATGCTTAGTCATTGTCTACTTTTAGGTCTCATAAACAGGAAAAGTCTCATTTTGATTTGACATTATGACTTTAATGAGTAAATTACAATGAGCTGGCTATTTGTACCGCATTTAAGATATCAAGAATAGGGTCGGTGGGACCTTGACTTGAATTGGTAAAATCTGTACTTTATAAAATTTAGAATCACTGATAAAGAAATTTAATGTAATATATCACAAATGCAACTTTATTTTTGTTACATTTAAAATTTTATCATCAACTTAATTTTTTTTCTTTTTTTTTCCGTTAAATAGTGTTGTTATCAGCATATTATACTTGAGATTTATCAACTTTAATTATCTTATACACTAATAAAATACTCATTTTTATTCAAAATTAACTTTACAAACACATGTCTTACTATTATTTATTGTCTTTTGCCGAGTAAGTAGTTAATCATGTTTCTATTATCCTTGTTTTTATTTTAAACTAAGGCTTCATTCACACTGGAGTGGTAGAATATTATGGCAATGTAAATGTTTTTATTTGTAGGATGAATTATATTATGTTATAGTCCGACAGAGTCAAGTCAACATATGATGATGATTAAAACATGACTGTTCCAACTGATTATCTTCACATAATATATAAATGTGTTTCTATTCACTCCATAACAAGTTATTAATATTCAATATAAAAGAGACATCAAATTTGAATTTTAAATTCACTATAGAAACATACAGGAGCTATTTAAGATAATGTAGATAATAAAATAACTAATTTATAAAACACTTTCAAAACACACTTATAATATGTTCTCTAGTGTTTTTTTTATATTCTACAAAATTTAAACTGCAATTGAATTTCTAAGTGACTATAAATCTAGGTCATTGAAACATAAAATCATATGATTGCTCAGACTGTAATGGTAGTTGTAATTATATGATTGAGTAAAAAGTTCAATTCTAATTGAAGGATGAGTATTCAGCGAGCTGCATCTTAGAATGTGTTCTGTTTAACAATGAGCTGAGTCGATGGTTGCTCGTCACAGTTGGACGGCTGCCATTATTGTTCCATCACTTGGTTCACTTCAACACTTTGTCTTGGTGAACTACATATGAGTAGTAACTTACTGTATTGAACACGTCTAAATTACCATCGTTTTACTAGACGAAAGATCGTTACATTTTATTTCAATATAGCAACTAAGATTAAGTTAAGAAAATTAAATTAATGTTATTATTCTCCAGTTTTGTCTAGAAGTATTTAAATTTGTTTATCTCAGTGTCAATTATTTTAATTTAACTCTAACATATATTATATAGAAATTGAATTTAAAATTATTATTTACGAACATATTGGGACCGCTGTTACGATAATTTCGCAGTAATCGTATTCACCGGATGTCGATATGTTTGTTACGTGTCAGTCGGTCCCGTCGTTTGATTAGGCGAAATTTCAAGGTCCTTGTAAATTTTACATATAAATTTGACTTAATTTATATATTATTATGTCATAATACAAAATATTTTAGTTACCAACAATACTAGAAAGCTTAAATAGCTCGAGCATTCTTTATTGGTGTTCGATCATGTATTCCGAGTGCACGTTACGCTGTTTACTTATGCTTGATCCTCAGCTGATGGTAGTTGATAAGCTGTTCGCCGTTAGATATTCAGAACGAATCATCATTATGAAATGCTCGTCTTGTATAGAAAACGTATTGTTGAATTTTTATTGTGTGTTTTGTATCAATAATTATAGTTATTATAAGCTTTATGTAATAACCAATAAAAATCATTAAAGCGTTAACTTATTACTTAATGGGTATGATAGTATCGATTCCCACCAATACGAGTCAGCTTTTGTCCACGGATATGACATTGTATGAATTTAAACATTTAATCATTAATTCATTTATTGTTTAATTTCAAAAACTTTAATTAATTAAGGCGTTCTCGAAGTGCAAATAAGTTGATAATAAAATTAGTAATAATGAATTTATATCAACTAAGACGTTTAATTTTTACTATTATCGAATATTTTCGAAAAAATACCTCACGTTACGTTAGGCGATAATATTGTAAATTCTGTAGTAATTATCCACGATAAATATTTTTAATTAATTTATATTGCTTTTGTTATCTATTTAAATGAAAAAAAATATCCTAAACGAAAAAAACTTGTTTTAGATGTATTAAAAGAAATTATAGTTACCAGTTTTTCTAATCTTGAATTAAGTAAGCGTAAATTAAATTGCTGGTTTACGAATATATATATGTCATATAGGTATGTCAATTTGCGGATATTCTATTTAGACAAATATAGTGTTGTTTTAGAAACATTTCCTTCATTACGTCTATATGTTGGTTGTACATTATTGTAATTGAGAACCAATGAAAATCATCCAATTATATTATACGTGAGGTATATATGTGTGTGTGTGTGCGCGTGTGTGTGTGTGTACATATTGTATTGAAGACCCAAGTTTAACAATACAACTGCAGTCGACTGGTAGCTTACAGATATGAAATTAAATAATAAAAAGTTATTACTGCATAAAATTTTATGTAAATTGACTATTATCAAGGTCTACAGACTTCGGTTACCGTACTTTTAGGGTTTAAAATGGGTCAATAAAATATGAGAAACTTAAAAGGGTTAGTAATAAAACTTAATTAAAAATATAAATCTAACAAAATATCAGTATAGAACCATTAATATATTTAATAGTATTGCATTGGAATATGTGTGGTAATATTTTGAGGAATATGAAATATAGTTATATGTATAAGTGTTATGAAACAATATGTGAAGTTATGTATCGGAATATGTAATGGTGTTGTTGAGATTTCTATGATGTTGTGAAACTTCGAACGCGTTATGTAGATGGACGCCAGGTGTCAAGGAATGCAGCGCGACTGGCTGCCACTTGGTGACCATCAGTTATTGTATACTAGAGGACAAATTACATTTTACACTATGACGTTTATATAGGAAATTCTGTTCTATACTCTTGGTCTTTTCGTGTGAATGTAGTACTGCCTTCTTTTACGTGTATTTGAAATCTATTATAATAATGTATGGTCACCCTACACCCACCAATGTCTGATTAATAGAACCTGTACATTGCACAGGCGGTATATTACAGGATATTACATGAAGCAATATGTATGTATTGTATATAAACGTCTTCATGTATCCCTTACTTTTGTTGCGTCGGTTGTGACAACAAAGAGAATTATTAGCAGTTAATTTGTTATTTTATACTCTCTGTGGTATGTTGAACCAAACGATTTACTGTGAAATTGGTATAAAGAGAATACAGCAAGGAACTTAGTTCAGAAATAAGAAAATTGTAGTTATATTTAAGGAAAGTTCCGAGTTGTTTATTATATATGAAGACTATAATAACTTGGTTATTATGGTAAACAAACTTGAACCAAATCAACAACCGTGACGGTCTAGGTCACTCGCAGCACGTTAATGTGTTGAGAAATGCACGTAATTATACGAGATATCGTTAGAGTAGATATAATAGAACAACCTTTGTATGTAACTCATAATAGATAACGGAATTGGTAAACCTATAAGCAATAGGCAGATTAATACGAAAATATGTTGAACACTATTCAATTGTTCGTTAAATAAGATTGTCTTTATCCAGACGTTGTAGATTCAGATATTACTAAAAAGATTTAGGAAAAGAAAAAAGAAAAATACTTAGATACAAGTTTAGGAATATGCATATTGGGCTACTTTGGTTTGTTCCATTTAAGCTTCTTTTTCTTGTACAGTAGTGGATTGTACTAGAATAATACTGTCAGTAAAAAATTCGCTAAAATCAGTACATAATTATATAACTTTAATGTATTAAATTGGTTATTTAATGTAATGTCTAACTGAATAAACTGTGGCATGTTAAAGACACTTAATGTAACGAGTGGTGAATAACTTGTAATTTGTTCCATTACTCCAGATTCATTTCATAACCCGGTTCACATACAGACATATACAGGGTGACTGGTGAATTACTATCGATACTTGAGGACGTGATATTTGACGATCATATATGACAAAATAAAAATTAATATAACATAAATATTAATAAACTTCTAAGAAAAGTTATGTAACTAATTACGCATCGTGTGAACACCCTACAGATTAGGTATACACATACACACAAACACACGCGTGCGGCGGCGTGGTGTTGTATCAGCACACCGCCGCACAAGTCCAAACTTGGAACGTGTCCACACTTTATTTATTTATACGGAAATTTGGTCAAAAATTAAGTACCTATTTTTTTTACATAATTCGAATGAGAATCATGTACCGAGTATTCTCCTTAAATATTGATAGTAATTCACCAGTCACCCTGTATAACAATTAATATTCAATATACGTAATTGTCAATCTTCTTCTACCTGGCAATTTCCCGGCTATAGCCATGGTCTGCCTTACATGTTGTGAATAGTTTTGGCTAATTGTTTTTACGACCGGCCATCGGCCTGACATCAACCCTCTTTTGGGAAATATACCTATTTGTCAATAGTTTAATTAATTCAGCATCTCATGATTCATCTCAGCTTGGAACATTTAACGCGGTGAACTTTTCGGCCTCCTTTTGACATGCTAATGTTCAATTACGTCTTAAACGGGTCATTGACACCGTCCACCCAGCTGCTTTTCTGTACACTTTTAATATCGTTCACGGATCTTATTTCGTAGGTATTAAGGTTTAAATTTGAAGTGTTTTTAATTTTTTATGGTTACTTAAAATTTTTAACGCGATCCATTTAACAAATTGTTAATATGTGATTGGTATTTCAATGTACGTGTATTTAATGTCATACCTGTTTATATCAAAACGTTTAAACGAGATCAGTTCTCAAGAGTTTTATTCGACATTCACTGATTGAATGTTTCATTTAATAACTCAAGATTTTCATTCAAAACGTAACGTAAGTTGTTCTAAAATATAATTAAATATCTTGTGGCTTTTCATCATCCGAACTTATTACTTTTTATGAAGCCAAGTACTAACAATATTCGTTCACATATGAAGCAACTTTGTTTTATAGTGTATATCGGTCCAACGTCTACTCCAATAGAATCTGGTTGGTTAATTTTCTGCCAAATTCAGCTAGCTAGCTGTGAACAAAAATATCGTCTTCCCATCCCTAAAACTGTCAATGACAAAGTCTGATGGCCTCTCCATAATAATAAAACAAAATATTTGCAACAATAAACCTTCAATTCCACCCGAGCGCGAGGAGGTCCGAACGTAAATATATGTTATTACCAAATGTTTTGTTAAACTTCCCACGTTTTAACACAAATCGTCTGAATTCCTCTCCATCCAATGAATCTTTCTTTAAATTCGCGATAATAAATATTAACGCCTTCCTACGTGTTATGTTGATGGGATTTTTGTTTTTTAGCTTCTTTTTTAACATCGGATCCTCTACATAATTGGCTAGTATAAAGATTTGATATATCCACCAGGCGCCAATTATATTGAGCTCTGAACTAGCTCCATCAGATATTTAATATAGACTAGAATTATCCACTAATCCGTCGTAACGTCTTACCGTTTTGATATATTGTTTCTTCTATTATAATAACTGTCATCTGGCTTAATTAACTGTAAAAACAACTTCCCACGCTCCGTTGATCTAGGAATCGAATTACTATAAAGTCAATTGCATCGTCGCATTATTGTTCTTAGCCCGGTGTATTAAGACCAGAATTTGAATATAATATTGATGAGAGAATATTTTTGTTGTAAAAGTGAATTTACGACGCCCTTGTTGCAGTTGCATTACTAAAAATGTGCAGAGAAAATATTTTGCAGCTCTAATGAAGGACTATGCGTTCGAAACTAGTAGACCGTTGCTAAGACCCACTTGATGGTGAATAAAATGTACAAGGTTTTTAAAAATGTACAAGGTTTTTAGTCTAGTCACCAATTAAATTCAATTTGTACGTTGCTTTGTATTTAGTATGACTAATCTGCATCATCGTTCTGTTTATATAAAATTTTTGCCATAGTTCATGGTGTGTGCACAAGTGTGTCAAATTCTACATAATGTCAAGTGGTCGCCCGCATTGGCAAATGTTTTACGTTTCACACTATAGCTATCTTGACATTATGTTGATCGGATTGTAAAAGTTAATAGACAGTTTGACATACTTTTTATGATATTAAAATCATATTAGACTCACCTGCGCAACTAAAAATTCGACTCGAGATTAATGTCACATTTTAATATATTTAGATGTGGATTATATTTAATATGTGGACACAATCATTTATAATATCGAAGTGTACAGTAACTGTATATAAGTGCATGTACCAGCTGACCGCATGACGTCAGTCCACATGTGGCCACCAGCCGACCTTACAGCTTCCCCCGTTGGGAACGGTTGAATATCTTGATGCAGTTCCCATTGTACTTTGATTAGATCAACGAACAACTTTATTAAGACGAATAGTCAGTAATAATAATAATTGATATGGAATTGAGTTGTAGCCTGTAGGTGACTTGGTATCGTAATGATACAATTTAAACCGCTCCTTATTTTCATACATTTCATGATGGTATTAAAATTCCAATCCCGTACGAGTTCTTTGTAAGCTTAAGTGCGCTTTACCATATTTGGGATTGCGAGGAAAGGTGCGACCTTCGTGTATCGTAAACAAACCAATGAAATGAGCTTACCTATACACCTTTTTAAATCTTATTAAGTTGTTTAAAATCACTGTGCGTTTTTATTTAAATTATCTTATGTTTTGTTATCTTTTGGGAGAATATCAATAAACATATGTTCTTTATCTTCCGCATATTATAAATATATTATTTCTTTTTATAACGAATATAATATATTAATATTTACATTAAAAATCAGTATTTGCCCAATACGACCGTAGGTGTAGTATTTGTTATTAGCTCGACCGCAAATCTATTCTCGTAAACGATTTTTATGCTGGACCAAACTTTTGCAGATGTGTGATGTAGCACCTGCAAACCTCCGGGTTCCGTGTGATTTGCATAACACATGTCTCGTTATAATAAGGGTTTTACGACGGATACAATATACAAACCATCAGACGCACCTTTCACTGATAACCATACAAATCATGACTCCTTCGGATCATAAATTTTGACTAATGCGACCCTAATTACGTCATTGCGTGTATGACACCAATTAAACAATTGTATATGGGAGTGACCCATAAATTACGCTCCACGGACCTCTATTGCTGGCCTACATCGGTTGCCACATCAGAATCACAGCGTGACAGCATTTTGAAAACAATCGCTTGCAAAATGTCATCAACGTTACGCTGGTTGGGTTTGGAATGATGCTGCAATTGGGAAATTCCATAATATTGTTCTCTAGTTCCTCGTGCATTGTCATTAGTTTAACTATACATTATTTTATGTCCCAAAGGGGACGAGCAGACGGTCTACCTGATAGAAAGTAGACGCCCATGGACATCTGCAAAATAAAGAGTGTTGTAGAATGAAGATAATATTGCCCTTTTAATGTATCGAATACTTATAATTTTTGATGTGTATTAAACCTAATATCTTGAGTGAGATTGAATATAATTTGTTTATGGTTAAACACAATAATATTATCTTTGGAACATTCTCATCCGATGTTAAGACAATAAAATGTATGTATTTGTTTAGTATATATTATCCCACGTACAAGAATAACTTGACATTGTTATGGTTTCAATACAATTGTAATGAATTATTTTGATACTATTCTATCAATAAACATATAAATTCATGTAAAATATAACGGATTATACAGGGTGACTGGTGAATTACTATCAATATTTAAGGAGAATACTCGGTACATGATTCTCATTCGAATTATGTAAAAAAAATAGGCACTTAATTTTTGACAAAATTTCCGTATAAATAAATAAAGTGTGGACACGTTCCAAGTGTGGACGCGTGCGGCGGCGTGCTGATACAACACCACGCCGCCGCACGCGTATGTGTGAGTGTGTGTGTATACCTAATCTGTAGGGTGTTCATACGATGCGTAATTAATTACATAACTTTTAGTTAACTTTACTTAGAAGTTTATTAATATTAATGTTATATTCATTTTTATTTTCTCATATATGATCGTCAAATATCACGTCCTCAAGTATCGATAGTAATTCACCAGTCACCCTGTATAAGTACGTTTAAAACTATTTTGTTTTGAATAATTTTATTAATAATTTAATTGTCATATTATTATGGATTTGTTTTCAATCGGTTATAAGGATGTGGTTATACATATGAGATCATGTGCGGTTCACGCGTTGGTTATTTCGACTTTTCAATGTCATACAGTAATGATATCAATTTACTTTATATATTACTAGCTTTCCGTCCGCAGCTTCGCCCGCGTGGAGTTCGGTTATATCGCGTTTCCAAGAGAACCTTTCAAAAGTCTGGGATAAAAAGTATTCTATGTTCTTTCTCAAGGTCAACTCTATTTCTGTACCAAGTTTCATTAAAATCAGTTCAGTGGTTTAGGCGTGAAAGCGTAACAGACAGACAGACAGTTATTTTCGCATTTATAATATTATTAGGGATTATTATAGAATTGTAACAAAAATAATTGCATACTATTATTAAATACGTATTTGCTCAGATCAAGTCAAATTAAGATTTAAGATCAATTAAATAATTTCTATTAATAGTAGTATGATAACAATAAACAAAATAATTATGACGTCATATGTACAATGAATAGTAAAACGTAAACTGACCATTTCGTCGGTGAGTCAACAAAGTTGCTGTTACGCTTTGTAACGACCAATACAGAAATGGCTCCGATATCAATACATTGAATCATCGATAGTCGATAATTCTAACTTCTACGGAACGCGAGCCCTACATACGATATCGGACACGCACGTTCAGTTTTAGATGCTATAGGAAATTAATACTGCTCCCACAGAAGGAGGGAAGTGAATAACAACCGAGCGACCTTTGATGTTTTATTTATATAAACAGTTGTTCCATTGAAGCTTAGTGTACATAAATCATGTGGCCTACCAGACTAACAAAATGTGGTGTATTAGATACTTATATTTCATGAGACCGTGATGGAAATAAAAATTATTGCGTACTAAATGCATTCATATAAGGGATTCTGTTATAGAATTTAAAGTCGCGTTTTTTTATCAATTAGAATATTATAATGATATAAGACAAGATAGCCAAATATACATTTTATTTAAATCATCCAATTTTGATTTAGGCATACATACAAAATACAATTAATTAACATCACAAATATCGAGCAGCGTTTGAAAAAAATGAGTGAATATATCAATTATAGACCTTTAACTTTACTACTACCGATTGTAATACGACATGCAATAGAATTACCAATAAATTTAAGTTAGTAAATATAATGTAGATTTTATTAATTAATAAATAAAGAAGAAGTAAAATAATGTATAACTGAAATTGACTGATATGATAAATATTCTATTCACAATAGAAACATAATATACAAGCAACAAGTAACATTTGTATATATCAAACAGCATCAATGAATCAACATTGCTAAACTGTCTGTGTTATTGTACCAGCCGTGATCACGTTCGATACTATCTACCTTTGTTACTGTCGCCTTTGTCTCTACACTGGTTAACATGGACCCTCCCTCAATACATGGAACTATAAATCATATTTAAATGGAAAATATATACAATTGATTACAGTTAGGTTCATAGTAGGAATATCAATTGAATTTTCTAGTTGTTTTAATCATAATACCGACAATGGTTTTATGGTCAGTAGGTTGGTTTGTCAGTATTCATTGGTGACCTGGATCTGTTCCGTATGCTCTCTATCCCTGGAGGTTGAAATAACAATGGATAGGTATCAAGTCGATTCCCCCACACGGGAAGGAAGTGTGCAGCGTGCTGCGCCTGCGCAATGTAACCGGCGCGTTTACGATTTTCGTTTAAAGCGGCAGCGGAACGGGTTTTCGGTCGTAATTACCATAAATGCAAATGGTTTCAACAAACATCAAAGGTTTAGTTTAATCTAGAAAGCTTAAATTTACATTTGCGGTAACTGAGTCTGAACGTGTCTAACGGGAAAATATTTTGGAGACATTATATGAAATTCATGTCTACTAGAGCGTTATATAATAAAAGTGGACATCACATGATATGTTTACACAAAGTAAATGTACTCTTCGCCCGCCGTGTGAGTGCAGGATGTTTGTGTTTCTATCTTTCTACTGAATGACTATTTTAAGTATTATTATCGGTATTGGGGATACGAAGCAACCCTTGGAGGATGTACAGAAATACATTGTTAATTATAATTGTGAAGTGTAGCAGTTGACGGGGGCTCTGTATTTAAGTTATGCACTGATTGTTTGTACGTCTGTGTGTATGTAAATGTAAAGAGTCCCTGATCGTTGTGATAATTGTTTCCGCCACAATTAGAAGTGTTTTGCAGCTCGTGATATTATCTGACCTCGTTTTTTATATGTCCCGACCTTTATCACTAACAACAGCTAAATGTATGGAAATGCCAATTATATAAACGAAAACATTTCTGTTAGAATTGATGATAACATATTAGTAGTTATTGTCAATATTAAAACCTATTATTATGTTTAAATGCCTAAAATATTTTTTGTTACTAAACGAAGGAAGTCGCGTGCTAGTAACAGTTATATAATAAATTAAAATCACGATCCATATAAATAGTATAGTGGGTACTTGTGTTTTCAAGTAGCGGGTTTGTATTCTTCGTGTGTTCAGGCGCCAGAGCGTAGGTTATACGACCGTTGACGCAACGAGCCCTTTATAACTGCAGTGCTGTCTAAGGGTCTGATCACGAATGTATCTAATGTTATATTGTTCACGAGATTTTCATATAATGGAAAAAATACTCACGTTTATATTTGAGTCTATGTTCTATTCCCCTTTGTCTACAGTGAAATCATTTGAGGGTTTTAAATGAAACTTAATATATCTGCCATTATAAAGAATATAAAGTACGTGGTATTGTCTGTTATTATTATAAACGAAGTCGCAGTTAATAAGCTGTATGTAATCGTTTCTGTTCTCCTTATTCGGCGTCTCGCTCCGACCACTGCTCCTTGACCCGTCCGTCCCACTTGGAATATCCTTATACGATACGCTTTCAATAGTTTTATATCGTTATTATTTAAATATTATAGGTCAAGAACATTTGTTTTACGTCAGTTCGGTGTATTTTTCATTTGCATGATTTATGATTCAGCTGTCACTTTCCTCGTTCGAGTTACGAGATCATTTTTCTTTTTATGTTTTTGTTATATTAATCATTATTTGCCACGGGAATTGTTGTTTTATTTTTTTATAAAAAAAAATACTTATTTTTGCATTCGCTGACTCAGTGTAATATCTAAATGCAAGTAAACAACCCTTTTTTTTGAAACCTCGCCTTTATTAATATATGATATACGTATGTATAATAATTCAAAGGTCACGTGAATGTCAAACGAGCAATGAGTGCAGTACTGAAAGCTCAGTTTTCATGCGAGCCCACTCAGCAGTTCGTTGAACTTGAAGGGTTGTGACTTGTGACCAAGACGTTTCATGGGCTTGTAGTGGGAACAGAGTATGGACGTGTATGAAGTCGATTAAAATAATATAATATGTAGTTATATGAATGGATTTAAAATTTAATATGAATTTTAGAATATATTTTCTTTATTTTAAAATCTTCCCTATTAAAAAAACAAATGCTAATAATAAATATAATGATACGTAAAATTCTACGATAGTTCATATACATGACACTATTTAACATTTTCGGTCTCCGAATTACAAACTTAAAACGACGTTTCATTTACTTGATAGCAAAGCGAGTACGGGCAGACGAGAAAAAAAGTAGTTCTTTTTGGAAATGTAACCGAGGGGTCGGAAAAATTATATTCGAAAATCATAGTTTGATTTACGTATAAAAATATTCTATCATACACTGAGTATTGATTCGGATGAATATTCTGATTTTATTACTTTAATTTTTTTAGTATGTTCGAAGAGACTTAGGTATTAATTTCACCATTACACTATGTAAGCAACGAACTTTAAAAAAAGACAATAACATAACATACTTGTTTTATTTTTTATAACTAAAATAAAACGAATGTTATTTTCTCGTTTTGTCTGAAAACTGAAACGACATTTCTTGACGGCCATATGTTACTTATCGTGACATATGCATCGTATTTTATAACATGTTCATATTGAAATAATGATACATTTATAAATAATTATTTTTATATAGTTTTCTATTGAAATCCATACATACATATAACAATTAGTAGTAGAAAATATGTGTGAAAATATGATATTTAAATTATTATGTTATAAAAATTAAAGTACCTTATAATTTCCTATAAAATTTTATTTCAAACAATATATTTTAAATACAGTCAGCGAACTTCATTGTTTGCTGCAGTACTTGAAAAGGGTAATAAACATGATAAAGCAGTCGTATAGGATACATTTAATTTGACATTATTCCTTCATGGTGCATGATAATAAATAGATATGACAGTACAGCTAACCAATAATTTATTCCATTTGGACTGATCACGTTTTTCATCTAGGAACATTCCTATTTCCATATGCTACCTTACAACCGACAATGTTCTAATTCTTCTAGATCCTAGATTTAAATGAAGTGGAATTCAGTCTTTCGCTACTTTTGAATAATATTTGTGTATTTTACTTACAATAAACTACTGCTTCACTTTGTTCAAGAATGAACCTTAAAAATAAATATCATCATAACTGAAAGATAAAGGTTTAATTACGTGTAAGTAAAAAGAAAATTTGTCTAGGAAAGGAAATAGAAGAGTCCCAGTCTTTTATCCGTACTAATATTTTAAATGCGAAAGTAACTCTGTCTGTCTGTCTGTTACGCTTTCACGCCTAAACCACTGAACTTATTTTAATGAAATTTGGTACAGAGATAGAGTTCACCTTGAGAAAGAACATAGGATAGTTTTTATTCCAGAATTTTGAAAGGTTCTCTTGGAAACGCGATATAACCGAACTCCACGCGGGCGAAGCTGCGGGCGGAAAGTTAGTAGAAATATACATATATCAATAAGTAATGGATTCTAGACTCACATTTGTAGGTAGCTAGTTAATGATATTTGATGCCTACATTAAAACAAATATACGTACACAATACAATGTATTATAACAGCAATGTACATTATTAGACCGTAATTTGTATAATTGGTGTTTGTTATAAAAGTTACACTGTAATAATTATTTTTATCAGCATGTTGACCTTCATCAGTAATGGGAAATAACAAATATATTTTTTAACAAGATAAATCACGTTAATTTTATTTATACTTATATTTTATTTGTAAATATATAAGCTAGGATACGTGAGTGATAGGCTATAAGCATATCTTTAGCTAGTATTTGTAATAAAAATAAACTAAAGCACGGATAGTTTGAAATGGATTGTCAATTGATGCTATTGAAATACTTCATCTTCTACATACAAGGAATAAGAGATTGCAATCGTATGTGTAGACCCGTCACTTGACATATTTTATAAATAATTTTGCAGATAAAAATACTAATATGCTTCATGTATTGAAAACAAGCAACAGCTTGTGGCTTTCCTTGCTCATTAAACCATCTTTGAGGATTAATTTTTATTTTCCTCCTTTTTGAAGTCACTTAAAATTAGCCAAAGTGACTCCCTATGACATTATTCATTGGCGACTCAAGTATCCATCAAAATTGGTCCTGCAGTTCTAGAGATTATTTGAAACAACCAGAAACATAAATATTATTTATAAGAGAAGATGACTTAAATCAAACTACAATTTCGAATTTTTCTCCCACTTGTTATATTTGGTGTAGTCAAGCGGTATAGATTACTATGCTTGATCGTTTGATCTTTATTTTCAATACAATTTAAAGAGGTTTTGTAACAGTGTTCAGAATCATTCAACCTCGCAGCTTCAAGGAGCTCGCACCAGAATACTTGATGTGTTACGTCATCGACACAATCTATGTCATTAGTAAATAAATATATGTTTGATTGTGAATAAACTATTAAATGTGACTCGAGAGTTGAGATCTCATTGAGATCCACTCCTCAGACATGCTTCATTTTCTCTCATTGTTTTTGATGAAACAATTTTTAATGATTACTGACATTTTCAAGAGAATTGAAATGTTACAAGAAAATATTCGAAATAAAATCAAGATTAAATTCGTTGACCTTTTTTGTTTTCTACAATTAGATAATTTGTATAAAAAATTCTGGTACTACATGGAAACGTGTTTTTAACAACACATGTTCGTTATTTCTATGGTATATTGTAATTCGGTCTCATTAAAATGCATTCAACTTCCTAGTATACAAAAGTTAATTAAGTGATAAATAATTGGTTCAACATCAATGTTTATCGGTCGTGTGGATGTAACGACAGGCATGTGGGCCGGGGTTCGATGCCCGTGTGTGGACATCGTGGATAGAATGTCGCCCGTTAGACGCCTACCACGTCTATTATCTTGGCGGAAAGAGAATGTTTTTAGGTTAATAAATGTATCGACTTCATGTACAACCAAAGGGGATACAGGAACTTGATTATTCATGGGATTCTGTTAGGCGATCTATACTGAATACTCCTAGAGTTGATGAGTAATAGTCTTTACTATCAACAATCGCTACCTATTAGGGATAAGTTATGGAACAGTGTCAGCAACGGCTGAACGGCTTATCTATCCAAAGTCGACTTCACGAATGCTTTGTTTATATTAGAATTTGATGTTCATTACATATGTTGAACCTATTTTGAGTTTAGTTAATGTAACAATAATTACGACATAATGTCTTTGACTTGACCATATCAAATTTTAAATAGAATTACATACGTAATTTAAGATTCATTTTTTAATATAATTTCGTACTTTCTAAACATTTTCGAAGCCATCCAGATCTCATCTGGTGATTGTTTCCGAGTCGATCGTATATCATCGTTATCATATCTTACACAGCGTCAAAGGTCATTACTGATAACAGATATGCCATATTCGTAACATTAACACAATGTAGCCATTAGATGTTGCGCCGGCCATCGAACCCGCGACCCCCGTGTCTCTCAAACTTCCGGTGACGTTAGCAGTTTGTTTTATATGTTAGCTATTTCATATATATGTACTTGTAAGGTATATTCTCGCATTCGACTGTCACTATAATAAGCAATAAGTGTATTAAAAATTCGTTGGTCCGTGTCGAATAGAAAGCGATTCATTTAAACAAATGATTCTCAATATGTTATTGTATTAGAATACAAACAAAAACTCTGCTTTGGTACTTTCACTAGTCAGATACGAATGAGCGAAGTTCCGGCGAAAGATCGTTGGACAATGGCTGAGGTACAGCGTTATGAATGGACTGTTGACTGTGGGCTACATGTATATATGTAGACTGTATAAACACACACACACACACATACCGACATAGGTATGCCTTTATAAATATTTTGTTTAATTAATTCGCTTATTGAGATCTAAGATTTTGTTAGTATTAATTTAAACGAAACCAATATTTTCTGAATACTACGCGTATTGCATTATTTGTAGAATTTACATACTTTCCAATTAATCTTGATAAACAACAAGACTAAGTGATAGACACTCACGTCTCGTCTGCCCGTGATCACGGTTGCTGAAAAGTAACCGAAACAAGTCTCTGGATTGAGCTTATCTATATATGTAAAAATGGATTGCTGTTCCTTAGTCTCGCTAAAACTCGAGAACAGCTGAACGGATTTATCTTATCTTAGTCTTGAAATGTTCGTGGAGGTTCAGGGAAGGTATAGAAGCTGAAAAAAATTGATTCATTACTGGGAAAACCATAAAAACAGCTCTTTTCTATTTCCCATACAAACGTTTTTTTATTTGACATTAGATTTGACAACTAACTAATATGTCAATCATTCTGTCGCACTTCAAAACACGGAGATTTATGGCTTACAGCTAAACTCCAAAAATATAAATAAAAAAACGTAATAGATATTTCTTCATTATAGGGCGATACGAAGTTCGCCGGGTCTTCTAGTAGTTTATAATATCGAAATGAAATAGCATAAAAAAAATACTCTACACCATTTCCCGTCCTAAAATCTTCGAAGCTCCTCTATTTTCTGTTATAACAAAACTGTCTCGTTCTTTTATATGGCGATCGTTTAGTCTTGCACAGTGTCGCCTACTTCATATTATAATTGCATTTGTAACATATACGGCGCGGATAACACATCTATAGTCTGATTAAGCTGTGTTTCCGCTTGTATGGGCTGACAGCTATGAATACTAATTCATTTAAATTGTAATGCTACACGTGCAATAAAATAAGTATTTTTTTTTTGCTTGTGATACTAATTTCTTTTTTTTTTAATTTGAAATTGATTTAAGAATTTAGTAGTATTTAACTACAATAGAGACTATTATTTTAATAATATATTAAGGTATGTTATAAAAACTTTTTTTTTAATTTAAAAGAAATTCGTTATAAATTTAATGTATTTACTTTTTGAGTGCCAGTGTTTATTCATGGAAATTATAGTCAAAATGTTCTAGAATAAAATACTTATCATTGCGGTCTCGACTACTAAATATACCTCAAGCAATCATTTTAATGTGATTATAGTGTTTATGAAATAAAATTGTCCTTTAAATGCTTACGTAATACCTTAAGGAAAAACAAAATACAAAAATACCAAGAAGTAGGGGAAGGTAAACAACATTTCAATGGATTTGTTGTGAATAATTCATAAAATTGAATTACAATATTTATGTATACACCGATTATTGATAATAATACTGTGTTCGTTATTATACTAGTCACTTCCCACGGCTCGGCCCGCACACTATAATGTAATTGATAA
Source organism: Danaus chrysippus (assembly GCA_916720795.1). NCBI lineage: Eukaryota > Metazoa > Arthropoda > Insecta > Lepidoptera > Nymphalidae > Danaus > Danaus chrysippus. The sequence goes on along the minus strand of CAKASE010000047.1, from coordinate 1,779,596 downwards.
ATCAAGCAACACGCATAGTAAATTCGGTATACATGATATCACCCTACTGTGATTATATAAAAAAAGTCTTATTGGCGTACATACAGACATACAATCTCTTACTGTTTAATATATTTCAAAATATGTAGTTTTATTCTCCTTATAGAAAGGAACCTACATTTTATGTCGAACAATATGTTACAGGTGTTTTACGATTTTAATATTTAATAATTAAAATTGCTTTATAAATAACATGTCATAACAAAATTTTCAATAAAATAATATAGTAAATAAATAATCTATATACAGGGTGACTGGTGAATTACTATCAATATTTAAGGAGCATACTCGGTACATGATTCTCATTCGAATTATGTAAAAAAAATAGGTACTTAATTTTTTACCAAATTTCCGTATAAATAAATAAAGTGTGTACACGTTCCAAGTGTTCCAAGTGTTGACGCGTGCGGCGGCGTGCTGATACAACACTACGCCGCCGCCGCGTCTGTGTGTGTGTGTGTGTATACCTAATCTGTAGGGTGTTCATACGATGCGTAATTAATTACATAACTTTTGGTTAACTTTACTTAGAAGTTTATTAATATTTATGTTATATTAATTTTTATTTTGTCATATATGATCGTCAAATGTCACGTCCTTAAATATCGATAGTAATTCACCAGTCACCCTGTATATATATAATGAATTGCTGTTCCTTAGTCTCACTAAAACTCGAGTACGGGTGAACGGATTTACCTTATCTTAGTCTTGAAATGTTCGTGGAGGTTCAGGGAAGGTTTGAAAGCTGAAAAAAATTGATTCATTTCCGTGAAAACCATAAAAACAGCCCTTTCTATTTCCCATACAAACGTTTTCTTTGACATTAGATTTGACAACTAACTAATATGTCAATCATTCTGTTCGATTGAAACAAGAGAAACCTTATTATTATTAATGGCCTCTAAAACGGAATAGAGTTCGTCCGGTCAGCTATACATATATTACTAATGACGAAACTAACGCGGACGAAGTCGCGGGCAAAAACTAGTAATTAATATAAATAAATATTACTTACCCTAAGATAAATTTCGAATCCTCTATCATTAAAAATACGTTTTAAAGTACATAATATTGTAAAATTTTATTGTATATTTCACAAGTCAAGATGAAAATCATTTCTAACACGCCACGGTTTGAAAATATCTACAATTAGCTTTGATGGTTACTTATCTTTACCGAGCCGACGAATGCAATGTCTCTAGATTAGGAATTATGTGTTTTTAATTGGCTTCTTATTATCATTGTTTTTACTAGATAAAGTTCGTTCTCGACTTGATCTCGTATAAATGTTTTAACATCTGATAAACACAATATATTAGATGAAGTAACTACATGAGAATAGAGTTCAAAATAACTTTTTAAATGCCTCATAATTATCTTTCTTTAATATTTTACCAAAGACCGTGCAAAGTGAAGGAGTTTGAGAAGGCAGTCCCTGGCTAAAGCTGGGATAATTGCCAGGAATAAGAATTCCTTTCATTATAAATATCTATCTCTGTTTATTGTTTAAGGTTAGAAACTTATTAAATAATTGGTTACTGTATACGCATAGTTTGACGAAACAAACGCGTGGTAATCACTGCTAGAATGCATCGCGCCGTATAAATAAATTAAACTCTTGTATAGAATACTGTCGTACCAACAGTAAAGAGTGAGATCGTTAAGTTTAAGTCCTTATAAAATTGCACCCAAATTTTTTTATCCTACATACTATTCTTCTAATATTATTATTGCGAAAGTTTGTGAGTGTATGTTTATGTTTGTTACTTCTTCACGCTCAAACGACCGAACTGATTTTGATAAAATTTTGTATACAGGAAGCTGACGTCCAGGAATAACACATAGGCTGCTTTACATCCCGGAAAATGTTCGAATTTTCCTCATATAAGCGAAAACCCATATGTACTTACTCGAGAATTCAACTCCTAGCCAAAACGACATATCGCTATGTACCTTTTACCGGTCTATGTAGGCACGATCGACAGGCAATAAGCATTCCTTTCGTTAAAAAAAAGTTATGATAGACAATATCTATAGACAACAGATTCTCTCTGTAGTTAATTTGTTAAATACTGCCAAACTATTCATGTTAACGTAATTCTTAATTTTTATAACATTTCTGTTGTTTTGTAGTTGTTCGGTATTGCCGAATTTGTGGACTTTCTTTTAGATATTACTAATGGCGAAATTAACGCGGACGAAGTCGCGGGCAAATCTAGTATATTATATATATGTATGTAATATTATTTGTATTCAAAAAATATGTGTGACGTCATAGCGGATGTCCCTCAAACAACGTATTGTTGTCTGAACGGACATCGATGAAGGAACATACACAAATTGATTCTTAAACAAAATCACTCATATACATGCTTAAAAGAAATAATTAAAACTATTGTCTTTTATATATAACTAAACCTATTTCAATGAAAATACTATAATAATAAATCTTTATAACTTTTGACGTATTATTTTGCTATTTGTGTCAGAATTATGAACTGTGTGTATTGGTGAAATAATTTATAATTATCGTTTTATTCTACCTTATATAAAATATTGTTATACAATGTATATACTATATACATATTGTCGCGACTAATACGTTTTAAATGTTTTTTTTTGTTCAATCAGCCGTACATAAGATTTAAGTGGTCTATACATTATATAAAAGTGTCCAAAATAATCTGTCTAAATATATAATCTTCAGTGTTTACGATCTAAAACCACAACAATATAGCCTTAATGCTACGTTTTTATAAAAATGATGTTTTCGGTTTACATTACTAGCGGAAAACCCGCCTGTATATTTTTATTTAAATAATAAAATATGAATTACTGTTTAAAGTATTTGCTTTAAAATGTTGATATTCCAGAGAATCTTTTCAAATTACTTAATTAATATAAATTCTATAATATGTAAAAAAACGAAATAGTAAAAACCCGATCAGAATCTAGAACACAAACTAATTGATTTCGAATATTATTATTTTTATCTTTCAATATTAATATTTTCATACTCGTATCCGCTCCTCCTATGTATGTAAACTAAGTATAATATCATATATTATGTATTGGTGTAGTAGTGGACGCCACCCGCGGTGTCACCAGTACTAATAACTCTTCCCAGTGCGAACACAGTATGAAGTATAAAGTATCATATGATCTGGTTTATGTTACATACATGAATCTTAAATCACATAACACCTTAATGGAGACTTGTATTGAACTACCAAAGATCAAGTTCACTGTAGTTAGTAGTCAATAATACTCTGTTTAATTCATAAGTACATACATTGATATATTTCAGATCAGATTGCGCAAACATGTTTTTCTTATATGTTTCTGTGAATTTCGTTCCAAATTGTTTGCGAAACAAACGATCGTATTGAATGCAATTTGTAATAATTATGGTAAGAGTATTAACTTTAACAAATTATGTTTAAAGTTTGTAATAAATGTAAATATACAGATCTGAGATTTTTGCAAGTCATTTAAATTAAACTAATATTTTGCGGATATACTACGCGATTTTATTTTTTCATTTAACTACATACTCCCGGCGTTTCGGTTACTTTACAGCAACCGTGATGTCTTCAGACGAAATATTAGTTTCATTTAAATGTAAACAATTTTTCATTTAATGTCATGTTTCTTAAAGAATATATATTTATTTTTTAAACTTTACCTACTTTGAGAAAAAATAGAAGTATTATTATTACTTATTTATTTATATTATTGTTAGATTTGAAATGAAATTAGAATTTATTTAATGTAATCTTACGTCACAAGTTAATTGAGTTATTTCAGGTAAAACCTAAGGTAATAACTTGGAGATCTGTTTATTTACAAGCAGGTTAAACACAAACCCACAGTACAATAGAATGGAGAACTTCCTCCTTTTGTGTAGTCGGTTAGTGAAATGAAACTAATAGCCTCCGGACCCCTTTCATTAACAAGTGAAAGTTCAACTGTTATAGTATATTTTTTTCAAAGCATTTGAAAGTGTATACAACATATAATAATTATATGATAATTATTATGAAAAAATCTCAAAGATATTAATGGGAGGGAACTCGGTATAATAAAAAATGCTATAATAAGTTTTACATTACTATAGTAAACAAATGATTGTCAATTTACTTACAACGACGGTAACGTTATGAGAGACTTCTGTAGGCTTTATTCGTCATTTTTTACCTAAGGTGCTGTATATAATTAACAAGTAGTAGTTTTTATGCAAGACTTTAGCTGAAGGATTTTTTGTTCCCTTCATGAGTTTAATATATTTGGTCTTTACAAATTAAATTATCCTATTGTCGTACTGGTCAAATTCATCTCAAATATCACCTCTTTGGTTAGGAATTTCAAATTCTAATTTCTATAATTTACAAACGCATGTTTTTTTTGCAAAATGGAATATTATCTTTCTTATGTATTACCTCGCTAACGTTTTAGATAGAGAAGTCATAATATATATAATGATTCATTGTAAGGATAACATTTGAGAAAAGTACATTGTAAGATATTGGTGTGATTTTTTTGAGCTGAATAAAGGAATTATGAAATTCTTAACACCTGGTGTGTCGAGTGTCGGGACATGAGGATTCAAAGACACGTATCCCCTTGAAGAGTTCGCAAGTGTTCACTGTCTTGGCTGAAGAGTCTTGTGAGGTCCATGCTCTGAATAGAGAAACTGTGTTACGAGGACAAATTAAATGTATATAAGAAATCAATATAAAGATAAAAATATCATAAACTTGCTGCGCCCCGCTGTATTACCCGCGGATTTCCGGCATTTCCGAGATGTAAAGTAGCCTATGTGTCATTCCTGGACGTCAGCTTCCTGTATACATAATTTTATCAAAATCGGTTCAGCCGTTTGAGCGTGAAGAAGTAACAAACATACACACACACTCACAAACTTTCGCAATTATAATATTAGTAGGATAATTATTTTTGAATATTCTTATATGTTTTTGTCATTCGATGAGATTAATTCATTTGTTTATTTCATGGGTTTCTCCAAACTTATTCCTCAAATCTGAATGTCTTTCGGGTGCTGGATTTATGGTCGATCAATAAAATCTTCAAATTTCACTGTGGATTTTATTAAATATATTACTGTTGTCTGCCTTATGTATCCTATATATAAGTTAGAATATTCATTAAATATTTAACAAAACAAAAGAAATCCAGACATACAAATTTAGTATACTTAAATGTATATTGTATACTAGCTACCCATACAAACTTCGATCTGGCAAAAGTTTATAGTAAAAATTAAATAAATGTAACATCTTTCAACTGAACACCTTATTCATATACAAAAATATTTTTTTGATGTTGTAGACTGCAATACTTAATAAACTTGATGATTATAATTCTAATGCTTTATGGCATACAATATTTTTTGTTTGGTTATTTGGCGCGTACACAAATAATGTTGATGGTTTCCCGATGCGGGAGCAGGCCATATACGAGATGAATGAGAGAATAAAAAAACATTAATTGTGGAAACTGACCCTGTGATTTACTTTTGGTCATTGTGAAAGAAAACTTAATGGAACTTACAGTCATACTTACATAACGATAAAATAATATGCAAAAATACAAATAGAATTCTTAACTTTTTCACAAGCATGTAAACCTTCCGTGGGTCTTAAGGACTTTACAAAAAAATTACCTCAAAAGTTATGCGCTTAGTAACACCTTTTTTTATTTATAAAGAGTAGAACAATAGGTTAAATAGGTTAGTATATTTTGAAAGATTTTATTATAACTTTATATAAAACAATAATTAATACTCTCATAATATAGAGAACATAATAATAACTCTGTATTTTCCATATAAATAATAATATAAATATATGTTTTCAAACAGTACTCGTATTTCCCGACTCGGGTTGACTCTGTCGAAGGCCGCTCTATATTTGGACCGCGCTATCAAACACAGTTGATTCACGCCACTGTGATAGTGATGGGACTATAATTATCGATATCGATAATTTATTATAATTATTGGTATCGTTTATATTCGTTTTAATACAAATGTATTTTCTGACACGTTTGAAATATGTATTGAATATTTTTTACATACATACAAATTAATATTGACGTAATTAAATTTTATATGTGTATGTAATCAAATTAATTTATATAATATTCTTCCATATGTTCCCTAGTATTAGTGAAGCGTTATAATGGGTTCATAATTTCTGTAAGATCTCAGTCATCATCACAGATTAATCTGCTAAACTATAATTTAGACAGCGAAAGTATGCTACATGTTGTTATAATACTCATTATAAAAGAATGTTAAGCTTATTTAGGTAATTTTAGAAAAAAATAGTACTTAAATATACATTTTTTATATACATATATTTTAATTGTTTAATAAGTACACTTGTTCTGCTATCAGAAGGCTATATTATGTAATATTAGTTTTAATAAAAGCACAAATATTTTAATCCCTATAAAAATTTAGAACAATCAATTTTGTTAATTGTCATATATAATTATATTCTCAAATACGTATACATTTAAATATGTGGGTGGCATTGAGCATGTCATTAAAACGCTATCCTCGTGTATCTATGTTCTAATATGTTATGTGAATCACCAACAATGACTATCATTGGTCATCGTCATACTTAATTAAACTCCGACCTTCATCTATTAATACTAACTTGATCTCGTATTATTGTATATATTTTTTGCTATCGTATCATGACTGCTCTGAAACAAATTAAATAAATACTAAAAAAATATTCATTATATAACATTACTAGCTTTCCGCCCGCGTGGAGTTCGGTTATATCGCGTTTCCAAGAGAACCTTTCAAAAGTCTGGGATAAAAACTATACTATGTTCTTTCTCAAGGTCAACTCTATATTTGTACCAAATTTCATTAAAATCAGTTCAGTGGTTTTGGCGTGAAAGCGTAACAGACAGACAGACAGACAGAGTTACTTTCGCATTTATAATATTGGTAAGTATTATTTTTGTCACAGTATTACTTTCATCGTGCGTTAAATAACAAGTCCTTTACATCACTACCTCGTCATGAATCATGAGTCAGTCATCGATATCAAAGTATAACCGTGTCCCCTCACTAGCCGTTATAAATACAACCCGTTTACATAAGAAGTCAGTGTCGGTGATAATAATAGTCATTGACTCATATGCATATAATTTATAATAATTTATATTCTATAGCTATTTCATTCTGTTCGTGCTTATTTTAATATGTATGTATGTTTTGTTGTTACAAATAACTCGTATAGAAGTATACCATTAAATTGAAGAATGAAAGATGTTTTGATCAAATTATACCCAATTTAGTAGATTTGTTATTTTAAGTTGATTATTACATGAATTAAATTAATTAGCTTGTTGTATTTTTATGTTTTATTATAGATATTTGTTTTCTACGGTATAGTTATTTTTAAATATATTCTATTTAAATAATTTCTACTAAATGAGTGAGTATTAAAGCTGAGAGCCCATTCGAGTCATGGGGACGCTATTTATAGTTGGTTATCTTAATCTCAAGTTATACCTCGACATGGAGACGAACGAAAAGAATAATACATGAGGGTGAAATGTTGTTCTAGTTTAAATATATATAAAAAAATGTTGTCTGAAGATACCTCGCATTAATAATACAACTATTGTTAATATATATTATTTTTAAAGCTGTTTTTATTATATAGAAATGGAATCGTAGTCTATATGTAACCTATTTTGCATATCTATTTGAACTCGATCCGTCAACTTTTAGAAGGAATAGTCATTAGTGAAAACGAACTTTTTTCACTAATATATGACGCTACTTACGAATTTATATACAAATGCATATGTATACCTCTCGAATTTATTGAATCTAAATATATATCGGTACTAGGCTGTGTTTAGATGTGTTAAGTTAATTATTGAAACTTCAATCATAGACTTATAATTTTTCTTGATATTTATTTCATTATTTTAATTATATATGTATATGTGTGTCATACAAGTGCGGATAATTTTCATTTTAAATAATTTAATGTATACCTATTAAATTTTATATGACAATAAAGCCTAGTGTCATTCTTCTCCACATTGACTGTGTTAAATTACACAACTATCGCTTTTTTCATATTTCAAATAATTTTTAAATTAAATAATATTTTTAGGGGATTTTTTCCGTGATACAATATATGTATATATAAGGAAGTAATTTTTAGTATACAAGGAAGTTATAATAATGTATCAACATTAAAATAATTATACACTTTTAAGTGAGTCATTCTGTTGTACATAGTTTGATTAATTTGTAAGATATAAAAATAATTAGTTTTTAACACACATTGTGTATATTTAAATTAGTGTAATGAAGAACAAAAATTCAGGCTTTTTAAATATTCTAGTCATCATTGTATTTTTTTTATTTAAAGTTTACTACATATTAAGTATATTGGTATAATTTAAAGTATAAGTAAGAATAAGTAAATGTAATCGCATACTATAAAGACTTTCTAAACGCGTTCGTTAGTGTGTTCGATGTAACAATAAACTGTACGGGCGACCTTAACTTTCGACTGCGAACTGTGCATTATCCTTAATACAGGTCATACATTACTGAATACCTAGCGTTTACAGTTTTTTGTTCATAATCTTTCAACCGAAATAGTTTTAGCTTCGTATTGAGTGAATAGCAAACTTGATAAGCTATAACAGATAAGTCTTATATATATTTCTTTGAATAGATTTACAAAGATTTTTATTATTTTCAGTCAATTTGTATGTAGATTAAAAATGAAATATTAATTTTCAGTACATTTTATTTCAAAGAATAACAATCAATCTATGCATTCATCATCTAAAAACACTTTTACAATATATATTTTTTTGCATTTAATTTCTTGAAGTAATTTGATTGATGGCTTTGTAATATAATCTATATTTTTATCATATTTTAAATTGTCGGTGGTGAAGTCATTTTTCTTCTTTTTAAATAATAATAACAGGAATAAGATAAGTCATCAGTGAAAAAGTCATTCGCAGCTTATTGTTTAAATTGACTTAAATTTGTTTTATTAGTAGATACCTGAGTCAACATTCGTCGAAGCTTTATTCTTATATGAAACGTAATAACTTGCCTTAAGAATTATTAAATATTCACATTTTTTTTACTTAATTTTTAACTCGTTTATCATTATACTGACACAAGTTTCATATATTTACGATAAAATTTCTGTAAACACTTTAATAAAAGTTAATAGAAGTTTTGTTCGGAAATAAGTAGATCTTATACAGTGGTAGTCTGAATTAGTTGTTATAGAAGTCATTTAGTGACTACTACAGTAGTGAGTAGTTGTTTAATGACTATTTGTTTGTCCTCACACCGCACCCTCTCGTATGATCGTTAGTCTATTAGTAATAAATCCTTGTCTCCCCCATCTTTTCAGTCTTCCCGTCATTATTCTTCGTGGAACATTTTAACAACCTTATATAAGTACTGTCAGTTAAGTCGCTTACACATTGAGGAGAATACTATATATGAAAATGTTGTGTGTATATAAACAACTAGCTTTCCGCCCGCAGCTTCACCCGCGTAGAGTTCGGTTATATCGCGTTTCCAAGAGAACCTTTCAAAAGTCTGAGATAAAAACTATCCTATGTTCTTTCTCAAAGTCAACTCTATCTCTGTTCCAATATTCATTAAAATCAATTCAGTGGTTTAGGCGTGAAAGCGTAACAGACAGACATACAGACAGAGTTACTTTCGCATTTATAATATTAGTAGGGAACCATTTTTTTTGTTAGAGTGTGTTCTCATGTCATTATTGTAGAATAAGGCGTAGGTGTTGAGAGATAGGACATTTACTCTAATGTTAGTAAAGTACATTCAACTCAATACAAAGTTGTTTTTCTATCGATCACATGTGCTTCAATATGTTATAAAAACAATCTCTCGATTACAAGTCAATGATACCACACAAAAAACGTGTTAGATTTTATTTACCGTTTAAACATTAAGTTTGTTCATACAATTTATTTAATACTAAAGAAAATATGTTTATCAAAAACTTTACTTGGTGTTTTGATCAAAACTGAATTGCTTACAACTTACAAGCAATCTTATGGCTTCAATAAAGTAAATTATTATTTTATACAGGGTGACTGGTGAATTACTATCAATATTTAAGGAGAATACTCGGTACATGATTCTCATTCGAATTATGTAAAAAAAATAGGTACTTAATTTTTGACCAAATTTTTGTCATATATGATCGTCAAATATCACGTCCTCAAGTATCGATAGTAATTCACCAGTCACCCTGTATATTTATAAGCCATTACCAATAATTACAATACAGTCTTTATTACCATTCAATTAAGTTCATTTTCGTATATATTTTAATTCAAACTATTGCCATTCCTTCATACAATGTATTCTGTAATTGAACTAGCAATCTTAAGCAATCTCTGCGGACATCTGCGACATCATCACTATTGAGTGGAGGACAAGCTTAGAGTAAAATAGCACTTAATACAATATCAATAAAATCCATTTTCAATTACTTGATAACGACCAACGACTGTTAGTTCTCATACAGTTAATTTATGCTTGAAATCTCGACGGATCACAATTTGTCTCGTTAATAGATTTACGACTCACTCTATGTAATCTTAACGTCCAATAACTTTCTATGTTACATGATTATAATGATTACTATACAATATATTTGTTCAGCAGCTTTCTTAGTATCGCAATTATTATTTCCTACGACTTCCCGCCATTTAGACAGCGGATGCGGATGTTGCGTCTAAATTAAACAACACACTTAAGTTTTACACCTTATTATAATGATAAACAAATATTTATATAGAAATTTTAACTTCAATAATTTCTTTGAATTTGACTATATTTTCAAAGCTTTAGTCAACATATATGCTATAGGTAGTTTTTTGTATCTCATAGTTGTTAAGTTGTGATATACACGACGTATTAAATATACTTTACATATATGTATATATATACGCCTCTTTATATGTGCTCCAACTTCACCATCAATCTCTGATACGGTTACTATAATTTGTTATTGACAAAGCCTATTTTATCTCATTAGTCTTATCTAATGCTAGATCGCTTAGCGCTGAGATGGACAGGTTCCATTCGAGACGCTGCTACCTAGGGTTGATGCGGCCCTCCTTACATTTAAATATCTTACTAAGTAAAATGAAACGAATATTTTCGGATTTTTACTTCGCGTTTTTATTTTTGATTATAAACTACATACTCCCGACGTTTCGGCTACTTTTCAGCAACCGTGATCACGGTTAAATAATCAAAAATAATAACCATAATCAAAAATAAAAACGCGAAGTATAAATTCGAAAATATTAGTTTCATTTAAATGCGTCCTCGCGAAAATCTTAGACCTCATTATCTTAATAATTATTTGACATAGTTTTATAATACATCGATAATAATTTCTCAATTTATACGCCTACGTAAAATTATTTGTTTACATACATACGCACCTTTTATTTTATTACTGTAATACTACATAGTACAGTTCAGACATGTTCTTCTTAGTACGGTTCGTAAATAGTAGGTAGCTATCTATTCAAGTAATATATTATCTAATATAAATAATTATATGTCATTATTATTCCTGATGAGTCAGTAAATGAGTGAGATAAGCATAAACATATTTTCTCAAGGGAACGTTCATATCTTTAAATCTCATATATTTAACATGAGTTTTATATTAAGAATATTACGAGGAATGTAAAGTGATCCCTTATCGCGTTTATACTGACACTTGATTTTTCACCAACAAATTATATACATGCTAGCTTTCCGCCCGCAGCTTCGCCCGCGTGGAGTTCGGTTATATCGCGTTTCCAAGAGAACCTTTCAAAATTCTGGGATAAAAACTATCCTATGTTCTTTCTCATGGTCAAGACTATCTCTATACCAAATTTCATTAAAATCAGTTAAGTGATTTAGGCGTGAAAGCGCAACAGACAGACAGACAGTCAGAGTTACTTTCGCATTTATAATATTAGTAGGGATTTATTGCAGTAAGTTGCAAAAAATACTATAGAATTGTTCGATTTCTATCTAAAGGCAGTTTTTATGATACAATTCAAGGTCGACGTGAATGAGTCAGTATAAACCAGTCCGATAAGAATGAGAACTAGGTAGGTTTAGCATAATATACAAATAAATAATTCAGAACCATTGTTTTTATAAGCAAGCCAGTATTACTAAGAGATGATCGTTATATCGTGATTGTATGCAAAATAAAAACATAATTGCATTTTTTTTCATAATAGATATTTGTTCGTATTAATTCGTTGGTTTGTTTAAATGTATGTGTAACCCTAGCATTATGTTTTTGTACCGTTAGCAACTAAACTGGTCCAATGCCAGGCTTGGTCCATTCAGATATGATTCGCCCTGATCTCGACCGATCATATTAATATGTTTTTTATCATTTATTATTAAAATAACATTTGCTATTAAAATCACCATTTAATCCGCGGTTTGAGTGATGTTTGTTACTTGTTTTTTTTTATATTTTTCTTAACCTTACGTTGCTTCAGTGATCATGATCATGGGAAGGGATAAAAGTGTTTTCAACTAAATTATATGTTAAAGTTATAGTTCGTTTAAATGTGAAAATCTTTGTTATAATTGTGTATTATTATGTAACTTAACAAAAAAATTATTATATTTAATTAATTGTGATATAAAACTAGCATATTGTTTAATATACCTCTGATATCCGAGTTAGCGAATTTATAAAAGAGGAGACTGGCTTTTGCTTTATGAACACATGTAGCACATTTCTTTTATAAAAGATGGCATAGAATGAAGGAAAGATTTATTTATAGAAGAATAGACCGAATAGATATTAACTGACAGAATTTACGTATACAAATTTTTTTATAAATATGTTTTCCAAGTCTGTGAACGGAATATTAATTTTTACACCTTAAAGAAAAATAGATTTATAAACTGTTGTAAGCCTTAAGTGCTGAGATTATTATTGATAAAAATGTATTACTGTTCCAGGCGTCTATGGACCTGCCTCCAGACAAGGCTAAGCTGCTGCGGAACTATGACTTGGAAAAGAAATGGGAGATTATATGCGACCAGGACATGGTGCAAGCCAAGGACTCGCCCGCCCACTATCTGAACAAACTGAGGACCTACCTCGACCCTAAGGCCTCCAGGAGTCACAGGGTGAGTTGAACGAAAACTAGCAACTAATGTTTACTATTTTTCTACTTAAGAGTTATAGTTTTCTACTTAAATGTGTTTTTACTTAAGAGAATAAAGACAGATAGATATCCTCGTGTTGTTCGTAGAAGATGCAATGGTCCAATACTGGGTCCTAGGGCTACATTTGTGTAGTCACAATTTCGCATTTCTGACAATTCCCTATTGAAACTCATCGCAATTTTTCTACTCATCTACGCTACTCATACTGTTTTGACTAATATCACTTTTTGAAGGATACTAATTCTAAAAAGTTCCCAACGAATAAAATAGCGACTAATTTGTACGAAATACACCGTTTTCGGTGACGTATTCTGAGTTAGTCATCAAAGGCAGGAATGGAATGAATGGAGCTTATTAAAAATTTGAGAGATGAGAACCCTTCGCTTCATGTGTCTGAATGTTTGATCTCAGGACCGCGCCCTCTAGAACATTATACATACACTTATACAAATATATATTGCGTATACATTTGTATGTCTGCTCTTCTAGTGCGAACCACTCGACCGTCACTAACACCTTAACCGCGTACCGTTCAGTTCTTGTAGCGGTGTCGATTGACTTCACTGAATTCCCTTCAGTTGAAAACCATAAAGATATTTATTATAAAATTTCTGTCAGAACATTCCCGACTGTAACGAATGTCTTCGTGATGAGTCAATACCTATTAATGATGGTCCGTGGGAAGTGTGCGTCATGACAATTGTTGGACAAAGTGTCATGAGTAAGGATATGTTATAAAATTTTATATAAAACAAAGTTCTAATAACTTAGTGGTATAAATAATGTATAGATAGCTTAGATTAAGACATCGTCTGTCGGATACAATCGTACAATATCCGACCGCAAACAGAACGATGCCATTCGATAAGTTGGATTAGATTTGAACTGGTTCATGTATGTGTCTGTATGATTACTACATATGAGGCGCTAACAGTTCCATTCATAGGATTAATAGTATTCATCTAACTTACTTAATGAGAAACAGAAACTACGTATATGGTAACGATGAAAACTTAAAAGCGTAGACCTCTCAGACACGATTAAAAGTCTCAGAAACATTTTGTCTTGTGTCGTTAGGAGCAAGTAATGAAATTTAAATGAGATATGTTTCAAATATAACAAATATATGACAGTCTTACCTGCCGTCTGCACGTAATACGTATACTGCAGTACATATAATCAATGATGTCGCGTCGTCTTAGATTGGAATCTTAATGTTAATAAATGTATGTACATATTACAGTTAAATACGAAAACATAGTGATTATAGTGACAATTGAAAATAATTCTTGGTTATAATATTCATGATAATTCAAACTATGAAGATATTAATTTAGAATTTACTCACTAATATTATAATTCGAAAGTTTTATTTGACACATAAATTACCGAACGGAAAATGATGAAACCTTCCACTGATGAACATTATATTAGAACAGGGATTCCTAAACTTATTTAGTTTACTGTTCACTTTTAGAATAAATTATTTTTTATACTACTATAATACTATAATACTTCATTTTTTCATCTACTGAAAAATAACTCTAACTTTTGTTAGCTAAATAAAACTACAAGTCATCCCCCAGGATTCCGCACAAAGTCCCCCTTTTTTCTGGGTCTTTAACTGTCCCCCTTTAGGGCCACAGCACCCTCTTTGGTAAAAGCTATATTATAACCGTATATGGCTCAAAATAAATCCAAAAATTACTTGTAGTTCCTAAAGGAATAAAGTATGAAAGTTTTATTTTTATAACGTCATGCCAGAGACTATAGATTTCACACTGCTATATATGTATTATGTATGTATATCATTTAAGACCATATACGTAATTAATACCTATCTGGACCATATATTAATGGATTTCATGCAAATATTAATCTTAGAATAGTATGGTGTGGCTCTTACATCGTAATCAGATGGCGTATGGAAAGAATGTTTGTTTTGTGAAGACGTGATCAAATATACACATATATTCAAAAAGTTGATGAAAACTACACTGATTACTATATTAAATATTTATTTATAGTTTAGATTAGAAAATTATACAGAGTGATAAAAATAAACTATAACTTTGTAAGATTTATTGAATGAAGTTTTCATGTGTTTCTTTTTAAATATTATATGGATAGAAATGTATTCAACAAGGTTCTATCTGGGAGTAATGAACTTATATACACTACAGGCCATAAATAAATATATATATTTATATATATGTATATATAGAATGGTGTTATTCTCATACAAGCTATCATATAATGACAATAATCACAATAATTCGTCCCTAATTGAGACATAATTTTCATACAGGAAGTTAGTGTTGTCGCTTCCATTTCGAAGGTATTCTCGTTAGCGTGTTTAGTGTACATATGAACACCTCGCTATTACAATATATTAACACATCGATAATTACAGAAGAGAAAGATGGTCGGTGACTCCACGTCGACGCAGGTCCTAAGGGACTTGGAAATATCACTGCGAACTAATCATATCGAGTGAGTATTCATTGGTATATACAAATAATAGTGATTTGCTGGGATACGGACATTTGTCGATTGTCAAAAAATACTTTACTCCTTTCTTGTCACGAGATATTTATGCTTTTATGGGTGGTTTGTGTCAAATTTTCTATCTTATTATTTAGTAACAATCAAAAATGAACAAAGGTTACAAATACTGTAATCCAGCACATCACTAACTAACTATTTGAGTATTACATTCACTTATATTGATAATACTATTGCGTCAATCCCTTTCGTAAAACGACGAGAGGACATCGTCTTACAAATATTATATTAAACATGAATCTACTCAAACGAAACTCTCATCATACAAAGGTAGAAGAATAAATAAAGAAAATTTTTCACCTCAAAGAGTTACATCTAAATGAAACTAATATTTTCGGATTTTACTTCGCGTTTTTATTTTTGATTACAAACTACATACTCCCGACGTTTCGGCAACTTTTCAGCAACCGTGATCACGGGCAGACGAGATGTGAGTGTGCCACTAGTGTGTAGTTTGTAATCAAAAATAAAAACGCGTAGTAAAATCCGAAAATATTAGTTTCATTTAAATGAGTACTCGCGAAAATCTATCTTTTAATATACACACATTTCATAACGTTTGGTACGTTCGTGTTCCGTAGATGGGTCCGTGAGTTCTTGAACGATCAGAACCAAGGTCTGGACGTGTTGATCGACTACCTCAGCTTCAGACTGAGCATGATGAGGCACGAACAGAGGATAGCACTCGCGAGGAGCCACTCCACGGACGCCATCAACCAAGGTATTACTATGACGACACTGTCATACCTATTGGGAAAGGAAAAAAGTGTCATAGAAATTGTAAAGAAGAGAAAATAATTCTTTTTCACTCTTAATTTGAGATGGTTAGAAGTAATGTCTTGTTTAAACTTACGTTACAAACGGAACATTTTGGATGTTCTTGGGTGACGGTACTATCTCTATCAGGTAGGCCGTCTTCTCATTTGCCACCTTTTAGATAAACTGGTACAAATAGGTTTTACCAATAAAAAAAATTATATTAATTGTTGGTTTAAATGTTTTCGCAGCGAATACGACGACATCAGAGTGCAGTGGTCCGGAGCTGGGTGCGGGATCCACATGGCGAAGGAGAGCGAGGTCCGCGGACTCGGAGGGCGAAGGCCCGGGGGCGGGGTCCCCGGCCGCGGCCAGGCGGAGGACCAGACACGCCGCGAGACTCAATATGGGCGCCTCTACTGACGATATACATGTGTGCATCATGTGTATGAGGGCCATTATGAATAATAAGGTAAGGAGAGACGTGGGCTAGCTATTGGGTTAGATTTGTGCCATAGGTATTTAAGTAAACAGTTACTAAGTTACATATTCTATGTCTAAAATGTTTCACATGTCTATCTCATATTCTTAGATATAAATCATGTATAAACGTCGAATCATTGCATATGTAAATCAGTGTGTCTTATTGTACTCTCTCGGAAATAAATCGTGAACTAGTTAGTTTTCTTAATCCTCAACATTCTAAGCCCAGCAATAGATTAATAAGATCTTGGATAACACACAAAGAAGTGTTTTTTAAATTGGAGGCAGGTGGTCTTTTGACATACATAATGACTGCCCTAGATAATCCATCAACAAGATTCGCGTTTAAAATAAACACTACTCATCATTTCTGGTCATAGTTTAAAACAGATCAGCCAACTTGTGATGTCTTTCAGCCATCAAAAATACTTATAAACTGACAAAATTTATACCTATTTATATCTATTTTGTCTCTTAATTCCAACAACCAATAACCATTTCTTCCTGTTTCCAGTATGGCTTCAACATGGTGATACAACATCGCGAAGCTATCAACAGCATAGCCCTATCCCTAGTACATCATTCGCTGAGAACGAAGGCGCTAGTATTGGAACTGTTAGCGGCTATCTGCCTGGTGAAGGGCGGTCATCAGATCATCCTCTCTGCCTTCGATAACTTCAAGGAGGTAGTCGGAGAACCGCGAAGGTTCCACACACTCATGGAGTACTTCATGAACTATGACAGCTTCCATATTGAATTCATGGTGAGTCATCTGCATCAGCCACAAACTCAATATCCTATGTTTATTGGACTATATATCTTACAACTAAGAGATATAAGGTATGTAGCCCAAAAAGATAGGGCTATTATTTATTACTTAGAAGATAACTATCTTCCACTAGTTTGCCCTATACTAATTATACAATACAACTATTAATTACATTTTCCTATAGCTATATATTTGAACGGAATCATTAAAAGAATCAATATCTTCGAAGAGTACCGACATCTGTGCTTACATAGTTAATTTGAAGATATGTAATCAGATGTAACATTGAAGACTAGTACATATTAAAAATATCATATTTTCGACTTTAACGTTCGCAAATTAAGGTTTTTATTTCCATAAAGTACTTTATATTGTAATACATATGGTTCCAGGTGGCGTGTATGCAGTTCGTCAATATAATAGTTCATTCCGTAGAAGACATGAACTTCCGCGTGCATCTCCAGTACGAGTTCACGGCGCTCAAACTAGACGACTACTTGGAGAGGCTGAGGCTGTGTGAGAGCGAGGACTTACAGGTTAATAGGGTTATAATAATATATGGAACATTGTATCATGATCATAATATATCTTTCTCCTTCTTCTTCCTGGCCACTTCCCAGCTTCAGCCAGGGTCTGCCTATGATGATAATAACAGAATATACAGGGTGACTGGTGAATTACTATCGATATTTGAGGACGTGATATTTGACGATCATATATGACAAAATAAAAATTAATATAACATAAATATTAATAAACTTCTAAGTAAAGTTAACCAAAAGTTATGTAATTAATTAGGCATCGTGTGAACACCCTATAGATTAGGTATACACACACACACACACACAAACGCGTGCGGCGGCGTGGTGTTGTATCAGCACGCCGCCGCACGCGTCCACACTTGGAACACTTGGAACGTGTCCACACTTTATTTATTTATACGGATATTTGGTCAAAAATTAAGTAACTACCTATTTTTTTGTACATAATTCGAATGAGAATCATGTACCGAGTATTCTCCTTAAATATTGATAGTAATTCACCAGTCACCCTGCATATGGCCTAAATTTAGGTTAAAACGTAAAAAAAACGTTTAAATATAAAAATTATAACATACATATGAGCGTTTAACTTAAAGTAATGACATGGAGCTAATTTATTACATATATGACCTCAATTAAGTGGAATAAGCAGAAATTCTCGTATAAATATAATAATTATATGATATATTATAATATTTATTATATATTTTCCAGGTTCAAATATCAGCGTACCTCGACAACGTGTTCGACGTGGCGGCTCTCATGGAAGACAGTGAGACGAAGACGGCGGCCTTGGAGAAGGTCAATGAACTGGAGGATGAATTGGGACATGTAATGAATTCATTATATACACTACAGTTACTGGCTCATACACGCATCAGAAAATAGGCTCTTATATTAGACAATTCAAATTTACATCTGGTGCCAAATTAAACAATCCAAACTTTATAACTTGGTTTAATATAAGAGGTGTGTACAGCGTTGCGATCGGAAAGAGAATAGACAGAATGGCCATTGACAAATAATAAAGTTTACCTTTTAAAACAATAAATATTATATGAAGTTAGTTTACTACTAGTCAGTGGTGGCCTAGTGGTTAAAGGGCCCGCCTCTCGTTGCCGAGGGCGCAGGTTCGATCCTGGCCCGGGCAAGTACCAATATGATTTTTCCGAGTCATATGTACTTTCTAAGAGTATATAGACATCACTGATTAGTGCTGATTCCCAAAAGAGGGTTGATGTCAGGCAGGCGGCCGGTCGTAAAAACAATTGGCCAAAACTAATCACAACATGTAGGGCAGACCCTAGCTTTAGCTGGGAAATTGCCAGGTAGAAGAAGTTTACTACTAGTGTTGCATTATAAAAGATCAAGAGCAAACAGAATAGTAAATTTAATATATTATATAAAATTAATTGTGTAGGCGTTATGCGCCGAAACAAGTCATAAATGTTATCTAAGATTTCGCGAGTATTCATTTAAATGAAAATAAGGTTTTCGGATACACGTTTTTTTTACTATTTTATGCTACATACTCCCGGCGAGAAATTTTGATCACTTAATAACAATCATGATCACGGGCAGACGAGATGAAAATGTCCTAACGAAAAAGTGCTTTTAAATTCATGGCTATCCAACAACTAACAATGATTTACTGATAATAATAATACATAATAATCGCAATATATTTTATATCAAATGTATTTATTTTGTTTCCATCAGGCTCACGAGCGGCTGGCGTCCTTGGAGAGGGAAGCCATCGCTAAACAAGCGACGTTAGAAGCTGAACTGGCACAAGTTAGACACGAGAGAGATCAACTGGCTGAGGCGCGGAGACAGGTTGTGGAGGAGGTGGGACAGACATACATATAGAATATATGTGTATATATATATATAGATGATAATAGATAAGGGATTGTTTGTAAAATTAACTTAACGCTGATGGTAGTTTAAATATTAAAACTATGCGCTTGAAGCAATAGATACTTTTCGATCACAATTACTATGTAAGCATCAACATAAGTATATTCAAAAATGTTATTTCATATGAAATAGGGATATATAGATGATAGGAGACAGCAGATGTAATATGTTATGTATATGCAGATTATAGCTGAACTCTATTCAGAAAGGGATTGTTTGCAAAAAAATACATTGCAATGCGCTTAGTATAAACTTTAATTTATAGTTAATAGTTCGCTTGAAACAATATATGTATAGTGTTGTAATAAGGTAATATTGGATCACAATTATTTTGTAAACATGTACATAAATATTTATATTTAAAAATATTAATTTCATATACATACTTGTCCTTTATTATTTATGTTATATAATTAAAAAAAGTATAAATTAATTTCAGGTGTCGACTCTAAGGAGAGCCCAGCAAGACTCAAGGAACAGACAGTCGATGTTAGAGTCCAAGGTACAAGAACTGGAGTCACTGACCAAGTCATTACCACGAGGAGCATCCAGTTAGTATATAATGTTCATAATAATATATTACTATACAAACAGTCATAAACACATGTAATATTCAGCGAAAATGTATTACTCATATTAGTAGTACAACAAAGTCACATGTATTCCTAGTAACTATTATCATAAACTTTTGAACAGAAGAAATGATAGCAATATTGACACTGTGCAGTTATTGAGGTGCGATGTATTTTGATGAAACTTAAGAGTACTGTAACTGAGACATCAGAAAGACATATGCCATAACTTATCCCGGAATTCCGTATAGTCACAATTGTATTAAAATGACGTGACCACTGTATGTGTCGGTTGCTTAGCGTATTTTTTATCATAACATAATTCATACATTTCTCTCCCAGCCCAATACCAAAGTTCTCACAGTCAAAAGTCAGCAACTAATATTATTTTTATATATCTCCAGTGGGTGCTATATCATCACACGCGTTATGTAACGGCACGTCTACAGTCAACGGCCACATATCTCCGCCCGCGCCTCTAACCAACGGTGACGTCATCCCCCACTCGACCCCTCCGTCCCCTCCCGCCGAGGCGCCGCTCCCTCCTCCTCCCGCCGCCCCGCTGCCCCCTCCTCCTCCTCCCCCGCCGCTGGTGGCGCCCCCTCCCCCCGCGCCGCCCGCGCCCCCTGCGCCCGGCCTCATGGCGCCCCCCGTACACACGGACGCGATGACCATCAAGAGGAAGGTCGACACGAAGTACAAGCTGCCGACACTCAACTGGATCGCGCTGAAACCGAATCAGGTTGGAACTGAACATTAATATGA
Source organism: Danaus chrysippus (assembly GCA_916720795.1). Taxonomy (NCBI): domain Eukaryota; kingdom Metazoa; phylum Arthropoda; class Insecta; order Lepidoptera; family Nymphalidae; genus Danaus; species Danaus chrysippus. Next base: position 1,757,903 of record CAKASE010000047.1, on the reverse strand, counting down.
TTATTTAATATATATACAGGGTGACTGGTGAATTACTATCAATATTTAAGGAGAATACTCGGTACATGATTCTCATTCGAATTATGTAAAAAAAATAGGTACTTAATTTTTGACAAAATATCCGTATAAATAAATAAAGTGTTGACACGTTCCAAATGTTCCAAGTGTGGACGCGTCCGGCGGCGTGCTGATACAACACCACGCCGCGCGCGCGTGTGTGTGTGTGTTTACACGATGCGTAATTAATTACATAACTTTTGGTTAACTTTACTTAGATGTTTATTAATATTTATGTTATATTAATTTTTATTTTGTCACATATGATCGTCAAATATCACGTCCTCAAGTATCGATAGTAATTCACCAGTCACCCTGTATAAAGCCTGCTGTCCTCATTTGTACCATTATAATGAACAATTATGTTAGCAGTTTATTAATCTCGACTCTGGGTTTACATAATTGGAATGACAAAATATATAAAAACTTTAATGCTTTTCTTATATCAGGAGTTATCACTGTTTTAAACATTTATAATAATCACATGTTTATATTCCGAATTGGTTGAATATTGTGATACACAAAAATAACTGGACATCTGACGAACAGAAAAGTGATTTATATTTTAACTGAAGACGACTTAAGATTTTTGTCTTAAATCAGTAAATAATTGTTCCTAAATGTTAATATAATGTGTGAAGGTGCGCGGTACGATCTTCAACGAGCTGGACGAGGAGCGTCCTCGGCGGAGGATCAACTTCGCGGAGTTCGAGGAGAGGTTCCGTATAGGGGGCTGCGGGCCCGCGCGGGAGCCCGACGACCTCGCCTCCTTCCCTAGCAAGAGGTTCAGGAGGCCCGACACTGTGTCGCTGTTGGAACACGCGCGGCTCAGGAACATTGGTACGGACACACACACATATTATTATACATACCTATATTACACATACAAATTCATCCAGACATACGCGCAGATGCTTGATATTTTTGACTGTTTAATATCATTAATTGTTTTTTATTGATATTATCGCAAGAATAATGATTTCATGAAAAAAAAGTACCGTTCATGTAATATTGTAATTTTTTCAAATCTTCATAATTTTTTGAAGCCTTTTTTCTGTTAACAAAAATATTATACCTCTTATGTGGTTAACTATAAAACACTAGTTTTTGCCCGCGACTTCGTCTGCGTTAGTTTCGTCATTAGTAATATATGTATAGTTGACCGGGCGAACTCTATTCCGTCTTAGAGGCCATAAATAATCAGGTTTTTCCTGTTTCAATCGAACAGAATGATTGACATATTAGTTAGTTGTCAAATCTAATGTCAAAAAAAAAATTGTATGGGAAATAGAAAAGGGCTGTTTCTATGGTTTTCCCAGTAATGAATCAATTTTTTTCAGCTTTTATACCTTCCCTGAACCTCCACGTACATTTCAAGACTAAGATAAGATAAATCCGTTCAGCTGTTCTCGAGTTTTAGCGAGACTAAGGAACAGCAATCCCTTTTTATATATATAGAAGATAGATACATTATTATGGTATTATGAATTGGTTGCAGCGATATCAAGACGAAAACTTGACACGCCAGTAGAGAAAGTGATCGCGGCGATACACAACCTGGACTTGAAGCAGCTACCTCTGGAGAGTGTGGAGATACTACAACGGATGGTGCCTACTGAGGCTGAGCAGAAGGCTTACAAGGAGTACGTGGCGGAGAAGAAGAACGTCAACCAGCTCACCGAGGAGGACAAGTTCCTGATGCAGTTAGCCCGCGTCGAGCGCATCTCCGCCAAGCTAGCCATCATGAGCTACATGGGCAACTTCTTCGACAACATACACCTCATCACGCCGCAGATACACGCGATCATCTCCGGTTCCTCCTCAGTCAAATCCTCGCAGAAGCTGAGGAATGTTCTAGAAATAATTCTGGCGTTCGGGAATTATTTGAACAGTAGTAAGCGCGGCCCGGCCTACGGTTTCAAGCTGCAGTCTCTCGACACGCTAATGGATACCAAGTCGACGGATAAGCGGGTGTCTCTGCTGCACTACATCGTGGCTACAATCAGACAGAACTTCCCTGAGCTGCTGAGCTTCGACGCCGAGCTGCTGTACATCGACAAGGCAGCGCAAGGTTGGCATAGCTTATACATCATACTTATATTAGGCGAACATAATTTCCTTAATATTCTGTGTGTGAAGTAAGACTCTTATCGTCAAAATTGTATTAAATATTTATATGAGAATCAAATATAATGAGATCTAAGACTTTCGCCAATGTTCATTTAGATGAAACTTATTAATTTATGGGATTACGACGCTATTTTATTATATTTAAATTTTAATGTCTCCACATTCTCATCTCCTCTGTCCGAGATCCCTGTGTCTGCAAAGTAATCGAAATGTCGGAAGTATATAGTTGTAAAATAATAATTTCATTTAAGATAATGAAATATATTTACTATATTTACCTTCAAACATTTCTCTTATATATCCAGTGTCGTTGGAGAACGTGGTGTCAGACGTGTGTGAACTAGAACGCGGTATGGAGGCGGCGCGGAGAGAGAGTGAGGCGCGCGGAGCTCATGTGTTGAGGGACTTCGTTAACAACGCCGCGGACAAGCTGAGGAGACTACGGGCAGAGACCAAACACGCACAGGTGGGAGGGAGGGGGGATTGGCTTGGAATTAAGTCCAGATAATATAAGAGTTCTACTTTATTTTATATTATTTATTATTTAATACGTTGCTTCGTTATACAGGGTGTATGAAAAACTGTGTCAACCCTTGAAGGCACGTATACATATAAGTGTAAGCTTATTATAAAAAATAGTATAACTTAAAAAAAATCAAGCAGAAGTTAGTTACAGTGCATAGGCTAAGTAAGTTTTAAATCGACATTTTTCGAAAGAATGTTTCAAACATCTGACTCATACAAGGTCAAGACACCGTATAATCGCTACGGCGCATGCGTGACCGTTGACCGCAGGCGACGGGCCGCCGGCGTTATTATTACTATTCTGTTATTTGTTCGAATAGAGATTTGAAAGTGTAAAAATTAGTTATATCGATAAATATTCTATCGACATTTTCAATATTGCTATAAATAGTTATGCTTTTCACATTAAAATAATTTCATTTAAAATAACTTTTATTAATAATAAATATTATAATTTGACACTTGTTCAGGTAAATTAACTACATATGTTGTATTATTAGGATAAATCGTTAATCTATTTCTGTTAAAAATGGTGTTTTACAATCAAACATAATATTAATGTTTGATATATCAAAATAAGTATCGAAATAATATTAAATATTTATTTATTGTTATGATTTTTTAAATATCGATATTTTCAATAATATGAAAGTAACTTCAAGGTCGTCACTAGTAGCGCAGCAGCTGTGATGACGTCTGAACATTTTGTTACTCTACATATAATAATCATTTAAAATTTAATTTTATTATTTTTATTGAAGAGTTTGTAAATGTAAGTTGTTTTATTGTGTTACATTATCGATACTGATAACGTAGTTAAGAGGGTTGACACAGTTTTTCATACACCCTGTATATATATATTTTTTTTAAAGCATGCTGAGTTAGCCTATAATTGTAGTGTACTTTGTAAGATCATTGTACATTATGTTGGCTTCCTAATAAAATAAATAAATAAATATGAATAGAGCCTTTATAACTATTTTATCTAAACTAAATACGAGCGCCATCTTTTGTCTGTGTAACGGAAATTTATCTTGATACTATTTAGCTCTTGATGTGGTACTTGGAGATAAAATATGTATAATCTCTGTTTCCTGACTTCTAAGACACATGATTGGAAAGTTTCATCAAAATCCGTTTAGTAATTTTTGCGTGAAAGAGATAAACACATCCATATATGCTGGCAAAATTACATGTTCGTAATAAGTCAAGATATACATATTTTATCGATATTTCTCTTTAACTACCATATACATACGTCTGTTCAGATTGATCATAATAAAACTATATGTTTTCTATGAAGGACTCGTTCGCCGCGTGTGTGGAGTACTTCGGCGAGGCGCCCCGGAGCTGCGACGCGAACGCTTTCTTCTCGCTTCTCGTTAGATTTACGAGAGCCTTTAAGGTTAGTGTATTCACAAAAACAAAATATAATATTAACTAATTAATAACATTTCACATTAATGTTTGTAAAATAATAAAAAACGCATACTTTTACAGCAAGCTGATGCCGAGAACGAGCAGAGGAGGAGGCTAGAGGCCGCGCACTCAGACGTGGATCCCGCGAGGGCAAAGGTCGCGCACAAGAAACAACAGGTACGGACACACACACACACACAGACACACAGACACACACACACACACACACACACGCACTAACATACACACGCACACACGCACTAACACATATACACACACTAACGACCCCTGATACAAGTCAGTATACTTCTTGTATGTGATAATCTGTCTTAGTGTTCTACTGAACAGATTATTATTATACATGACGTCACTCTGACAGACATTTGTAATAAATATTTTAAGCATTTACAGTTTTCGCTTAAATATTGCTTCAGCGCTTCGAAGGTGGATCCTTGTGTTAGTAGTGTTTAGTTGCATTCATTTTGATGAGTACTTTTAATAACTATTAACTGTAATATTAATATTATGTAGTGATACTACTATCATATATTTTTTGTCAATACATTATGTATTTTTTAAATATTCCTAAAAATTAATACTTTTTAATTTTGTATCTGATACACATTGAATACTTTAAAATGTATGTCACTGCTTTAATCAATTTTAATTCAAAAAGTATTTAATTTTTCCGTCTTATTGATGATGTTTTTTTTTTAATGTAGTTTCAGCCATGATATTTTTTTTTTCATTAATTAACTTGGTGCTGGATGTCATATCATAGCATATTATTAATGTGGCAATATTATTATCTTCATTAACATTCTTAATTTAATATAAAAATAATTTTCATTAAAATGTTGCCACATTTAAACATGAGTAGCGGTGATGGTAACACCACAATTTCTCACAGAGGTTTAACTACGCGGCCGTCAGCGCTGGGCTGTTGCAGCAGCACTTGGCACAGCTGAGGCACAGCCCAGACCTAGCCTAGACCGGTCTAGACTACACCTAGCCCAGTCTAGACTACACCTAGCCTAACACGACTAGGAGTAAGTCGTTGAAACTATCAAAATGGGGCATCATACTGTGTTCACTAACCCGATATTAACTCATTAATGGTCGGTCAATGACCCCTCGTATACGGAATGTCCCTGTGTTTAACAACACGTAACGTAAAGAAAATCACTGACTGCAGGCGAAGCACTACCATGCATGAGGACGAAGCACCTTTGCCACACAAGGAACAAAATAGCTTTAATAAATCCATACAGATAATATTTTGTATGTAATAATTATCATGGAGTTTGTGTCATGTTAATCTCACATTATTGACTAGCTGCTTCCACCGGTTTCGTCCACTAGGATGCTAAGTAAAGTTCAAACAATGAAGTAGTCCTCGCCTAAAAATGTACCCCGTACAAATATTATGTCACAAAGTAAAATGTACATTACCTAGGCACTACTGTAGAGGTAATATTCAAAGTTTAGTTACTGAGGAATTAAACAAGACATAGGATGGCAATGAGGTGACGAAAAATGCAAAAAATATTGCAGAGCTATTAAATTTTAGAAATGTCATTCTAAAATTTAATTTCTCATCCAATATTTTTTCGCCAATTTTCGCTGCCTCGTATATTCCTTGTACAATCACTTATTGTAAACATAACTTAGGTAGCAATTATCACAGAACGCACACAAAAATTCACTGTTACTTTATGTGGCTCTATAAAATTGCTCTATTGAAAAAGTTAAAAAAAAGCCAATCAACGGCCGCTAGTTAAATCGTTATCTTAATTCTTTATATATTTAGTACTTTTCAGAATCCTTTCTTAACATTAATACATCTCTGGTCGCTGCACTGCATGTACAGATATAATACGGCATGTGATTTATATACTAACGACTTAGAACTCACATTATTGTATGAAATTGAAAATAAATTACTCAATAAATCCTAAAAACCGCTATTAACATAAACTCTATGGCTTTCATTATTAGGCGTTTGAATTAGAAACATACTTTTTAATTGTCTTAAGCTTAATCTGGTATCTATTTTTGTAATTTCATGTTAAATGTAGACTGTAACTTCATATACATGGCACCAGCAAATATAGTAAACGATTTGTGAGAAAAACAATCCTATGTTACGAATAACTGCAGCTTTATCTGTTACGTGTGACCACATATGTAAAAACTATTTTTCGCTGTAATTGTTTGTGTCCTGTTTCCAGGAGGCGGTAATAAACGAACTGAAAACGAAATCACAGGCCGTGGAGAAGAAACTTCTCCATCAGGACGAAGTATACAACGGTGCCTTAGAGGACATCCTGCACGGCCTACGGTCGGAGCCCTACAGGCGGGCGGACGCCGTCCGACGCTCACACCGACGCCGGATCAACTCACACCGTCTCTCCAAGGGCCTGGAAGAACTGGACGTATGATACGAACCATCCAGCGAACCGCTGGATTTCTCAGTACAGAACGCCGTGATGTCCATAGACGCCAAGTGCGGCTTCTTCACGGCCAAGAAGAAACGCAAGGACTTGGAGATGGTCCACAAGAAACCGATCGCCATCTACAACATAGAGGACAACATCGACTTCCCCACCGAGTACCACAAGAAGCCCAGGGCCTCCACGTACAAGGTGGCGCCCTCCGACTACGAGGTGGAGGGCAGCTGTGAACTCATCAAGACTACCTACGAGGTCATATCCAAGTACACGCGGGCGATGTTCGACAAACAGAACGAGACGGTCGTCTAACGCACACACACACATACACAAACACACACACACACGCGATAGATGTGATGTATTTATACCGTACCACTGACCGAAGCGTCCAGTGCTATTTTGATAAGTGCAATATTTATATAAAAGACAAACGTTTGATACGCCCACGATTCATTCCACACAACGATATTTTGCTAAGACAATTTTACAGCGTTTTCTATTTGTTTACAAAAAGCTTGTTAGCTGACGGTTTTTGTACACGTTTTCGGCGCACGCCGTTCGAAGCACCAATATAAGAGGACTGTAGCATTTACGGAGTATATTAAATTAGTATCGCTAGTTTGTTAACATGGCCTTCGATATACGCACAGTTTTTTAACCGACTTTTTATATAATCGATGTAATTTTTACAAGTTTATAATCGTATTACCATAGACTAGTTATGTTTATAAATGATACATAAGTATATAGTATTTATTTTGTATCGTCTTAAAATAACAGAGTAGTTTAGATTTTTTGCATTTAATAGTAGCATTTCATACAGTTGTGATAATATTTTGTTTTTATTTTGATATGGCAACATTAGATTTCAATGTAGATTTTAATGACAATTGATTGTTTTTTTTTTCTCACAGCCATCATGACTGTTCTGTACCTAATTTTAATAAGATCTGCTGTATGTTCGTTTTATTATTGTTTTGTGTAATTATTAATTTATTTTCAATATTCGTATACAACTGATCTGATAGTCATTCTCGAAATAATCCATTTTGTAAATATATTATTTTCCTCTTCACTGTTTATTGATTGTAAATATTGTATAATTTCGCTTAACTCAAGAAGCTTGAGGTGATTTTGTTTAATAGATTATTGTTTTTTTTATTTTGACCTGATATTCACAATATAGTATGTAACAATTTAATGTTCAAATATAATATATTTATCTGTATTAATATTCAGTTTGATTTTCAATAATTTTTTATCATTATAGTTTAGGTCAAAGTGCTTTTAATCGGTGCTTAGTATGCACTTATCTTAGTTTTTAATTTTATTTATTCAGTTTTAAAATATTGCGAAATTCAAAAAGCATGCATCATAACAGGGTTGCATTGATTTAAAACAATAAAAAAAAATGTTGAAAGCTTAAAAGTTATTTCATATAATGTAATCTATATATTATTCTCTCATTATGATTCTTAAAAAGAATATGTTTGATTAGTTATAATTTTGAGAATGGTTACAGATGTGGCACAAACATAGTACGGAAAAGAAAAAAATATAGAAATTATTAACATCATTAGTCACCAGAAGTAATGAAAAAGTCAAATATTTGACTGCTTAAATATTTAAAAATACAAATGTTTTGAATATTACAAATACTGCCACTTCTGTAATCTTCTCATGATTACAAAGTAGTTTTAACATTTCCATTGTATAGTTATGTGGTGTCGAGTGTACATGAGTTGATTTTGTTCATTGCATGTATTTGCTAGCTTAGAAACAGTATTCAGTGATGCAATAAACATTAACATTATACTTTGTTTTAATTTAATATTTTTATACGGAAATTAACAGGATATATAGATACTAGCTTTCCGCCCGCAGCTTCGCCGCGTGGAGTTCGGTTATATCGCGTTTCCAAGAGAACCTTTCAAAAGTCTGGGATAAAAACTATCCTGTTCTTTCTCAAGGTCAACTCTATCTCTGTACCGAATTTCATTAAAATCAGTTCAGTGGTTTAGGCGTGAAAGCGTAGCAGACAGACAGACAGACAGACAGACAGACAGAGTTACTTTCGCATTTATAATATTAGTAGGGATTTGTCACAAGTCAATACAGGATTAACCTCGTCTCTCAGTTGTCCTAGTAGTGTTAAATAAGTTGCACTAACTAGAAATGAAGAAGAAATAAGTTGCGATAGTCATTTCTCTTTCCCAAAAAGAGGGTTGATGTCAGGCAGGTGGCCGGTCGTAAAAACAAATAGCCAAAAACTATTCACAACATATAAGGCAGACCCTGGCTATAGCTGGGAAATTGCCAGGTAGAAGAAGAAGAAGAAGAGTCATTATAATAACAATATTTATTTCCATTAAATAACATCACATACACAGTAACAAATAACATTCAAATACAACTTGGGTATTAATTCAGCAATATCAAGAATATAATAATAAAAACATCAGTCTTATTTATTTTTAACATGATCTTGCGCTATAGTTTTTATCCTCTGTACTATAGTATCTACTTCTGCCATAGCACCGATACCCGTATCCCCACATATAAGTTTCTTTTCAATTGGTGGTATATCTTTGTAACCCCAACCTTTTAATGTCTGAATCTGAGTGGCAGTTATTGGATGCTTATACATAAGAGTATTCATGGCAGGGCAAAATAACAGAGGCTTAGACACATCCCAAGCCCTCACTGTGCATGTTAATAAATTGTCACAGATACCCTGTAATTAGTCATATGATAATTATTATATGAACCATATCAAAGTTATAACATTATTTTGATAAAGAAGTTGTATATTAGTGTAGTTTTTATATCCAAAGTAGGCCAAAGTGTTGGAATATAACACAAAACTAACCTGTGATATTTTTGCTAAAGTATTAGCATCTAGAGGAGCTATTACTAACATATCAGCCCACTTCCCGAGTTCAATATGAAGCACTGGATCCCCTCTTTGATTCCAAGAACTCCATTCGACAGCGTCGTCAAACAGCGAGCAACACTCTGGGATATCAGTTATTTTGAAAAAATGTTTTGATCTTTCTGTACATATTACCTGTATCTTTTGAAAATTAGAGAGAGAAAAATTTAGCATCTGTTGTTGCACAAATACACAGAAAACAGGAGGATTTTATGACTTGTTTACCTCAAATTTATATCCATTTTCAACATTGTTAATGTTGAGTAGGCTCTCAATTAACAAAGGTAACTTTATTGTAGCTACACTACCAGTTACACCGATGATGATGTTAAATAATTTCTTCTCCATTGTTAAAATATAATATCATTAGGCATCTTAGTTATTTAAAATATGTGAGATTTGTTGACATACAAAAATGAGTTTAGCATATGACAAAGACAGTGACAATACTCCTAGTCTCCTACTTCAAAGGTCAAGTATATCCTACTTGTAGTTTGTACCGTATTTAAATATCCAACATAAAAAATTAGAAACTTATAATATTATTTATATACATTTTGTTATTATAATATAAAACATGTTTATTAAATTTAATTATTATCACTGTTCTATTAATTTATCTAAAACAAAAAACCTTTCCTTATTCTGTCAACGTCATGATGCAAACTAACATTGACAGTTTCTTGATGGCAAAAAACTATCAATTGAAATTTCATTATTCAGTGTTTTGAGATATGTGAAGGAAGAAGGAGTGTTTTGATTTTAGTCATAAAATTTACGATGAAATCAAGTAACTTTTCAAACGTCCGTGTTTATTCTATATAATAACAAATGTTCGGTAATAGTTCTAGTGGTTGGAAATAATAGTGTTTGTTATCATAATGGATGGAAATTCAAAGTATTATGAAGGTTGCGGGCAGGAAGGGCCAATACGGTGTATATTTTTGTGTGAATTTCACCCGACAGCAGGGCCGAGGATAACCTGCCAAGTGCCTGAAAACTACATTTCTAAAGATATTTTCGATACAGTCAGTCACTATATCATTCCAAAAGTCCAGTTGCAGCGAAGCACTTTGACAGTGTAAGTATTTGTTTACATACTGAATAATTCATAAATATTTTATTTATAACGTGCCTAGTTATGTCTGAATATCGTCAATATTTTCTAAAGACATGTCGATTATGCTAATGATTGCTATCTATTTTTAATCTTTATTGCTTTATTGATTTATGTAATGACTTAAGATTACAACAGTGTTGTTATTAATAAGAAATTCACTGATTTGTGTCACGCTTTTGAATAGAGATATGTAATAAATGTTTATTATTTTTTTAAGGACAATATAAATTAGTAATTTATACATTTTTTTTTTCAGAACATTACTTGGATCCAAAATTTTAGGCTTTCCAGTAAGGATAGACAATAAGAAGTATGCCCGTAATGCATATTACTTTAACCTCTGCTTTGTGTGTGATGCCTGGGCTAGGACTGTGCATCTTGAACCGCTTGTAAAGAAACTTACAGAATATCTAGTAAGTTCAATAATTTATACTATACTAATGAAAATTATTGCCAAAGAATTTGAAAATAGAATAACTTGCACAAATGTATACAGCCAATATTATCTTTGGAATAATGATTTTATACCTACGTCTGGATCCAGTTGTTGGTAAATAAATTCAATGTAGTCTGTATGCTATGAATAGAAATATGTTCATAACAATTCATTTAATAATGATAGATGTCAAGGATAACTTGTTATCAGATATGAATAAAATGCTATGTATTAAAGTAAGAATTGTGAATATTTTTATTGTACATATACCTATGTATATATTTATAAGTGTGAAAGGAGTTTTAACTAAGAAGTATGTATATTATTAGTTGTCAATGGAGCTGGAAACTGAATGGTTATCAAAACAATCGCTATCCGGTGATGCGAAGGCTCTCAACACTCTGATGCTGCAAGTCATGCAGGACATCAACAGCAGGAGAATGTGCACATTGACAGGTAAACATATATAAAACGTATAAGTTTTCCCGCCAAAACGAAAAAAAAAGAGCATATTTTTCTTACATTATAATAAGTTCTTTATTATGAGCAAATATTATTTTATATGACATTAAGTAGCTTAGTTATTGGTAAATATTTTTAAATTAAAATATTTAATATGTTCTATACTTAACAGAAGTTTTCGCGCCAAACCGTAAATTGAAAAAATAACATTTTTAACATAATAGTATTTTTATTGTTATATTATGAAAATATATTTATTTATTATGTTAAGCAGCTTAATTTGATGTGATTATTTTTAAATTAAAATCTTAAGTATTTTCTTTTCCAATAAGAAAGAAAATCTGTTAACACATATTGAAGTTATTTTATCTTATTTAAAGCACAGCTTAAAAAACATTTAAGGGGAAATTATACATTTTTTAATATGTGAGTATAGTCTGTATTGCGTGTATAAAGGTCTTAAGTGTTAAATCTTGTACACAGTTATTTAAATGAGGTAGTAAAGTGAGATAACGGGGGAAATAAATCACACGGCGTTAGAAAGATTCTAACAAGAATCGTTAAGACTCATGGGAAAAGTTAATACATGGAGGAAAATCTAAGTTAAATTTTAACCGACTTCAAACAAAGGAGGTTATGTATTCGACTCGTATGAATACTAGTTTGTTAGTGAGTTATGCTTTCCATGAGTTCACATCATCTCACTAAAAACTGTAAGTATGTTTATACTGTGGTATGATGAAGGTAACTTAAAGGACATATGAATTTAAAATTATTAATGATTGTAGTCTTACTAGGTATTGCAAGAGATTTTCCTAATAAATAAATTTAAACATATCAATGGCTTAAGTTATTTTATACAGGGTGACTGGTGAATTACTATCAATATTTAAGGAGAATACTCGGTACATGATTCTCATTCGAATTATGTAAAAAAAATTGGTACTTAATTTTTGACCAAATTTCCGTATAAATAAATAAAGTGTGGACACGTTCCAAGTGTTCCAAGTGTGGACGCGTGCGGCGGCGTGCTGATACAACACCACGCCGCCGCACGCGTATGTGTGAGTGTGTGTGTATACCTAATCTGTAGGGTGTTCACACGATGCGTAATTAATTACATAACTTTTGGTGAACTTTACTTAGAAGTTTATTAATATTTATGTTATATTAATTTTTATTTTGTCATATATGATCGTCAAATATCACGTCCTCAAGTATCGATAGTAATTCACCAGTCACCCTGTATATTTAAAAGTAATAATTTGTCAATTTTGATAATAGTTTTATCTGAAATTCTTTAACTCTACGACAATATTAATTGACTAGAGAATATGTCACGAACAAAACCGGGGCGTTCAGCTAGTAATAAACAATGGATTATCAAGAAATTCCATTTTTATTTTCATATCGCGTATCAAGTCTCTTGTTATAAAAGGTGTTAAGTGTAAACGAAAACCCACACATATTAAGACTGGCTGACATGAGAAAAATTTCTCTTTCCAATATGAATCTTATTTGAGAAATTTGATATTATATTATTAAGAAAGAGGTTTTATATCGACTGTGTATTTTATTTTATTCGTATATCACTATTTTATTAATTCGTTTTACTAGTTGCCAGGAACGAAGCCTGGTAAATGGTAATTTTAAATTTCCAACAAGAACACGATCATGTTACACACTAATCACTATCAAATATAAATGTTGACAGATTGTTATTACTTATTAAATATTAATCTCTTTGTAACTAATAAGTGTTTTCTGTATTTTAGTCATTTTTATTTAAAACTAGAAGATCTAGCGAACTTCGTATCGCCCTATAATCAAGAAATATCTGTTACGTTTTTTTATTTATATTTTTGGAGTTTACCTGTAAGCCATAAATCTCCGTGTTTTGAAGTGCGACAGAGTGATTGACATATTAGTTAGTTGTCAAATCTTATGTCAAAAAAAAAACGTTTGTATGGGAAATAGAAAAGGGCTGTTTTTAAGGTTTTCCCAGTAATTAATCAATTTTTTTCAGCTTTTATACCTTCCCTGAACCTCCACGAACATTTCAAGACTAAGATAAGATAAATCCGTTCAGCTGTTCTCGAGTTTTAGCGAGACTAAGGAACAGCAATCCATTTTTATATATATAGAAGATTAATATCATTTTTTACCCCTACCTTAACGCACACTTTTTTTTACATATTTTAAGTTAACGATCTATTTCCAAGGGAAGTATGTAAATTAAATCGTCTAAGATTTCAATACTATTATAACAAGATAATGACATTTCTAAATGATTACTAATAAGCTATTTTTAAATGACTTATTCTTTTCAATTTCAATATAACTTTCAGATGAAAAAACGAAAGGTAAAAAAATACGAAAGTCACTATTTCATATTTTCCAAGAGTGTAACTAATAGTTTAATTTTCTATATAAATAACAAAATCATATTTTATTTATTTAATTACAGAAAAATAGTGTATGTTTTTTGTCGAACAACATATTATACATTGAAAAATATTATAATAATATACATGTGTTAAAAAAAGATAAAAAACATTAATACAAATATAGATATCCTCATAAGTACCGTCAAGAAATTAAAGCAATGAGAATATTAATATGATTTAATAAAACCGTATGGAGTTTGCTTATTTTTAATATTTGTATAATAAGTATCGGAAATAGAAATGAATTGTTACTATAAAGTTACTACATTCTATGAGCGATTGATTTCAGATCTCTTGCTCAGATTTTGCATTCTATTTAAAATTATTAAAACAATGGTAACTAACTAAAAACTGATTTTTGTGTTTAAAATTTATCAAAACATTTCGGATATGTAATACATGTTTTTTCTTATTTTGTATCTACGTTATCCCGATGTTTGAATGAAATCTCGTGTTTCATCTCGTCTGTCCGTGATCACGGTTGTTGTCAAGCAAAGTTTCCATCTTTTTGATATCGCGACCCCTTTATGGGTTGAAAAATATTGGCGATACCCTCGTGCCATAGATAAGAAAGGAAATTATTAAATTAAAAAGCTAAGTTAAAGACATTATCTCACCAAAAACATGCCTGTTAAAAAGGGGCCAAGTTCCAATCGGCTAATTGTTTGCCTAAAAAAGGGGTGAAATCCAATCTAATGCCAAGTTTAGATGCACTTTGAAATCGATCATAATCATCTTCATCAACAGCATGATCCACTGGTAAACATTTGCCATTCCTAAGACTCGCCACCACACCCAGTCCTCTGCCTTCCACATCCAGCCACTACCCGCCACCTTATTCACGTCAACAGTCCATCTGACCGAAATTCACTTTACCATACACCCAACTTAAAATATGGTATAGTTGTGAAAATACGTAGGTGCTTGGTTAAAAATATCTAAAATTATAATACTTCTCAATTTCAACTTGGCAGGTTTTTGTGCTGTACGTAACACTTAATTAATTGTATCATTAATTTATTATTTAGTTATATAATTATTTATATTTATATAATTTAAATATTATATAATTTAAATAATTAAATTAACCTGCCAAGTTCAAATTTAGAAGTATTATAATTTTAGATATTTTTAACCAAGCACCTACGTATTTTCACAACTATACCATATTTTAAGTTGGGTGTATGGTAAAGTGAATTTCGGTCAGATGGACCGTTGACGTGAATAAGGTGGCGGGTAGTGGCTGGATGTGGAAGGCAGAGGACTGGGTGTGGTGGCGAGTCTTGGGAATGGCAAATGTTTACCAGTGGATCATGCTGTTGATGAAGATGATTATGATCGATTTCAAAGTGCATCTAAACTTGGCATTAGATTGGATTTCACCCCTTTTTTAGGCAAACAATTAGCCGATTGGAACTTGGCCCCCTTTTTAACAGGCATGTTTTTGGTGAGATTTCAATACTTTTTTTCAAGAAATCGTACATACAATCGTACTATACAGCCGTACAAAGCATAACTTACAGCATGAAACATACAGCTACCATCTGATGGCATAGGAATTACCATATGTGGTATATCTCCGCCTACCACCGAAAGATGTACAATTTCCATCGTTGGTAAATGAATAGTAGAAAAGAAATAGAGTGAATTTGTGCTTTTGACACACACAAGTAATCAATCAATAAGCAATATCAAAATTAATCCTTTAGCAAGTCAAATCAGTGATCCATTTAATCGTAATCGTAACCATATATAAGATATCAAGACATAAGTGTAGAAAGAAATAGAAAGAAATGACCATCGATTCCTTATCGACTTTCATTCATATATATTGCAGACAAAACAATATCGCGATTCATTATACCGCTAGCGCCATCTATCGAAAGTAATTTATAACAATAGAAACCTGATTTTTTAGGTAAGCAATATTTAATTAAGTTATACAGTGTGCATTATGTATACATGACAATATTTTATATCCCTTATATACATATATATATCAGTTCTTAAGAAGCGCCCCACACTTTTTCACAATAATATTAATTTAAAAATAAATTAACAAACAATAAATGGTATTTTTGTGAAAAAAAGCGTGATGAGCTTCATATATCACTTCTTGAGAAGCGCCCCACGCTTTTTTTTCAATAATACCATTTATTGTTTATTTTAAACAATTTAAATTAAATTGATTTCCAAGGTTGTAAAGGTTAAATTAGTTTCCACGCGGTTTCTTTCATCATTGGAGCGTGTTTTTTAGTTTTTTTTAAACTATATTTATTTTTTATTTTCATTTATCACCGATTGATAGATGTACTCATATTATTAATTATTAATATTTCATTATTATGTATTTTATTGTGCTGAGCTGAGCGCCTATATAAAGGTTTTGATTACCTGTCAGTGAGTGAGTGCCAAAATTAGCTATTTTCACAGGGTTATATTTCAGGATCTACTGAAGCTTTATCTATGAAATTTGGCATACTGCTTTAGGACTAGTATATAATTACGTAGGTACAATTTTATCTCTGTACTTGCAATAGACACTGAGCTACAGGGGGTCAAAAGTGGGTCGAATTTATTAAAAATTCGATATTTAGAATTGAGGCAACTCACGCTTGACCGATTTCTTAAATTTCTTAATTTTTTGTTAATCTACATATAACACACAACCTGTGTACCAAATTTCATAATGCTAAAACAATTGGAAGTGGCCTAGAGGTTTTGATTACCTGTCAGTGAGTCAGTGCCAAAATTAGCTATTTTCACAGGGTCATATTTCAGGATCTACTGAAGCTTTATCTATGAAATTTGGCATACTGCTTTACAGTGGCGGCTGTACCTTAAGTGCGCCCGTGCGCTGAACCACCAATTCAAAATATTTAAAAATTACAAAATATTATGTCATCTTAATTTTTAAATTACCATTTTAATATTTATTTTTTAAACATACAAAAAGGTATAAAAAATTTAATTTCCAATTATGGTCAAAAAGTTTGAGCGCTTTACTAAACTCATATCGTGCGCTCCGGCGAGTGCACGAGGACTGCTAATACATCTTGTATGAGACACGCATTAATACGCCTGACGCGTGAGACAAAAGATCGTTCATAGAAATGTACCGAGTAACGAGTCGGTTCTCGAGCGCCGCACGAAGCGGCCGAAGGTTACCGAGAGCACCCGATGTATGACGTATTGAGCCGGCCGGCAAGGGGCCGGCCGAAAGGATGGGTGCTATGATTGACATTTCGTTAATCGTTATTGGTATTGTTTCAACTTTCACTGTATGCGTGACGCGTTAATTCGTTATTGTTTATAATTATTTCCGTAATTCGTTTTAGTTTTTATTTCGTTTCTATAATAGAACTTTTATTCTGTACTGTGTTTTTTATTAGTTGAAAATGAGTATAAATATTGATTATATTAAAGAAAATAACAAAATTTTTCAAAGTAAAGTGAACATAAAATTGGCCGGGCCGCCACGGCCCTTTTTAAATTTAAAACAAGAGTGTAAATCGAAAAATAAAGCATTTATACGAAGTTTTAAAAGTGAAATGTATAATAGAAAGAAATGGTTGTGTGGATGTGAGCGTCTTAATGCATTCTTTTGTTTTCCTTGCATTATTTTTGGCGGAGAATCGATTTGGACAGAAACTGGAATCAGATTTTAATAAAAAGGTGATAGAACATTTCGCTACAGAAAAATGTCGTCGCATTGATTTAATGTACAAAAAATAAACATATTTTATGTCAATTGTTGTTTTTGTCAATATTTTAGTAAAGTGAACCACCAGTTCGATAACCCACCAGCCGCCACTGCTGCTTTAGTACTAGTATATGATTACGTAGGTAAAATTTTATCTCTGTACTTGCACTAGGCACTGAGCTACAGGGGGGGTCAAAAGTGGGTCGAAACGGTTCGTGTAAATATAGCGCACGGTAGTGCGCCGGCCTGTGGAACTTGGCCGGCGCACTACCGTGCGCTTAGATCTGCAAAGGTGGACATCAAAACAAAAAGGAGAAATATACTTCAATTACAAGCTGATTTAATAGGCAATAGTTCAAAAATAGCACCATAATTTGACATGCTTTTCAAAAATAAACAATCCCATCCTTCTCATTAAGATACTTTTATTGTAGTGTAGAACTTTACGTTTTTCTTTTTGCCGGCGACCCGCCGATCAAGTCGCAGATTGAGAAACACTTTTGTAAAAGAAACCAAAACGTCGGGGCTGTATAGTTTAAAATAATAAAAAAGTAAGCATCCGAAAAACTTAGTTTCATTTAATTGTTTTAATGTATATTACATCAAATGCGTTCCTTATAAGGATCGTCTCCCGAGAAATTCGCAGCGTGACTACAACAACTCTGCCACTGAGGAATGATGATGAGAATTCACCGAATAATGTTCTCAGTATCAACCAGATAGTCCACTGACAATTAATGTGAAATAATTGTCTCGAAAAACTTACAATTTAAACGTGTTAACCGATACTTTGGACGTTTTTTTTTCGTACTAAGATTAAGCTTTTCGGTTCAAATTCGTGTGCAAACGAAAATTAATATGTATTAAATTTGTATATTAATAGCTGTATCGTAAATTAACGAAAACAGAAAACAGCATGAGACTTGAACACTTAGAGAATATTGAAAAGCTTTTATTAATGTAAATATATTACATATATTTGAGAATAACATTTCTATAAACATATAGAAAAATGAATTTTAAAAAACTCCGTTTCGCTAGTTATATTAATTAGTTACAATTGATATATGAATAAACAAAAACTATGACTTAAAACTTACATAACAAACACACACACACACGGATACCTATATGTAATTAAATTTATTAACAGATGAGTACAAAATCAGAATTCTGAACGCGATGTTACTGATAACACAATCAGTGCCAGACGGCCTAAAATTATAACAATTTATCTATTTTCCATACACAGATACCAGTTACTAAGCTGTATATAATATTTGTATGTTGGTATTACTATAACGATATTTTAATGTTGGTACTACTAGCAGTTGTAGGACGCACACGAGATATTTGAGATCGAATAAATCTCCGGATAAATAATTTAGGATACATGGATACGTATGGGAAACAATACAAAATCCAAGAGGATATTAATGCGTCGGCCTCCAGACCAGATAAATTTATGTATTGTGATGATAGAGCTTAAAGTTCCTTGGGAAACCATGACCATACATTTCCTTTCTTAATCAATGTGTATGCCTCTTAATTATTTGATCAAATTAAAATAGTTTTGACCACAAACAGAACTTTGGAATTTAATTAATAAATAGAACTTTGGAATTAAATTAATAAATAATATGGAAGACGAATTAATAAATATATGTATATAATAAAACTATTCTATTTTATTTCTAGTAAAACTTTCATATTTTTATCATATCATACATGTGTTTCATACTCTTCATGACATAAAATATGTACATTAATAAAAATTTCTATTAATCTTGCTATCGTCAGATCCATCTTAGGATATATGTATCGTGTGTGTTAAGAACTATATGAAAAAAAAGCAATTAATTTATGACAGAATAAATTATATTTAGACTAGTTTACGTCGTATGTATAAATAAACATAATAATTACATATTCACGCAGTACTCAAGATTATGATTCGTCCAACAAATAGAAACATTGACATTGACAAAATATTCCACGATTCCACCGCGAATGAAGCCATATTAAAAAAAAACAGCTTGATATTTAAAACTCTCGAAAACACAATTAAATGAAACAATGGTTATTCGTATGTATGTAGTAATTATCGTATCGCCAATAATACGTTTTTAATTTGATACAATAAAAGAAATAATCAATAATTGATTTTGCGGGAAGAGATATACCAAGTAACGATAAGTTTTAGCTACAGATACTAATACATAAAATCATTAATTGACTTTATTTAAATATATACAAAATACATTGCATGTCAGTAACACACTGTATTACATCTAATAATGACGTAAAAAGCATTTAAATAAGTATTTTACAATAAGGTTGAGGAAAGTCAAGTTATATTTCTAGTTTATTTAAAGGATATATATGCTTCTAAAGATTCATTATATAGACGGTTTTGTATGAAATTAGTAAATAGACAGTCGTGTTTCAGGTTTCTTATATATTTACATATACATAAACATACATACATATATAAACCACTCATTCTATACAAAACTCTCATACAATTAAAACGCTTTATTTAATCAAAATAGTTATTAGTTGTAAAGTAAATATACTATCATAATTATCGTATCCATTACACTGAAAACGACAAACGTTAATTTGCATTTAAACTAAAACGCTAATGAAATATATCATTTAATAAACTTCTTTTTTAATGCAAACTTGTGGTAGAAATGTTTGGGACAATTTACTCGCTTCCGCATAGTTTGATCCATCACTAAAATTTTATACAGTAGGAAAATTGATATAAAACATGACTATTTGGCAGCAACTGTTCGCTACTTATAATTTTCGGTCGAATTTTTCAAACAAATTTAATATCTTTTTAAACTAACATATCATCAATTTGCGTCGTTATAATAGTAACAAGACTTTCAATTTTTGCTTTCTGAATTAAAATTCAGTAGCTTTATTTTATCTGACTTTCTAGATTTAAACATAGAAAAACATATATTTATTTCTTGTTTTATGTTGTAAAAGTAAATGTACAAGTATTTGTTTTATATAGGGCGAGAAGAATTGATAGATCGTGAAAAATCTAGATTAATATTAAAATAAACATGTTGCAGGCCGCAGCTTTGTCTGAGTTGTTGTTTATTACTAATACAACAATAAGCAATTAAATATTTATAGCAATTTTCTTATATACTATTTTTATATCTATACTGGTGAATTACTATCGATACTTGAGGACGTGATATTTGACGATCATATATGACAAAATAAAAATTAATATAACATAAATATTAATAAACTTCTAAGCAAAGTTAACCAAAAGTTATGTAATTAATTACGCATCGTGTGAACACCCTACAGATTAGGTATACACACACACACACACGCGTGCGGCGGCGTGGTGTTGTATCAGCACGCCGCCGCACGCGTCCACACTTGGAACACTTGGAGCGTGTCCACACTTTATTTATTTATACGGAAATTTGGTCAAAAATTAAGTACCTATTTTTTTTACATAATTCGAATTAGAATCATGTACCGAGTTTTCTCCTTAAATATTGATAGTACATAATTCACCAGTCACTCTGTATACTTTCGTAAAAATAGTTTTAATGTTTGGCCCTGTATTAAATAATACATATATAGACATACTTATATACTTCTATTATGTATATATATTGTGTCCAGTATATTTTTAGATTAACCAAAGTATGGCTAATGAAACACTGTTTGTAGAACAGAGATTGTGCTTATCACCGATAAAAGTTATGACACGATTAAATTTGAAATAATATATGAGCTCGTATTATAATATTAATATATTATATATTATACATAAGTCAGTGGTGGCCTAGTGGGTAAAAGGCCAGCCTCTCATGAATGAGGGCGCGGGTTCGATGTGATTTTGTGGTACCAATGTGATTTTTCCGAGTCATATGTACTTCTTAGACTATTTAGACATCACTGGTTAATGCATTCCCAAAGAGGGTTGATGTCAGGCAGGCGGACGGTCGTAAAAACAATTAGCCAAAACTATTCACAACATGTTCTGTGGAAGAGAAAAACATGTACAAATGTGATTTTTCCGAGTCATATGTACTTTCTGAGAGTATTTAGACATCACTGATTAATGCATTCCCAAAGAGGGTTGATGTCAAGCAGGCTGCCGGTCGTAAAAACAATTACCCAAACCTATTTACAACTTGTTCTGTGGAAAAGGAAAAAATGTGATGACCCTACATAAAGTGGGATCAGGGCAGGAAAATATATATATATATATATATATATATATATATATATAATATACTAGCTGCGCCCCGCGGTGTTACTCGGTTAATCGGTTAATGTTAATCGGTTCAGCCGTTTGAGCGTGAAGAAGTAACAAACATACACACACACTCACAAAATTTCGCAATTATAATATTAGTAGAATAGTAGGATTAAACATATCGATTACAAATTAACAAAAGTAGCGTACACAGTCGCTGTCGGCTGTCTTAATTGAATTGAATTGAATTTCTTTGGAAAATAAATATTTTTCTTCTTCTTTAGTTAGTGGCGTTTTCCTTATAGATTTCGCAAATGTCATGTGTCGATATTGTAGTCATCTATGTAAACAGGAATTTGTGAGTGAACAAGCTCACTACTATAGACTAAGAACTTTGATACTGCTGAGATGGTTGGAGATATATTTAAAAACGACTGTCAAGTTATATTTGAAATTATAATGTCTGTAATGTCAAAATAAAATTTTCTATTTAAGAAAAATACATAAAGACACTTTGATCTCTGGATATTAAATGTCAGTCAAAGAGAAAAATACAATAATATCAACAAAAGCATCAATTTTGTGTGATATTGTACCAGCTGGTGTATAGAAAAATTAATTATTATTCTCGTGGCACAGATTTAATAGAGCATTTACATTTACATTCTATAACACATTGGCCACCAAGATACGGGTGTACATTATTTTGTTTGATATTATTGTTCTTAGTTACGTAAAGTGATCAGAATTACTAAATATATTTTCATTTTGAGTTATAATTAAAAATGATACGTTACTAGTTTTGGCCCGCGACTTCGTCCGCGTTACTTTTGGGATTAGCAATATCAAATATGTATAGCTGGCCGGACGAACTCTATTCGGCCAGCGAGGTCATAAATAACCAAATAATGGAATTTATTATATTTTTCTTTGTCGATCGAACAGAATTAAATATCCTATGTCCGTCTTTTATTCCAAGCTATCTCTCCACCAATTTTAATCAAACCCGTACAGCCGTTCTTAAGTTACAAATAGTGTAACTAACACAATTTTCTTATATACAGCTGCGTGCAAAAGTATTAGGCACCCCTATTGTTAGTCACTATCTCATTAGATAGCGGTCAAGTGTGTGTTTTATGGTTTAGCTATTGTATTAGCGGCAATTTTTAACCAAATTAAGAGAAAAGAAAATATTTATGACATCCAGGTGTGCTCCTAAGCGGTATTTCTTAGAATTTGCTTTTTTTGCGTTTCGGGTTATAGTGTGTTATCAATGCTTGCAGTGAACATACACGTCTTCTACGCAACGATTCCTATCACAATTCTAAAGACTAACATTTAACGTGTTAATCATGCCGAAAAAATCTGAACTTAGTGCTGAACAGCGTCTAAGAATTAAGATTTTACATGAACAAGGCATGTCTCAGGTTAAAATAGCCCGAGAAGTGAAGTGCTCGCGATGTGCAGTTCAATATGCTATAAATCGCTTCAAAGAGACTGGCACCCATGAAAATAGACCAAGAACAGGCAGAAGAAAAGTTACTACTGAACGGGAAGATCGATTGTTGATTAGGCAGTCTCTACAAAACAGGATAAAAACTGCTTTAGAGCTCGCTGCAGCATTATCTGAGGCAAAAGGCAGCTCAGTGAGTGTTTATACGGTGAGAAGAAGACTTCTTAAAGCTGGATTAAAAAGATGTAAAGCAAGGAAGAAGCCGTGGCTGTCAGAACACAATAAGAAAAATCGGTTGGAGTGGGCACTCAAACATAGAGATTGGTCAGTGGAAGATTGGTCCAACATACTGTGGTCAGACGAATCTAACTTTGAGGTATTGTTATTTATTTTATGTACAATATTAAAACACATAAATGTTTTTAAAATAACTTACTGCAAGAAAAATAATAACTTTGAAAATAAATGGTTTTTTTTCATTTGGCATAGGTGTTTGGAACACCCGGTGTGACTTATGTTAGGCGAAGGGTTGGCGAAGAATACAACCCAGAATGTGTGGTTCCCCCTGTTAAGCATGGTGGAGGCTCAATAATGATCTGGGGCTGCATGGCTGCCGACGGAGTGGGCGAAATGGTGTTGTGTGAGGGACGAATGAATAGTGTTAAATACACTGAAGTTCTGGAAACAGCACTAGCAACGTCGATTACGCAAATTTTCGGTGATACAAACACCGATGGCCTGAAATTTCAGCAAGACAACGCCACTTGCCACAAGTCCGCGCATACCATGAAGTGGTTTGCTGAAAATCATATTGATCTTTTGGACTGGCCACCACAATCACCAGACCTCAACCCGATTGAGTATATTTGGTCCATTTTAAAGAAAAATATCCGCAGGCACTCGATTAGCAATAAACAAGCTCTATTGGCCGCGTTACAGCAGGAATGGAAAAATATATCAAGAGAAGAATGTTTCAGGCTGGTAGAGTCAGTTCCAAAAAGAGTGGCTGCGGTTATTAAGTCAAAAGGTGGACCTACAAAATATTAATTATTTTCTTAAAATAAACCATTTTAATCATAAATGCAGTTTTATTTACACTCGCTATGCTAAAACACCCTAAAACTTGTCTTACTGTAGGGTGCCTAATACTTTTGCCCGTGGCTGTATATAACATTTTTATCTATATGACAGAAATTAGATGTAAAAATGAAAGATATCAATCGATTATTTATAGAGCTGGTCAAAGACAATTATATAAAACTACCTTCCTCATAATATATAAGGAGAATATTTTTTTAATTGAATTGATGTAATGTGTTTATTTATTTATTTGTTACCAGTTGGTACCACCACAACACATTTGACGGTGGTTCGTCTGAACAGTGACCCAGCTCCTGTTAAAGACCACCAAGTACCTGTGTTCCTATACAGTAGACAGTCATTTGTTGCTGATCAATGGGACCTCACTACCAATCAGGTTTGTACCACTAGCATTGAACACAGTTTCAATCATAGCTACTCTTACTTCCCTAAAGCATAGTACAGACATGAAGTTCTTTAAGATCTAAAATCTACTGGTTTTTGTATATTATAAATCTGAATTATCGATACATTATGAGATCTAAGATTTTCGAGAGTACTCATTTAAATGAAACTAATATTTTCGGATTTTACTTCGCGTTTTATTTTTGATTATAAACTACATACTCTCGACGTTTCGGCTACTTTACAGCAACCGTGATCACGGCCAGACGAGATGTGCATATGTGTCGTTACATTGTTTAAAACAAAAGAGATATATGAAATATAAATGTACCATAAATTAATCTCTTTCTTTAGAAAATATAACTTAATATTTCGATCAACGTAATATTCTGTCTCATACCTTAGTACTCTTCTCTAAAACTATTCAATTTATTTAAATAACATAATAAAATATATGTATACTAGCTGACCCCGCGAACGTTCTTTTGCCATATAAAAAAATAAGTGTAAAAAAATAACTAAAAAATTTTTTAGTATGGATTTTTTAATGCTACATAAAAAAAGACAAATAATTTCATCCGGAAATAAAATAAAAAATTAAGGGTGAACAACTCTTATGACTTAGGGGTATGAAACTAGATGTTGGCCGATTGTCAGACCTACTCAATATGCTCACAAAATTTCATCATAATCGGTCCAGTCGTTTCTGAAGAGTTCTCTGTCTACACAGCGACAGGAGAATTTTATATATAAGTATTTAATTTTCTTACATTTCCTGAATCATTATGTTGCTATGTAGAAACAGCTATGATTATTCATTCTTAACAATATGTTTTACATATATGTATTAATTATATGTATTTTAAACACAGTTGTTTTCACACAGTTGTCCAAACATGTTTATGTTTGGGTTCGTTGGTCTATTTTGTTAGTTATTTTACGTTACTCGTCGAAATAACACGTTTTGAAAGTGGATTGTTTTATTTTATTATTATAAATTATGTATGAAATTAAGATATACCGAAGTTCCGTTGGATTTTACTATGAATATTAATAATTTATATGATGTAACTTTATCATGCATATAATTATTACTATAGTAGTATACACTAAGTATATTATTGTTAAGTAACCAAACAACCATTAATTCAGTTATCTATTGACTTAAACATTTTTTTACAATTTGAATAAACACATACACACGCACACTCAAATATATATATAAAGCTCTCATTTCGAATATTTTATATAGGATAACTTTTTCTTAATCATTAAACTTTACTTTTAATTCTTTTTGCACAATAATATATCATTATAATCCTGAAACCAATACTAAAAATTTCACTATCAGATTACATTATATGATATGTATAATACAATACATAAAAATTACAAATAAGGGTAACAATTTTATATAATGAAGTAAATATTGTAAATAAAATTGATAAAATTTTGTATAAAAAACCCATCTATGACTTACATAATTTAAACAATGCATGTCTTTCAGCCTAATTAATTTACTATAATAAAATCGAGTAAAACATAATACATAATAGCTGCAGCCTACACACTGTTATTTCTTCCCCCTGTATATATTTTGTTTTCTATATATATTTTAATGAATTCAAACCACTCGCTCGTGCAGACAAGCCTGACCGTATAATCGTCAAGGGTTCATGAATATTGCATTGTTCATATTAATTTATACAACATTATAATTCATAGTCATAAAAAAAAATGTTTTTTATACTAAAAAATATATCTTGTATATAATTTCATATTGAACAAGTAAATTATTCAAATGTAACCGTTGTTGAATTTCAATGCAGTCTAGCTCAGGCGATAAACAAGATGCAATCAAGTGTGAACATTGTGTGTCTTCAATGACATTACTGTAACTGTACTAATAGTCAAGGCTTTAAAGAGTGAGTGGATATATTGGAAGTGTCCACGGGATATATCCATGTGTCCCGAAGATATGAAGTGTCCGAGGGATATACACTTTAGTGTCCAGTTTATACACAAAAATTATGTCTAGATTTTCGCGTGTTTCAACTCATCTACTCGTGATCTCAGTTGCTGTAAAGGAACCTAAACATCAGGATTTTTTTGTTACAAAATAACAAAAACAGTATCAGAAACACCTAGTTTTATTTATACAAAACTAGTCCGGATTAAGTCCGGTCCAGTATTTAAGCGTAATGTCTTAAAACGATCGCACGAATATCTGCAAAATGACTAACAAACTATAGAATGTTATCATAATCGCTAAAAACATCAAATTATGATATAATTATCATCTATCGTCCTCAGTGTTAGTGAAGATCCCTCAAACATTAACAGTGGATCTAAATGAAGTGATCTCATGAATTTTAATGTGCTCGTGTTGACTGCAAAGTTTCGTTGCTATGTGACGATACCTACTTGTGATTCAAGATTGGTTACAACGTTATAGTCGCGTATCTTAGGAATACTTAAATCATATATCCTTATATCTTCAATAGATTTTACGAGCCAAAGACAGGCTAACAAAACTTTAATAAAACATTTGAATCAAATAAAATAATGCAAAATTAACTAAGTCTTTACTGTTATATTTTAAATATTATTTTTATAACAGTCAGTCGTATACAACGTGTAACATAATTAACGCACACCCTGAAAGTAGTTTGATCAGAATCGGATACTGGATCGATTTTGATAGTTTTTTATGTAGGTAATTTTTTTTCTCAAATTTAGATAGAACTAAGTAAATTATAGTCACCCTACACACAGTTATCTAAACACTTCATAGAAACGAAAATTAATGGAAACGAAAATGGATCGTAAGTCAGGGTATTAAGATTTTTAAAATGAAATATTTAATTAGTAATCATCATTCAATTAAAGAAAACTGATACTTATTTCAAGGCTAAAATAGTATTTAAAAATAACTACGCACGCAACACCATAGCGACAACCGGCACACAGCAAGGTCACTACAGTGCATAAAAGAAAGCCGCGTAATACAAAAATTATTACTTTCTCCTTCTTTCTTCGGCTTAATAACATTACAATAGAGCGAGACGGCAGGCATAATTCCGGGAATTAGAGTAATAATAACTAAACATCGAAGTCAACAATGTGTTTTGGGTAAGTTAGTCACGCCGCGTCCACCTTATCGAAAAGAGGTCAAGTGTAAAGTGCAAATAAAATCTTAGTCGCGCATTTCGCTCTGTCGTTTCGGTACACTAACATTCAATACATCAAATACCTACGCACGTCCATTGACCTCCTAGATCAGCTGATTTGACGCGACTCGACTTTTTTTTGTGGGGGCGAATAAAATCGCTAGTTTATAACACAGAGATAACAAGTGCCGAGGAAATAAAAAATAAGATAATAACCGTCTTTGTAAAAGTGAAAAGTGACATTGCAGTATTATCTAAAATAAAACCACAATTGCGAAAACGGACATTAAAGTGCATTGAACAAGGCGGTGGACATTTTGAAAATGTTTTAAAACGACAACGCCGTGCGAGTGCAAATTAAACTGTAAGTTTGTTTATCATCTTTAAATTATTGTAAATATTTTGATACACACCATTTAAACAGGCCGACTGTGTTTAACTTTGTCGTAGGTATTGTGGTGTCTAATCAAATCACACGTTATCAGCTGTTTAATAATTCTTATTTACAAATTTAATTTAACAAATCAGTAATTATAAAATATTGGCTTCACATTAAAAAGAAAATTCAATGTCAACAATTTAAAGCTTGAAAAGTGTGATGGAAAGAAAAATCATAATGTATGTAGTTATTTCGTGTACTTATTATTACCTACTTCTTATTATTGTCGGACGGCACTCGGAGAGAGGGGCGCGGGCGCGGGGAGTACATTGTGTCTGACCATATTATTTGCACGAAATTGGGATAACTAATTTCACAAAT
The DNA here is from genome assembly GCA_916720795.1 of Danaus chrysippus. Classification (NCBI taxonomy): domain Eukaryota; kingdom Metazoa; phylum Arthropoda; class Insecta; order Lepidoptera; family Nymphalidae; genus Danaus; species Danaus chrysippus. The sequence goes on along the minus strand of CAKASE010000047.1, from coordinate 1,729,105 downwards.
AAAAAATGCAAACGCACATATAAATAATATTTGGTGTATGCATTGCGTTTATATCATTATATTCGCATTGGGGTTTTTGAGGGTGTGCGTTAATTACGTTACACGTTGTATATGTTGTCGCTGTTAAAATGATTAGAACATTAATTGCGGTGATAAAGAGTTGTTTGACCCCATCTCATGTGATATATATAGAGTCGGTCACAGATACCGACGGATTGTTTCTATACATCCAACTGTGACTGTCATCTTGCCAAACGATGCCTATTAACAAAATGTTACTACTGATAATAATTATAATATACTTTTATATAAAACATATATTTTTTACTTAAAAAAACAACATACTTAGTGCGTTTCGATTACTTTTCAGCAACCGTGATCATTATATAAATCGAATAATCCGAAAAATATTAGTTTCATTTAAATGAATACGCGAAAGTCTTAGATCTCATTAAATATAATAAACATTTTGTCATAATAAAATCAATAAACATATGTCTGTCAAACGTTTTGTCTCATTGTTTTTTAAAGTTTTTCGTACAGTAATCATTAAGATGATCTCAGAATAATCTTTATATTAACAAATTAATAAATCATGTGTTATCATATTTGTATTTCTATAATATTTGCAGCAAAAATAATAGTATTTCATATTATTTCTACCTGAAACAAATAAAGACATATATCGTGCCTTCATATAATGTTATGTGTATAATTTAGTATTATACACGTAACTATAAGAAGTCTAATTTCGATCATTCGCGTTGTTTACGAGATATTCAACCGAAAATAGACATGCGTCGAACTCGTCCCAAATTTAGCATCTAAACGCTAATAGTGGCTCTTATTGAAATGTTTTTTTTTGTACATTATATCTTCGTTTTTTTATTATAATATAATTGTGACAAGAAACAATCTTAGGAAAGAAAAAATACAATGCTATTGAAACTTCTACATCATAGTTATGTTGAGTACCATTACATTAAAAAAATCCTAACTATACATTTCGTATTTCATTTTATTTTTTGCCAAAAGAAACAATAGAGCTTTCAAAGTAAGAAATCGTATGAAAACAAAATATTATGTTAATATAATTAGCATGTTTTGTTGAACTATACCACAGCAGATTTATAGTGATTTTTCAAACATCAGGTTTCCTAAATGAACACAAAAATATACTTTTTTTTTACGTTCGATTCGAGTTATTTTTTTGACGATCATAAAATTACTACACATTAGACATTTTGGTAGCTCGTGTACGTTTGACCTTTAATACGCTGGTCCTTAATTTTTTATGTTCTCTTTATTGTTGACCCTGAGATGTACTCAATTTAATGGCCCTACAACGAGGTCGCTCAAACACAAGCGGTCTCACAGACCGAATCACGCGCAGACACACCATTAATAATAATCATTATAATATGATTGATATATTAATTTTATTCTATACCACTGTTTGTCTTCTTCTTCCTTGCAATTTCCCAGCTTTAGCCAGGATCTGGGTTTGGATGTTGTGAATAGTTTTGTCTAATTGTTTTTACGACCAGTCGCCTGCCTGACATCAACCTTCTTTGGGAATACATTAATCAGTGATGTCTAAAGACTCTTAAGAAGTACATATGACTCGGAAAAATTACATTGGTAGATGCCAGGATCGAACCCGCACCCTCGCGCATGAGAGGCTGGCCTTTTAACCACTAGGCCAGCACTGACTATAATATAAATTCTATAGCACTGTTTGTTTTTCTTATTAAATACTTAGTATGTTACTCTCATTTATATATCACCTTAATTTGAATGAATATTTTCGTCTCATACTTTAGGAGCGGTCTGCATGCAACAGGTAGGTAATCTCTATTTAGGAGTCGGCTCGCCTTTCGCAAACTTGTTGAATTTATATATGCATATAGCAACATTTAATTATGTTAAGTTGTTCAGACTATTTGAAGTAAAAACTTTAAAAAGAATTTGCTTAGATTTTTTGTTTAGTTTATTTAAATTGTAGGTTATATATGCAGTATACTTATTCTTAGTTTTCATATCACACTACGTTCGTAGATTTTCGCGTTTCTCGTCTAATGACCTTCTTAACCACTATAATGTGTCGAGAAATTTCAATGAAAAACTGTAACTCTCCATATGTAGTGTGTCGATGAAAACTTAGAATAAGCATATTGAGCGAGCGTGTGTTTATAAGTATACTAATTGCTAGTTATTTATATAAAAACATCATATTTAAAACCAACTGTAGTATATTATATGAGCAATACAGACAGTAATTATAATACACGCGTTCCAGTAACGAACACTCATTACAGAGTAGGACACACTACAGAGACAATATATTAATATAATGTAACAGAGTCCTGTAACAAAACGTTTACTGTTACTGTATTGTATCATTCATCGTGTGTTTGATCTGTATTATGTGTTCCTACACAGTACATACCACAAGTATTGACCAAACGAGCGGAACTGTAACCGAGACCATAATGAAGAATACTTGACTATTATATTATATTGCTTGACAACACTTATGTTGACGGTTGTATATATTACAATGTCTAGATTTCTAATGGGAAATTACAGTGAAGTGGGTCGTATCAAGATGAATGAAAATATAAGTTATCATAATATAATAAACAACAAAGGAATAACAAAGGGATTGAAAAAATAAAACAAAGTTGTTCAATATTTGTTAAATAGAAAAAACTTGGGTATTGTATTCAAATGTTGGGTAATTTGCAACATTTAATATATTAAAAATTATCCGTCGAAACCTGTAGGCCATTAAAACGAAAAATTTGACCTTGGAACTTGTTTACGTTCGGTTTCGTTTCTAACGGTCCCTGAGACCGAGTCATAGGAGTCAAGCGATTTAGAATCTTAAGAATAGATGTCGCTAGGATTGTTTTGTATTATATAAAATAATATACAGGTTTTTCTTTGAGGCGAGACGTTTTTTTTTTTTTCTTAACAATAGGTATATTAAAGAAAAAACATGAAAAAAGTTGTAATGGAATCTTTGATTTCTGAAATCCACAACCAATTTTATATGTAAATTTTGCTTTCTGAGATATATATGAAATAAGAGAAACTATGGCTTTACATTCAAAGTGCGATAACTCAGCCAGAAATTATCGAAATAAGGCAAAAATAAAGAAATTGTAATTTTATAAAAAACCTGTCCAATATAAAAGGTGTTGCCAGTTTTTTTTATGCTCTCACGAAAAGTAAGATGGAAAAAAAATCAGATTTTATATCTCAAGATTAAAATAGTTTTTTATCACTGATACAACCAATTTTAATAAAGGTAAAATTTTGTATTTTTGAGCCTCTTAATTATTAACGTTAATATAGTTAAAATGAAATAAATTTAAATATTTAGTTGTTTATACAGGGTGACTGGTGAATTACTATCAATATTTAAGGAGCATACTCGGTACATGATTCTCATTCGAATTATGTAAAAAAAATAGGTACTTAATTTTTGACCAAATTTCCGTATAAATAAATAAAGTGTGTACACGTTCCAAGTGTTCCAAGTGTGAACGCGTGCGGCGGCGTGCTGATACAACAACACGCCGCCGCGCGCGTATGTGTGAGTGTGTGTGTATACCTAATCTGTAGGGTGTTCATACGATGCGTAATTAATTACACAACTTTTGGTTAACTTTACTTAGAAGTTTATTAATATTTATGTTATATTAATTTTTATTTTGTCATATATGATCGTCAAATATCACGTCCTCAAATATCGATAGTAATTCACCAGTCACCCTGTATATTGTTTTATCACAGAATATTGTTTCCTCGATCTCCATTATTTTGGACCAACTGCAGTTTATAAATGTTATGATAACTCAACGTAATTAAAACAATAAAATTATTTACGCTCAAAAGAATTTGTTTTTGACGATATCTCGGTAAGTTGCTAATAATAAAAAGTACTATTTTTTGAGTTTGTTTGTCAAATGTTCTAAGATAGATTTTTACGATTTTTATTTCATTTTCGAAGTTCTATTTAAAAGTAATTTTCCTTCTACTGTACTAAAAGAGTTGGTTTATATGTTAACACCTTTAACTATTCATCAATCTGTTTAATATCTTAAAAAAATACAATCTAAATTTGATTTAAAAAAAATATTCAAAACCTGTTAAATGATAAAAAAATATTGAATGCCTTTGTATGATTTCTGACTTTATTCAAATGTTTTCATGCAAATTTTCTCCAACAAATACTTTATCCGATCAAACGAAATTGATATCAAATTGATATGTGTATGGACACTACAAGTTTACAGCTTAAGACAATTTTTTTAATCATTTTTTCTTGAAAAACATTTTGTACTTTTAAATCGTATATTGATTGCGTATTAACTCCAGCAATGACACAGTTAGACGCGATTTTTATATGTACATAATAATAATATTATCTTCTTCTTCAATTCAGGTTGTGATAATTCTTGTTACTAAGCTAAAAATATACTAAAAATATCTTTCTACGAGTTTCTACACCTCCACAGAACAAAAACCGGTCCAGCTTATAAAGTATGAACCATAAAAATATACTCTTATAATCATAATTTCCATATACAACCAGAAACGTAAATAACAAAATATAAATAAAATACATATTATTTTCATAAAAAACATATTATGTAGCTTTTCGAATGTAATAAATTGCTTCTTTAGTCCTTCTAAGAACAGCTTTGGGGGGACAGGATTGACGCCACGTATATATCAAAATCTTTCTTTTGTTTGTTTATGTATAGGTACACATATGTATATATTGGTTACTACCTATTTTAATTCAATAAATTCACCAAAAAACTTAACCATAATATAACTATTTTGATTCAGATAATATTTAAAAAAAAATTTTTTTCTTACTTTATGAACGAAATTTTAATAAAAAATATTGAGAAATTTAGAAGAAGATCTATAAATGTCAGGTAAAATTAATAACCGTCTTCTGGCATGATTATATTTGACCTACTTACATAATGGACATTTTTTACAATTTATTATAATATTTGCCTATCCTTAACATTGTGGTTTGTGAACTGAATTTGAATGGTTTTTTCGAGTTCCATATTTTTTATATCTATCGAGATTTTGACAACAATTACAATGTCACTTTATTTCTTTAAGATATTATTCGATTTCGATTCGATTATTAACTATTCTGGATCACTGACGATTTTTTTTTGAGGTCGTTTTGAAAAAATAACCGGTGTTTGAGAATAATACTGCAAATCTTAAAATCACATAAAGAACAATATATTAAGTAAAAAATAATTGAAACTTGTTTAATTTAAAATTCAAGAAAATTCTGTGAGATTATTATAAAGGAATAATTAAGTTTAGAAAACCTTATACACAGATTGATGAAATAGAAAAAAAAATTAAGACATACATATATTAAATAAATATGAGATATTTAAAAACTTAAATAGTTTGCTATATTTTTGTCTAAAATCGTCGTTTTTAATAACCTATTCAAAGACGAATTTTGGAGTTCATTGACCTTACCGAAACTAAAAATGTCAGGACAATATGATAATACTAGATTATTCTGATATCAGTTACAGATAGGTGTGATAAGGTATTGTGAAGTCACACTGTGTATTATGTTATGGTCGCCGAAATGTCTGTAGATTTTTATATCTAAGAGTCGCAAGTATTCATTTAAATGAAACTAATATTTTCGGATTACTACGCGAATTTTATTATTTTAAACTACATACTCCCGATGTTTCGGTTACTTTGCAGCAAACGTGATCACGGGCAGACGAGATGAGAATTTTTAATGTCGTAACGAATATTGCTATTATCGTACCGATTTGATGGTTAGGGATTTTAATTCCTTTATATATAAAAAAAAATAATTATTACATATAATATAGTAAAGATTTAAAATTACTTTATCTGAGTTAAAATTTTCATCCAACTTAAATTTGAATGTACTCGTTAAACATAGTGTTGATGTTTAATGAGATCTAAGACTTTAACGAGTATTCATTTATATGAAACTAATACTTGCTGTAACCGAAGTATCAGGAGTATGTAGTTTTTAAAATAATAAAATACGCGTAGGCAATCCGAAAATATTAGTTTCATTTTAATGAATAAAACTCGCAAAAGTTTTATCTCACTATAATACAAAAAATATTAGTTTCATTTATTTGAAGCGTATTGATTCAGACTAACGTCGCCACTCGTCGTGTTATTGGAAAAAACACGTTAGTTCTGTTCTGATTCCACAGACGACAGATCAGCTCTCGCTTTTCGTAACTTTCACGTCAATTATTGTGAGTTTTCAACGCGGAATATGACTTTAAAGAAATACTGTTATATGATGAATATGATGATACTATTGATGAATACATCAATAGGTATATGTCTTCTACCTGGCAATTTCCCAGCTTTAGCCAGGGTCTGCCTTACATGTTGTGAATAGTTTTGGCTGTAATTGTTTTTATGGCCGACCGCCTGCCTGACATCAACCCTCTTTGGGAGTGCATAATCAGTGATGTGTTAATACTCTTAGAAAGTACATAATTACATATGACTCGGAAAAATCACATTGGTACTTGCTCGGGCCAGGATCAAACCCGCGCCCTCATGCATGAGAGGTGGGCCTTTTAACCACTAGGCCATCACTGAATTCTCCTACTGTTTTTCTACATAAATATATTAAAGTTTTAAAATATTAAAATTGGTTCCTCGGTTTTAAAAACAATATTCCTCACAATAATTTCCTGTAATGAAGGATTCATTAATTTGTTATTATAATATATTTTATTTATATTTCATATAGAATCTAATATTACATTATGACCATACCATTACGTACAACTATTGTTTTCTAGTGCTAAGGTCTATACTCCATATATTTTAGGATTATATTCCAGAAATATCTGTCCCAGAAAGTATGTGAATAAACAAAAATAAACCACTCAACACATTATATATATATTTCAATTTAAATCTCATTATTCCACAAGTAAACTAGGACCGGTCTGATTGTGTTCATTTAAAATGCAACTCGATTCAATTACCATTTATAAACTATTCACATTTAACAACGTTTAACGTAAAATTTATCACTCCTTGTTTTCTACACTATCCACTATTCAAGACCAAATTTCTGTGCAAGTAGGTCCGTCAGTTTAGACTTTTGACTATAGGAATTCTCTGCATAGTAAAGCATATTTTCGTATACCCTTTCTGAAAAACTGCTAACGCTACCTCCTTAGTATGACTATACAACTAGTACCGCATATACTTAGAACCTCAGACATACTTTAATTGATATTTTTGTTCCAAGTTCATACATTATGCAATCACCTTAAACAAATTATATCAACAATGGAAACCTTTTTAAATTAACATAAAGACTACTTCCTCGTAACCTTATTAATTGTTAAAGCCAATATAAATTATTTGTTCTTATATTTATCTTTCATTAATATACGTGAATATTGTCATTGAAGGTTGTCGAGTTACAAGTCGCATAATATTAATATTAATATGTACTGATACATATTGATATGACAATGTTTGAAATCAACAATATTTAAATTATGTATGAGGGTATGCTTTTTGTATTTATTATGTTATATATTTCTTGACATATATATGCTTATAGAAAAGTGATCACGGAAGAGTATAGAGACATACATATGTATATATGTCACAGTTTATGTACTATTTAAATTTAAATTATTATTATCGTAAGTAACTTATTTCTTTTACTTACTCGTAGCTACTAAAGTATCGCAAACACAAAAAAAACATTTTCTGTTTTCGCACTCTAGTAATACGAGTATTTTTTACGTTTCAAATGCTCCAGAGCTATATTTTATAAAGTCAATTATATTCGTATATTGATGAAATATACTTTATTTTTAAATGTTACCTTTAAGTTCTTAAGGATTTGACGTGTAATAATTTTTCGATATCTCTCAAATAAATCGATACCTCCCACGTAAGTTGTTGTATCCCCAAAAGTGTAATTTTACAGTAGAGCGTTTCAAAGATTCAAATTAAACCAAAATCTGCATTTATTGATGCATTTTTTAAAATTTCGTATTTAAATTTAACATAATAGTCTTCTTAACTACGTTAAAAGATTTTTTAAGTTATATGCCTTTTGAGTTTTATGGCATACAACAACTTACGTGGGAGGTATCGAAATATAAAAGGAGATAAATTTGTATTACATTCTAAGAAACACAACTTCAAAAGGAAGTGTCTATTATTCAAAAAAAATTGTTATTATGGAAATATTTTGCTGACATTTCAACTGCTATAAGAACACAGGACGTTATTAAATATAACAAAAACAAATAACAGACAGTTATATTATAAGTGATAAATTTAATAAATCAATTAAATATATACAATAAAGTATATTTATCTTATCTTATCTTTATCTTAAATATATAATAAATCAATACACTTCACATATTGTTTAAAAAAAAACCTCCAGCTTAACTAAGGATCTAACAAAAACGAAATTAAAGTACAAGGAGAATTCCCAACTTTATACTTTAAATAATCCCCGATCCTAATCAGCTAATCGCTCCAGGCGAGCAATTCCTTTGTATACCTTTTGTATCCCGATTATATTAATTTGGTAGCAGGTATTTGAAGTTCACGAAGAATTTTTATAGGTGGTAGAGCCTAGTTGTAGTCAGTTACTACAGCTCGAACATGGGCTGGCTCAACCGGGGAAGTACCACCCTCTCACAGAAGATCGGCGTGAAGTAGTCTTTAGTGGCTGCGTTTCGTCTGATGAGTGAGAGAGCCGGTTGCCCTTTTCCTATTCCCACCCTTTCCTACCATTACCTTATTCCCACCTCTCCCTATCCCTAAAAAAAACAAGGTTGGCAACGCATCCGCAACGATGTTGTGGATGTCCATGGGCGACGGTAACCACCTTCCATCAAGTGGGCCGTCTGCTCGTTTGCCACCTTTCACATAAAAAAAAAAAAAAATCAGTTTTACCAAAAATCTTATAGTCAATTATCATTGAAGCTATTTTACATCTCGTCCAATTAGCCTAAATCCTTATATTTTCGCAATTTTTTAATAATAAAATCGTTTTTATTCAATAAATTTTAACTAAAGCGTTCGTTCAGACCCTATTTTTCCTATACATACTTATAAAAATACAATTAAGTGGTCGTGTCCAGATGGCGCCAGTAGCGTCCTACGATCTCTGGCGCCACTTTGACCTTCATAATTCTCTTCCCTCCTCCTATCTTTATTGTCACTGTTTTAAATGCCAGGCTTCCCATTTTAGTTTGATTTATAAACATAATCCTAAACATAGACTACGGCTATAGTAAATATGTTTTATATCGACAAAATGTTCTATACAGAGACAATAACGTTAATTTTAATAATAAGTAGGCTGAAAATTCTATAATTAAAGATATCGAAAGGAGCTCAATTGGATGAAATTATCGCTGTATACTAAAGTAATAAACGTGTTTATAAATACTATATACATATAAATATCAACATATATGTATGTTTGTAAAAATAAACAAAGTCATAAAAGTGTTATTGACAGAACAAATAACAAAAGCTAGCCTTGATCTTTAATTAAATTTATTACAAATCGTACTTTTGTTTCATGTTTAATTTACTTGAAATACTTGAATGTTTTGAGTGAAGTACACGAAATATAAAAATACTTATATGTTTTATATAACACATTCTGGTTCCATAATTTTATGTATCATGATTATACCCATGACATATCACTTAATTCTGACATAAATCACTTAGGATATGTCGCATACATATAGAGAGTTATGTACGTCCACGTGTAACTGGCGTCAGTCCAAACACATAGTGGTCATTGTTTTAATGCTAATAACTACTTATTGAAATAAACACTCGCCTATTATACACGTTTATTATAGTAATACTAATTATAGATTACTATTCTTATAATTTAATAGCCTTGAATTCCAAAACATGATGATTTTTTTTAAATAGATCTCATCATCAGCCTATCAGAGCCCACTGCTGGAAGGCCTCTTCTCATATGTAGAAGGTTTAAGCATTAATCACCACGCTTGCTCAAGATAGGTTGGTGATTTCAAACTTATAATTGTGAAATTATAAGTCCAGGTTTCCTCACGATGTTTTCCTTACCGTCTGTCAGTTTAGCCACAGTAAAATTGATTTATATAAATATAAATGTGTCTAAAATTAAATCTGAATTATTAGTTATTACTGATTATTCAATGTTACTTCATCAGAACTATCATGTAACGCTTGTTGTTATCGCGTATTTGTAAACACGTGTAGTACAAGGTCAGGGACGGTGCATCTCACAGTCATCAACGAAGAAAGATTGACAAGAATTTTTCTATAGCTAACACTTTATTTAGGATTTTTATTAAATTGATTAAAGTGATGTGAAACAAAGGTTCTATTTTAAATGTATCTAGCGGAAAGAAATTTACATAATTACATATACAGGGTGACTGGTGAATTACTATCAATATTTAAGGAGAGTACTCGGTACATGATTCTCATTCGAATTATGTAAAAAATAGGCACTTAATTTTTGACAAAATTTCCGTATAAATAAATAAAGTGTTGACTCGTTCCAAGTGTTCCAAGCGTGGACGCGTGCGGCGACGTGCTGATACAACACCACGCCGCAACACGCGTATGTGTGAGTGTGTGTGTATACCTAATCTGTAGGGTGTTCATACGATGCGTAATTAATTACATAACTTTTGGTTAACTTTACTTAGAAGTTTATTAATATTTATGTTATATTAATTTTTATTTTGTCATATATGATCGTCAAATATCACGTCCTCAAATATCGATAGTAATTCACCAGTCACCCTGTATATTCGTATAATTTATTGGCAAGTTGTTTTTTCATTTTAAGTCAATCAAGTAGCCATAATCTTATTTTATCTAATATTCTTGTTACTACATCTTTAATTTTCCGCTCATTATATTTATTTACATATTGAGGTAAGACTTTGATAACATTATGTTTGTTGAAAATGTAACTTTGCTTTTTGGGATACATTACGAGCATAATCCAAAAATATATGGAAAATGAGATCTAAGATTTTTGAAGGTTTTTTAAACCATTCCCATCTCGTCTGCCCATTATCACGGTTGCTGAAAAATAACCGAAACGTCGGGAATGTGTAGTTTTAAAATAATAAAATACGCGTATATAGTAATTGGAATAACATTCGTTTTATTGAAATATAGATACATTAAAATGTTTACTCTCAAAAATATAAGGTATCATTATGTCATATTAATTATGTTTATTAAAAAAAAACATGCTTCTGCGAAAAGCCATTTATTGATCAATAATACAAAAAAATATTCTTTAAAAGCCTATCTATATTTAAACGATGACACATTGATCATATATTCATACAATTAATATCAGAATATTTATTAGTTTGCTTTTAAAATTCGTACCTCGTCGACCATCAAACCATTGTTTTTTTATACAAAGAATACTAATGATGCGTTATTTAAATGAACGACGATTCTGTGATTGTAGCCTCATTACTAAAATAGATTGTTTTTTCTATCAAAACAGGTAGCATATTTTATATACAGTTTCAACAAATTAACATTTTAGAATAGTGATTAAGAGCGGCTTGACAATATAAGATCTGAAATAAAAATTGAAGACAGCCCTTGATGCTTGCTTGAGCGTCGCCTCAATCTACGGCCCTAGTTAAAGAACGAAAAAAAAGAAAGTGTTTTCAAATTGCTAATAAAAATATATAGGTCACACCTAGGAGCAGGTAATTATGCTTTTCCTCTCATCTCTTTATTTGTGTGAAGAGCGGATCCAATTAGAATTTCAGATAATAATATATTTAGTACTTTTTGAGTTAACTGCGAAGCTCACTGATATTTTTTTATTAAGTCAGTTAAATAAAATTTGTTTTCCTCGTGATTAGCCTTGAGTTACAAAGGCTCTACATGTCTTTAGTTCTTACGAAATCCATATCTAATTAATGAATCCTTAACCAATGAAAATAAAGACAAATTACGTCATTATTTTATTATTTCCCCGAAAATATTCCATATAGAAATTCTTTCACAAGATTGCTGATTCTCGTAGCTAGGAGGCGACGTATCCAAGATACGGTTTGCCTCTGATCATAAGAAAATAAAATCTGATCTACAAAGGAAATATAAAGTGATTCAGAGAACAAAACGTAAATAAATTATAAGAAATCTTCAGAAATAATAAATAGACTTCATATTTTATTATGTAAAAACTGTTCTGAGTAAAATTGATATCAAAACTGGATTCTATTCTAACATATTTAAAGACAAATTTTCTTTAACAAATATTTCTTTATAGAAAATATAATTATTATATTCTATAGTAATTAAAGATACATCTCGTGTTCTCTGATATTTATCAAATGTTCCAGATTCTGTGTGGGTTTTCATATTATGTTTGTTCTACATAGTGGGTGTATCTATACAAATATGGATGTTTAATTTATTTTATAAATTAATCTTCATATTTAGATCTTACGTATACTTTTTATTTCAAATAATACAAGTTAAGAAACATATATTTGATTTTAACAAAATAATCTTGTGATCAAATAATTTCTACATAATTTTAATATTACTCTTTGTTTTATCTTCAGAAGAAATATTTACATCAAATATATCTTGCTTTTACATAATAAATCATCCTCGTTTACTAAGTATAAGTGTTCATGTCTAAATAAAGGCGTGAAAGTAATGTCTTTTTTGGACAAAGACAGATGGATGATTTGCTTACGATAAAGAATATTAAATTCTTAGGTAGGCTCAACAAACAGTCCATAAAGTAGATTTGTTTACACCAATACAATTTAGGGTATATTCACTTAAACCTACAAGTTCGAATAAGTATTGTAGAAGTTACATAATATTTAATATATAATATTAGTCAGTGGTGGCCTAGTGGTTAAAAGGCCCGCCTCTCATGCAAGAGGGCCCGGGTTCGAACCTGGCAAGTACCAATGTGATTTTTCCGAGTATTTTCTAAGAGTATTCAAACATCACTGATTAATGCATTCCCAAAGAGGGTTGATGTCAGACAGGCGGCCGGTCGTAAAAACAATTAGCCAAAACTATTCACAACATGTATAATATTAAATATTCCCCATACAATGTTTGTCGTGTCCGTCGTTCCGTATATTTAGCGTCGTCTAAATTTATTATTCAAACGCCATCAGTTTATATTTGTTGAGCGATCTCATGAATTACTTCACAACACGCATGTCGACCGTGATGCTGGTTACTGTGGAGTAATAGTTGCTTAAAAACGTTGCTTGGTTTACGACAAACGATTATGAACTCTCGGATAATGAATAATAGATTAAATATTGTATAAATTCGGCTCTCCTTTTATTTCCTATTCGTAATTATATTTATTTCTGATACGTTTTGGTACATAATATTAATTTTGAACGATGTTTTCATTCATATTTCGTTTACTAACGAAGATTAGTTTAAAAATACCAAATGTTTTACTCAACAGCGCTAATTGCTAAACATAGCTTGGTGCTGATCATTATAATCCTCGTTAATATATTATTTTGGTTCATTATATTGAAAAATATATAATGTTTATGATACAAGCTTTTCCATAATTTGATCACTAGCACAATTGCATTTACTGTAGACTATTTCTCATTTGTATTTATTATTAATATTTTATACTATTGAAATCTAAGAGTTTCGCAAGTATTCATTTAAATGAAACTAAAATTTTTCGGATTACTACGATTATATTATTTGGTTCTTTTCAAACTTGGTTAGGTAGGGAGAGGAGCTTGGATGTAGGTGATCGTTTAACGCGTTAGATAGGTACTCTTAAACCTACACCTGGGTCGCAAGTCCCAGACACTGTTGAAGCTCCTCTCCGCACGGTGAATCCATTGTATGCTAAGAGGTTTCGTTTCATTTTAAACTGCGTACTCCCGATTTTGCAGCAACCGTGACCGCTAGCAGATGAGATGTCAAATAAACCATGATAATCCATACATATTATTTTCTTTGTATACTATTGTTTTCTTTATTTGTATCAGATCCTGCCTCATATCGATGGTTTCAACCACGTGTCAAAGATCGCAGCCCTAACGGACGTGGAGATCAGTTTAGTACGAGCCTGTGTACAGAACCTGGTGTACTACGGAGTGGTCACGCTCGTGCCCATCTTTCAATACTGTGCTGTGAGTATACAGTGTAAACTCTATATAACGACACTCGATTTAACGATAAACTCTCTAAAGCGTCGAAATCATTTGACTTTGGTTGGTTTCGTTTATCTACCATACAATGATACACTCTACATAGCGGCACACCCACTCTCAATAACGACAACAATTAAGTAATAAAAAGTATCTTTTAAGTTGCTAAAATTAGTAAAAACTGTGCAGCTGTGTACGTTCCTTTGTCGCTTTGTTATCCTAGCCCGCAATAAACTCGACTGTCCCTATCATCCACACCGAACTTTCTAAGAAATTCGTTCTTTTGTTTACAATTACAAATTGATTACACGTGTCGACGGTTTTTGACCATAAGTAGGAGTCTTGTATTACCTATACGTTACCATAAAAAGTTGCTCACAAAATCTCAAACTATAACATTCTTTTTTATGTACATAAGTACTAACACTAGTCTGAAATAAACTTTGTCTTTTTCTAAATCTGATTTTTCTTCTTTCTATTTAACGGCAACTCTCTATAACGCACTAAAATGCACGGTCCCTTCAGTGTCGTTATATAGAGTTTACACTGTATATGTATAGTCTTGAATCTGTAGCATATTATTCTGACATATTTGTAGTATATACATATGTATTTCTATATACATATATGTATATTTTATTTATATCACAATATAAAATGTCTTTATTATATTGAAGTATTCTACGTATGTTTTAAAATGATAAGTCGTATCAATTTCTCGATTTCTTTAAAACAAAATTTTCAAAGAATTGATTCTCATTTATGTAAAGATAAATAATACTTGATGTTTACAAAAAATAACAAAAACGTGACTTTGATTTATAAACCATTTAGTTTACTATTAATAGCGTCTTTTAATTGTAATTATAGTTTTAGAACACGTTCACATTCTTCTCTATATTTATATTTCCGTATTTTCTAATAATTTCACACACAACATTGTTCTGAGACGGTTTTTGTATTAATACACCAGGTGTACAGTGCAACGCCCAAGTTGAGACAACTGACTCGTTGCGCGGGGCTACAGAGACAGTGTGTGGAGTTCTGTGCTAGATCACGTGAGCATTAAGAATCATTTTTATTTTGTTTTTTATATAAATAATTATATAATGATAGTTATTGCTAGTGGTTACTTTTTATGATAATGATTTCGTCACTCCGATGGAATGTTCAATTCATTTGTAATTCTTATATTTTTTATAAATTTATATCTATAGAATATATATAGAGTTATTTTATTTTAATTATCAGCTCGTCAGCTTCCAAAAGTATCGGATCTGTTCCGTATGTACGCGGGCATGTCGTACGGGAGTACAGTGAGGGACCTGTGTCGGCGACTACGGCCGCAGGAACTCGCTATCAACGAGAGGAAACTTGTGCTGTTTGGTGTACTGGAGGGGCTCATACGGAGGGTCTATAAGGTGAGTAATATGAGCGAAATAAAATATTGGTAAATAAGATCAGATTAACACACAGTTCTCTATCTATAGTACTTCTTCTACCTGGCAATTTCCCGGCTATAGCCATCGTCTGCCTTACATGTTGTGAATAGTTTTGGCTAATTGTTTTTCACGATACCGCCTGCCTGATATCAACCCTCTTTTTTTTTAAACTGGCCCATTAATGGTATATACTATATAATCTCAATTCTCCCTCCCTTTCCCTCATTCCAGTACCCGGTGACTCTCCACAGCGATAGTTCGTCCGCCCGTAGTGAGCACAGTTACACGGCCCGTACATACAACGGAGTGGTCTGCCTCGACGAGCTGTGCTGCTCTCAAGGGCTCGCAGCCTCGCAGATAGAGGAGCAGCTCGAGAGAGACAGTGACGTCATCTTCATCATCAAGTGAACACACACACCCGTATAAAAACAGGTGCGACACTCGCTTTATATACTAGTGTGACACCGGCTTAATAGAGGTGTGAAACCGGCTTTATAATTGATGGAGTTGACCGGGATTAAAGCTTAACAAAGGAGACCGGTGTTATAAATTAATGGTTTAAAGCCGGCTTTATAAATTAGTTTGAATCAGGCTTTATTGATGTGAAAGAGTCTTTAAGTAAGAACACTTGGAACCATTGTCGTTAAATTTAAAATTAATTGGCAAAAAATTACGTCAAGTTTAGACATTGAACGTTTGAGAACTTACTTTCTGACTAGTCTAACAGATCTTGTCATTTGACAATTTCAAAAAGTCACATATTCAAAAACTAAGAATATTATTAACTTTTTAACCCTTTTAATATTTTTTTTTGATTGCAATGTCATGTATTTACTATAATTATTAATAATTAAAATTTGTTAAAAAAATGTATATAAGGCCGGTTTTGAGAGGTTCTACGGTTGTTGAATGTGTTCAATAAATTTAACTTTCATCGAGTTCGAAATTACTCAAACATATAATTAGAAATGCTATATTGAAAAAAAAGTCACTAGTTTAGGAAGAAAATTATTTAAAAAGTACAATCCGTACATAATATACTGTTAGTTTAAAATGTTTTATGTTTTAAAAACTCATTATTTTTTATAGTTTTATAATGTTGATAATATAACGGTTTACAAAACATGTAAAATTATATAAAAGAAATTATATGTAATAGTTAAGTTTATAAAGGAATTTGTTATACATACGTTTTAAGTTATGTACGAGGACTCGCTAGTGTAGCGTCGACATATGAAACTGCTCAATATTTTTATATTATATACTTGTTTACAATGTACATAAGGAGGTGCTAATATATTTACATAATACATTACATATATCCGATGGATCCCACATCACAGCTGTCAACTTGTTTACATTATTTAGTGTTGCTGTTTCTAAAAACAGAATTATTTAATAAAATAGTTATTGTTTTTTATATTATAATTTATCAGCTAATATAATTTTAATATTTGTTGAAGGCTTTATTTCTTCTGCCCACCGATAAACATGTTTGTGTCAACATCCGCTAACAATTTTAGATATTCTAATCATTTATATACTTTTATACTAGGGATGTATTTTTTATTATTTTGCCGGTTTTTCTTAATATCGATGTAAAATTCCTAGTCTTTTTTAATCGTTAAAGCCGACTACTAGTCAATAACTAGTGCCTTCTTTAAAATACGCATAAATATTTCGTTATTTGACTAAGTGCTTTTGTACTAAATATAATTAAGTTTGTGTTAATAATAATATATGTTTGTTTATAATTTAAGAGATTATATTTCCAAACTGTTGATAAGAACCTTTATTGTATATGTAAATGTTATATTGTGTATAAGCGATTTTATTAAATAAATGTTTTTCAATATTTTTTTAAACACTATTTATTCCTCGAGGTGTTTTTTCTTCAATAAAAGTCATGTCAAAGACAGTACTGATTTAATATATTCTTATATAACATCATATAAGTTACAAAATACATAAAACAGTATGTAGGTAACGAAACACTTGACTAGCGTTCAGAGAAAAAAAAACAATTTGTAGAAACGTGTTCTCAGCGCGCTATAAACGTCACACCTGGCTCCGCTCGTCCTTACACTAACTATATTATTATTTTTACACGACTTCAATAAATACCATACCTATTACATCTGTGACGTCCATAGCACTTAGGAACCATACAAAAATATTACCATCAACACTTCATTTGATACGAAGACTTTCACAATTTGGAGGAAATTTTGTTCATTGTAAAAATTAAAGTTACATTTTGGCACGGCTTACTTTATAACGGTCAGCGATATTTATAATACTATAGACTTTCATATTTGTGCTGCTACATATATGCTTATAGAAATTAAGTTTCATCTTGAAACAAACAAAAAGAAAACTGCATTCACTTCAAGTACGCACAAATATAAAGGAAATAATGATTGAAATTATATGAGAATAAACAAAAATCAGCATATAACCCTGTGTAACTTAGAAAACATATTACATAAAGTTAAGAAACCCAGTTATAATATATATATGTCATAAATCCTTCATTACATGAGAATTGAGATTATCCACATTCTTGCTCTCTGAGGACCATTCTTGATAATATAATTCAATATTTATTAACTGTGTGTATAAAATTATAAAACATATCTCGCCATATTGATTCAATGTTGCTGATTATAAAAAAATATACCGTCATTATAACATAGAGCTACCGAACTCGAAACTTACATACTACAGAGTGTTTCTTCCCACCGTATATTTAATATCAAACACATTACAAGCCAGACCGGCCACCAACGGTTCTGAATAGATCGGTACATTAAAACATACTTACATATATAAAAGGCACAAAATATTTGGTAAGTCAAATAATACATAACTTAGGGCTACCCACTTAGTTCCAAGGCGTTTTGAACATTGACTTAAGTTTCATTGACAAACCAGAGGAATGTCAGGTTGACAAAGAAATATCTGAATATTGTTTTCTTATAAAAAAAAAAATAGATCAGTTACAATTGTTGGTGAAAATTATATTAAATTATAACTGTTATACATTTCAATTATATTAGGCCACTTTTAAGTTTAATTACTAAATCTACATACAGAGGCAGTTAAGGAAACGCCTGATTGTACCACTAACTATATAAACGAGCCGACCGGTGTCTTTCTTTATATATTTTTATATAACATTGAGATTTGTCATAAAGCATACTTTACAACACAGCAACAAATATTAACTTCATACATACAGATACATATTGAGAACGCTCATATATTACATAAATACTTAAATCTATTATAAGGAATGGCCTAAACCCAAAGTAGGAATATATCACCAAAATATTTATACATACGAGACAAATATAATATAATTAAATTAATTATTATGACATTAAATAAAAAATTAATGAAAACTGTAGAAAATACTGTAAAAAGTATACTTTTTTGATTGGAACCACTCAAAAGAAAAAGAAAACTTGTTCTTATATTGTCAACACTGATACTTATTGAGCTCTAAACGCATTAAATTCATTCGCTTAGGAAAAAACATGCTTAAATTAACGGGTGCAGTACATCATTTGAAATACCTCTGCGACTTGGAGGTT
The DNA here is from genome assembly GCA_916720795.1 of Danaus chrysippus. Taxonomy (NCBI): domain Eukaryota; kingdom Metazoa; phylum Arthropoda; class Insecta; order Lepidoptera; family Nymphalidae; genus Danaus; species Danaus chrysippus. The sequence continues at coordinate 1,709,785 of CAKASE010000047.1, read as the reverse complement.
CAAAAATCACACTCTTAGATAATATCTCCTATAAACAATCAACTTTTCATACACACAAAATCAGTACACAATTTTTTACAGAAAATAATACCGCATCCAAAATAAGCATCCGAGATCCAGACATTCATAGGAAAATACAACAGAGTTACAGAGATCACCCCGAACACATCTCAGAGTGGTCGTCCCACGCTGCCACCTGAAACAATAACATATATAGAAGAATAATTATATGTATATGTGTATATATATATATATATATATATATGTATCTAATAGACAATAAGATGTAAAATTTAAAGTAGTTGTTGTTAAATCTAATATTCTATTCAAGGAACCGTTATCATTTCTATATAAAAAACAATAGCTATCAACCTTACTATGACTAAACAATTTACTATAAAACACATTATACTAATATAAGAATGGTTTATAAATGAGTCAATTTGTACTCTGTGAAACCATTTCGCAAATTAATAATTATATATCTCTATATATGTATATATTTAGTTTTTGCACAACCCTACGCCTCTTTTCTTAAACATCCCTAAATTAGTTGATAAAGACTACAACTAAGCATTAGCTTCACATTATATATAATATCAATCTATCGTCGGGGATAGTGCAAAGCAGCGTAACGACCATTGGATTTTACATCATTATTTAGTGTTTAATTAATTACTAATTGCGAAAAAAAACCCCTTAAAACTCGTTAATTTAGAAAATATTTCAGCTCAAACTTTCTTCTGACAATCTGCTTCCAATTTAATGCGGAATTATCCAATGGTTTGCACTATCGCGGATTGCACTATCCCCGACGATATAGAAAAATTCTTATGAAATAATCATAATATTTTCATTTTATTTCTTTTAAGGATAAAGGGTCATTCTATCTGGTCTTTGAATACATGGACCACGACCTCATGGGTCTCTTGGAGTAAGGCGGCCAACCGTCCCGCAATGCTAGACGAAATCCCGCTTTGAAATTATTCGTAAAATAGTCCCGCAAAACGTTGTATGCGTCCCGCATGTCCCGCATCCCTATTTTTCTACCACACTTCTACACAACACCCATACCACGATAAACAGTGCAGGAACACAGATTACCTAATAGGGACAAGCATATCGCGCCCGCGATAATCTCGTTTTCTTTCTTTCTTCTGAACTCATGACGCGTAAGAGAGTACTTGAATTTTATGTGGGCAGTTGCGAAGATTTTTATGACATTCCCAATCCCTAACACCCCCCCCCCCCGCCATTCACGAAAGTTTACGTCCCGCATTCAGTTTTCGGAAAACTGAGTCCAAGATGGTTGACTTCACCAAGTCACATAACGCATCCATCATGCGTCAACTATTAGATGGACTGGCCTACTGTCATCGGAAGAATTTCCTGTATAATATATGTTATATACCTGACAGTCCCTAGAGCAGTACCACTGGTTTGCGCAACCTGCACAAACGAACTGCGCAAGTCGTGAGCGACATCCCTGGCAGGTGGGAGCGTCGTCGGTGCCTTCATCAATGACCAGCCGGCCGGAGCCCGAGCCGGAGCCCGAGCCAGCGGACGCTGACCCCGCAGACTCCTCAGAAGCACCACTTTCCTCCTCCTCCTGAAATAATTAGTCAGGTCTTATATAACAATATCGTCCAATGGGAGTGGACCTAGGACCCGCCTAGTGTGGGACTGAGACAATTGTTGGAATATGTATTGTAGTAATGCAGTCACGTCATATTATAGTGACCTTGACAATAATCAATGTAATTGTGTTATATTGATACCAAGTCGATGATGAAAAAGTAGTCACAATTTCCTCACATTACTAAATATGTACTTAAATAAACATTTTTACTATATACATATATTCTTTTATATCATTACTAGTTCAAGCAAACTGTTCATTTCTAGTATCAAAGCATGTAGTATGTGTCATCACTCACTAGTTGCACCACTTCGGTCTTGTCGTTGTCAGTAGTCGCGGGCTGCACCGGCGTGATGGTGATTTCTCCGCAGTTCTAAACACGTACAGAATATATTAATATTATAACATGCACGGATAATACATTACACACATTCATCAATCATAAGATAGTATGAAAATATTGTAAGGAAGTACATATTCAAAATTATCAGACCAACCGGCATATATGATTTTTTAAATTTACAATTTCTTTTAGTTCAAAAATATTATTAAGAAAATCATATTAAAATATGCAGCAGAACGCATAGCGGACATAAACTATATATAGTTGAACATGAACGAACATATATATATAGCGGGTGTAAGGCTCATGATCATGAAATGGCTCTAATATAATGAGCATTGCCATCGGTTAGTGTTGGATGTTGGACAAAGTTGGACAAAGACTTAAAACTAAATTTTGAATTTGGAACGTTCTGAGGCCAATCAGGACACCGATGGTGTGACTCGTACATTGAGGTGGTACCTTGGCCTGACCGAACGTTGGCAACGGCGGTGCGCTCTGTTTCCTTTCCGGCGACGTCAGCAGTTTAGCCAACGTCGGGGAGTAACACTGAGACGCGGGGGACGCCTGCTGGAAGGTTGGCAACACCCATTCAAGCTGGTTACAATATGCTGAGCTAATGGGGATGGACGTGGCGTGGCGTGACAGTGACGGCCCTACTACGGCGTGTTATAGGCGCTTCTAACTTCCATCCCCACATGAGGTCGTTTTCGTACAGCATGTTTCTTACAATGGACTATGGACTATACTAAATGGTGTAGAGAGTCACCTTGGTGAGTATTCCGTGTAGCAGTGAGTTCTGTTGTGTCTGCGACGCGTCCTGCGCCGTGGTGACAGGCAGGAGGCTTATCTCCGGGTAGGGCGGCGGCGGAGGCAGGCGGGGGCTGGAGGCTGCGTGTCTGTCTGTCTGTTTGGGCGGCGCGGGCTGGGCGGGCGGCGCGGCTGGGGCGGGCGGGTCGTCGTTCCTCTCCTGGCGCCGCCTCTCCGGCCGGTTCATGTCGTGTGTCCGCGCCAGGAGCCCCGCGTTGTTCTGCATGTTAGCGACCTGCACCAGCACGTCTTTGAACGATATCCCGTTGGCCAGACCGCCCGCTTGAAGCTGCTGCAGGCGCTCTATCATGGCCTTCTGGTTCTGGAATATTTAAAAAATAATAAGTATATATTTTTTATTAGATCACCAACAAAAAACACACACAAAACATTCCAGATACATGAATAAAAAATAAGACTAGTGGTATCTTACTTATAGGTAATAACAGCAAGAAAAAATAAAAGTTAAGCGACAACAAACTAAGTACATATATTATTTTGAGGACATAATATTCTTTAATTATATATATAAATATGATTGATACATTATGTATCTTACATCCATCATTCTAAGAGTGTTTCTTTATTATATACAGGGTGACTGGTGAATTACTATCAATATTTAAGGAGAATACTCGGTACATGATTCTCATTCGAATTATGTAAAAAAAATAGGTACTTAATTTTTTACCAAATTTCCGTATAAATAAATAAAGTGTGGACACGTTCCAAGTGTTCCAAGTGTGGACGCGTGCGGCGGCGTGCTGAGACAACACTACGCCGCCGCCGCGTCTGTGTGAGTGTTTGTGTATACCTAATCTGTAGGGTGTTCATACTATGCATAATTAATTACATAACTTTCGGTTAACTTTACTTAGAAGTTTATTAATATTTATGTTATATTAATTTTTATTTTGTCATATATGATCGTCAAAAATCACGTCCTCAAGTATCGATAGTAATTCACCAGTCACCCTGTATAATATTTTTATTCAAACCATTACAATTTTTTTGATAATTGCGCCAACCTTCACCCTAACCTTCCTCTGATACATTTTAAATATTAATATTTAATTAATTAATATCATTACAAAAAAATCATATATTTTTTTAAATGTACTATCAAGTCAAAGTTTTTAATATTCGCTCTCACAATAATTATATAATTACTATATAGTAATTAATATTTATTTCTACAAGATAATATATTTGAACACTCCGTAAAATTCAACTCCTTACATTTAATCGCTAAACTAATTCAATTGATAAAACAAAAGAACCTTGAACTAATTCGTCGCTCCGTACTAGACACTTTACACACTCACTAAATTATGCTGTTACTTTAATAAACTATATACTAGCTTAGACTGCGACTTCGTCCGCTTGGTTCGTAGTTAAATGTTTAAAATATGTTAAAATATTACATGATAAGTAATCGTCACGATATCTATAAATTTTGGCACGTGACTTCAAAAAAATTCTAGACTAGACTTTATTCAATAGTTAAAACTACGTTATAGGAAAGCTATATCAAAATCTGCTCAGCAGTTATTGCGAAATAGAGCAACAAACATCTATACACACTAACTTTCGCATTCATGATATGTAAAAAACTTGGTGTATCCTTAAACAAATTTCTTGTAATATGTCTATTCTAGCTGAGTATATATATTTTTTCTTATACATATTACTATGAACCATATAAAATATACATTAAATATTTTATATATTTTTTTCAATATAACTAACATTCTTCATAATAATGATTGAACGCCGTTCGTTTCTATTGAATCATGACTAATAAGAAATATAATTATCTAACTTGTATAAATGGAATAAAAATGTAAGCCATTTTTACCCTTAGGGGCCATACATAAAGTACGTCACACTTTATTGTGAAGGGAGAGTATTACTAAAGTGCAACTAGGTGCAATACTTGGGTTCAATAGTTTTGTAACGTCACATAATAAAATTTTAAGTACTAAAACACATATTTTGTATATTTAATAAACTTAAGTAAAAATTTAAAAAAATGTTTTGTCTCCATTATTTTTAAATACACACAAATTTAAAAAAAATGTGTGACGTCACATCAGGGGGGAGGAGAAGTTAGAAAAATGTGACAACTTTAAGGGGAGGGCTTAAACAGTCCTAAAACTCGTGTGACATACTTTATGAATGACCCATTATAGTTAACACAACAATTAATTGCATTCTACAAACATGAATGGTCATTTATAGTATAGTATCCCTTAAATTGGTAGTAATTTGAAACCACTTGGTTCATATTAACTCACCATGTCCAAGTTATTGAACAGCATGTTGAGGTTACTCAGACTGTTCATGGCGTCCACCTTGGGCGCGATGGGCCGCGGCTGGTTCATCATGTTAGGGTTGACGATCGGCTTCATCCGCCTGCCCCTGCGAGGAGTTACCTCTGGGTTCCTCTGCCTGTAATCCGCGATTATACTCTTCACGTCTTTGGTCGGCCCTTGACGGCCCATCGGCATGCCGTAGCTGGACGGCAGCTGACCATTCATATCTCTAGGGAAACCTTGCAGATGACCCGGCATCATCATCGCTTGAGGAAATAGCTGGCTAGGTTTGGGCATAGATTGCATGTGAGCCGCTTTATCATAGGGAGGTGGCAGCCCTGACATGGGGTTGAAGTGTGACGTCACGGGCATGATGGGCGCCTGCATGATAGGGTTGACGATCGCGGAGCCCGGCTGTTTGATCGCCAGGCCAGAGATGTCATCGCTCTTGTCGATAGCCAGGTTCTTGGCCTGGAGGTAGTCAAAGGGATCGGTTCTGTCACTGCCGTTCACGTCAGCACTCTTTTCAAAGGCCAGCACCTGTTTCCTCCTGAGCAGCCTCAATAGTATTTCTTCCTTGACCTTCTTGAGGTGCAGTATATTATTCCACTCGTGTTCCTTCTTCTGCGCAAGTTCCCTCAGCGTCTGTATCTCTGACAGCAGCTGCTCCGTGTGTCTCTGTATCTCGTCCACGTTGTTCTTGGTAGCTGTCTGTATATAATCGTTTATCATCACGTCATGTTGAGGGAACGTCTTCTCGACTTCAGCACATAATTTCTTCAGTGGAGATTCAGTGTCTATATCTTGGCTGGCTCTTCTTTTGTTCAACTGTTCTTCCTGTTGAAAATATGTGACTAGTTTATAATGGTACAAAATTATTTATTATATGGTAATAAATCACTCATTATTCCTATTTAAAATGGTGTGTGTAAAAAATGTAGTATTTGTCCACTATTGTATAAGGTAGGGGACTATCCAACTGGTTTTCGACCATTATGAAGACTCATCAGGGGTGGGAATTTATGACATGTCTCATTATATATAGCATTAGTACAGGGGGATTTATGGCTTAGGGTCAACCCTAAGATCTCAGCCTAACAACAAATTCGTCTACCGAAATCGCGATCGAAACAATCCTATATAAAAATTATTTTAAACAAAAAAAGTACATTCAAATTTACACACTAAATCTACCTTATGTAAAAGACAAATTACTATGATGATTACCTTAGAAACATCCCCATTAATAGTTTGTATGCTGGGCTTGGGATCTTTATTAACCTTATCAACCTGAACCTCTGTCATTTCAACATCAGGGGTGGCAACCTTCTCCGTTTCCACAACCTTGGGGCTGTCTTCAACCTCTATAACTCGATCAACAACCTCCGGTTCCTTAGCTGCAGTTTCCGAAGGTGTTTCTATAGTTTTCTCCTCTTGAATGTCATTTACTTTAGTTGCCACTTCTGTAGACACATTTTCCTCCTCATTCACTGTACAGTCCTCTTTTATTTCATCTGTAACTAAAAATTCTTATTAGAAAATTGAGATTGTACAAGTATGAATATTACATATGGCCAGTGTTGGTCAAATAGATTATTATTCAAGTTTCTGAGACTTAAATTAAGATGTTATTTAAAAAACATAATATATGTGAAGATTCATTAAAAGGAAGTACAATCTGAATCAATACTGGAAAAGAGATATTGGAATCTTAGAAATAAAATATCAAATATATAAGAAATAATATTATATCAGAGTACCAGAATGGACTGTATAAAACAGTCAATTTGTCGAGCTTAATATTGATATACAATCTGGTAAGAACTTAAAAGTATTTACTGAATCAACAAAAATAAGCATTAACAATCTTTGGTGCTTCCTATAATGTAGAAAATATATTTTCCTCTTACACTACTCTTACTAGAGAAATAATAACATTAATTTATGAATTGATCACTTGGTTATAGAAAAGTGTTGTGTATGAAGTTAAAGAACTTAATGAAAATATTATACATATAAGAATATATAAAGAATGAGATATTGTTATTAATTTTGATACAATATTACAATTGAAAAGGAGATTGGTTTCCATCCTCATACTGCTTTTGACAATTAATTAATGTTCAAAACTCTGAATTGAATTTCAATTGAATTAGTAACTTAATAATGATAATTTATTCATAGAAAATTATGTTTAAGAATATATTGAAATATATTATTTCTCAAAAATAACCAAAGTATATATATTATATTGCACTTCATAGGTAAATGAATAAATTTACATTTATTATGATTGATATAGTATAATTAAGTGAGAAAAAGAATAAAAAATTTACCACACCAATTTTTGTTTAACAGAAAATTTAAAATTATTCAATATTTTCCTCTTTAAATGTGTTTTATATATTTAATAATTTATTAATAATAATTTAGAATTATATCAAAATATAAACAAATAGATTAAGATTTAAATAATGTTTTCTGGTAAATAAAATGAAAATTTAAACCAATTTTACTTATAAAATGCTTTTGTTATACCATTTTTATTTTCAAGTTATTTTCATGTGATAGCTACCTTCGTTAGTTTGAGTGGTCTCCAAGTGATTAGTTTCCTTCTCAGGCTCGGTTACAGTTTCTTTGGCATTGTCATCACAGACTTCATCTTTCTCTGCACCCTCGTCAGCAGGCTCGAGCTTCACGTCCACTTCTTCGTCAATCGACAAAGGATCCGTTTCATTTTCGTTATTAACCTCCGACGCAGGGGACACCTCGACTCCTACCAACTCTTTCGGAGATTCCACTATTTTAATATCTGTATCATTCATGTTTATTTACATACTTCCGATTCGGTACAATGTCAGAAAGCCGCATATAGGTTCAACGACTCCATCATCAAACCAACCATCGTTATGGTCTTAATAACAGCGCCTTATCGGTTTTTGCTTATAAGAACTTCAAATTCACAACATAATAGGTTAACGTACACTAGAAATATTCAAAATTTCTTTTCCATATTGGGACACTTCACCGTGCGAGCAATTGAAGCCATGAACTTATGGCCTTTGGGTCAATATGACCGTTTGAATGTAACACTGTATATTTTGTTTAGAATTACGATTGAATTATACATATTACATCTCTTAAATATATTTAAAGTATCAGTTTATATAGTTTTAAAATGTTTTTAGAAAAATATTCCCTTCTCGAGAAGGACGCAACACGCAATCACAGATTCAAAATGTCAAATAGTTTTAGCTAATGAATTTTGATCCCTATTTTTCATTATATACTATTCGGTTATCATAAAATCTATTTCAAATTATGAAAATATTGTTGGATTTAAGGTAAGTGTATATTTAAGATTACTTTAATATCAACATGTTTAATAATGTTAATGTATTAAAAAGTAATCGCTTATTTGTTATAAATTCATAATTGATATAAATAGTAAATATTGAAATTAAAATAATGCACAATACTTTAAAAAAATATATAATTTTGTTGTATTCTTTCATTTAACGATAATTTATACTTATATGGGATGAATGATAATTCAGTATAATTATATATTCCAGTATATACATACCTTATTTCAGTTATTCCAAATCTTTCTTATTATAGGTTGAGGGAAATAGATCCAAACATTTATACATCCATTTCACTTTTTAAACAGAAAGGTGAATTTTAGTGCTAATATGTGCGCATAAAAAATGTTTTTTATTTAATTGTGAAATTGTGAAAAGATTTTAATTGTGAACATTCTGTCACAAAATGTCTTTATGTTATTCGAAATAAGTGGCACATACTGTATAATCGATTATATAAATAGTGTATAATCGATTTAGGGGCTATCTATTCAATGTAAAAAAATCGATTTTAAATTATTTTTTAAACAGTCCACACTGACTATATGATGATGAAATTAAATGAAAAAGCAAATGGCTGACTAGCAATCGACGTTCTCGAATTCGCATTAAAAGAATCCGATGTAATTACATGAATTATGCGCAATCTATGATCATGATTAGCAAAATAAAGATACCAAAGCAATAAATATTTAGAATTATTATATATTGTCGACTAAAGCCTCTGAAATCTATCTTAAATAAATCCTATATAAACCGAAAAAGAATTTTGCAATAACAAGAACCGTGCCTTCGACGGACCCATGTCCGTTTTTTGTTGAGGTAAGTTCTTTTGTTTATTTTATTGTAGTGTTAATATTAGTGTTGTCTTTTATATATTTTATAGTTTTAATATTATTTCGTGTATAAATTTTTTTTTTGATAATTGAGTTCGTTAAGCTCGGTGACCTTTTACGGAATGTTAGATAATTTATAATAATAAATACAGTGTGAAGTGAAATATTATTTTATGTTTCCAGTTCATGTGATGTGAAGAGTTCTTTGGGCGGAAGCCGCCCGCGGTCACTATGGAGCGAGGTTACGAAAAGAGACACAGTAAGCACCACAAGGAAAAGCACAAGAAGCGCGCACACAAGAAGTACAGGAGTCATTCGGGCTCCCATGAACAGTCATATGCTACTAGTAACTCCATGAAACCCCTGGTGGAGTATTCCGATGTCAGCTCTGAAGATCTATCAGCTCCCGAGGCCGGTGAGATAGAAAGTGAAGCTAGTTCGATCGGTCGGCATATTGCAGATGACTTAGATAGAACGAGAAAATCCCACCCCATACGTACCTTCCTTGACAACAAGATATCTGTTACGACTAGCAGCAGACGAGTGGTCGAAGATTACACCCTCACTCGAGATTCTTCCACGGCAAGGAAGAGACGAGGCGTTGAATACGAGGAACCGGTCCCGGAGTTCGATGATCATTCCCGATATAAGAAAAAGAAGGAGAAACGAAAGAAAGACAAGAAGAAGAAAAAGAAGAAGTCCAAACACAGGTCGCGTTCAGCCAGTCTAGAGAGTTTGTCTCCTGGTGATATCGTGGCAACTTGTACACCGCTCAGACCCTTGACACCACAACGATACACTCAGGTGCCCGTTAGTGAGTGGGAAAAAGGATCATCTCCGTTAAGAAACGGTTCCTGTTCCCCGGTGTCCCCGTCAACTCCTCCGTTGAGGCATGAGGTGTCTCCTCGACACCGACCCATTCACCGCGAGCCTTCTATGCACAATGTTATCCCATTCTCACCTCATGCAGAGAGATCTCCTATTATTAGGTAAGATATTTAAAGTAACTTCTTACATATTACATATTTATATTTGAATAACTATAAAATTCTAACTTTTGTACATAAGTAGGTTATGTATACAACTAGTTTATTTTATCTACATTTCTATTAGAAAAATGTAATAATCATTTGTATAGAGATGTATATAGATTTATAATCAGCTAGTTTCACCCTTAGAGCTAGTTAGCTTTTTAAATATGATTTTGTTCAAATTTATTGCTAAATGTTATGTATAAAATAATTAAAAATTATTACACAAACACTTTATTCCATACTAATAAGGTTTATTTTTATACTTCACTTTTATTTATATTTTTATAGCCTCTAATAAAAATTGCCTATTACTATATGATTTGAAAGACAATGTTTCAACTTTGATTATTAATTTGTAGTTCTTTTACACTTTATACTATTAATATCTTTGTTGGATACAATTTTTCATATTATCTATGTAACAAAATTATAATGGTAAAATAATTGATTTCAATGATGCAAATTTGTATGACTATTCAAAATTTCTATATACAACATTGTAAAGGTTTGTGTATTAATGAATATATTCTTTTTATGCTCACAGTATTGATTTATGGTGAGTCCATAAAATTGTAGTGTTCAAACTTAGATTCTGCACTAAGAATGTTTGTATTGAATGTTAGAATTTTTATTATTATTTCTTATATTGTTCATTGTTATTGACTAATATACCCTGTACTATGATATTCCTTTAGCAGGAGGAGGCAGAAGTCAACAACTCCTCACACACCGCTGGCACCTCCCTACCATGAAACAGTCACTATTGACTCGGACACAGAACAGGATTATGATAGAAGACGCGACTACTGGCATGAACAACGCATCTCTAATGAAATTATGGTTATATCTGGTATGTTAAATTATGCCAAATAACATTTTTAATCATATTTTTATATATAAGTGTGCAAAATGTAAATTTCTGGCATAACAAGGAAATGATAATGGTTGCTTAAACCACTATAAGTAAATGGTTTCCCTGACTTACTGTTTACATGAGATTGATAATGTCAAAATTTAGTATAGTATCTTTCTAAAAAATTTAGCTTTTGTATTGTATATACATATTGTTAAATGTATTCCTTATTCTAACTAGTATTTATGTTAAAAGTCCACAAATGGTTCCATTACCAAAACAAACTGACGTTTGAAAAGCTAATCAAATTAATAACATTTAATAAACAAATAAATTGAAAATAACAAAAACTTTCATATCGAATTTGATCTTAATGATAATAATTAGAATTTATATGATATATCCATGTATGTATTATGCAGACTCCCCGGTCCACGAGTCCCGTAGTCGTGAGTACAGCCCGCGTCGTCACCGCCGCCGCTCGCCTCGCAGACGACGCAGTAGGGACAGGGAGAGACATAGGGAGAAGACTCATCATCGGTATGTTAACATATATTATAGGCAGTGCTGGCGTTTGTGGGGGGGCGCGATGGAGCGACGGCCCAGGGCGCCAAATTAGGGGGGCGATTAGTGGATTAGTGAGGATACTTAAAAATTAAAAAATAGGAGCTACATAACTTTCTACGTCCACGTCGTTAGCTCTGGGTTACGCTAAAGGAAAAATGGAAGATGGTAGATGGAATATATTATGTAGAATTCTTAATACACGTTCAGTGTTCACATTGGTTCAGAAAAAAATTAATACTTGATTTTGATTTCTTCAAGTGGGCGTCAAAATATTCTTGCCCAGGGTGTCAGTCCCTCTAACGCCGGCAGTGATTATAAGTTGACTTGAGATGGTGCCTTTGTCACATACATCACCCTGACAAAAAAAAACCCCTTTCTCAGCTGAAACGAGTGTATTTTGGTGTTTTAGTGCGTATATCTGATTATCCTGGCGAGAATCCCATGTACATACTATTTCTCCGTAATTTATGGAAAAAGTGGCTCGGGTTTTTCGTGTATGGATTAGTCTATAACCTTAACAAGTGACGTGTAACGTTACTTTAATTTACTTAAAAATGTATGAGAAATTTTCATAAAACTGACTGTATTATATTTTTGTTTTAGGTTTGTTTGAGTATTGTTAGTTAGTACTGCATTAAATGTGTTTGAGATTATTTAATAGTCATTTTACTATCATGTAAAGTTCGGAAACATATAGATTCGTTGATAGGATTATTTTAGGCAAAGGGATATTTGCTATATAAGAAGAAAAAATAAATTTAAACTACATTTTGTTTGCATTATCGAGAAATTTGGCTAACTGACATAGTTTTTCTCGTTTTCCATTAATCACGATCAGTCTAAAGTAGTTGAATCGTCGGTTAAAATTAAAATATTTAAATATATATGGAAGTTAATCTATAATATACAGGGTGACTGGTGAATTACTATCGATATTTGAGGACGTGATATTTGACGATCATATATGACAAAATAAAAATTAATATAACATAAGTATTAATAAACTTCTAAGTAAAGTTAACCAAAAGTTATGTAATTAATTACGCATCGTATGAACACCCTACAGATTAGGTATACACACACACTCACACACGCGTGCTGATACAACACTACGCCGCCGCACGCGTCAACGCTTGGAACACTTGGAACGTGTCAACACTTTATTTATTTATACGGAAATTTAGTCAAAAATAAAGTACCTATTTTTTTTACATAATTCGAATGAGAATCATGTACCGAGTATTCTCCTTAAATATTGATAGTAATTCACCAGTCACCCTGTATAAGTTTTATTAATGTTCCAGGTCTCACAGTAGGTCGTCCTTAAAGCGTCGTCGCTCTGGTTCACGGTCCAGACGTCGTTCATCATCACCTCCGAGACATCGGCCCAGACATGCAGAAGTAGCCAGAGATAGGCACAGGTAAACACACTATATATAAGTTAGAGATAGTAATTGATATCAACCTCTAAAGTTCAGTAATACCTCGCTTTACGCGAGGGATACGTTCCGAAGAAAATCGCGTTAACTGAAATTCGCGTATATTGAGGTTTATGATTAAACACAGTCAAAATTTAATACACAAATATAAAAATCATTTTAATCAATCACTTTAATTCTAAGAACACTATACAATCCATAGGTACTCCTATTTTTTACGAAAAAATACATGTATTGTTTTTGGGTAGCGTTTTGTTTACGTTCTTGTAAAATACGTTCATAACACCAAACACTGTTTTTAATCGTTTGACACACGTTCAAGACACGGTCATCATTATTGTCTATACTCTGCAATGTCCCAACCTGAATAAATTTTTGATAATCGCGTTATAGTGAAACCGCGCAAAACGGGGTCGCGTTAAGCGGGATATTACTGTAATTCGTTTTATTAATTGGCAATTCGTGAAGCCTCCTTGGATGCTTTAAATTCGTTTTTGTTAGCTATCAACGTCACTATAACTATCAGTAGTGCATTTCATGCCTGCACCGAGTTTGCGCACCGATTGTTTAAAATAAATTCAACATGTGTGAATATGGATTTTACTGTCATTCTGCGATATATGTTGTCTATAGAACATAGAGTCTACACTACATACTTGATCACATACACTCAATATTTGATCATGTTTATTTTAATGCTTTAGCATATAATTTGGACAAAATAAATAATTAATAATTTTCATTCTTATTAAAATCAAGTAATATTTACATAATATTTGTAATTGGAATCTAAGGTAGCTTTTATAATATTTTTGACATAATTTTCAATAAATGTCAATGGAAATGAAAGTATTTAAGTTTATATTGTATGTTTTCAGGAGTAAACATGAATCCCCAAGCCCTCCCACACTGTTACAGAGAAAGATTGACTTCAAAGAAAAGATTAGTGATACCAGTTTGTTTGCTGAACTTGTTAAAGACAAACACAAGCGTGCCAAGGTATACACTAGCTTATTAATAACTACATTCATATATAAATATATATGTATATTTTAATTTTTAATATATATACAGAAATTACAAGAAATATTAGAACAAAAAGAAGAATCACAGGGAGCTGCCTCGAGCAGTGCATCAGTTACTAACACTGATGCACCAACAGAAGACCTTGCTGATAATGCAGATAGTATGCAGGTGATTATTATCAGATGTAAAAACAAAATACATGTTAAAGGAAACATAATTTCGTTATAATAAAACGAACACCAAATTTATCAGTACTGAATTAACATTTTCTTAAAACAAGTTAGAAAAAATTCTAAAATCTAATCTTACAAATAAAAATATATAAAATATATAATAATATATTTTTTCTTAGAGTTCAAAGGAAAATGGTGAGAACTCCAAATCGGATGTAGTAGACATTCCAATGCCGGTACAGACTTCGGAGGAATCCAATGCTCAACCATCAGAAACTGAGCCGCAACCTCCTCAGCAACCAAACGCAACCACCAATGGGGAAGCTAATGAGAATTCTAATAGCTCTGAGGTATGATATCCTACTAATATTATAATTGCGAAAGTTTGTGAGTGTGTGTGTGTATATTTGTTACTTCTTCACACTCAAACGGTTGAACCGATTTTGATAAAATGATGTATACAGGAAGCTGACGTCCAGGAATAACATATAGGCTACTTTACATCTAGGAAATCCGCGGGTAACACCGCGGGGCGCAGCTAGTAAACTATATATAAAACAATAATCCCTGATACACTTAAATGATGTGGTTTTAATACTATTGTTTTAAGAGTTATGAAAGAAGTTTAACTATAGAAGTTATACTTATTTATATAATCTATAATATACATGATTATAAACTATACATAATGGCTTAGTGCTATTAATTATTTTTGAGAGTCATAATTATTAATTGATACTCATTACTCTGTTCTAGACCCAAAAAGTTCCTGTCACACCGCCCGCCCCTGTACCAAGTGCCACATCAACTTTACCGCCCCTACCGAAGGTGGGTGGCAGCGTGGTAGAGGGTGTCTTTATGAACAGCCAACAACCCCCTCCGCCTAAACCAAAAAGCCTCACAAAACTGCCCATGCCGCCTAATACTCAGGTATTAAGACTAGATTTTTTAACCAAGATTTATTATATAATAATTTAAAGAAGAGTTTTGAAATATAATATTATTCTATTTATCTCAGGTCGAAGATTTAAAGACCCTAGCCAACGATAGTCCATTAAGCACGCCGTCCCCAAGTCCAGTCAAGAAACCGGAAAAACCTAAGAGAACCGGTATTATGAATTTACCGATGCCGCCAGGTGGGTCGAGTTTGTGTATAATAAATAAGAAAAATATTTCACAACTATACATCGATGTAGGTATTCAAAAATAGGTAAAATTTAATTTTTTATTTTTGTTCTGTCTAAAATTTACTGTTTGTGGTGTACAATAAAGTATATTGTATTCTATTCTAACCAGCATATTTGTGTTAGGAAAGTTCATGATATAACCAAATTTCCTGTTACAGTGATCCCTGGGTCAGAAGAGTTGAGTGGTGATGAATTAGACGGGTCCACTCCGCCCGCTCGTCCTCCCACACACAGAGATCAATACTCACATGTGTTCAGCGGCAAGAGGCAGGCTGATGTATGTAATATAAACAACAAGAAACACTATTATTATATATTAATATATAGCAATATAATTTATATATATTTGAGTCAGTGGTTAAAAAGGCCCGCCACATGCACGAGGGCGCAGGTTCGATCCTGGCCCTGGCAAGTTCCAATGTGATTTTTCCAAATCATATGTACTTAATATTTAGACATCACTGATTTATGCTGATTCCCAAAGAGGGTTGATGTCAGGCAGGCGGCCGGTCGTGAAAACATTTAGCCAAAACTATTCACAACATGGCAGATCCTGGCTATAGCTGGGAAATTGCCAGGTAGAAGAAGAAGATTAATAAATAGGAATCTATATACGAGCTTATTTATGAGAATGGGTTGTCTGTATCTTAACCACATGAATATGGCCAGTTCTTTAATAGGCTCCTTTGTGACATGAATAAAACTATTATATACCTATAAAAACATTATAATTTGTAAATAAATTAAAACATACTCGACTAGCCTAATTATTTAGTATGTATTTTAACAGGCGGGATCTAAACTGAAAAGGCCGCGTATTCTGAAACGCCGCGGGTCAAAGGTTGTCCCGGTAGCGACTCCCACACACCACGCCAAGGATTGGGGAGAGAAATGTGTTGACGGTTTCCAGGTAATTTGGAAATATATAACAAATCTGTTACAAGTATTGAACATTGGCGACCACAAGCAACACAATATACATATATAAAATTTAAATGTAGTGTTCATACATATTATTTATTAGACCGTGGTTCTAGTCAGACGCTCATAGATTATTAATTTTTTCTATTTATATTGATTATGCTAGTTTTATGGTATACTTTTCATATTAATCTACAAATTAACAAATATGTAGTATATCAATGCAAATTTTACATATACCTAACTTGAAGGATTTTATAATTAATTGATGAATTTGACGCTTTTTGTAGGTGATAACTCAAATTGGCGAAGGCACATACGGTCAAGTATATAAGGCTCGTGATAAAAACACGGCACAACTCGTAGCTCTGAAGAAGGTGAGACTGGAAAACGAAAAAGAAGGCTTCCCAATCACCGCTGTCAGAGAAATAAAGATTCTGAGACAACTGAATCACAAGAATATTGTTAACTTAAGAGAAATTGTTACCGACAAACAAGATGCTATGGACTTTAGAAAGGTGAGTTTTTATTATATTTTCGGGGATAGTATAAATCCACGTACATATGTAACTACCATTGGATAATTCGTCGTATCTACATGGAAAGCAGATATCAGAAGAAGGTTTGATCTAAAAAATATGTTCTAAATTAACGACTTTTAAGGTAATTTTTTCACAATTAGTAGTATATTAAAGACTAAATAATTACTAATTGTGAAAAAATTTCGTCTGATAATCTGCTTCTAATGTAGATACGTTGAAGTATCCAATAGTAGTTACACTGATTTGTACTATCCCTGTCAATATAGAAAAATTCTTATGAAAATAACCATAATATTCTTCATTTTATTTCTTTTTAGGATAAAGGGTCATTTTATCTGGTCTTTGAATACATGGACCACGACCTCATGGGTCTCTTAGAGTCCAAGATGGTAGACTTCACCGAGTCACATAACGCATCCATCATGCGTCAACTATTAGATGGACTTGCCTACTGTCATCGGAAGAATTTCCTACATCGAGATATAAAATGCAGTAATATATTAATGAATAATAAGTGAGTTGGTATCTTATTATCATAATACCTATTTAGGATGAATGTTAAATAGAAATATTTAAAATGTAATCATATATTATGTACCAAGGTTTAGTTTTGTATGTATACATACCTATTAAGCCTTACTAGGTACTTGTAATAATTAATACAAATAAATATTAAGATTGTTAAAAATAATTACAAGAACGTTATCTTAGTGTTGATAACTTATCTATATTGCACTGTAATAGAACTGAATGTAATGAAAAAGTACCTATATTTTTTATATCATTGAATATGCTCAGAAGAAAACTGGCTATACTTTGAATATTATCACCCAAAATCGACCTTATTTTATGGATTATAAAATATTATATATATTTTTTATCTTATTAATCTTAAATTATTTCAGAGGTGAAGTAAAGCTAGGTGATTTCGGTCTGGCTCGTCTGTGGTCAGCCGAGGACCGAGCTCGGCCTTACACTAACAAAGTCATCACACTGTGGTACAGACCACCCGAACTATTGTTAGGAGAGGAACGATATGGTCCCGCTGTGGATGTGTGGTCCATGGGGTGTATACTTGGGGAGTTATTCTTGAAACATCCACTGTTCCAGGTATCGAGTTTTAAATATGCTTGGCTTGTAATATAAGATATTATACAACAGATTCTCTATAGACTACAATATTTATAAATGTATGTATGTGAAGTGTTAAGGTATTAAATGTCCTTAAAATTGAAGCTTTGGTGAGCCATATAATTAATTACACATATAATAATAATGTTTATTTATCCCAAACACATTACAATTGTATAGACATAATCTGATCACAATACATAAAGGTAAAAGGTGTTATATGTAAATGAAGTCTACTGTCCCTGAGCTAGTTATAAACCTGTATTTCAGGCGACAGTACTCTCCTGTTGCAAAGGATTCATTTTAACATAAGTTTTCAATGAGTCGTTAGTTATTAAAAATAAGATACTATATTTACACCATTGTCTGTTCATATACAGGGTGACTGGTGAATTACTATCAATATTTAAGGAGAATACTCGGTACATGATTCTCATTCGAATTATGTAAAAAAAATAGGTACTTCATTTTTGACCAAATTTCCGTATAAATAAATAAAGTGTAGACACGTTCCAAGTGTTCCAAGTGTGGACGCGTGCGGCGGTGTGCTAATACAACACCACGCCGCCACACGCGCGTGTGTGTGTGTGTGTATACCTAACCTGTAGGGTGCTCACACAATGAGTAATTAATTACATAACTTTTGGTTAACTTTACTTAGAAGTTTATTAATATTTATGTTATATTATTTTTTATTCTGTCATATATGATGGTCAAACATCACGTCCTCAAGTATCGATAGTAATTCACCAGTCACCCTGTATTTACAATTATATATTTTATGACTAAATGTACATTATACATTGAAGGCTAACACGGAGATGATGCAATTGGAGATGATATCTCGCATCTGTGGCACACCAGCGCCGGGCGTGTGGCCCAACGTGGTGAAGCTGCCGTTGTGGCACACTCTGCGGCCCAAACGGTTCCACAAGCGATGTGTTCGGGAACAGTTCGCCTTTATGCCACCAGCGGCCCTACAGCTGTTGGATCGGATGCTGGAGTTGGATCCAGATAAACGAATTACAGCGGAGGATGCTTTGAAGAGTGTGTGGCTGAAGAATGTTGTACCGGATCAGTGAGTGCATGAATATAGTATCATAGATTTATCCAACCAATTAGTATAAGTTTTGTTTGTATATACATATTTATTAATTCCTACACAATTTTATTGATCGGTAGGTATGGTACATCAGTATACGTATTTTAGATTTTTTCATTAATATGAGTATAGATGAATATCTCCCTTTGTGATACTGATATATATGACTAATTTACTAAACATTTATTTTCAGAATGCCAGCCCCGGAGCTGCCAACATGGCAAGACTGTCACGAGCTCTGGTCCAAACAACGCCGGCGACAGCAGCGGGAACAGGAACAATCATCAAAACCTAAATCATACACATTCACACAGGATGAGAACTCTGAGTCGAGTTTCAAAAGTGACATCAAGCCAGAGACTAACCCGGAACCCGTCGGACAAGTTAAATAGTATTTGGAGTATTACTACTATGGTTACTACCGGTAGTAAGAGGCTGTGACAATCGTGAAGTGTGGGGAAGACTACTGAGACGCTTTACAGTGCTTGTTTGTGCTTCAAATAGACTATGATATGAGCCTGACTCTGCTTACAGAGACGTATAGTTTGTGATGGTACTTTGCCACTTACATTATTAGTGAGAATACATTGTATAGAGAAGAACAGTTAGATAAGACAATAATAAGTTTGTGTGTAAAATTATTTTTAAAATTTTTGCTTCATTGAAAGTAAAGTAACTCACTGTTCTTATATTTTAAATGAAGAGAGACTAATATGGCGCCTTTTTATTGGGTTGCGTTTTAATGTTTTTATATAGAATGTCTCCAAATAATTTTCCAGATACAATGATTTGAAAAATGTTTGCGAATACCAAAATCGTATGATGACCAAAGGATGTAATGGCGCTAACTCTTATGATGTGGGAGTGTATGATAGCTTTATGTATATAATGATGTAAATATATCTCTTATATAGTATTAAGTGAAATTTTGTTATTGGTAGTTAGTTATCCTTACCTCTTGTTGTATGTTGTGTTTGAGTGAGGTGATTGTGTAACAATTAGAAATCATGTATGCACTGTTACACATGGCGATTCTAGATAATTGCTCTTTTAATATTGACTATAGTTTAGAAGTGTTTACACATATAAATAATAATGCTTATATATAATGAAGCGACCACCATTTCCTTTTACCTCCAAATTTAAAGAACATTGATTTGTAAATATGATATATTGGTTATCACGCTGGTCTTTCCATACTGCCTTAATAATACAAGAGTAAGCTAGTACAATTATTTATTAGAAATAGCTATTTCATCACATTATTGTATACACTTGTGTAACTGTGATTGTATATATATATTAATGGAATTGATAATGTTTTATTTTTATACAAGCAAAGTATAGCAGACATTTCATTTCCCTTGAAGATGCACTAGTGACTCGTAGATATTAAATAAAGATTATATATATAACTATACATATTCTAAATATTTGGTCACAATTGATGTGTGTGTAAGTCTTGGATAATGCATTTAATGGGCTAATATTTTATCTCAGCCTATATATAATAATATTGCATAATTTTTGATATTAAAAGGCTGTAATTTTAATTTAATTTGCTTTTAAACATCAAGTAGGAAGTTTTTAAACTATTATTTTTATTAAACCAAGTGACTATCCAATTGTCTTCAAACAATCCAAGTTCTATAACTAGAACAATATAGGATGACATAAAAGGTTGATAATGTAAAGTAATTTATTTTGTAAATTTTTAGTTTATTAATTCTCGTTTCAAATATATTTTCATTGATAAAATAAAATGACTGTAACTTTATTATCTTCCGTAAATTTTATTCCAGTAACTAACAATACGAAAAGTTCCTTGTAAATTCACGTTGTATATATAGAATATGAATAATCCGGAGTTCAGGAGATGCTTGTAGTGATTATGTACGGTGGATAATTTAGAAAAATATATATTTTTAATAGATAAATATATTTATATACTTAAACTATATAATGTTGTGTAAATAGTGTTGGTAATGTTAGTTTTAACTGTACGGAGTCGTACGGTGTTGTCATTGAAGCCGAAGTTGCCAACTGTTTTAATTGCTTGGTTATATTTTAAAGTGAGACTGGTTCAGTGTCGCCATAACTCTGGATTGTTTTAGTTGATTTTCATTTGTAAAGATGTACCTATCTTTTTTATAAATAAAGTGCAATGAATTATGACTTATTTATTTTTGTTTGTTTTATTGTTTTAATTATTAACTCCATAACCCAGAGATGACTAAGATTTGAGTTCACTCCAATTGGATTAAAATTAGGGGGATAAATGAAAAAAACAATTTTAAAAATACATATATTTCATAAATTGACTACAAAGGAACTTGCTTAGAACGAAGAAGGCACTTATGTTATAACTTATGGCAAATCGGAGTATACTACGATTAGTACTCTAATTAAAAAACCTGGTAACCCTTTTTGGTTATAAAAATCACTTGACAGTTGTCTAGCTTACAGACTCTAGGAGTCAAACAAGCTTTATTTCTACATTAACAGAGGCACCTTCGATTCAGCTTACTAAAGCTTAAAATAATGTGTCAATATTTATATAACCGGATTTGTAAATAAACACTAAGTTTTTTAAATTTCCAACAGGAAAAGTAGGTGTTACACGTTTCGTAAAATTTATGTATATTTATGGCGTATGTTACCTACTTTATAAGTACTTTGTACGACATACTTAATTTATTATATAAATAATATATATTAAAAAGTTTGAAATGGAATAGTAAAAAAATCATTGTTAAAAAAAATATATCTAATGTAAAATAAATTATAATTAGTAAATGTGAATATTTCTAAACAGCAAAACAATTATTAGCCGTTCGTTGTTCATACATCATAAACTAACTAGACAAGCTTGTATTTATAAGAAAAGGCAGTAATTATATGAACACTTAATAACGTGACTACAAATAAATAGAAATACTTGTCGTATAAAACATTATTTATCGAAACTGGCTTTAAAAAAGAATCTTAAATTATAGAAACAATTTTAAGAATACCGTTACATTTTGACTGTTGATTCAAAAATACAGTTCCTATTGAAATACTGGTCTCTATGGGGATGCCACCTGAAAGATATAAGAAAAGAGTTAGTAAATTAAATTGATTATTTTATAAATTGCATATAATATTTGTATTACCTATAATATTCGGATGAAAGACATTTTAAATAGAGCATAATTTCATTAAAATATTAATTTTATATTGGTTAATTTATCAAGTGACATTTCTAACGTCTAAGTAACGTTTAGGCGGTAAAATTAATAACAGAATGACGTGTTATAGTTTGTTCCATCGACTTTTGCCGTACGCGTATAATCTGCAGTAATTTTTTGGTTTGAAAAGAGTGAGAGAGATGGCCTATGCTTTCGGTCTAGCACTATCTCTTTCCTCATAGGTACGGTACTATTTTGAGAGAGATAAAGATAGACCGAAACTTCGTTTCTTCTCTTTCTTTCGGAGTGCCACAATTCTCATCTCTAAGGCATGTCCATTAGTATAAGTAGATGGTTTGTTATTATTATCAGTATGTAGTGTATGTAATGACTCACAACTAGCAAGTTCCCGCTCTTGGCGCGGTGTATGGCGGGCTGCGTGCCTTGAGTCACCTCGATGGTACCGCCCTGCTTACCGTTCACTAGGTTGTGGGCGATGCTGAAATATAGACATTTAATAAATAAACATATTTATTATATATGATATTAGGGATACATTTCATTATAATGGTTGTGGAAGATAGAAAAATCCGGACGCAATTTATGGAAACGACCTCGAATGCGAATGTTCAAATGTTTTGAATCACAAGCATTTCTATATGGTTAAATAATATTTCTGAGGGTTTCTCTTAAAGTGCAGGTTTCAATAGGAGTTTTTGTTTAAACTAGATAATTGCTAGAGAATAAGCTAGCAATCTAGTTGGATGTGTTGATGGGCTTTTTTTAAAGCAACATATTGTTCGTTATATAATATATGAATGTTATTATCCTCACGTCCTCGTGTCCACGATCTCTATAATCTCGGGTTTCTTGGTGTAGTCCGTGACGATGGTGAGAGCTTCGATCAAGTGAGTCACCGATATTATCAAGTCACCCTGGAAACAATATATTATCGTCTAAGAAATTGTTTATTAATTTGTATGTACTTCTAATACCTACTAAACCTAAATAGGGTTGTAAAAAGAA
Source organism: Danaus chrysippus (assembly GCA_916720795.1). Lineage (NCBI taxonomy): Eukaryota > Metazoa > Arthropoda > Insecta > Lepidoptera > Nymphalidae > Danaus > Danaus chrysippus. The sequence continues at coordinate 1,686,306 of CAKASE010000047.1, read as the reverse complement.
GAGAGTTTTCTGTCTCTTGTGGTTTATTTCATATTCTTTTTTACAAGTCGTAATGTGGACGTAATGAACAAATAAGGTCCATAAGATATATACAAAAAACTTAACTAAACTTCACGGCTCACGTTCCAACAAAATCATTCTCACTGAGTTCCATACAATTAGTTCTTCCCAATACTAACTACGTAACCACAAAAACACTCCATGATCATTACATATTTACAGAATCAAACTATCAGAATATTAGTTTTCTCTCATTCTGTATTAAGATCCAACATCCCAACTCATTGAACCACGAGTGTTCCTACCATTTTTTTTGGGTCAGGGAAACTCTTTTTACGAGCCGTCCAACCGGCCTTGGTGGGGCCGGAAGGAATGTGTGAGGCTCGGCCTGGGCAGGCCCCTACTCACTAAAACCGAAAGCTGTCGGCCGCTATGTTGTGTACCCAGGATCTGTCAGCGACGGGGCACACCAACCACGAGTGTTCCTAACATGTTCATACCTTATCCTTCTTTAGTTCCTGTGGTATCTTCACAAGCAGTAGTCCGTCGCTCTCGTTAGTCACGACCACCCTCAGCTTATCAAGCGGCAGGCGATGCTTCACTTTGAACATGCGTCGCGACCCCGCGTCCAACACGTATAACGCCGCGGAGGACGCTAGTAAAGATCGCGGCCGGGGCTTGTAGCCGCGACGGTCATACTTCACCGCCTCGCATGAGTACTGGTGAGGAATATATGGCATTAGAATTAACTTAGATATATGGGCTATAGATATTAGTAAGAATTGATTGCATTGCATGAAGTTAGATTGGGTTTTGTATCCTTACATTACAAACCTGACTCACCTCTATGGAGATACTAGTGAGAATTGATTATTTTAAGAAAGTTTTTGTCTATCGTACATATTTACCAGATATAGAGCTACATTACTAGAAACAATCATTCAGTTCTTATATGGACATAGGACTTAGATTAGATCGTCGTGACTAGTTTGAATCACCTTATATAATTTGTCAAATATATATAATTCACATACAAGTAGTGTCTCCTGCGCCGGCCAGGCGGGTGAGGCCATGAACGTGTCTCTCAGTACTCGCTGTTCGTCTGACAGTCTGTCCGTCACGAACCGCTCCGGGATGCTGCTGATGTAACTGTTCTTCTTACCTGAGTAACAATGAAATATTAATGGCTCATTCGAGACTAAAATCGTCTAAAAAGTCAATTATTTTTATTTATACCCTTCTTCTTCTACCTGGCAATTTCCCAGCTATAGCAAGGGTCTGCCTTACATGTTGTGAATAGTTTTTTTGGCTATTTGTTTTTACCTTCCGCCTTGCCTGACATCAACCCTTGGGAATCAACATTAATCAGTGATGTCTAAATACTCTTAGAAAGTACATATGACTCGGAAAAATCACATTAGTACTTGCCATTAGGCCACCACTGTGTTATAATTTTATTTATACCCATATTATAAAATATCGTGTTTTGACAGTTTCTTACCCTTGAACATAGCCTCAGCCAGCACCTTCAATTCAAACTGCTTCTTATCTTCCGGTGATAAAGCCAAGCGGTATTTTCTGCTGAGATGTAGTCTGTGTAGCTTGTGTAGTTGTTTGGATGCTTCTTGGCAGGTGGCGGGGCAGGGCGGCCAGCTCAGGTCGAGTAACCGTGTGGGCAGCTGAGTCGAGAGTCGCTTCAGCCAGTGGACCTTAGCGATGCCGAGGAAACGACGGTTCTCTACCGTCTCCGGACCGTTACGGGTTATGAAACCTTTAATATTAAAAGTAAAAGGATTTTAATTAGCATTCGAATTTTAAAAAGTCTATATATGGACTATGTTTCCAAGCAAAAAGTTACAGCTGTAAACATATGTACGTCGCAAATATGAAAGACATTTTTTACCGTTCCCAATTAGCATACGAAATTAATATAGACAATATTTCCAAATAAATATATAGCTGTAAACAGATGTATGTAGCAAATTTGAAAAAAATATATGAAAGACATTTTTTGAAAATTGCCCTGTAATGTGCTCATTTAGTTCTGAGATACTATAGTTGCCCTGACGCTAATATTGTTCCAAATAAAAACTTATAGCTCGACCAATTTAAAAGTCAGAATACGGCGCAGAATTAAACAAAATATAGAGCATTGCCTTAAAATCTATGTACAGTTATACTATCATTGCTTTCCCCCTACTAACCTTTAATGAATGCCCTAATAACGTCAGCAGCCTTCCTCCTCCTCTCCCGAAGTCTCTGCGCGAGGAACCTCCTCACCCACTTCTGTATGATGATAGCAGCCCTCTTCATTTCCAAGTACTTCTTCCTTTGTCTGTATCCTCGCCAGCGACTCTGTATGATGGTAGCGATGTCGTTCTTCTTTATCTGGAACGCGTCTTCTGTCTCGAACAACGTTTTTGGGAAACGGATGAATATCTTCGTGCTGTGAACAATTTTGCATTAAATTTTGGGCAACAAGTCTATATAAGTGAATATGTTATGTTAATTCAATAGTATTGATAGAGGAAATATATTAGAATTTGATGTTGTATATTGATAATGATATCTTGTACTACAATCAGAGACAAAACCTCCAATTTAAATGTGAATGAGGAAATATATAAAAATTAGATGTTGTATATTGATAATGATATCTTGTACTACAATTACAGACAAAATCTCCAAATTATATGTAAAAAGTTTTTTTAAAGGCAGTCATTTCTTCCATATATTTTTATTTTACCATTAATGTACTCACTTGCCCATTCTGTATTCCTCTTTCTCATATCGTAGAGCCGCCACTAATTTCTGTACTCCCTCCCGCGCTGGGCCGCGGTAATTAGGCCAAGTTTCAGGGCTTAGACATTTATATCTAAAAAAATTAAGGTATATTAGTGTTATGGAAATAGACCAAAGTATGAAACAAATAAGATTAATGTCCATTGATTTTCTTTAAACAATTTATTTTTTATTCACTTTTCAGTATAATTTTACTACTTGGGTCAGATCTGACGCAAGCACTGCAACATTTGCAAAAAAACCTTATGAAGGTTAAGTATTATTTCTTATAGCATCTCTCAATATACGAAGTCAAATCCAAAAAAAGTGATCAATTTTTTAAGCTTTATTTATAAGTCAATATCTATAGTTCCTGTTCTATAATAATATAATTATTTCGTGTACATTACCTTTCAAGGAAGGCATCATACTGCCTCCTATAAGCGAAGCCCGCTCGTCTCACGCGCAGGTTCTCCATCAGTCCGAGGTACTTCACTTGGTGAGACACCAGCTTGTCGTCGAAGTGCACTGAAATATTTAACATATTTTTATGTTTCAACATTTTTAACCATCATTGGACGTATACTTGAGAATATTTTCCTACTATTTATAATGTTTACATATACAGGGTGACTGGTGAATTACTATCAATATTTAAGGAACATACTCGGTACATGATTCTCATTCGAATTATGTAAAAAAAATAGGTACTTAATTTTTGACCAAACTTCCGTATAAATAAATAAAGTGTGTACACGTTCCAAGTGTTCCAAGTGTGGACGCGTGCGGCGGCGTGCTGATACAACAACACGCCACCGCGCGCGAGTGTGTGTGTGTGTGTGTGTACCTATTCTGTAGGGTGTTCATACGATGCGTAATTAATAACATAACTTTTGGTTAACTTTACTCAGAAGTTTATTAACATTTATGTTATATTAATTTTTATTTTGTCATATATGATTGTCAAATATCACGTCCTCAAATATCGATAGTAATTCACCAGTCACCCTGTATAACTAGCTTTCCACCCGCAGCTTCGCCCGCGTGGAGTTCGGTTATATCGCGTTTCCAAGAGAACCTTTCCATAGTCTTGGATAAAAACTATCCTATGTTCTTTCTCAAGGTCAATTCCATCTCTGTACTAATTTTTATTAAAATCAGTTCAGTGGTTTAGGCGTGAAAGAGTAACAGACAGACAGACAGAGTTACTTTCGCATTTATAATATTAGTAGGATGTATTGATTTATAAGCTGTTCTATATTTAAACCAGCTCATATGACATAATTGAGGTTCCTGGTATAAAATACTGCAAAATTAAAATGAATCTTGACCCATAATATATACGGTTCATATTTGTCTAATGCCCAAATAGTAACAAAGTGTAATGAAAATAACTCACTGGGTGTTTTAAAGTCGTTGGGTTTGATACACCTGATGTACGAGGGCTCCTTGCTGCTGAGGATCTTGATCAGCTCGTTGAGAGACACCTTGAACTGGGTCACCGCTGTCTCAGGACGTTTCTTGCTCATTAGATTCATGTCCTTGAAATTAATTTATTGTTTTATTATGTTAATAGCTCAATAATATGGTTCATTTTAATGGATAGTGCTTTAATATCGTTAGGTGAAAATGAAGTCGTAAATAGTGTATATAGAATAATAATATATATATGTAAGTTTTTTATGGTGACAAGCCAAAATAACTTGCAGATTTCTCCTACCCCTACAAGGTTACATAAGATTGGGATAGGAAACAGTATTAATTAGATTAGTAAAGTATTAAAAGTTGGGTTGATTTTTTTTTATATGACACGATATTAGGTACTATTGGTATAGTATTGGTCAGTGTAGCAGAGGTCTATGATCAATGGTGAGTAGTCAGTGTTACCTTGAAGCACCGTCCGACTATATTGTTCCCGCTGGCCGCCATGAGTCCCTGCAGGTCTCTGAACAGCAGGTCGTTGTTCTTCTCAATAAAAGTGTTCACGTTGTACGTCACCTCACCCGCGTAGTGCACCAGACAGAACTCCTACAAAATAATAATTAATTAGCAGATGTAAGTATATAAATGACTAGATTATGCTCGACTTGGAATTGGTGATAGAGATCATTTACTTTCATTCAAGTTATACACACTCATTATATTATATATAGTTTTGTTAGAAGGGCTTATAACTATGTTAGAAGGACATTCAATAATAATTGATTAATGAACGTGTCTTTGAATAACAAATATGTCAAACTAACGCCATCTATCGCTTGAGTCAAACACCTTTTTACAATACCATTAATTTTATAAGTTACTTCGTCTTGTCTCGAGAGCTATAGTCTGTATGCTGACATATAAGATGCGATACTGTTGTGTTTAAACAAAATGTATTGAGTATTATTGTTTTAAAGATAGCAACCACTTCGGTCAAAAACATGTAAAATTTATATAAGCGATACATAACGCCAAACAAATCATAAAAATACACTGTTTATATAAAATTATATAACTATATAATTGTAGCCTGTAGGTTTTTATTCAGTTAAATAACTCATTGTTCGGGTCTGTATTATTAGTATTATTTGTACACACAAAAAAAGATAATAATTCAATTTTACTTCAGCAAGTCATGTAAGTGTTGATGGTGCTTATACAACTGTTTTAATTTTAATTCCTCTGTTTATTACATCTGATAAGTAGTTAGAGAAATTAGTTACATACAAAATATTGCTTCATATAAAAAAGAGGAATAAAATAATATGATTTTCTTACATCTCGTCCCATCAGTTTCTGCGTCTTGGAGTCGACTTTCTTGTGTGACTTGAAGTGTTTGTGTCCGTCAAGTCTTTGAGAGAGTTTCTCTAAGAAGCTGAGGTCATTTGCCTCGCCGGGCCGGAGACACTCGTCGTCCAAGATCGATATGATGCCTGCAATACATCAGAAATAATGAACATAAACATCATAGATGATAGTGATCAAGGTATATGAAACTATATTGAAGATTTCCACAATAATTATCACTGTTTGTAGCTGCTAGTTACTGTTAATTAGTGACTTATACATAGACCAAAGAATAAAATCATTATTTAAGTCAAAAAGTTTCATTAAATTGATTTTTGTATAATATTATTTGTATGGACCTCTATGTCTCTCTTCTATGAGGTCACATATAATAATGTTGTTGAAGTATTCGATGGGTTCCCACTCGATGCCTTCCCTCAGATACTCTTCTTGTTCTGACTTGAGTGTGAGCTGGATGAACAGCTGCTGCAGCTTCTCGTTGCAGAAGTTGATGCAGAACTGCTCGAAACTACAAAAATAATCAGTAATTTTGGGTTGAATTTTCTCTATACTATAATGTAACTATAGAAGATCACTTTTTTACTCCGTATGATGTTTGAAATTTTTCAGATATCAATAATTAGGATGTATTTACACATTTTAATACCACTATAACAATTTTTTGCAGTATTTTAGATTATAGTACCTATTTTTAGGGAAAATTTCGAATCCATATATATCCAAGATACCGATGACTGATGCTTTTGCGTCTTGATCTTTGGGAGCCAGTGAGGCGTTCAGTCTGGCGACCAGCCAGCCGAAGTGTTTCTCATAGATGGCTTTAGCGAGCGCGTCCCGGGCGTAATGAGCCTGCTCCAAATCTAGAGGCGTATTGACGACATCCCCGCGAGCCTCGATCGTCCTACTGGTCAGAGCTTCGCGCAATCTCGTTGTGTTTACTTTCAGAAGCTGTAATAATATTAGATAGGTTTTATAATAGTATTGTAGAATTTTGAACCTCCAAAAACAAGAAGCTTTGTGATCACTTTAAGAGCGATTTACTAATAAAGTGACGTGATTATTTTTTTTTACAGTTTATTTTGTGTATTACTATGGAAGTACGATGAAGATTTATAAGTAATTCTTAATAATAACGATTGTTATCATACCTCAGCGACGTTCTGGCTGTTAGCGTCGTGGTTGAGTATCTCAGCGTATCCTTTATCGTTCTGCACGAACTTCACGTTGCCGAGATGCAGCACGCTGGCTACTATCTCGAACATCTCTCGTTGTTCGCTGTCTCCTATCTCGATGACCTTCATCGCCTCCCTCACGACGCGGAACTGGTCAGCGTCGTTCATTTTCTGACTCGCTGATGTCTGACCAAATAAATTATCTTGATGGTGATTCGAATTAAATGATTGGTCGGTTGAGAGTTACTCTTTTATCTTACACAGTTTATTAATATCAAATTAAAAATAAACATTTTGAACACTGAAAGTTTTGATGAATTCTTTACGTGTAGAATTATATTATATATATACGGCTCCTTAAAAGGTTTCCAGAGAAACGAAACTTCTTACCATGTAATGGATTGAGTCCAGGGAGTTACAGGGAGAGGAGCTTCAACAGTGCCTGGGACTTGCGATCCAGGTGTAGGTTTAAAGGACCTTTATTTAACGCGCGTTATACCCTCACCTCCACCGTCCAAGCCCCTCTCTCTGCCTAATAATACTTACCAGGTCGGTAGTATATTTGTAGACTTCCGATCTTCCTTGCAGCCTCAACTGCTTCATCAGTTCCTGGTCTCCACCGGCCAGCAGTTGGTAGAATATATGGAAGTTCCTCTCTCCGGCCATTTGACTCACAACTCTGGACTTCTCTAGCAAATAGTTCAAGATGTGTCCACCTTCGGGCGCTCCTTCATAGTTGAACTGTATGTCCATGTACTTCCCGAAGCGACTGGAATTATCGTTTCTATTCGTTTTGGCGTTCCCAAAAGCCTCCAAGAGCGGATTGCTTTGAAGCAGTTTGTCTTTAACCGTCTCCACATTGTGAAGGTGGTTTGTACGGGCTGCGATGTATTCTAGAACTTTCTTGGACGCCTCGGTTTTACCTGAACCGGATTCTCCTGAAATTTATAAACAGTAAATCAAATTATTTTTATACAAATAGAATAATCGTTATTTGTTCAGACAGACATAGATAAATATTCATTTCTGTGGAGATTACACTCGCTCAGACTAAATGATGCCTAAACCTGATATTAAATATTCTGTGCAACATTAAATTATCAAGAGTTTTAGAAAATTACATCCATAGCAAATCTGCAGATAAATGAAATAATCTAAGTCTTCTATATTTACCAAAATATATTTTACCACGTTGTGGTACACCACATTACACACAAATCGTTATTTTAACGTCAATCAAAAAGGAAGAGTTATGTATAAAACCTGTAGCCTTGTGAGTAACATATTTGAAGTGCAGATAAAACCGCCTCCACTTTTATTGATGTACTCAAACTAGTTGTGATAAACAATATTACTAATATGGTTGAAAATATTTTACCTGAAATCAATATACATTGTTCCCTGTGCTCATACACTAAAGATCTGTATGCGTTGTCGGCGATAGCGAATCTGAAAACAAAAATTCACATTATAAGGATATTTTTGAAGTGAAATTTAACTTGAGGGTAAATTTTTGACAGATGTAACGTCACGCCGGTATGCAACGAAAAGAGAGAGAGAGAGCGATCGAGACCGATTGCGAGAGAGTGAGACAGGGCGAACGTAGCATGAAGCAAGTAGCCGTGGAGTGAGAGTAGGGAGAGAGCAAGTGAGAAAGATTGAGAGAAAGAGTGAGACAGAGCGAACATCGTATTACGAACAGTGCAAAGAAGTTTCACTTCTGACATGTGTACTTTGTATGTCCCCTTTTTTAATTTTTTTTCTGATTATTGTATTTTTTTAATGCAAAAGTTATTGAGGAATTTTTCTCGACTCGTAAATATAATTTTCTATAGAGCAATAATATTTATTATCTGCTCAAGATAAGTTATATGAGGTATAAGATAAAGAAATTTTTGTGACGCATTCAGGTTTATGAACTTTTTTGTTTGAACTAACAGAATTTAAAAGTGTCTAATGTACTTATACATATTGTCTATTTTTATTGACTATATACACATATACTAATTACACTAATTTACACATACATAATTGCTAATTATGTATGTGTAAAAAGTAAGGTTGAAGTAATCTTTTTTTCAAAATATATTTTTGAGTTCAGGTGAAATTATATCTATATGTCGGAGAAATTAAATGATATCTTATCAACATATGTGGAAACATGACGGAGTTATGATGTAAGCGGATCGAAATTATCAATATTTTTCCGTCGTGACAATATTAATATTAAATTTTTGATTAAAATAATATTCTTTGGAAATTTATTTTACAATACTATGAAACGAATAATCCTTAATCCTTATGAGACACCAGCTTGTTGTCGTGGTTTTAAAATTTTATTATAACTAAGGTTTGAAATTATTATTAAATATTTGACTTATATGTATTCAGAAAACGATGATTTAAGAACTTCAAGAAAATATTATCCCTACTAATATTATAAATGCTAAAGTAACTCTGTCTGTCTGTCTGTTATGCTTTCACGCCTAAACCACTGAACAGATTTTAATGAAATTTGGTACAGATATAGAGTTGACCTAGAGAAAGAACATAGGATAGTTTTTATCCCAGACTTTTGAAAGGTTCTCTTGGAAACGCGATATAACCGAACTCCACGCGGGCGAAGCTGCGGGCGGAAAGCTAGTATTTTTATACTTTTTGAAAATAAAAGTCTAGTTTTGGTGGAAAATATAATTATTACGTATTATTAACAATTTATAAATATAAAAAAGGTATGAAATATTCTTAAAAATTTGACAGCTAAATGGCCAACTATTTTTTCGCGAAGAAAAAAATATATAACTAATTTCTTTACCAATAATATTTTTATTCTTTTTCTATATAAAAATAAAAAGAACCAACTGAAAATTATATATTTATGGTCAATTAAATAGTATTTATTAACGGAAAAGTAATTTTTCGAACGCGTAATATATCACGTAAATACAATTATCGATCCGTGATAATCAACAGACTATTGACTTATCTATGATAACACTTTCAAGCATTAGCTAATGCACTAGACCTGACATCGCTGTTACAATTATACATGATAGATGGATCATCATCATCATCATCATCATCATCAGCCTATCAGAGCCCACTGCTGAGCAAAGGCCTCTTCTCATACGAAGAAAGTTTAGTATATAAGATCTATACTATATATTAAATATCTATACTATATAAGGATAAAATAATTGTTAAGTCATCAGTAGTCCTCCCCTTCTACCTGGCAATTTCCCAGCTTTAGCCAGAGTCTGCCTTACATGTTGTGAATAGTTTTGGCTAATTGTTTTTACAACCGGCCGCCTGCCTGACATCAACCCTCTTTTGGGAATCAAGTCATCAGTAGGACTTTCCTCTTATATAAATATTTTCAATCAGAAAAAAATCAATTATTTTCGATTGGCATAACCTGAAATATACTTTCAAGTATTACAATAAGTGCTATTTTATAATGACTCACACATGTGGCGGCGCTTCAAAGAAAGCCTTCTTGTAGTACAGCCTCTGTTTCTCCTCCGTGTATATGGGAAGGTTCTTGTAGGGATTCACCGAGATTAACACGTTACCGATGTACGTCTGTGGAATTATGACGATTTATTTATTTCATATATAGTATATTAATAGTTTATATATAAAAACCACTGGACCAAGAAAAATAGTTCTTTTGATATATACTTTTTATGAAAAATACAGCTCAAGCTGTAAGAGCTGCAGCAACTGATAGATTTTTTGAGGTGGTAGAGCCTAGCTGTGGTTAAGTTACTACAGCTCGAACATGGGCTGGCTCGTCCGGGGAAGTACCACCCTCTCACAGAAGATCGGCGTAAAGTAGTCAGTAATGACTGCGTTTCGTCCGATGAGTGAGAGAGCCGGTTGCCCTTTCCCTTTTCCCAACCTTTCCTTGTATTTCCTTATTCCCACCCCTCCCTTTTCCTCTAGAACTAAGGTATGTAACGCATCCGCAATATCTATGTTACGGATGCATTGCATGCTCGTCTGCACTTTTTACATAAAAAAAACTGATCACATCTGGGATCTACCACGACTTAGAATTTTCACAAATATAACAAAAAATAATGGCAGGTATTATTTTGCTCACGTATATAATGTTCTCATGGAAGCGTTTCTTCAGGTTGTCTATGAATGCTGCTTCAGAGCGGAAGTCTTCCAGCAGCACGAAGTCCTGGACTCCGACTCGCTCGCGATGCTGGAGGGAGTGCTCCATGACGCCTTGCACCGACACCGGGCGCAGTAATCTGTAATAATATTGTTTTTTTAATTACCATTTCACCCATGCAAATGAGTACAGTATATTCTGCCTGTGTCATTTATTAAATTTAAATGAGACTAATATTTTCGAATTACTAAGCGTATTTTATTGTTTTTAAAAACTACATCCTCCTGACGGTTCAGTTACTTTAATATTTCGTCTTTCCGTGATCACGATTGCTGAAAAGTAACCGAAACGTCGAGAGTATGTAGTTTTTAAACATAATAAAACTCGCGTAGTAATTCATAAATTCTCATTTCATTTCAAATGAATACTCGCGCAAGTCTAAGATCTCATTCTGTCATAAATTAATTATTGCATACCGTACATACTGTTAATTGAAAAACTTTTTTCAAAACAAACAAATATATTAAATGGGTTTTACCACAAGATTGCCTTGAATTATGCGTAAGCGATAAGGCAATATAATATAATTAGGTTTTTATACAAATATCAAATAATTAAATATTAGTGCAAAAGGGTAATAAATATTAAGGTGTGTTCATAGTGACGTATTTCTACACGTAATGTATGTACTATGTAGGTAGGTGAGTACTTCCGACATGGCCGCCCCTTGGTTGACAGGAATCATATTAAACTTATTATCTATGACCTTTATATGTACTGCAATTTATTTATCACATTAAAAATACATTATACGTTATTTTTATAATATTGGTAATAGTTTGAATATGTGATGGAAAATCTTGTATTGTTAATAAAGTTGCTGAATAGTAATAATGTTCTAGAAGATAGATAAAATTTAGGATAATTAAAATTTAAATATTGTGTTGAAAGAAAAGTTATATAAAAATGGTAAAGAAGAAGAAATTCATTAACAAAAGATTGATTTGAACTTGCGACTACAGCTTGCAATAAATTTGCATAAGATAGATTTATTAATAAAAATCCGGCAACGATTTGTATATATATGTACTAATGTATCCTTGACGCAAAAGCACTGAAATGTTATATCCCTACTTTCTAATTATAGAAAAGATCGTAATAAAAATCATTTTTGATATATCTTATTATTAAATTCATACAAAAAACACTTTATGTCATGTTCGGACAATCCTTTAGAAACAACTGGACCTATTTACACAAGACTAAGTAGCGTCGTTTGTTTTTGAGGAAAAAAAAAATGTTTTCACTAAAAATGACAACGCATTATAAACAAGTGACAGCTGATTTGAGAATAAGATAAGAGAAAAAATAACGTCTTCCAAGTAAAGAAATGAATCCCTACTAATATTATAAATGCGAAAGTAACTCTGTCTATCTGTTACGCTTTCACGCCTAAACCACTGAACTGATTTTAATAAAATTTAGTACAGATATAGAGTTGACCTTGAAAAAGAACATAGGATAATTTTTATCCCAGACTTTTGAAAGGTTCTCTTGGAAACGCGATATAACCGAACTCCACGCGGGCGAAGCTGCGGGCGGAAAGCTAGTAAAATATATATCTTTTAAACATTTGGACGCAACAGACAGTTTGGTAGTATGTTTATTTATAACATGAAAGGAACGTGTTATCTAAATTCTGAGATGTTTCTCAGAAGTACAGCATCCGCTTGACATCACGAAATAGTATTGACAGTGACCAAATATAAAGACGATACAAAAATAACAAAGATGATGAAAATAACAATAAATGTACGATATTTTATATATGTTATTGAAATTATCTTGATTTCGGCACACAATTCATTAAAAATCACTTCCGAAAACTTGGTTATAGTATATACTAGAAACATCTGGAAAATTATAGACGCATTATTATTATTATTAAAACACAATTCACGTATTTTTTCAAGATTCTTGACTCACCGTTCTCGACGTTTCAATATTCTAAACAACAGTCCACAATCAACTTCGCTCTTACTTTTGTACCCCATAATGAGACGAGACCTCATTGAGGTCCAGAAAGAGACTAAATAAATTATTTATTAACCAAGCCCTTGGGAGAACAAATATCATTAACGCGGTCATTCACGGATGTACCAGATAAGCTATTTTTTTGCAACAAATTAATGATTATTTATTTGTATTATGTTAATGAATTGTTTGATTTTGTACAGTTATGTTTATCCCTACTAATATTATAAATGCGAAAGTAACTCTGTTTGTCTGTCTGTTACGCTTTCACGCCTAAACCATTGAAATGATTTTAATGAAATTTGGTACAGAGATAGAGTTAATCTTGAGAAAGAACATAGGATAGTTTTTATACCTTTTTTTGAAAGGTTCTCTTGGAAACGCGATATAACCGAACTCCGCGCGGGCGAAGCTGCGGGCGGAAAGCTAGTAATTTATATTTGTGTATTTTATCTCTATAGTGTATAGTAATGACTTAATGAATTGTACTTTATGGAAACAATAGTATTAAGTTCATTAAAACAATAGTAGAACTTGTTTGTGTAATGATTTATAAATAGATGAGTTTAAATGAAACATTTAATTATAATAATATGGAAGTTATGATGATTTTGAAATTATATGACACTAGCTTTCCGCTTGCTTCGCCCTCCTGGGGTTCGGTTATATCGCGTTTCCAAGAGAACCTTTCAAAAGTCTGGGATAAAAACTATCCTATGTTCTTTCTCAAGGTCAACTCTATCTCTGTACCAAATTTCATTAAAATCAGTTCAGTGGTTTAGGTGTGAAAATTTAACAGACAGACAGACAGTTACTTTCGCATTTATAATCTTAGTAGAGATTCACCTCTCATCTTTATGATCACGGTTGCAGAAAAGTAACCGAAATGTGGGGAGTATGTAGTTTTTTATATAAAGTCGCGTAGTAACTATATCCGAAAAATATTAGTTTCATTTAAATACATAAATGTTATTTGAACGCGTCAAGATTTTTGAATCACAATTTTTTAAGACGTCATCTAATTTTATAACTAAACATACAAATAATTGTTCACAGTAATTCTTGTATTTTAACAAAACAAACTACATTTTAATTTTCATTAACATTAAATTTATTAAAAATGTATAATCTTATCTATACTTCATATCAGTTAAGGCTGAATATTTCATTATTATTATTATTATATTATAATAGTCTAGACGTTAATTAATTTTGATACTAGATAAAATTATTTAATATACCCAATAAGACTGACATTTTAAAATACATCTTAGGCAAATAAAAGCCAAGTAAACTCAACGTTCTTGATATTTCCATCTAATGTCAACCAAGTTGGCATTATAACAAATATCATGGCATGACATTTTTTTCTATACATTTGACAGATGTGGAAAATACTAGTTTTTTGCTGTGACTTTGTCCGCATAAATTTTGGCATATAGCTGACCGGGCGAACTCTATTCTGCCCTAATGGCGGTAAATGACTATTGGAATTTATTATTTTTTTCTTTTTTCGATCGAACAGAATTAAATATCCTATGTCCGTCTATTCTAAGCTATGTCCTCACCAATTTTCAACCGTATCTCATCAGCTATTTTTGGGTTATAAATAGTGTAAATAACACAACTTTGGTTTGTTTATATAAAAAATATAGATATTGCAATCTGTTTTAGTTATATTTTTTTAAACCGTTTCAACAATGACAATTCCTGTGCTTACTTTCAGGTGTAAACTGTATGAAAATTTCGAAAAACGGAAAAAGGTAGAAAAATTAAACGAAGGATTGTTGAAAATATTACTCAAAAATTTTATTTTGATTGTCATTTTTAAACTGAATTATATTCGTACGTTGTCAATTTTTTGTTTTATTTTTTTAGACATCCTAATTAATAACTTACCTGTAAAATAATTCTTAAACTATATTAATTTAACCATAAATCTTAAGTGATGTCATGACTTATCGGTAGTTTTAAGATTATTCTGAGGCATTTTACCTGGACTTTTAAGATTTATGTATTACTAAACCAACCTAGGTATAGAATAAATACATTGCACTAATTTATTTTAAGTTTAAGTAGTCAGCCTGATTTTTTTTATCTGAAAACGTTATTCATATAAAAATATATTAACGATACTTATTTAAATTTTACCGGTTATTTTTACCGGTATGAAACTTTACCGGTTAAATATCACAACACTGTTAGATATGTGAATTGTCATGCGTGTCTGGAGAATTGTTAACGAGATTTCTAAGGCTTCGTAATCTTGACACGTTAATTAATATTTGATCAAGGACAACGAAATAATTGGCTACCTACATGAAATAATAAGAAAATGTCAACTAATTGTGAATAATTATCAACTTTATATACCTATTATTGTTAATAGTTGAAATATTCAAGTAGAAACTTCCCTGTCGGCTCGGTAACTGTCAAAAAACCAAAAAACCGAGGAAATTCATTCATTTCTGGTCATAGTATTTTTTTTTTTTTTTTTTTTTTTAACGAGGAGAATCTTTGAAAGACTTCCCGCCGCGGGGGAAAACACGGCGGGGGCGTGTGGGATTTCCACCCACTAAACTCCTCGGCGTTCTCTGCGCTGTGCGTAGGCTAGTGAGCGGGAACGGCAAGCCATACTTCCGCTCACTACGCACGAGTCCCATGGACTCCGTCTTCGGCAGGGGTCACAGTGGCTTCACCACACTTCCCCTCCGACTCCAGAGCAGCGTGCCGGGAACGCCAAGCACGCCACTCTCACTCCAGCCTATGTTGCCCGGACGCCGGTTCCCCACCAACGCCCGGAGGCTCCTCTCACTGGGGAGGCATTTGGCGAGCGTAGGCCCGCTGCCTTCTACCCAGCCTTCGTCGACGCAGGGTGGTCATAGTATTCGAGAAGGTAAATTAAGGTAAAAAAATAAGACATTTCTTAAAAAAAAAAAAAAAAAAAAAAAAAAAAAAAAAAAAAAAAAAAAACTTATCTTGAGTACTACTTATGATATATTTTGTTTCATATATATATATATATATATATATATATATATATATATATATATATGTATATACTAGAAGACCCGGCGAACTTCGTATCGCTCTATAATCAAGAAATATTTGTTACGTTTTTTATTTATATTATTTATTTTTATTTATATTTAGTTTACCTATTAATGCCATAAATCTCCGTGTTTTGAAAAAAAAAAAAAAAAAAAAAAAAAAAATTGTCCAGTGGACAAAATTGTGAATCTAAACCATTCACAGATCCCCTTGAACACACACAATTTTTTTTATCAAAATCGGTCCAGTCGTTTGAGAGAAGTTTAGTGACATACACACTCACAGAAGAATTATATATATAAAGATATATATAGGCTATTAGGTCATTGCTAGTTGCACCGGAGGAAGGAAGGATGATTAATATTACTGGAATTACATCACATCCTTTTATATAGATTAAAACAGTGTTACATATTAGTATGTATTTAGTTATAACTTATAATATTATTATAATGTTATGTTTATAATTAATTAATTTTTCTATTGGAGAGTTGTAAGTGATTAATTTTGCTGAGTTCACTTTTACTGCCTTAAAGATAATAAAGTGGTTGATACCGAAGTTATTTCAATTAAGAATTATTTTTATTTTAATTTAGAAACATTATTATTTATCTTGATTTATAAGTAATATATGTATCAAATTCTTTATATGGTTAAATTTTTAAGACAAAACTACCTGCTAAAATCTAAGTTTTGGGTATGACCGACGTAATAGCTTTGTTTATCTTACTCATTTGTCATATTACATTTATTTATACGAGGTAAAAACATATTTTTGTTTACAAATTCATCCATATATTTAGCCAAGCTAGAAGTCAGTGGTGGCTCAGTGGTTAGAGGGCCCGCCTCTCGTCACCGAGTTCGATTCTAGCCCGGGCAAGTACCAATGTGATTTTTCCGAATCATATGTACTTTCTAAGAGTATTTAGACATCACTAATTAATGTTGATTCCCAAAAGAGGGTTTATGTCATGCAGGCGGCCGATCGTAAAAACAAATAGCCAAAAACTATTCACAACATGAAGGGCAGACCCTGGCTATAGCTGGGAAATTGCCAGGTAGAAGAAGATTTAGCCAAGCTAGAGTCCAAACCATCACACATCTTAACAACTTCTTAGATGTCAAACGAAAATACAAAAATGCCGCTATAGAACCTCCTTAATATTTTTTTATTGTAAGTTAGGGCGAGTGACGTCATCACATAATTGAAACCGCCTCCGTACACGCGATGTTTCCCTCCAAACTCTCAATGTGTTTACATTTTTTTTTTGATTATTTAAAAGTATATAGCGAATAGACACGCAACGGTTCCTATTCAGCCTGGACGTGAATTGTTTCGGACAATAAATCAAAATGGTGATTCAGTATTAATAAAAATGTATTTAAATTGAAATAAACTAGTAATACTTATGATATTGCTATATTAAGATTTTAGATGCAAAAGAAAAATATGTAATATTTTTTTATCATCTCGGTCAAAATTGTAGGAAGCTAGTGCATATCATACTATTAAAAAAACTTATATCTTTCAGCCATGGTCTACCTTGAAGGTCTATTATTGCAAGTTCCAACATACACTAACTAACTAAAGAAGTTTGAGATCTATTTTCGTATAACCAAAATCACAGGTCATTCACCTCATTCACATGCTGAGCTAAACAACTTTATACTTTATATATATTACTATAAAATAATAATATTTTGCAATAAAAATGTGCTTTTTTTAAGTAATAAAGGAAGCAATATATTTATATTTATATATATAGAACCTTCTTTTTAATTATCGTCACAATCCACGCCTACCAATGACACAGAATAGTGACACCTTCCAATTCTATTCAAATGTAACGTTTGTCATCTGTCACCAAACAAAACCTTATTAGAATGAACATGAATAAATGCTTCAAATGTTTTGTAATATTTAATTATTTATATATATACTATTTTTGTATATTTGAAAAGACTTTACTGTACATGTGTAGGATTTAATAGGGTCAAGATTTGCCGCCACAACACAATAGATATAAAACATTTTTAATCTATAATCAAAATTTTTACATTATCTGTATTTAGGTCTTGAAAATATCGTATATATATTTTTTTGATTAAAAGACAACATTACCCGACTTATCCAATAACTAGGCTCAAAAAGACTCATATCAAGAGCCGTAAAAACATTTATAAAAAAATCAATAACAATATAAATGTATGGCTAACTCTAGTTAATACATTGAATTAATTTAAATAGTTTTCCATAACGTGACCTCACCCATAAATGTAATTAGAAAATTCAAATGTGTTTTGCGTTGACCGTTACTGTGCTCGTATTCGGTGTTGCCTGTGCTGTGAATTTTAATCGTATTTATAAACGACTAGCTGCGCCCCGCGGTGTTACCCGCGGATTTCCGGGATGTAAAGTAGCCTATATGTTATTCCTGGACGTCGGCTTCCTGTATGCAAAATTTTATCAAAATCGGTTCAGCCGTTTGAGCGTGACGAAGTAACAAACATACACACATTCACAAACTTTCGCAATTATAATATTAGTAGGATGTCTGGACTAACTTTCCACTTGATACATTATATACAGGGTGACTGGTGAATTACTATCGATACTTGAGGATGTGGTAGTTGACGATCATATATGACAAAATAAAAATTAATATAACATAAATATTAATAAACTTCTAAGTAAAGTTAACCAAAAGTTATGTAATTAATTACGCATCGTGTGATAGTAATTCACAAGTCACCCTGTATATATCGTTCATATGATAGACTCCGTGATTATACATATACATATACATATATCCGGATTTCCTCATCTTATTTAGTAATCAGTATGAGTTGTGTCTGATTTTTTGACACAATTATATGAAACCATATACTAGTTTTTACTCAACAATGAAATAATTTAAGTAGCTATGTTATACATTGTTAGACTACAGAGTCTATATGTAAAGTGACTTCTCTACTTAAGAAAAGATACGGGATAAATTATAGATTATTCTATTGTAAGAGATGCCATACGAGTATTGTAGGTAAGGTTTTATAAAATCATTATTTTCTTAAGAAATATCCACACATAGATACATTATTATATATTTAAGGTATAATATTAGAGTAAGATAGGTTCTATGTCTGGTCAGTGGTTAAAAGGCCGCCTCTCATCCACGAGGGCGCGGGTTCGATCCTGGAAAGTACCAATGTGATTTTTCCGAGTCATATGTACTTTCTAAGAGTATTTAGACATCACTGATTAATGCATTCCCAAAGAGGGTTCATGTTAAACAGGCGGCTGGTAAAAACAATTAGCCAAAACTATTCACAGCATGTAAGGCAGACCCTGGTCAAAGCTGGGAAATTGCCAAGAAGAAAGTTCTATAAGATACAACATTGTAACATTCATGTTATATATAATTTGGACAGTTGTATATAGATGTTCAACTGATAGATATAAAGTTTATCTCATTTTTTATGAGTCATATAGTTATAGTCACTTAGTAAAAATACCTAATTATTGTGAGAAAATTCGGTATTAAACGTAGTGAAGTTTCCGTAGACTGTATTCTTGTTGAAAAACAACTTTCAGAACAAGTTTTTGGTATCAGAATGGATGCGAACAAACCAACATACATTCAAAGATCACGTAACATAAAGATCGTCTGTCACTGTGACTCAGTAGTCAGTTCTAAACAAAGAGCTTATTGTGTCCCCGTGTTTATCATGGCTGATGGCGTATTATGTGCTTTAAATATATCTGGTTTGATATCCACGTTTAAAATACTATTATCATTCCCAAAGAGGCAGGCGGCCGGTCGTAAAAACAATTAGCCATAACTATTCACAACACGTAAGGCAGACCCTGGCTAAAGCTGGGAAATTGCCAGGAAGAAGATCCACGTTTAGAATATTAATCGCCAAACAGTTTGATGCTTGTAGATGATAATTTGATGAGAAATTTTTATACCAAGTCACGAAGGCTATTTCGAAACCATACTATATTTGTATTCGATGTAATAATTTTTTTATATAAAAGAAATTCGTGTTACTTACATTATTTATAACTCAAGAACGGCTGCACGGGTTTGAATGAAAATTGGTGGAGAGATAGCTTAGAACAAGGAAAAAGATATAGCATATTTTTCAGCCGATTGCCAAAAAAAATAATTTATAAGTAGATCAAATCCAAAATCTTCTTATCTACTTCGTCCGGTCGGCAATACATCTCTAATTCTGTTACTAACGCAGACGATGTCGCGGGCAAAAACTAGTACTATATAAATATTGTCGAATGATTTGAGAATAGTGATGGAGGTTACGTTTCATATTTGTGCCTTATCTAGTTTAAAAATGACCATATACGAGTAGGAACGTAGGCTTAGACTTAGACTAGAGTGATTCAACCTTTAATGAAGAACTGAGACCTTGTCAATGACAAGAGCCTTATACAGAAATTGATATTTCCTGGTAATGTAATCACTTACGTATATAATAAATATTACGAGCTCACCAACGAACTAACTCGAAATAGGTTCGTTGTAGATTTGTACGCGGTAGAGGTGGGAGCGAGAGGTATAACAGCTAAATCTCTCTATAACCTACTAAAAGACTTGGGCCTGTCCAGAACTAATATTAATTCATTCTTGGCACGTACGTCGAAGGCAGCCCTAATTGGTTCTTTTCAAATTTGGTTAGGTAGAGAGAGGAGCTTGGACAGTGGAGGTGAGCATTTAACGCGCGTTAGATAGGGGCCCCTTAAACCTACACCTGGGTCGTAAGTCCCAGGTACTGATGAGGCTCAATTAAACGCTCACCTCCACCGTCCGAGCTCCTCTACCATGTTAAATTAAATGTATCTAAAATCTTTAAATAATGATTTCTTTTGCCTATAAAAGAACTGTCATTTGGATTTGACTAACTCTAAGATATAATGAGATTTAAGATTTTCGCGAGTATTCATTTAAATTAAACTAATATTTTTCGGATGAACTACGCGATTTTTATTATTAACAAAAACTACATATTCCCGACGTTTCGGTTACTTTACAGCAATCATGAGTAGACGAGATGTGAGTGTTTCAACAGACAAGAGATAGAATAGAAATCGCGTAGTACATCCGAAAAATATTAGTTTCATTTAACTCTAAGATAGATTGCCTTGAACAGTAACACCAAGTGAAGACGGGCTTTACCAAAATATAAGATGTCGTCATAGCGCATGAGTAAGGATTACGTGTGCAGAAACTTAATTCGGCTTAAACATTTTTGATATTCTTTTTGTGAATGAAGACAAAACTCTTTCTCATGAAATATTTAATCTATAGACACCAAAAATAAAAAGAATGTAAATTTTGGTTTCTGGTACTTGTTTGTGTTAACCAAAAAGTTTTTAATAATAATTCTACATACAGTAATGAAAATTTTTTTAGTTGTGAAGTTAAATTGATAATTTTTGAAAAGCCATTGTGATCATGATGGTTGTATTAAAAGTAAAATCCTTTTACTATAAAAGATTGCTTTAACATAAATAATATGACAATATATGTATATAATCCGTTATCTTTTCAAGTACTCAACATGAATTTCCGTAACCTACATATTATTAAACTTCCACTAAAACTATACAATTTTCTAGCCGTACAAGAATGACAAAAATAATAATATAAATATAGATTAAATGTTGTATGAATGTCTTTTTTAATGATAGTTATAAACGAGTGTAATGTCCCCTCGTGTATCTGGTGGGCGGTATAATGAACACTTCAATATGTCTTCTGATACAATATTATGATTCAGATTAAAGATTAACGATCTTAAATACACGACGGCGTTATACAAAGAAACGTACGTGTCAATCTATATATATATCTAATGCCCACGATTTCATTGCTTAACTTATAAAAATTCCTATTTTTAAAGACTTTAACAGTTTTAAATTAAATAAAAATATATCGATATATAAGGACCAAGTGTTTGGCAGACCCTGGCTAAAGCTGGGAAATTACCCGGAAGAAGATAAAGACCAAGTGTTTAAGAAATACAATATATATAATATAATTGTAATCTATGCAATTTTGCTGCTTACTTAAACCCTGTCTATTATTTAATTTATTATATGTGATTAAAATAAAGAAAAATAACTTTATTTTTAATATGTTCTAGGGTTTTTTTTATACTAAGGAATCGTGTAATATTTTGCCAAAGTCAGCGTATATATTTGTTTGAAGAATTATAATCTTGAGTACTGTGTGGAAAAAACTTAATTGAGTTGTTCCAATGAAAAAAAGTCGTATATTTTTTTCCTATGTATTTATAAGGACATTTTAATATAATAAATGCACGTGACTTTGTATGAGTTAATAGAGCAGTTCATTTATGTTTGTAATGATGTGTTTAAAGTAATGAAAGAGTTTTAAAAGGCTTCAGTTCGTAAAGTCAAGGTGTGCCAAGGCGCGGCTGACCCACATGAGGCATACACATTACACATATATCATAATATAATAACATACATATATAATATGATATATATTAAATTATTTCAGTACAATCGAATCATCTTTAAACCACGCTACATGACTATGCTATAAGGATTAAATATATAAGATATTTGAGGAAACTGCGACATTGTATATAAATACAATAATTACGTATATATATATATATATATATATATGTTACATAACAATAAGTGAATGTATCTTTAATTAATATCGTCTCAACAATTATTGTTGTCAATGTTGAATGTTACATCACTATTTAAAAGATATACTTACTTACTCGTCAAAGAAATTACAAAAATAACAATTCTACACTTATTGTTATACTTCCTTAAAAAATACATATTATATTACTCGTATTGTTTCATTGTGATATATATTTAGAAAGCCAAAGCCAAAACCATTCACAACATGTAAGGCAGACCCTGGCTAAAGCTGGGAAATTGCCAGGAAGAAGAGGATATATTTAGAAAGCCTCATAGGAACTTGTGACGTGTTAATGTGAGTTCTTAAGGTGAACCTTCCTGTGTTCGTTTCCCTTTTTTACGTACATCAATAATTCATGCCTGAGAAGGCTTTTTATCAGCTAGGCTTTCCCATTATTGTTTGTGTGTGAAAGAATTATACAATACATATGTCTTGTTTACATATACATATGTACTATACATAAGTATGTATATAGATTAAAAACTGGTTCATATTTTATGTAATCTAATGGAGCATATATAACAACATAAGAAGATTTATATTTGACGAATTTTTTACACTAAAACGATAGTTTTTTTTTAATTATGGCATTTAAAATATTACATATTTATAGTACATCTGTATACTAGGCAGATTTTTTTCTGTGTTTTTTTATAAATGATTTTAAGGCTCTGGATGCCAGTCCTTTTCAGCCTATTTTCTATGACCGTATATAAAATTCTATTATTAAGTATGTATGTTAAAAATAAATTAAGACACATTGTTACTATATATTTATACAACTACATCATTAATATAAAACATAACACTCTATTTACAAAGCTGAATAAACACAGTATAGACCGTCACTCAAATGTTTACTTATTAAAATTGACCTTAAATTTGTCTGTGCGACCACAATCTTCTCTGATATTGTAATTTAATTATTAGAATTATATTAAATATTAATAAAAAATGTGATTTTTCCTAGTCATATATATTATGTACTTTCTAAGAGTATTTAGACACCACTGACAGATGAAGGAAAACGTCGTAAGGAAACCTGGACTTATAATTATACAATTATAAGTTTGAAATCACCAACCCGTCTTGAGCAAGCGTGGTGATTAATGCTCAAACCTTCTCCATGTGAGAAGAGGTCTTTCAGCAGTGGGCTCTGTTAGGCTGATGATGATTGATAAAATATCGATTTAAAATTATTCGTAATGGACATCCACGAAATATATTTTTTATCTTTCCTTTTACATCAATAAGGCGGTTTTATATCTACTACAATGTTAAAGAAATCCATATTTACCTATATCCCTACTAATATTATAAATGCGAAAGTAACTGTCAGTCTGTTACGTTTTTACGCCTAAACCAATGAACTGATTTTAATGAAATTTAGTACAGAGATGGAGTTGACCTTTAGAAAGAACATAGGATAGTTTTTATGCAAGAATTTTGAAAGTTTCTCTTGGAAACGCGATATAACCGAACTCCACGCGGGCGAAGCTGCGGGCGGAAAGCTAGTATATATATTTCGTGTATTTGTTGTTTATGATAAACACTGTTGAGTCACAGCCAACGGTAAGTTATTTCTTTGTGTCATCACGTTTTAGTGATAATAGTATTAGGTCAGCGACGCCGGTACAATACTCGAGTTACGACACTAAACAGAAAGTAATATTATTTCAAATTTAATTAGACCAGTACAACATGATCTCTTTATTAATTATTATCAGTAAATAATAATAAGGAAGGTTTTAATGTATTATTTTAATTTTCACCTACTCATGTGTATATGTAAAAAATTAAGATTATATATTAAAAACTTCTTTCAAAGTCAAGATGTGACTTCCACGTAAGTCACATTACCATGTCATTTAACTGGAGATGACTCAGAATATTTAGTCATTCGTTTATTATTTTATGTAAATGAAACTTATATTCAGATATACTACGCGACTTTATTTTTGACTGGTTTCTGCCCGCGACTTCGTCCGCGTTAGTTTGGTCAAGAGTAATATATGTAGGTATAGCTGACCAGGCGAACTCTATTCCGTCTTAGAGGCCATAAATAATCAGGTTTTTCCTGTTTCAATCAAACAGAATGATTGACATATTAGTATAGACATATGTCAAATATAATGTCAAAAAAAAACGTTTGTATGGGAAATAGAAAAGGGCTGTTTTTAGGGTTTTCCCGGCAATTATTCCAATTATTCTCACCTTTTAAACCTTCCCTGGACTTCCAGGAGTATTTCAAAACTAAAATTAGCCAAATCCGTTCAGCCGTTCTCGAGTTTTAGCGAGATTAAGGAACAGCAATCCATTTTTATATATACATATAGAAGAAGAAGATTATAAACTACATACTCCCGACGTTTCGGTTACTTTACAACCGTGATCATTAAGACGAGATGTGAATGTCTGTCTATATATGTCTATTTTTTTTTATGTATTTATAAAATTCATAATTAATCAAGAATAACTATAAAGAAATCCTTGTAATATATTAATACTATGATTATACTGCCCATATCGAAACTAATACCGTCGCTCTTGTATGCGTTACTTCAAAACAATGGTTGGCTAGTGTCAATAATTGTAAACACTTAGTCACATGACATCATCAATTAGAAAAATGAAAACATTATTCAATATACGTAATGTTATTAGGAAACGCATTTGTATGTGAAACTTTTAATATCATAGGAAATGTATGAAGTTTTTGTATATCCTTAAGAATTTCCCAGCTTTAGCCAGGGTCTGCCTTACATGTTGTGAATAGTTTTGGCTATTTGTTTTTGCGACTGGCCGCCTGCCTGACATCAACCCTCTTTGGGACTGCATTAATCAGTGATGTCTAAATACTCTTAGAAAGTACATATGACTCGGAAAAATCACATTGGTACTCGCCAGGATCGAACCCGCGCCCTCGGCCTTTTAAGTTTTTTAAGTTGAGGCGGGCCTTTTAGGTTTCAACCACTAGGCCACCATTGACTCAAGAATTAAATCGAGTGGAAACACTCTACAATACAATTTGATTTTATTAATATATTTTATTTTATTTTAAGGCTTCATTATGTAATTATATTTATTTGGTGATCATCGGAAAAAATGTTTTTGTCAAATTTTGACATTATATTTTATGTGATAGTTTTAAAAAATAACGATTTTCGAACGTAATTATGTCAAAAAAAAAAACAACCAATGTCAAAAAAAGTAGCAAAGTTCGTTGATTAATATATTAATTAATAATATCACAATTTCTAACAAATTACACAAATTATATCGTATTACTTGTAATATGTAAGTTTCATGTTTTTATTGGGTCATCTTTTTACCGTTATGACATGTGCCTGACAGGGCAGGTGGAGGTTTAAAGTTACAATTCCTGTTTTATATGTACTTATATAAATATTTTACTGATCCTATCACACATGGCCTTTAAAAATACTTCTTACGAACTAATACCATAGATATATACAGTGTAAACTCTATATAACGACACTGAAGGGACCGTGCATTTTAGTGCGTTATAGAGAGTTGCCGTTAAATAGAAAGAAGAAAAATCAGAATTAGAAAAAGACAAAGTTTATTTCAGACTAGTGTTAGTACTTATGTACATAAAAAAGAATGTTATAGTTTTAGATTTTGTGAGCAACTTTTTATGTTAACGTATAGGTAATACAAGACTCCTACTTATGGTCAAAAACCGTCGACACGCTTAAGCAATTTGTAATTGTAAACAAAAGAACGAATTTCTTAGAAAGTTCGGTATGGATGACAGTCGAGTTTATTGCGGGCTAGGATAACAAAGCGACAAAGGAACGTATACAGCTGCACAGTTTTTACTAATTTTAGCAACTTCAAAGGTACTTTATATTACTTAATTGTTGTCGTTATTGGGAGTGGGTGTGCCGCTATGTAGAGTGTACCATTGTATGGTAGACAAGCGAAACCAACCAAAGTCAAATGATTTCGACGCTTTAGAGAGTTTGTCGTTAAAACGAGTGGCGTTATATAGAGTTTACAATGTATATGTTAATATTAAAAGAATTCTATACAAAAAGTGCAGGAGAAAAATAATACTTTATAATTAATAAAATGTTATGGTAAGGTGAATTAACATGAAGATAATAAAATTTATGATTTCGTGAAAATATTAAAACGTCGTGTTCTTAAAATGGAATATATAAAACTAATCAGCTTTGAAAATATTTCAAAACTATGTTTAGAAATTAGAAATGCACATACTTAAACAAAATAGGATTTTTTTTTTCTGTTTTATAAAATAAGCAATAAACGCTCGAAATCCAGAGATGAAAAATTGTTTGTATGCAGACGATGTACCCAATTTAATTTCCATCAGCTTTCTGGTTTGCTTCCCAATTTAGAATTATAAAAAAAACAACAAGTCAACCAAAATTCCGTCCAACCAAGAAACGAAATAATTCAGTCACAAGAAAACAACATTAATTGAATACGCTAAAAAACTACCGTGTGCTAAAAACGAGTTTTGGAACTTAAAACACATTTTCGTAATTATGTAAAAGGTAATGCGACTTTTTGCTGTATACCAGTTTCAGTTCAGAGCCTAATATGTTTAAAAAAAATAAACTATGTCCTATGAATTTTAACAATTTTGACAACTTTGACAGTTTTAACAATTTTGACGACTTTGACAGTTTTAACAATTTTGACAGCGGCTGTCAAATATTAAATTGCAGTTCAGAAATTGAGAACTCGGAAGTCGTACAAGTTGGATGATTTTTATTTGAATTAGTATTGAAGAGCACTGAGCAGTATTATTTTTTAAATCTCCGATTACAACATAGTGCTTCGAAAGTAAGATATAGAGGAGAATTTTCAAATCAGATTACGATAGATGTGCTCTAGTTATACTAATGAAGGTCGTGTGTGATTAAACAATTAGTTCGTTAAAAAAAATAGGATATAACTAGGTTTAAAAAATTAAAATATTCTGCTTTAAAAATCTCTATCACTAAAAAACATAAACATTGATTTAATTCATTGTGAAAAAAAAATTGTATAAGTCTATTAAAAAGATTATACATATATATATTTTTCATTTAATTTAAATATTTACCTATAACTTTCACTTCTGATGAGTTATTCTAAATTACATAATTTATTGACATAATATGAAAAGGCGGTGCCCGAATAAAAATTAATAAACAGTGTATTATTTTATCTCTAATTACTTTGTGAGTTAATTAAGAAATAGTGTTTTGATAATCATTAATTAATAGATTTTCTTTATCGGACTTCAAAATCAAAAACATATTTAGAGTCATTATCCTAAATATGCAATACTAGTCACATTCCTCGGCGTTACTCGCTTGCAGAAGTATTCGTATATCTATAGAAGATATTTAAGTCAGTATTATTCTTCACCACTAAACATACAGTTTAAGAGTGAAATAGTATAATAAAATTATTTACTTAGTTTAAAGAAAACATTTGTTTGAACATCGAATAAAATTAATGATTATTTTCATTACTCAAATAATCTGAGAGCACTAAAACCTTAACCTTATTTCGCGGAGACTAAATATTTGTATCGTATGTAAATAATACTGGCTAGCGTGATATTAAACAGATTATTTACATATACATGTGCATGAACCATGCTGGGAGATTAATCTGTTACTTATTCTTATTTGATACTCCAAATATACTATAAACTACTATTAATCTTATTACTCAATGATAAATCGATGTATTTATTTTTCTCAAATTAAATATTTATATTTTTTACCGCAATATTTTAGTTACAGGAACAAACAGATAGGCAAACAATATCTTTATTAGTTTTCGAAGTCATATTACTTTTCAATATATAGATATTATTTCGACATAGAAATAGACACTTAAATTTTATTACTTGTGTGAAGATGTGAATTGATCTGAAACTTAACTCTATTTGGGAATTAGGATAGTGGGTTAGTTGGTGAGTTTCGTATTTGACCTATTTGAAGGTGTAACACAGAAAGTATCAAGATTATTCTAAAATTACTTATATTTGTTAACAATGCACGATTTACGTTACTTGCTGGTCCTTAGCGTATGTACTATTTTTGAAAACCATGTTAGTGTCGTTGACCTTTCGCGAAAAGACTCACCTCGTTCAGGCCGAAACTCGATTATAATCCAACATTCGACAATGCACATTCCGATAGATGCATCACAAAAACCAACAAACTCCAGTCCACGGATTATAGATACTGTTATCACCTTACCGACAGCAATCACTATCGTTTACGTCAACAACAAAAAAACAAATAACTACAAACGAGAAACTTGATTAAAATACAAATTTAAAATTATGGCACGGTTTAAATTTGACGTAACGCTCTTTTAACGGACGCCGTTGACATGGAACCTTCGTGAGCGTTGGCGGTAAACTGCCGTCACAACGCGGACCGGTCAAGTGAGAGCGCGCTGTGTCATCTAGCGTTTTCCAGTTAGAGACACAATTAGACACTGTGTTCAACTTACACCTAGTGAACCGCGGGTCGTAAGGTAGAGTGTAATATTAAATGATTTTCAATAAGCAACTCTTATTAAAGGGATTAAAGTTTATAATTATTTGTTTTTGTTTATGTTAAATTCACTCAGAACATATCGAGATAGTCGATCTGTTGTCAGTTGTTTCAAATCCCGACCTGACGATAAAACACGAAAGTAAGTTTGAAGACGTCTCGCTATAGAAAAGCAATTTGAAACAACAATTAGTTAAGGTCACCGCTTCGAACGTAATATCAAACTGTTTTGATTAATGGCTGCTCAGACATGAGTGATTTGGTTTGCCTCTTTTTAATTGAAATGCGAATTTGTAAGCTAAATAAAAGTAATGTTTTATGTATTTTTACTAAATTATTGTCATTAAATGTAGAATATATGAGTAACTGAACGACTTATTTATGTAATTAAAGACGAGCGCGAATTATATATAGTTTGTCATAAATCAATGTAGACTTGAGTTGAAATTCAAATAGAATATGATCTGGTAGGCGATAAACAGAAGGTAGCGGGTTCGAAACCTGCTCTGGCCGATAAATATATCTTGTATATATTAGCTCGTCTTATTTTCTAATAATCTTCAACACCTTGATCGTAAGAATCCCGTAAAGACCTGAATTTACTTACTCCTATAGTAAGACTAACAGTAAAATGTAATCAATTTTAATGGAATGTGTTTTATAATCTAAAACAGCGTTTCCCAACATGGCGTATGCGTCACTTGGGGGACATTTTTAATTTAATGAGGACAACTCGGAGATTTGAAAACTCTAGGCTACAACCTTACAATGATTTTTAAATGTACTTAAAAAAGCACTTAAAAAACCGTCATACTATTTCTATATGTTTTCGTGTTTTAAAATTCTATATGCAATTGATATAGTCAACCAAAATAGGTGTTGTAATATTTCTTGGGTGGCCCGTAAAAAGAGTTTCCCTGCGTCATAAAAAAAAAAGATGTGTAATATTTCTACTACTGTAATTTTAAGCCTCGAGAGAAAATCTTTAAATAAAATTTATTTATGTCCTTAAGACAATAGCCAATTCAACCTGAAAAGTGGGACATATATCCAAAAAGGTTGGGAAACACTGATCTAGAATGTACTCTTGGAATTTACTTCATCAAATAATCATTACTAAACTGCAATATAGCAACTGCATATACAAGCATTTTACAACGAAAATAACTAAAAGGAAGAGGAAAAGTAATTTATCACGGCCTTGGATACAAGGAAGATTATATCAGCGTTATGCGTGTAATGTAAAAACATCTTCCATTTTAGAAACAGGATGACTCAGAAAATTTAATAAAATGTCTGAATAATGTACAAAAAAAGGTTCTTTATGATACAAATATATTTAAAAACATAATTGTCGAATGTAGAACTTTCTAGAACATTCGTTTCTTAAAAGTTACTTATTCGCTTTAATTGTAATAAAATTTATATTGTTTATTATTTCCTTGTTTTATATTTCATATATTCAGAATTTTAAACAAACTATTATTTATAAGCATCTGTTTAAAATAAATAATTTCTATGAAGGTCGTATAATTAAATTATTTTAATGCATCTCGTATCTATTTTAAATATAGAGCTTTTAAAGGATTTTTTTATAGTTTGATAATTGTTAAAGTTTTATTGACTTCAAGTATTTTAGGGAATCCATTTGTATTTCTTAGTTTTAAATGGAGTTTTATTATTTACTAGAAGACCTGGCGAACTTCGTATCGCCCTATAATCAAGAAATATCTGTTACGTTTTTTTATTTATATTTTTGGAGTTTACCTGTAAGCCATAAATCTCCGTGTTTTGAAGAGCGACAGAATGATTGACATATTACATAGTTAGTTGTCAAATCTAATGTCAAAAAAAACGTTTGTATGGGAAATAGAAAAGGGCTGTTTTTATGGTTTTCCCAGTATTGAATCAATTTTTTTCAGCTTTTATACCTTCCCTGAACCTCCACGAACATTTTAAGACTAAGATAAGATAAATTCGTTCAGCTGTTCTCGAGTTTTAGCGAGACTAAGGAACAGCAATCCATTTTTATATGTATATATAGAAGATTATTTATAAGTGATTCTTAACACGTTCTTTAATCCTGACAATATACGTTTTATTTGTCATATTAGATTCGCTAAATGTTTTTACTTCATGTATTCAAATAACAATATTCTACATACACATATATATGAACAAGGTAATCACAAGCTAAATAAACAAGTTTTATCCTTATTTAAATGAATGCAGTCACAAATACATATTAATGTTGTCAATGTTGAATCGAAATGAAGACGATCAAGGACTGAGAAGTCTTGTACTACATACTTTTTTATAATTTATCTGATAAATGTAAATCCGCCATTTTGGATTTTTTTAAACAATTAGAACCTCTTTTGTAATGTCTAACCTATATAAACTGTGCATTTTTTTTATGTTAGCAACTTGAATTATAAATGAGATCTAAGATTTTCGCGAGTATTAATTTAAATGAAACTAATATTTTTCGGATGTACTACGCGATTTTTATTGTGCTGACTGCTGTAAAGTAGCCGAAACGTCGGGAGTATGTAGTTTATATGTAATTAAAAAAAAATCGCGTAGTACATCAGAAAAATATTAGTTTAATTTTAATTGAATTATAAAGAAAAAAATGTACAGAAAATTAAGTTTAGAGCATTAAAATTGTGCTTTCAAAAAATTTACATATTAAAAGAAAAAAATCTTTGCAATAAGTGACATGTCTAGACTCTGTGCTATCTATATCTTTGATGTATAATCTGTGTCTAATATATCACAATATAATCTGTCTGTCTGTTATCAAATAAGCATTGTATATGCTGTAAGTACAGTATCGCTCCTGACTACAATTAACATCAATATTATTAGTTATTTGGACTCCATCGCTCTCAATGAACGCTATACAATCTCGTCAAAAGCATAACTCGTTTAGGGCTGCGACAACATTATAAATATAACCATATATTTAGGAATTATAAGAAAGGCAGACCCTGGCTAAAGCTGGGAAATTGTCAGGTAGAAGAAGAAGATTTAGGGATTATAAGAAAATCACTTAAAAATAAATTTAACAGATATAGAGTAGGTTTATATAGTGGTTAAAAGGCCCGCCTCTCGTGCATGATGGGGGAAGGTTCGATCCTGGCAAGCACCAATGTGATTTTTCTGAGTCATATCTAAGATTATTTAGACACCACTGACTGACAGTGAAGGAAAACATCGTAAGGAAACCTGGACTTATAATTTCACAATTATAAGTTTGAAATCACCAACCCGTCTTGAGCAAGCGTGGTGATTAATGCTCAAACCTTCTCCATATGAGAAGAGACCTTTGCTCAGATGTAGGCTCTGATAGGTTGATGATGATGAACAGATATAGTATTTAATAGTTACTTTTTAAGATCACTGACTGTCTGACACTTTATTCCTTATATTAATGTTTCAATAATACAATATTTACAGTCATGTCTACCTTTACACATCTTTTGACAGCCCTGACACATCCAAGTGGTTTCCAATTAAGATAAATTAGGTTTACATATCTCGTCAGTGGCTCGCATTCTTTTATTGACATTGTTATATATTATATATGTATAGTAATATATATATATATATATATATACATGCTTACCCGGCAAACGTTGTTTTGGCATATAAGAAATAGCGGTTGGTGATAAAAAGTAAAAATTTTATTTGTATGTCTTTTTAATACTTCTTTATAAAGATATAAAAACAAAAAAAAAATTGTCCTAAAATAAAAATTAAGGGGAACAATCCTTATGACTTGGGGTTGGCCGATTCTCAGACCTCCTTAATATGCTCACAAAATTTCATCAAAGTCGGTCCAGCCGTTTCGGAGGAGTTCTCTGTCTAACACCGCAACACGAGAATTTTATATATATACACATAAAATCTTCCCAGTTATATACCTATATATTTTAAGACACATAGTTTAATGACAATTAAAATAATTTTCATTTCACTACTGTTACGTAGTTTATTTTAAAACAAAAAATGTATACTAATTAATTTCTATAAATATATTGATTGACCTTATAAGTTAAATGGGAATATAATTGATAAAATTAATTGATATTATATTGTAAATTGAATTAATACATATTTTCAGTTTCTTGCTATCGTCGAATTCTGAGTTAAGCTTAGTTAAGTTACGAAGGTTTTCGTCAGGGTTAAAAATTTCTTTGGATCAAAATCGATTCAATTAAAATGTATATTTAGTTATAAAATTAAAAACATTTTATAAATATTACAACCAAACTTTATGTACCACTGTTATTTTAAGGCTTATTTCTCTGGATATATTTCATACTACAGGAATTCCCCGAAAAAAACTATGTGTTATAATAACTTTTTAACAAGATTCAGTTACTCGATGAAGTCAAATTTAAACGAGACAATAATTAATGAATAGTCATGAGCAGGATTCGAACCTATAACATTCGAGAAATCGTTTTCTTGTTTTAATTTAAACTAGCTTTCCGCCCGCAGCTTCGCCCGCGTGGAGTTTTGATATATCGCGTTTCCAAGAGAACCTTTCAAAAATCTGGGATAAAAACTATCCTATGTTCTTTCTCAAGGTCAACTCTATATTTTAATGAAATTTGGTACAGATGTACCAAATTTCATTAAAATCAGTTTAGTGGTTTAGGCGTGAAAGCGTAACAGACAGACAGACAGAGTTACTTTCGCATTTATAATACTAGTAGGTATATTAACTCAATATTGTTTTAATAATTGCAAGACATATATAAATCGAGTTAAGGTTTTCGAACAATACTTCGGGTTTTTTATCGTTTAGCAACTATATATTATATTAGTAGTAGTCAAAAAACTTAGTTTCATTTTAATGCCTACTCGCGAAAACAAACATCATTAGGTAATTGCAAGAACTTGATAACTTCCAATTAATATATGACTTATATGTATATACATTATATTATAGTTAGTAATACTAAGTTAAATATCAAATTAATAATATTAGCTCTAAATTACCGGGTATTTAAATTTCGTCAATGCTTACGTCATCTATGACGTGATTTGTTCCGAATAAACGAATGTAAATTTGACGGAACCAGTCGTGATGGCGACTTGATTTGCCACTTGGAGTCATTGGCATGATTCAACGTTTACATATATATAGACAAACATACATACGTATGTATGTATGTTGTCATCAGCCTATCAGAACCCACTGCTGAACAAAGGACTCTTCTCACATGGAGAAAGTTACGTATATGTACCCTATATACAGAGTAACTGGTGAATTACTATTGATACTTGAGGACGTGATATTTGACGATCATATATGACAAAATAAAAATTAATATAACATAAATATTAATAAACTTCTAAGTAAAGTTAACCAAAAGTTATGAAATTAATTACGCATTGTATGAACACCCTACAGATTAGGTATACACACACACACACACACACACACATACGCGCGCGGCGGTGTGGTGTTGTATCAGCACGCCGCCGACCGCGTCCACACTTGGAACACTTGGAACGTGTCTACGCTTTATTTATTTATACGGAAATTTGGTCAAAAATAAAGTACCTTTTTTTTTTACATAATTCGAATGAGAATGATGTACCGAGTATGCTCCTTAAATATTGATAGTAATTCACCAGTCACCCTGTACATATATTGCATAATCGGATGTTATTATTGTAATTTTTTTATAATTCACTTTTATATATCTATAACATAACGT
Organism: Danaus chrysippus; assembly: GCA_916720795.1. NCBI lineage: Eukaryota > Metazoa > Arthropoda > Insecta > Lepidoptera > Nymphalidae > Danaus > Danaus chrysippus. The sequence continues at coordinate 1,651,356 of CAKASE010000047.1, read as the reverse complement.
TCGAAGAAGTAAAACTAAATAATATTTACTTTTAAATACTACTAAACTGAGTACTGCAATTCTTCGGGCTATGTCGGTGACTCCCGTTCTTCTGCGGATCTCCTCATTCCTGATTTGATCACGCAGTGAAACTCCGAGCATAGCCCTCTCCATTGCCCTTTGAGTGACCTTGAGCTTTCTAATAAGGCCCATCGTGAGCGGCCACGTCTCAGTGCCGTATGTTAGCACTGGCAACACACACTGGTCGAAGACTTTTGTCTTGAGACACTGCGGTATTCTGGACGAGAAGATTCTACGTAGCTTCCCGAACGCAGCCCAGCCGAGTTGGATTCGACGATTGACCTCTTTCTCGAAGTTGGACTTACCTAACTGGACCGTTTGTCCCAGGTATACGTAGCTGTCAACAACTTCGAGCGTAGAGCCTCCGATCTTAATAGGAGTCGGTACAACATGGACATTAGACATAATTTTCGTCTTCTCCATGTTCATCTTAAGACCAACTCGTTCGGAGGCTCTATTGAGATCATCGAGCATTGTACTCAGGTCCTTCACGGTCTCAGCCATGACTACGATATCATCAGCAAACCGAAGGTGTGATAAGTACTCGCCATTTATGTTGATGCCAAGTCCTTTCCAGTCCAGAACCTTGAAGACGTCCTCCAATGCAGCGGTGAACAGTTTTGGGGAGATAACATCCCCTTGTCTGACACCACGCTGCAGAGGTATTGGTTTCGAGGTCTGATCCTGTAATCGGACTGACATGGTGGCGTTTTCGTACAAACCCTTCAGCGCTTCAATATACCGGTAGTCTACTTGGCACCGCTGGAGAGACTGCAGTACAGCCCAGGTCTCGATCGAATCAAAGGCTTTTTCATAGTCCACAAACGCCAAGCAAAGAGGTAGATTATACTCCTCGGTCTTCTGTATAACCTGCCGCAGCGTATGTATGTGGTCTACTACACTAAAGCCTTTTCGGAAACCGGCTTGTTCGGGAGGCTGGAAGTCGTCTAACCTGCGTGCAAGGCGATTCGTTAGGACTCTCGAAAACAGCTTGTAGATATGACTCAGAAGTGAGATGGGTCTGTAGTTTTTCAGCAGGGTGTTATCACCCTTTTTGAAAAACAATACCACCACACTTCTGTGCCACGCTTGTGGCGTTTGTCCTTCGAGTATGACGGAATTAAACAGTTTCTGAAGGGCCCTAAGGATCGGTTCTCCACCCGCCTTCAGTAGCTCGGCCGTTATTCCATCATCACCCGGTGCCCTGTTGTTTTTAAGCTGTTTGAGAGCCATTCGAATCTCGTGCAAGCTGACGTCCGGGATATCTTCGGAGTAAACTGAAAAGGTTCAATCATGAGATCTGAGATTTTCGCGAGTCATTTAAATTAAACTAATATTTTGCTTGAAATATTAGTTTCATACAGGTTAAATCATGTACAGATTTTACCAATTTAGAATACAATTTTATATATTTCAGCCACACATCTAACAAGACAGTGAAACTTCATCATTTTTACGTTCGAAAATCTTGTAGAAATTTAACATTATAATCAGTGGCGGCTGGTGGGTTATCGAACTGGTGGTTCACTTTACTAAAATATTGACAAAAACAACAATTGACATAAAATATGTTTATTTTTTGTACATAAAATCTGATCCCAGTTTCTGTCCAAATCGATTCTCCGCCAAAAATAATGCAAGGAAAACAAAAGAATGCATTAAGACGCTCACATCCACACAACCATTTCTTTCTATTATACATTTCACTTTTAAAACTTCGTATAAATGCTTTATTTTTCGATTTACACTCTTGTTTTAAATTTAAAAAGGGCCGTGGCGGCCCGGCCAATTTTATGTTCACTTTACTTTGAAAAATTTTGTTATTTTCTTTAATATAATCAATATTTATACTCATTTTCAACTAATAAAAAACACAGTACAGAATAAAAGTTCTATTATAGAAACGAAATAAAAACTAAAACGAATTACGGAAATAATTATAAACAATAACGAATTAACGCGTCACGCATACAGTGAAAGTTGAAACAATACCAATAACGATTAACGAAATGTCAATCATAGCACCCATCCTTTCGGCCGGCCCCTTGCCGGCCGGCTCAATACGTCATACATCGGGTGCTCTCGGTAACCTTCGGCCGCTTCGTGCGGCGCGCGAGAACCGACTCGTTACTCGGTGCATTTCTATGAACTATCTTTTGTCTCACGCGCCAGGCGTATTGATGCGTGTCTCATACAAGATGTATTAGCAGTCCTCGTGCACTCGCCGGAGCGCACGAGATATTAGTTTAGTAAAGCGCTCAAACTTTTTGACCATAATTGGAAATTAAATTTTTTATACCTTTTTGTATGTTTAAAAAATAAATATTAAAATGGTAATTTAAAAATTAAGATGACATAATATTTTGTAATTTTTAAATATTTTGAATTGGTGGTTCAGCGCACGGGCGCACTTAAGGTACAGCCGCCACTGATTATAATAGGTACATTATTTAAAATCAAACATAGTCAATACATAGAAATAGTTTCAATAAAATAATTAATTGTTTATCTTGATTGTTAAAAGCTTTACAACTTACAAGTAAACATAGACTGATTAGTATGTACGTACATTATATACCGACGATTACTTTATTATAGATAATGGTTCTTATCACTAATTGATTTGTAACAGTTACATTATTATAAAATATTAAATTTATGTACATATATATGATATCATGCTTTCGATGGGTGTTCAAGGTTTTGGGTAAATCAGTGTTGCAATTACTATTAAACTACCCTTTGTTAGAGCTAAAATTAGGCTTGGAACTTTAAAAATATACAATATTATCATTAATTTGTAAAAAAAAGTAATAAATCCAAATTTTTTCTAAAAATCAATAGTCAAATTATGCATGCATTTTTTTTTATATAGTAACATTTTATCCATAGTTCAAATTACTTAATAAGAATAAATATGTACTCTTTATAAAGTTAAGCATAGAATTAATTATTATAAAGGCACTGAAAATACTTTTTTTAAAACCAAGCTGAGGTTTTCCCGAGAAGGCCATGTACGATTTGATGACGTCATCAATTTATATCCTGTACATATATGATATAGTACTCACGGCTTATCAGGAGACAGATTTGATGCATTTCCAGGTCCATTGGTTATTAATACTCCTGACACAGCCGGGCTTTCCTCTCCAACTTTCGCTGAATCTTGCTCCGTCATATTGCACTACACGTATTTTTAATCTGTATTCCCTTATCCCTAAGACGAAAGAGGTTGTATATTATAATCAAATGATTATTAAGGAAATACAGATAAAATATATTATAATAAAAAAATTACCCTAAGTTTTCGTTCAACCCGCGGGGATATCGAACCGAGAGTGATATAATTCCGTTTAATCGATATATTTTTTATCATATCTATAGTTAATTGTGTGCCATATTAAAATAATTCACCTTCTTCAAAGATATCGGTTAATAAATCTATTGATTACACGTAGACGAGTGTTTCAATATTTAATATCTGTAGTAAATATATTAATTGCTAATTAATTTGACAGCAAACTGTTATAGTACGGTCAAAATAATATTTTTGCATAAAGATTATTATAAAATGACAAATAAATCACATTAATAAAGAAAATACTTGGCAGAGACTAGTTTAAGCATCTAAGTTTTGTCGTATGATAGATATGTGTATTTATATTACATTTCTTTTGCATTTCTTGCTATAAGAAAAATTATTAATTATTATTATGCTGCATTTCATTCAATTGAAAGAATCGTCACTCAAAAGCCGTTACCGTACTCTAGTGAATCTTAGCTACTTACAAAAGAGGAGCCTTCGGCGCTTTTGTGGACTTTACATTAAAAAAAACTTATTTCCCTTAATTAATATAGAATTGATTGCATTGAATAAATAAGAGCATAAAAATATGCTGTTGTGTTCGTAAACTATTTAATAAAATAAGCTATTGCTCAATATGAGGCAAATCCCTACTAATATTATAAATGCGAAAGTAACTCTGTCTGTCTGTCTGTCTGTCTGTCTGCTACGCTTTCACGCCTAAACCACTGAACTGATTTTAATGAAATTCGGTACAGAGATAGAGTTGACCTTGAGAAAGAACATAGGATAGTTTTTATCCCAGACTTCTGAAAGGTTCTCTTGGAAACGCGATATAACCGAACTCCACGCGGCGAAGCTGCGGGCGGAAAGCTAGTATGTAATAATATGTTAAATATGCATAAGTCCAAACATGTTACGCCATCTATGATAAATTTGTAGAATTATGTAATCTAATATATCAAATTTTGTAAGGATATTCATAGAGGGCGTTTTGACTAATTAAAATTTCTCCCAATTTTTTATGCTACATTTCTACACTATATTTGTAGTTTTTTTATTATTAAATGACACAAAGTTTTAAGATTTTGATTAATCTTAAAACAGGTTAAATAGAAGCAATAAGAATTTTGTAAAAACTATATTATTTTTGGGTGGCCGAAGAATGTTATTAAAGATCAAAAAACATCCATGTCGTAAATTTTTATTCACAAAAAATTTTGAACAAAGCATAAAACGAGTCACACAATGTAGATTTATCACAACACAATTATGAATCAGGAGTAAAACAACCCAATTCACATTTTAGACGGATTTAACTTTGTTTTTATTTTAAATATTCCTACATACAAAATACATTGACAACCGCATACAAAAATAAAAGGTGACAGAGCCATCGGTCTTTCTTATGAATAAACCCAAAGTTAAATAATTTCTAATTAATCTAAAGAGCAAATGTCCTTATATTATAAAATAAAATTAAGATGGCGCCACGGTAGTGTCACTTTTGACTTCTCCGTCATTTCGCTGATATAAATAGCTGGTTGCTAGTGTTGTACTTTGTCCGTGGGTTGCCGGTTTGTAAGTCTGCTGATTTTGTCCTGGTTGACGGTTCGTTCCATATTGGTTGTCTTGTGTTATCCTGGTTATAGTTGACGCCACTCCGCTGAAAGAAATTTTGTTTTTAGGATACATTATTGACAATTCATGTTTTACATATAAGTTATTTTGATTGGTAGTAAGTACATGTGTTAGTTGAAAAAAACGAATTTTTAGCATTCGTTAAGTTAGAGAAGCGGTATCAGATCTTTTTTTAACACATTTATAATCCCTATCGAAATATTAGTATCCATTGTATTTTAATTTTAATTGAATATTTGCTAAGCATTTTTAACACATATATGTTATAACATAAATTATTTTGAACTCCTGAATCCACACCAAAAGCTTAGACAATGAATCGTTAGCCACAAATTCTTAAGGTGAAAGTAATTTCCTTACAGATTATATAATAGCAGTTGCTTAAACAACTCTTTAGCAGCTTCTGCTCCTGTAAACATATTGACTGAAAAACCTTTTAATCTGAGGGATTTGAAGTTCAGTTTTGACAAACCACATTAATGGCCTTTAATTCCTATTTAAACATAGCTTAGTTAGCCATATTCTCTTTCGTTCTTTTTAGAGTATTTTCATCGTCGTAATATAACCAATATATTTCAAGTTGTTGGCAAGATCCACATATATACTCTATTTAGACTACTTTTAATTGTCGTGGTTGGCGCAATATCTTTGAACTTATAACAAATGAATATTCAGTTAAACCTATATATTTTTTTCAATAGAACATGTGTTACTAGTTCATTATTTGTAATTTTTTCACCTTTACCTTTTCTATATTTCAACAGTTTTCTTAATATTATTTAATTAATATCTTTTACCTCTGGTCCCTGTAAGGTCTTCGTTCTCCCACATTCCTCCAGCCGCTGGTCTGACCGTAACTGAAGTCCTGGTAACCATCCGCATATCCCGATCCGTATCCCAATCCGGATCCGTATCCGCTCGCCGATCCGTAACCACCTCCCGTCCCGTAACCACCAGCTGACCCATATCCACCCCCAGATCCATATCCAATCCCTGCTCCACGATACCCTTGTCCTTGTTGAGCGTATCCATTATATCCTGATGAGTAACCGTTCTGATATCCTCCAGTTTGTGGCCTGGAAATTAAATATCAAAAATAAGATTTCTATATATTGTACCCCTTTTAGTTTTTCTTTTATGTAGATCACTTGAGTTTCTACTATGAGAGAACATTGCTGAAACATCAACTCTCTATACAGACATCATAGTATTAAAACCTTTAAAGTATATACCTAGAATATTCTCTCTGTCCCCAAGTGGAGTCAGGTCTTCCTGAAGCGAAGTAATACCCTCGACCTCCGGCGTCCCAACCCGCCTGACCGCGATAAGTTTCATCCCATGGTCTGAAACTAAAATAAAACATACATATATACATAATTAATAATTTTATATCCAAATAAATAGGCTGAAATCTGTAAATTTTCGAAGTAATATTTCTAAGACACTTGAACCTGATATAAAAAATATTGCAATGTCTTCTTTCAATATAAAATAATAATGTTTTACTAACTAAGCTTAAGCGATGTGTTTTTGTAGCTCTAACAAAACTTTGTTACATTATCATGCAATGCGGACGAAGTCTCGGGCATCAACTAGTTGTAATATAGAATTGGGTCAATCTAAAGGGGTATATTTATAATATAACTTTATATCTTAGAAAGAAATATCTTTACATTGCCCCAACTGTATTCGTCATAGTAATGACGGATATACCTATCTAATCTTATTGCTTAATTGTTGCTCAAGCGCCTTAAAAGCAAAATACTTAGTGATCGATATTTTATTTGTTATACATATTAATATTTTACATGTTAGATGTTATATTTTCATGACGATAATATTTCATTATTAAGCATTAATTTTAATATTTATAAAGTTAATTTATATTTTTTAGTTCTTTTTTGGCAACAAAATTTTTTTACTTATAAATAGAGACAAATGTTATCAATAAGTATGTATTATTTGTGACATTTTTACCCTATTTATCCAATTCATTATTAAATATTACATTATAAAACAGACGTAAACATAAAACTACAGGCCTCTAGAATGAATTGCAATTAAAATTAACGCGGCATGGCATTCTCGTAATGGGGAATTAACATGTCAAAAACTGAGAACAAATTGAATAATTGGCTAGAATTACAACAAGAATTGCAATCATTTGAATAACACATACATAACATTTAACATAAACAAATATAATACAAAGCAAATAAAGTTTTTTAATGGAAATATAATGATTACTAGCGAGGTCATCTACGGTCACAGTCTGTGACCAAAACTGGAATCATTCTTAATAATCTATAATTTAAAAGATTTCAATTCCAGTGACAGGATGCGATGCCGTTAGGTTCAAACAATTAGCTATTGAACATATGATGGAAATGTGAGAGCGATGAAAATTAATCCATACAATTGATGGGCCAATACTATCTATTGTTATCTACTACATATTAAGCGTGAAAATTTGTTTAATTGTATATATCTATATAGAAAATGAAGTAAATATATATAAAAATAAATAAAAACTGTTTAATACGCAAGTTATATAACAGGTCACACAAAAATGAATCCGAATATCTAAATTACTTTTACGTGGATTTTATTATTTTTAAAACTACATTCTAACGACTTTTCGGTTACTTCGCAACTAGAGTGATATGACAAACATCTTAATGCCCGTTAAACATAATAAAATACGCGTAGTAGTCCTAAATTATTAGTTTCATTTAAATATTAAGCTTTAGAAATTAAATGTAAAATGTAGAATAAGCTCACCTTTCATGTGGTCCCCTGCCGATTCCAGGCCCGTAACCTCCATAAATATCACCAGTTCTATCGTACTGATCCTCATAATATGGTCTTCTATACCCTGAAGTAGAATAAGGATCGTATCTCCCATAATCATCATATCTGTCGTAGCTCGGTCTTCTGGGATAGGGATCGTCATAAAACCTATCCCTATCATATCTATCCCGGTAAGGATCCCTCAAGAACCTGTCGTAATAATCCGGCCTGTATCTATCCCGGTCGTCATATCTATTTCTGTTCTTATCCCGTCTTCCATGGTGTCTATCCTTGTCTTTTCCATCGTGTGGTCTTTTCCTTCCATCATCATCGTCAGTGCTGGTTTTATTCGAGTCTCTTCTATCCCCGTCATATTTATCATCATCATTATCATTTCTATTATACGAAGGTCTATTCGATCGTCTATCATCACCTCTTTCCCGACTCCTATCATCATCATCATCATCATCATCACACCGTCCGCATCTTGAGGGTCGGTCGTCCCTATCGTAGGGCCTATAGCTGTATCTATCATAGCTTCTTTCTTTACGAACTGTTTCTGGTGTTAATACTGATGATAAAACGCTTCCATCACCATAAGTTTGAATGACGAAAACAGTTATGATGCACAGGATCTACAAATAGAAAGATTCATTTGTTTAAAGTACAGAAAAACTACTTATTTTCATATATATGTAAGGCGGCCAACCGTCCCGCATTCTGCGGGACCGTCCCGCAATTCTAGATCAAATCCCGCTTTGAAATTATTAGTAAAATAGTCCCGCAAAACGTTGTATACGTCCCGCATCCCTATTTTTCTACCACACTTCTACACAACACCCATACCACGGGCAACAGTACAGGAACACAGATTACCTATAATAAGGACAAGCGTATCGCGCCCGCGATAATCGCTAATCTCGTTTTCTTTCTTTCTTCTGAAGTCATGACGCTTAAGAGAGTACTTAAATTTAATATGGGCAGTTGCGAAGATTTTTATGACATTCCCAATCCCTAACTAACTAAGTCCCGCATTCAGTTTTCGGAAAGTTGGCCGCCTTATATATATGTAATAAATCAAAACATTAATGATATTTAGCCTTCTGAAAACATATTAACTGACATAAACGCCTCCATTAGTGTAACAATATGATTGATATTTTCTGTCTAAACAAGATTTATTCGATCACTTTATTATTAATTCCTATTTCTTTTTATAAATCAATCAATGTTTATATTTAATTCTCAATATTTTTGGTATACCTAAAATAACAAACATAGAATGGTATTTATTTAATATATCTGATATTACAAAATATATGCAAATTTTATTTTAAACCGAAAATATTGTACGTTAAGTTCACAAGGCTCCAGGTGACGTCACACTATTGTGTGACGAGGTCGGCGACTGCCATTGTAGGGCGTAGTAAATATGAGAGATGGTTTTATAATTATAATAAAAAAAATGTATGAAATATACAGAAAATAATGATGATAGAATTAGATTTATTTAGATTATAGCCTTGTGACACATGGAACGGAGAGTAAAACGAGGTTTTTTAAGCGATGGAATGACAATAATTGTCGATTGATTGATTGAGAACCATGAGCGTTAAAAAGCTATTAGTTTTATTCAAGAATTGAAACCTAAGTCTCTTTATGAAATGTAAATTTTTTTAAAAATAAATATACGGCTTTATTGCTTATAAACTCTTTTAACTTATCAAATATACTTCGGTATTTTAATATAGATTAAAAATATATTTTATCTATAGAGTTAAAGATATAAAAAAAGTAATTATTATCACCAAAAATGTCGTAAAAGAATAAAAAAATCACACAATAAAACATAGACAATATTTATATATTTAATAAAACACTATACATAATGAACAGTGTTGCCTATAATCTGTTTATAATCACCATGTACAATGTAAGCTTGTGGGCGTAAGGTCAACCCTAATAGTTTACTTTAGGGCTACAAACCACAAAAGTACTTAGTACTTGATTCCCTCGTCAAATTAAACAGAGTATTCAATTTTTATATTAAAATAATCTCACACGATATTATCAACGTGGGTATATTAATGTAAATATGGAAACTTACTGAATTAATTGTTATTATTCAAACGCGTTATAAGGGTAAAGGACTAGTGACGTACCTATATGTCATTCTCGTTAACGGCCGAGCGAATTAAGTTACGATTTCCACCGTTAGTACGGTTTCCGGTTTTTTGTTTCGTATTATATTTAACATAATAATCTTACGTAATTGGATGTAACAAACAATTGCATTATTTATTTTTTACGATATTTTAATATTGGTTCAATAAAGAATTTTGTTGTTGAATAGTACTTGATTAAAAAACTTTTAAATTGCATACATAGTTTTGCAGTATAGAGAATTTTTATATTATTGAAATTATTATTTTCATAATATCTCGTCTCTTAGTAAATTGTAACAGAAAAAAGATCTACTGATTCAACGATATTTCAATCTTAATCTAAATATTATTAATGTTTACATTTCGATATACATATATTTTTATTCATATTTATGGCAAGGAGCTAAATAAATCTAATTATTGTGAGACCACAGTTTTTATTAAATAATTGTTAATAAAACATTTGTTATTGAATACAATAATGCAACTAAATTAAATATTCACCTAATTAGCATTTACAAAATTTAAATTTACAAATATATCACAAACAAAAAAATCGTAAATATATTTAGTATATGTTTTATTAATATAATAATATTCAACTTACCACTAAAGTAAACCGCTCCATTTCGTAACACAGAGCCCTAGTGCATCCTCCTTGCTCGAGCCACTGACCGCATGCAAAACCTGTTCGCTATAACGTCAACTGTTGCATTCTTTGTCTATGTTTAAAAAAAAATAAAATTCAAATTTAGAACGCTGTTCGTTTCGCGGGAGCGCGTATTAAACTGGGCGGCTGTGCTGGCGTCCGGCATTTTTAATGATCATAGCAATTGTTTTTTGTTACACCACTGAGCCTGTATTGAAGGCTATGGAGTTTGTATGATTTTTAGTTTAACTTGTTTATGCTTCGTTAATTTTTGGGTATTTTTTGTACAAAAGAGTTTTATATATGATAAACGGCTGTTTGGTTTCGATCTATTTCATTTACGGATATATGATATATTTTTTTACATTCATTCTTTTTTTGAAAATCCTAATTTAGCGCCATATCCAACTTTATACAATTTGGAATGATTTTAAAAGGACTTCGAAAATATATAAAACCTCTTTGTTCTTTCTATTGCGCGGCTAAAAACTTTGTTATAGATGATAGTCGTAATATTTTTTATGTACGAATTTCATTGAAGAATTAAAATACAATATTAAATAATATATAAAATTAATATTAATAAAGAAAATAATTAAATAATTATACCAATTTTTTTAATCTAAATTTTAGTTCTTATAATTCAAGTATACTAAAATAAGAAGTGATTATGATATATTATTTAAAAGATGATGCATTTACAATGTGTGTACTTATGTAGGAAGAGGAAGTGCTATTGTTTCTAACATTATCTGTGTCCATTGTCATTTTTTCTAAACGTTTCATAATCTGAATATAATTCATATTATTATATTATTAAAGCTTGTAAATCTTTTTTTTTAATTATCTTGTTTGTGAATAAAGTGTAGAATATATATATTTTTCAAGACAGATAAAAGAAAAATATATTGAAAAAGTAACTGAATATTAAGAAAGAAAGTATAATAAGTAACTATTATATTCGGTAAAGAAAGAAAATTAACACATCATAATTATATTTTTGCTTTTATTTTTCTATCTTTTTTTTCTAACGTCACTAAATTCTAAAAATACATATATTTTTAATTTGTACCATGCTAAGAACATGATTGTGATTTTTTTTTTTTTATTAACATTTTATTTGGTCTCATGGAAACAGACATTAAGTTTCGACTTGAACCAAAAAATAAATGTGCATCGAACCGAAAATAACACGTCATTGTGTGACCCATAATACATTTATATTAACGAATTATTAACATATTCAGCGCTTAAGATTTCTAAATCACTTCTATTTATACTAAAAATACACTGAAAAAAGGTTTTTTTAATTATTTATTTATGTTACCATATAACTTCATATAACTGTGACCGCAAATTGATCATTACCGCTAAATACATGGTCGGCCATAATTGACAGTTTTCAGAACGAATAATGACAGTTCCCGCCCAAAAAGCCGTCATGTCATTGACATCGCTGTAACAAAATGAATAACACACAATACTCTGCCATAATACAAAATTGATACAAAATTACCATTTTAAAATATATATGGTTTAATAATTTTATATATACATTTTTCTTGTCGCGGTGTTAAACAGAGAATTCCTCCGAAACGGCTGGACCGATCTTAATGAAATTTGAGCATATTGAGTAGGTCTGAGAATCGGTCAACATCTATTTTTCTTACCCCTAAGTCATAAGGGTTATTTACTTTTAATTATTTTTTTTCGGACGAAATTTTTGGTTTTATTTTTTTTTTGTAATGTCACATTAAAAAATACATGCAAACCAACAATTTTAACTTTTTTATCACATATTTTTAATATGGCAAAACAACATTTACCTTACATATATAAATGTTCAAACGCGAAAACTATTCACAAAAATCGATTCAGAGTCATTACACCGATGAATTTTATCGATTCCCCGCCAAACATTAGTTGTTCCGATAATCACTGCAATGTTTTGTCAGACATGTTTACTTGTCATACATTGAAAGTTGTTTACGTGAAGTTTTGATGACTTACACGAAATATATTTCTTCTGTATTACTTTTTACAGAATATATTGTATATTTATGTATATAATTTAAAATTATTGAATATATAATTTGAAAACGTTATCAATGTTTTCAAATCGAAACTATTTGATTTTGTTTTTAAGAGAAATACTTTTTTTTTTACAGACAGAGATGTTGTCTTCAATTTAAGTGATTGTGCTTTTATGAAAATACCAGATTTCTTCATAAAATTATATATCTATATGCTATTGTTTTTCCTATTATAAACTCGCCAGTAATAGTTCTAACTGAATCGTAGTTCGTATCTTTAATATTCTAGGTGTAAGTATTCTGCCCTTGCCCCATATCTACCACGAAGGTGTTATAATAAAATACTATATTCTATGAACTTAGCAGCATTGTTAACGAATTACTTTCCAAAAACCAATTTATTCTCACAATGTGTTACCATTTTTCATCAAAATTACTTTTTGGTGATTATATTTGAAGAAAGATGAATCTTTTAATCGAATTTGCAAATATATCGATTTAACTACGTCTGTATGTAATATTGTAAGTACGGTGTCTTCTTCTACCTGGCAATTTCCCAGCTTTAGCCAGCGTCTGCCATGTTGTGAATAGTTTTGGCTAATTGTTTTTACGACGGGCCGCCTGCCTGACATCAACCCTCATTGGGAATGCATTAATCAGTGATGTCTAAATACTCTTAGAAAGTACATATGACTCGGTAAATTTTACGTAAGGTATGACTGAAGTATTCTTCGTTTCTTAATATACACTAATATTTTCTTTGTCTATCTATAATTACTAGTTTTCATCGCCACACTATATACGTAGCGTTAACAGTTTTCCATTCATAGATAATTTCACATATCATTAACTTACCTTATATGTAGAATAAACGTAAAATCTCTTCTATTTTATGTGACTAAGCAAAACTTTGATCATCTCCTCTGCCCGTGATAACGGTTGCTGAAAAGTAACCGAAACGTCGGGAGTATGTAGTTTTTTAAAATGATGCACGCGTAGTATGTTCCGAAAAATATTATTTTTATTTAAAAGTTTTTATATGGATACTATTATTGTAAATCCAGGGTATATGCCATATATTTGAACAGTCGAAGAGTAGAATAAGGAGTGAAAGGTAAAGTCAATTTATTAGTCGAGAATGATTAAGAAACAGATGGATAGTAATGATATATATGAAAAAAAAATATATCTGAAAAGGTAAAATGAATGCATTAAGAAAAAGATATTTCATGGAATTAAAAGATTAGGAAAGAAAGAAAGGAAAATTAAGCTGTTATCTTCATAAGTAATTCAAAAGTGTTCAGTCTCAATGAGATTTGTCTCAATTGTATACACAAATTAAACAATTTCATTTATTTACTGAGCAATTTCGCTCTAGTTTTATAGTTTTTAGACCAGTCGATATCTCTACAGGGAAATAGAGCGGAAATTAAAACCGTTTTAATTCTATTTCCGTTCCGATTTTTTTAAGGTCCATCACTATACACATCCTTGGCGTGTAAAATTAATAAAGAAATCAATAGACTAGACTATTTTTCATTAAACTGTCACATTCTCTTAGTTATTATTATTCAATTATTACCTGTTCTTCTAGGAAGCGCATAGATTTTTTTCTCATTTTTTTTACTATTGATTCAAACTCTTACCAAATTATGAATATAAATATGTTTAAAATAATATTAGCAGTGTATTATTCCTTATATATTAGTTTGTAGGTATAATATTATTGGAAATACCTAGAAAAATCTTGTATAAAAAGGGGTGGGGTCAACGACCTCTACCCTCGTACAATTTCACAAAGTACTGTAGGTACTTATAATTAGGTAAGTGGACCTTGGCCCTCAATAATAACATGAAATTACAATTTATATTTTACTGGGGAGACAATATTTGCTACATAATTAATGTTTGTATTAGATCAAGATATAAAAATAAAATTAATGTGGGAAAATTTAGTTTTGAAGAAAACAACAGTTGTACGTAATAAAACATTATTATCTTTTATCGACATTATTATGGAAATATTGTTTTAATATATTCTCAATATCAATTATTGTTTTTGAAATATGTTTAAAATATGGTTTTAATCGTATAACATTGCATTAAACTTTCTATCTACTTTAATGAAAGCAAAAAAGTAACTTCAAGGTATAATAAAATCGCATTTATTATTGAAGTTCATTAAATAAAACAAATAAAATACGAGATATCCTTCTTAATTAAGATCTAAGACTTTGGCGAGTATTCATTTAAAAATAACTAATATTTTTCGGATGTTTAAAAACTACATACTCCTGACGTTTCCGACTTTTCAGCAACCGTGATCACGGGCAGACGAGATGTGAAATTAAGTATTAATAAAATATTTGTTTCATTAAAATCTTTCTAAATTATAAACAAATAAATCATTAAAAACTGAAACTTTGTTTCTTGTGAATAATTTACTCGTACAGTGCTCAAGTGTGAAAGGCAGACTGTTCTATTATGTATGAATAATTCTAAGGGCGAGTGGTTTTACGTTTTAGAATGTTGATTTAAGAAAGATATTTGGAAAAAATTCATTAAATATATATATTCTTTCTTAATTGACATTAAGTTAATAGGAGGGAAATCTATTATTTAAAACCTTAATTTTTTTTTGTAAAATTATGTGTGAAAATCGATAGAATTTTTGTTGTTATAATAATTACAAATCCGTTTTAATTTTTGCTTATATCTACCGAATTAGATAAGTACTAAAAGCTATATAAAATTCTTTTTAAAGAAAATCTATAACCATGTTGATAAATGAGAAGACCTATTTATTTAAGTTTAGTTCTATTAATTAATATTATCTATACACATTTGACTCTCTATAATATAATAATCCAATACAAAGTTGTCATTTCAAACTACAACCACACACATATTGACGAGTTAACAAACTATAGGGGAAATCGTCAGCTATTGCCTGAAAGCTATTCAGTCCGAAAGAGTCTCTCATAGTAGACGCTCGTACGTACTTTAAACATATATTTGAACTAAAATTCTATTAGTATCAAGTAGTATGCTTATATATATAATAAAAATATCATTAGTAAAATTATATTATTGATTTCTGATACGCAATTATTGAAATGGTTCATGATAAGTGACAAGATACACCCGCATGTGATGCTATCTTTGTGGTGTATAGTGGATAAAATGTGTTGAGTGTATGGCTTTGAGAAGTGGCCAAGTGGATTCAAACATGGTGTACCATCATCGCCAGAATACACCAATGAGAGCTCCGCCAACAGCATTGATGAGGAAATTATCCAAAAGTGCTGAAACTTTAGTTGCGACGACAAGATGTGGTAAGGTTTTTTATGATACTTATTTCCAAAAGAGGGTTGATGTTAGGCAGGCGGCCGGTCGTAAAAACAAATAGCCAAAACTATTCACAACATGTAAGGCAGACCCTGGCTAAAGCTGGGAAATTGCCAGGTAGAAGAAGAAAGATGTCATACGAGCAGACGGCCTACTTGATTGTTAATAGTCTTCTTTGTCCATGTATATCTGCAATATAAAAGATGTTGTGGATGTATTGCTAACCTTGGTTGTTGAAGAAAAAGTAGGAAAGGGTAGGAATAAGGAAAGGGCAACCAGCACTCTTACTTATTGGAAGATACGCAAACATTAATGACTACTTAACGCCGATCTTCTGGGAGAGGGTGGTGGTCGAGCCAGCCCATATTCTTATGAAGCAATTATCTAATTTCGTATTAGCATCAATAAAAATAATATTATAATATTCAGTGTAGTATAACTGTTCTTACTATTGACGTGCAAGTCCGCTTCTAGTTATACTCTACAATAAAATATCCGATCGCTTTAAGATAAATATCTTGGCATGTTACTCTTACCAAGAATTTTCATTTCTTTTCAAACTAAACTAAAGAAAGTTTATAGTTTTCATTGGTGAAAGATCGCACATGTATTAATATGGCTGCATAGATTAAAAATTGGAAAGTATTTGTATTTAGTTTGTGAAAACGAGACGAAAACTTCTCAGCATTCAATGTATCCACCATGCGTGTGTCGGGTCCATCGTTGTAGTGAGAGGAGCTTCAACAGTGACTGGAACTTGCGACCCAGGTGTAGGTTTAAGGGGCCCTTATCTAACGCGCGTTAAACGCTCACCTCCACTGTCCAAGCCTCTCTCTCTCTACATAATTTCAAAAGAACCTACTAGGGCTGCCTCCGAATAGATTCCAAGAATGAATTGACGTTGGTTCTGGAATATTGTTAATTTATTGTAAAGTTAATGACTATTATATTAAAAATTTCTATAAACTCTCAATTATTTTAAAGGAAAAGAACTGAAGGCTCGCAAGGTTCGGAGCACGGAACAAGCTGAAGGAAATCTGGTGAAGGGGTCAAGTTCGGGAGGTCTACCTACGTTGGTGAAGTGGGAAGACAGCGACAGTCTGAAGAGTAGATCAAGGAACGGCAGGTGAGTTAGAAAAGAAATTTAGTTTATTCCTAGATATAATTTTACAAACGTGAGAGGAGATCTACTAAACTACGTAACTTCAATAAGACTAACTTTGAAGCAAATTTTGTAAAATCCTGTCAAACTAAGTTACTTCTTCGTTAAGGCTTACATTTACGCAAATTTCGTAAATCCCTACGTTAAATCTTTTCTTACCAGTTACAAACTATGCTTATTGTATTTAAATGAAATTAATATTATTATAACAACAAATTCCGACGTTTCGGTTACTTTGCATTTTGCACGGACAGACGAGATGTGAATGCGTAGTATCCGAATAGTTTAATTTAGATGAATACTCGCGAAAGTGTTGGATTTCATTATGCTTATTGTAGTATACTTCAATTTTATCTGCTTTATAGAGATAAATAATGTTATAGAGATAACAAATAAAAAATACACGTACACAAAAAAAAATTATGATAAATACCTATTACATATAGCAAATTTTATTCCCTTTAAATTTTTCTTCTAATATTTATATTTCCTACTTGATAGTATCAACTTATATTTTAGCCTTAAAACCTCGTAAGTCACACAAAAGCTTGTAAGTAATAAATCATTTGTAGATCTAAATCGTAGGAATCGGAAGTCAATGGAGCGACTTATTTAATATTTAATAGCAATTAGTTCTTATCGTGTTAAAGGTATCACGCGATGTTAACAACAATTTCTCTCATTCATTGTTATAAGGCTGACCTTGCTGATGAACTGATTTTAGTAGTAAAATAAACAAAACAATTATATTTTAATATTAAAAAGTTCGTTTTAAAACTATCACCAATCATATTATTCAAGATGGCCGGGTGCGTCCTAATGGCGGAAAAATGTTTTTCGTTCCCGCTAAAAGTAACATTAAAAAAAATTAACTCGTTTGACAGATGGTTTTTAATTATTTTGTTGTTTACGTGATATAATTTTCGAAGTACAAAAGGTATATATACTTACTATGAATTTATTCCGAATTAAACCACAGTTTCTACTTTTACATCAAGTTCAGACATATTTGATATCTAAAAATCTATATTCTTTTACATCTGAAGCATATTTGTGTTTGAAATGACCTATTATGGATTTGCTGAGTATAAACGATCTTGTAGGATAAAAAAACAAGCTGTCATTAATAGTCACATTACATAATTCGTGATAAGTCATACCTGGGCTTTTTAACAATTGACTACTTAAACACATTGCCTGTGACATTTACAAAAACAATAATACTATGAAATATATTATAGTATAGACTCCTAATAGACCAGTGCCGATAGCTTTTAAAACATAATTAAATTATTGTAGAATAAAACTCATTAGAAAAGGAGGGGAATATTATAAAAATTAATGGAAAAATAATTTACGGGCGATCTGAGGTCGAGAAGGGGATGGGTATTTAAGGGTGAAAAATGAGTTTTCTCGATTTCCGGCAAAACTTAAAGTCCTACGAAAAAATGTTATAAGGCAAAGTTGTAGGTAATAAAAAGATATAAAACTTTTGTACTAACATTTTTATCACATAACCTCAAATTTTATGTGGAAATTCGAAAAACCAAGTTTTTGGTTTTATATTTTTATCTTCTATATATATAAAAATGGATTGCTGTTCCTTAGTCTCGCTAAAACTTGAGAACGGCTGAACGGATTTATCTTATCTTAGTCTTGAAATATTTGTGGAGGTTCAGGGAAGGTTTAAAAGGTGAGAAAAATTTATTCATTTCCGGGAAAACTCTAAAAACAGCCCTTTTCTATTTCCCATACCAATGTTTTCTTTGACATTAGATTTGACAACTAACTAATATGTCAATCATTCTGTTCGATTGAAACAGGAAAAACCTGATTATTTATGGTCTCTAGGACGGAATAGAGTTCGCCCGGTCAGCTATACCTATATTACTAATGATGAAATTGACGCGGACGAAGTCGCGGGCAAAAACTAGTCTCATATAAAAAACAATATTTCGTCTTGAAATTTGGTGAAAACTTTCTTTTTAATGTTACATATGCACTGTAATTTATTTGATTAGAAATATTTATTTTTTCAGCTTATTTTGAATAAATACCGAAAAATCAGCCTCATTTTCAATCGAAAAATCACCCGTCAAAATATCAGCTTTTTCAAAAATTTTGTATGTTTTCTATTTTTTGAAATCTCTATTTTCCGATAGTGAAGAAAAAAATATAAGTTTCTTACTTGCAGTACATTTTTTGGATAAAATAATCATGTCCCTTTTAGTGAAATGACACTCGATATCGTTTGGAAAATGAAAAAATGAATCTCCTAATCTTATTAGCTCTTGCATCTCGTCTCACTCACGATTCATTTCATTCAAGCGGAGTGGCCTTAAGCGTTAAACTTGTAACTTGATCAGTTCTTATACTTTGTACACTGTTTTAAAGATACACTAATTTATTATGACATATGTATAAATAAAAAACCTCATATATTTCTATTTAATTGAATATTATCTGACGATTTGATACTTCAATATACACAATTCTTATCGCATTTATTATATCTCATTGACGTGTTGTTAATGATGACAGAATAGAAGTATAGAAAATTTTGTTCTTTTGAATCGGGTTTAGACGTAGCTTTATTTGATAAAAATATTGAATACAGATCGTAAAAACGCACTTACAGTGCAGTTATTTTCTTACTAAGTTTTATTCTAAATAAAACTTTTTTAATAGAAATGTAATGAAATTATTATACATATAACATACCTATCACTTGAAAGTCAGTTACATATTGTCTCAGATCAGAAAACCAGTAGTTGTATTTATTAAAATATTTTTCATACTTCTTAAATATCCAAGTCTTAAAAATATTATTGTTCATTCAGTTTCCTAAATATCCCTAAATATTTTATGTAAAAAAGACTATATTTTTTATTTTCTCAACTTACGAGTTATACAGGGTGACTGGTGAATTACTATCAATATTTAAGGAGCATACTCGGTACATGATTCTCATTCGAATTATGTAAAAAAATAGGCACTTAATTTTTGACCAAATTTCCGTATAAATAAATAAAGTGTGGACACTTTCCAAGTGTTCCAAGTGTGGACGCGTGCGGCGGCGTGCTGATACAACACCACGCCGCCGCACGCGTGTGTGTGTGTGTGTGTGTGTATACCTAATCTGTAGGGTCTCCACGCGATGCGTAATTAATTACATAACTTTTGGTTAACTTTACTTAGAAGTTTATTAATATTTATGTTATATTAATTTTTATTTTGTCATATATGATCGTCAAATATCACGTCCTCAAGTATCGATAGTAATTCACCAGTCACCCTGTATATAAAATACCATTTTTATATCTGCATATAAATTGTTTGCAATAAGCCTTCGTAACATTATATTAAGTGTTACTGAAGTATTGTTCGAGCGGAGGCATAATAAATACTTACAATTTCTATTGGTCCACATTATTATTGGCTATAAAGGTTATAAAAGCTACTTAAATGAATGAAAAACAAATAAAAACTACTTGCATACAAAGTACATCATGTTTATTCTTTATTCTTTACGTAAAAATTGAATTAATTTCAAATTATTTTTGATTCAGTTTTAACCATTTTTTTTAATTGTCGAAGTAAGGAATTAAACGGTTTTCAAACATACAAAAAAATATGAAACAACCGCAATGAATAAAGTGCTTTTCACATATTGATTTATTAGAATTAAAATTTTGCCTATAATAGTTCAATTTGAAATAATACCTAAATTATCCAATAGCTCGGGACCTTGACTTTAGTCCGCCATTTTTAAATCGAATCACTGGTAACTAGCTGTCAAGGTGTTCGAGAATGTACTTCGACGTTCGGTTACATTAGAAAACATCTGAATAATTTATTGAACTTCTTTTTTGGTAAATCGAAAAGTAAGTGGTATTTAAAAATTATTTATTTTAACACACTAATGATAAATGAAAAAAAAGCAATGTAAAGAGGTTGTATTTATTAATGTTAAAGGCAGTAAAATTTTGAGCTGAATACCTAAATATAAATTAAAAGTTATTGCCATATGAAAAAAAAAACATTTTCAAACAGTGGAATTAAGATCTATTTTTATTTTGTCCTTCAAACATCATATTTATAATGCTAATTATTTTGCTAGGAATTAAATTAATTGTTATATTGTAATTATGAAAAAAAAATACATAATACTGTATTTCATTGAAAATATTGTAGACAAAATCAACAACCGACTATGGCTATCGATAATTGCTTTTTACATCGGAATTGCCGTTTAGACCTAACGCGTACATTACGTAGCAAAAACAAATAATATTACTTCACCCTTACACGATATGAATGTTATGAGGTAGAATAAATAAAGAAGAAATGATTAAGAAAAAATGAAATTGAAATTAATGATTAATATGTAATGAATACAAAAAATATGAGAAAAAAATAGTTTACTTTATTAAAAACATGTTTTTTGTGTTAATTTGTTTTAGTTATAACAATGTATTGTAAAACTATTGTTTTTAGAGCATTTACATTGTTTGGTTGTTGATGATAGTCGCCATTAGGAAATTAACATCATTAATGAGGATATTGAATTTATTTAGCTTTGATAATGACTTCTCGGAATTCTGAAATTAACCGTGGAATATATAACGAATCTTTTAGATATTAATATAAACTCATTATAAAAATTAAACTTATATTTTCAGATACTACGCGATTTGTATTATTTTATACTGTTCCCGACGTTTCGGTTAAATTCTGCATCCGTGATCAGGTGAAAAGTAGACCCATTGTAGGGAGTATGTAGTCTAAAATACTAAAATAAGCCGTAGTAATACGAACAATTTGAGTTTCATTTAAATTAATACTCGCGAAAGTTTTAGATATTTTTAGTTTTTATAAGAATTCAGCAAAGCTTAATCGTTTTGGGAATTTTTCTAATCACAAACACGTTTTTCGTCTGTTTTGATAGAAAAAACTAACTATCGTGATTTTCAATAACTTAAACTACATTAACAATTAATATTATATTACTATATTTATTTATCAGTGGCAGCAGTAGAGCGGGGAGTCTGGACCGAAGCACCCAGGGCTCCAACAGCGCCCTCAACTCAGATGAAGACAACATTAATGTTGTTGTCAGGTGACTTACATTACTTGTTTACTGATAAAATTACTATTAGTGACAGTAAAAAGTGTTTAATATGTGCACTAATTACATATTATCTTGTTGATAAAACTATTTTTTGACTAATTTATATTTTTAATACATTATATGTGCTTCCGAACTAGAATCTTTTGATTAGAGCAGGGGTATATTTTTATTTTCCAATAAAATATAATTATTGTGTACAACTATTATAAATAAGATCTTGGATTTGATTAACTTATTTTTAAAAGTATCCGACGTCTTTTTCCTTTGTGCTATTCTATCTCGCCACCAATTTTCATTTAAATCCGTACAGCCGTACTTGAGTTATAAACATTGTAACTAACACGACTTTCTTTTATATAAAGATAACATACGTGAAATTTCAATTTATTTGTACCAGAGTTCGTCCAGTTAATGACAAGGAGAGGTCTATTCGTGAACAAAACATGTTGGAGTTCCCCGGCAAGGGTCAAATCGTGTGTCAAGGGTCAGCCCCCGGACAGAAACCTAAAGTATTCTCATACAACGTCGTCTTTGAGCCAGCCGCTACACAAGTTAGTTTTTCTTAATAAATATTATGCTTTATTAACTATACAGGGTGACTGGTGAATTACTATCGATCATATATGACAAAATAAAAATTAATATAATATAAATATTAATAAACTTCTAAGTAAAGTTAACCAAAAGTTATGTAATTAATTACGCATCGTGTAAACACCCTACAGATTAGGTATACACACACACACACACTCACACATACGAGTGCGGCGGCGTTGTGTTGTATCAGCACGCCGCCGCACGCGTCCACACTTGGAACACTTGGAACTTGTCCTCACTTTATTTATTTATACGGAAATTTGGTCAAAAATTAAGTACCTATTTTTTTACATAATTCGAATGAGAATCATATACCGAGTATCCTCCTTAAATATTGATAGTAATTCACCAGTCACCCTGTATAGTGCTTTAATCCTTTAACGGTCATAAGGAGTGGACAGTTGAAAAACAAAGTTAATGATGGTTAAAGGTATATAATAAAACATATGTATATATAAATATATATTTGTCAAATCTTTCATTATCAAACTATATTGACAATCATAAAAGTTGTCTGAATAAAAAATACGACCGGTGCACGAAATATCAGTTAAAAAAAAATCATTGTGGTGAAAATATCGGCTCTAACTTATAAAAGGTTAAACTTGTGGTTAAGAAAATTTGTTTACAAAACTTCAAATCTCAAATCTTCTTATATTTTATACGAGGAACAGAAAAGCAATAATTATTTTTTGGTTCAGGAGGACGTATTAGAGTATTCGGGCATCAAGCGTTTGTTGGAGATGGCAGTGGAAGGATTCTCCTGCACGGCCTTCTGTTACGGACAGACCGGGAGTGGCAAGACGCACACACTCACGGGACCTCCGGGACTTGTGAGTTATACATACATATCCCTACTAATATTAGAAATGAGAAAGTAACTCTGTCTATCTGTTAAGCTTTCACGCCTAAACCACTGAACTGATTTCAATGAAATTTGATACAGAGACAGAGTTGACCTTGAGAAAGAACATAGGATAGTTTTTATCCCAGACTTTTGAAAGGTTCTCTTGGAAACGCGATATAACCGAACTCCACGCGGGCGGAGCTGCGGGCGGAAAGCTAGTATGTATATATCGCATAAAAACTCTTTGAAGAGGAATAGTTACATAATATTTGGTGTGGGCCAACTAATATTTTTATGTTTTGCTTACGTAAATAGTTCAGTATTCAATTAAATACAATTAAAATAGTACAATATTAGACATATTCTTGTTAAAGTTATTCATAAAAGTCGAAACACTAATAATTTTTGGTGTATATTTAATTTATATACAATAATTTGAGTTGCCTTGACCCGTAGACATATGGACAATAGTTCTGAATAGAGTATTCTGTTTCAATACCAAAAGTAAAAAGCGTTTTGCAAACAGAGATATCCGGATCGATAATGACGTACGTAATTGTATTGATATTGCATATAAAAATGTCGACATACTGTCTGCTAGCGAGGACTTATTAATAAGTGACGAAAACGATTATTTATGTATACATATACCTGGCAAGTACCAATGTGATTTTTCCGAGTCATATGTACTTTCTAAGAGTATTTAGACATCTCTGATTAATGCATTCCCAAAGAGGGTTGATGTCAGGCAGGCGGCCGGTCGTAAAAACAATTAGTCAAAACTATCAACATGTAAGGCAGACCCTAGCTAAAGCTGGGAAATTGCCAGGTAGAACAAGACATATATTTCTTGTTAATGATCTATATCTTTGGTTTGACTGAAATAAAAAAATATTACAATATGTAAATATAAATAAACCTTTTTAGTTTGAGATAGATTTAAAAAAATGAAATAAAAAAACAGTAGGTACATGTCAGCAAAAAAAAGGCGGTTAGAATAACCACAGATTAAAATAAATTAAACAACCAATTACAATGACTTCGGATGAACGGCTGTTTAACAAACACTAATTGACGTAAAAAAAAAAACATAAAATCCATTGTTTTAAAGTCAGCGAGTCGAACAAATGTATATGGCGCGGGCGTCCTATAGACCATCAATCACTGAATGTTTGTTAAAATGTCGCGTGCGGACGCGTCATTATCACATAACATTAGAGAATATAGAATATATTTATTATAAATACATTTATATTGTTATTAAAATATAATATTTTCCTTACATTTTATGTATAATAAATAATAAAATTAAATATCTTGTCTTATATGTCTAAATTGTAGATTATAACATATTAACCCTCTTTTATAATGAGCAACTCTGCGTGGAGGTGAATGGACATAGTTCACTAATTCCACTAATAATTTTAATATTAAATTCAATTTAAATACAAAACTAAAGTACATTTACCTAACTGTATATACAACTTGTTTTCTTTACTTTATTGTTCTTACTAAATTGCTTTCATATGAAATGGTTCCAGCGATTTTATTTTTATTTTACTTTTTAAATCAACACGTTAACTGATACTTAACTTGTAACATTTTTATTAACGTACTGTCGTCTGCTATTTACTGTCTTTCAAAATAGCATAGCACAATTCTTAGAAATAGGATCATAATTTATTATTTAAAAATAATATTCGACACAATGTCATTATTAATTTATTAAATTTACACAAAACTATATACAATGTTAAATAAAATAAGGTTCAGATATATTCATTTTAAATTTATCGTGGAATGAAATCTGAATATAACACAAACGAAAGCGAAAAGATTTAAACACTACGAAAATCCAATATCAATTAGTCTATCACACCAATACGAATTACCAAATGTTACATATTCCCAATGTACCTTTTTCTCCTGACTCTACACCATATTCCTGCTTCATCAGCACTTCTCCATGGCCCACCTAGCTATCATCACATATTTCAGTCTCAATTTATCATCCATTAAAAACGGTCGTGTCTACTGTTCACAATAAATCTTCTTTAAATCCTTCGACAATGACGCTCTTAACAGAACGAAAGATCCTGATTCTTTCTGACTAATGCTTAAAGCCCTTCTACTCTCTCATATTCATAATATATATCCTACTAATATTATAATTGCGAAAGTTTGTGATTGTGTGTGTATGTTTGTTACTTCTTCACGCTCAAACGGCTGAACCGATTTTGATAAAATTTTGTATACAGGAAGCTGACGTCCAGGAATAACACATAGGCTACTTTACATCCCGGATATCCGCGGGTAACACCGCGGGGCACAGCTAGTATAGTATATTTAATATATTGTTGTAGGTGGAGAGCGGCGCCAGTCCCTTCGCCGCGGAGCACGGGCTCGTGGTGCGTTCGTTCGTGTATCTCTTCCAGCTTCTAAGAGATCATCCTGATTGCCACTTCGTGCTCAAGGCTTCCTTTCTTGAGATATATAATGAAAAGGTTTGCTAACTAGCTACCACATGATGATAAAACAAAGACTGTTTATTTATAAACCCATTCATATGTTTCTAGTTATAAAAACTATACTCTAATATGAGTGATATGTAGTTAGTTATAATAAAATATTTCAGGTAATAGATCTACTGAACCCAGGTACGTCGAAAAAGCCCTTACAAGTCCGATGGTCCAAAGACAGTCGGAGTTTCTACGTGGAAAACCTTTTTACAGTTGACTGTGAGCAGTTGGATGACCTGTTCGCTGTTTTAGAGGAAGGTAGGTCAATAATATAAACTATGATCATGTAAAGAGAATTAAGACTTTCGCGAGTGTTCATTTAAATAAAACTATTTTTTTATGGTTTACACTACGCGTTATTTTATTATTTTAAAGACTACATTCAACTGTGGATCTTGGGCAGACGAGATGTGAATTTCTTGTTATAATAACATATACATATGTCTACATTTAACATTCATTTATATGATCAAGTATTCGTTCAAAAACAATATCCTAATTAAAGAAGTTAAATACTTCCCATGGTTGCTTTAAAATCTAAATGATCTGTTATTTTATATCTATATTTTATCCACAATTTCATATGCCACAAACTAGAAGCCTATTTTACTATAAAATATATAATAATTATATCCCTTTTAAAAAAATTACTTGTCGTCTGTCATTCCATCTTTCCATATGTAATATGATCTCCAAAAATCATGACTAATGAGTTAATATTCAAATCAGGTATGCGTAACCGTTCTGTGGGTAGTCACTCAATGAATGCTCACTCATCTCGCTCGCACACCGTGTTGAGTGTGCGAGTGAGGCGGGACGAGTGCTCCAGGGACGTGAGCTGCAGCACTCACGGGAAGATCAACTTCGTGGACCTGGCGGGCAGTGAGATGACGAAACGAACGAACAGCACCGGCAAGACGCTCGAGGAGGCGAACAATATTAACAGGAGCTTGATGGTCTTGGGTGAGGAGGGTATTCGTTATGTAATACTTTAAATCTTTTGGCAACGGCTTAGCGAGGACTTGGTGTTTGTTATATGGAATACTTTTTAATTTTTGGCCAATGATCCAAAACCATCCACTATGCAAATTGATCCGAAGTCATCCTAACAAGTATTAGGTAGAATGTTTATTAAATCAAATCAAAGCTAATAATCATCAAGTTCTTGGATACGATCAGATTAAAATTTTAACTTCATATTTCTGTTACTAGGATACTGCATAGCTCAACTTAGTGACGGAAGAAAGAAAGGTCATATACCGTACAGAGATAGCAAACTAACAAAGCTACTGGCTGATAGTTTAGCTGGGAATGGAGTCACTTTAATGGTAAAACTGTTTTAATCTTAATCTATTAATTAAATATTAAATTATCTTTATAAGTTTATCTAATTCTGTCTCATCACTTCTCTCTACTGCAGATCGCTTGTATTTCACCGACGAAGTCAAATTTCAGTGAAACATTGAACACACTTCGTTACGCCGCTCGCGCTAAGAAGATCAAGTCTAAACCGATCGTTAAAATGGTAAGAATTTCGGCAACTTGATGAATAGTTTACTTATTATTATTATTACAAAAAGATACTCTTACACTGATATTTCCTCTGTGGCTGAGGTTGCAGAGTAATAAAAATTGTTAAAACTTACGTCAGATATAAGCTCGAAATATAATTTAATTTTCTAATTCTAAGTCGCAGCCATTAGCATAAAAAATACCAAAAACATCTGATCTATATACGACGCACCAAAGTATCAAAACAGGAATAGTGATAACAATTACATTACAGAACTACATTCTAGGCTGGTGAATATTTCAATACAAACTGGCAATACTGTCATTTAAATTTCAATTTACCATTTAAAAGAAAATCATTCAACTATTTTCATAAATATTAAATAATATTTATGAAAAATAGCCTGCCTTTGTCAACATTAATTCTGTGTTTAAAATAACCATGTAATTTTTTTTACTGTGCAATAAAGAGTATATATAATATTATCATTATTTTCCTCGTGTGTATTATTCAGGATGCTCGAGACGCCCTCATCCTCAGCCTACAGCGGGAGGTACAAGTGTTGCAGGCAGAGAACATGCACTTGAGAACAGCTCTACATGTACACGGCGATTATGAAGGAGATACTTATAGTAAGATTCATCTTTCAAATCCACCTCAAAGAGAGGGGTGCTATGTTTGAGTTTGTTTGTCTTTATCTGTTTGAGGCAGAGTAGCTTTTAAAGAGATCGATTGATTTCAATAGGGTTTTATTTCATTTGAAAGACAATTTTCTTATGATAATTCTAAGCTATCTTTGTTTAATATATTTTAGCAGATAATTTTATTACTTAATCAAGCCCCAATTAATACCGAACATATTATGTTTATTCATAAACACTAAAAGATTTAAAATCTTGACATTAAATGGTATTGAAATAGAAACTGTTAAAGTTTAGAATAAAATTAAATAAATTATTTCATAAAAAAATATAAGTATTTATTAGAGAATAGAATGTAAAAATTATTAGGTACTTTATGTATATAAAAAAACATGATAAATAGCGCCATCTATTGACAATATCGTATATAGCGTACATTATGTATCTTCATTACCAGGTCGAAGAAACCGTGGCACGCCACAAGTGTCCACCAACAAGTTGTACACGCTGCCACAAACAGAACTTGTAGAGCTGGTTCAACTACATATGGAAGAAAACACAGCACTGAGACAAGAGAACACTGAACTATTTGTGGTCAGAGACCAATTACTGAGGGAACAGGAGTTACTGAGCAGAGAAAATGAAAGGCTGTTGAAAAAACTAGAAGATGTTAACTCGTGAGTAAGAGACTTTAAATACATTGTAAAAATCTTAGTTTTGACTATGGGATCAATTATTTTTTTGTATAATTTTTACGGCTCTTGATAAAAGTCCTTTGAAATATGGATTCAAACTTTATCTCATTGTTGCCATGATGTTAGAAAATAGAATTAAGAAAGGAGGTATCTATCATATGAATAAGAATATGAAGTTGCCAAATAAGAGAAATAGTAGTATTATATTGTTTCTTCATATGTATCATTATTTGTAGGGAATAGTATGGACTGAGCTGATTGTGTAACAGGTCAGTGGCATATGCATATGCATGCTGAATCTGCATGCTTGACATGAATAATTACCGACTGTGCACCCTATATATGTATTATCCTAGCATGAGTTTTGTAATGCAATACATTACTCCTTAATCTTCAAATAAGATAAGTCTAGGAATAAATCAACTTAATAGGGAATCGACATTCTTCTGACTTAAATACCACAGTGATTAGTGATGCACCAATTTATCGATATTAATTTCTCAAGAAATACTTTCATGGCATCATATTTCAGCACGCCATATTAATTCCTAAGAATATACATAAAAGCTTACATAAACATCTTGTTATATAATTTTAAAGGATTTATAAGTTCTAACTAGACTTTTTAGTCAAATATTTATGTATAATTTATGTTTCTTTAATGAATGAAATGTCTCAATGAATATTGTTTACAAAATCAATTATTATGCTACAAAGTGTTCAGTCATATTAGTTAAGCATATTTAATTAACAAAAATCCTCTATATGTTATTTATTTCAGTGTCTGCACCCGTTCACCAATCATACCAGCTCGGCCAGCATATTCTGATGTTGGTTCCAATGATGCAAACATTTGGACAAACCCAACGAGTTCAACTAGCAGTGTTATAAGCAGTAACAGTTAAATGTGCCTTCCTATATATAAACTTAAGAAATTATATTAAATGTGCTTTATATTTTATAAAATTTGGTTTAAGTTCGTTGAAACAAAATATCGTCCCTTAGCTAACAATATTCAAGCTGGATATTGGCGGTTTTTGCATTTTAATGCCATTCCATGCATGATGCCATGAACCGAAATTGTCAAAATATTTATAAATAATTATGTCTTAACCGCTAATTATTGTATTAAGTAGCAATAGAAAAAACATAGTTTAAATTAAACAGTTTTTTTCGTCTTCTGTAAAGTTGGTAAAAATGACTTAAGCGGTGTTGTAAGCTAAGAGACAATATTTATTTTGTTTATACCAAATTCCAATAATGTATATATTATTATGATAAATCTATTTTTTTGTGATGTCATTTTAGAAATAATAAGTGACAATAATGTATGCAGTTATAAGATAATGTAATATATTAGATTTGTTTGATATTAGATGAAATAAATTTTATAGATAACAAGTTCCTGTATTTATTTATTGTTTTTCTCAAAAATGGGTGTTCTTTAGAATTATTTTACATATCATGAAACTTCTGTAGTAGTTATAATTAAAATAATGTCCACGCTGAATACACCAAAATACACTCACAATATTGAAAAAATATTATAATTAGCTTAATAAGTAATAAAGTTCATACATAGTGACTCAATATATTTCTATAATGGTCACTCAAAGCTAACGTTAGTGTCTTCTGAAACCATATTTCTTTCTCTCGTAGAACAAATCTGTCTTCGAACTTCCTAAATTGACTATCTTCGGGCAGCCATCTCTCTGTAAAAATATTTAAATCTGGTTATTCAAGTATTTCAAAGTAATAAACATAATAATATAGCACATGTTTCTGTTTAACTCGGCGGGAGGCGCTATCGGGTAAAATTTACCACACAGTGCATACTTTCGAAAATATTTATTTTTGTGCAGCGCCGTTTTAGGTACCTTTCTACAAATGTTACGTTTTGACGACATTCGCACGCGGAATGAAAGAAGGCAGGGAGATAAACTCGCGGCATTTCGGGAGATATTTGAAGATTTTAACGTTAACATAAAGAAATATTTTTTACTAAGAGAACATGTCACGATAGATGAAAAGTTAGAGAAAACACGAGGTCGATGCTCCTTTCGCCAATACATGCCTAGCAAACCAGGAAAATACGGGATAAAGTTGCTCTTACTATGTGACGCTCGCCTATTCTATACTTCAAATATTGAAATATATGTGGCAAAAAATGAAGGGGTTTACGATCACGATAACTTCGCCGCTGATGATGTAAAGCGTTTGGTGGAGCCTATAAAACACTCTAATAGAAATGTTGTGATGGACAATTGGTTCACTAGCTTTCCGCTCATAGATGAATTACTCAAGGATTACGGTTTGACTGTATTGGGAACTGTAAGAAAAAATAAGCCGCAAGTGCCACCTTACCTTATCTCTACAAAAGGAAGAGAGGTAAATAGCTCTGTTTTCGGGTTTCAACCGCATTGCACATTAGTGTCATACGTTCCGAAAAAAGGAAAGGTTGTGTTATTACTTATTAGCTTCCACTACGCATATCAGGATGCAAAAATTGATGAAGTGACCGGTGACACCAAACAGCCCGAGATGATTACAGATTACAACAGACACAAATGTGGAGTTGATGTCGTAGACGAGTTGTGTGGAACCTATTCCGTGTCTCGCATCACAAAAAGGTGGCCTATGGTGCTATGGTATGGCCTTATGAACATAGGCGGTATAAATGCGTATGTAATCGTGAAATCTAATAAAGAAAATCGTGGCGAAGAGGTGTTACCTAGACGAGACTACCTGAAGGAGTTGGCTGTGTCTCTTGTATTTCCACAAATTAAGTCTAGATCTACCGTCATTAACCTGCCTATATTTATAAAACGTAAAATAATACTTTTGCTTGGTGGTAATGGCGAGCAAAATGACAATATTCCAAATGATCAACTGGAAAGAGCCCTCCAGCTGCGCTCGCAAATATCTGCAACACGGTGTTCCGTATGTCCATGGAAAAAAGTTCGAAGAACTAAGACTGATTGTTATCTGTGCCATAAAAAAATATGTAGAGAGCATACTGTCCCAATTTGTGAAGAGTGTGCTCGAACAGTTTAGCCTCTAATAATGTAAAATATACTTGTATGTAATATAACACATTTAGTGAGCATGTGTTTTTCAAAGATGTTTTTGTGATTTTCGATGTGACTGTTTTCAAATAAGTTCCATATTAAATTATTTTTTTATTTTAATTATAAGTAAAGATATATTACGTTCTTTTAAAATTGATCTCATTTTTTTGTTTTTTAATAAGTTTAGAGAATATTTTTCGTTTTGTTCACAAAATGGCTGAGTGTTTGGGCTGTGATTTAAAATTTAAAATATTAGATATTATCATCATTATCATCATTTAAAATATTAGATATTATACTAAGTGTTAATTAGTTTCTAACTATCTAGGTTAATTGAAAATATAAAAATTATTTTAATTTAATTACCCATAAAATAACTCTAGTTCTTACATGAATATTAGTGTGGTATTTTTTACCCAGTACCGACAGTCAGTGTTGGTATATGGGGTGTGCCTCCCGCCAAGTTAATGGAGTTCTACATGCAATTCTTCTTAAAATTGTTTGTTTCAATGCAAATTTTATCATCAGTATAAGATATCCACTTTAATATTAACTAATTTCGTTTGGTAAAGAAAGACAACCATAATTATTATTTAAGAATTAATTTATAGTTAACTTTGAATAATACCATGATTCTGATGCAGATATTTTGAATGAATAAGAAATTGAAACATTATACACTGTCAATATGTAAAGAATTTTATACCTAGTAGTTTATATAAAACTTATGATAGCAAGAATATAATAGTGTCATAAATACATACATCTTTCTCCTGTGTGGTACACTCTTTGCAATAATATGCATCTGATACTCCGGGCCCGCCGCATATAACACATCTCCCTTGATACGATCCGTAGTTACACTCATCGCAGATACGCACCAGTGTACAGGGTCGCACGTAAGAGTCACAAATAACACATTTTCCATCGCATTTCTCACACAAACGACCAATAGCTGTAATCGTGAAAATTATTAATAAACCTTAATTACTTTATATTCTTACAATGAATTTAACTACAATTTCAACGGAGAAGACAATTTATTTAATAGGTAGATTAAAATAAAACTTTATTGTTAATTACAAAAGTTATTTGATTTAAAAACTTGCTTACCGACGCCGGGTTGTTTCCTACAGAATATAAGATCCGGGTGATGCTTGGCCATGATAAAGTTCTACACTTCTCTTTGTACTAAAATTTATCTAGATTAAATCTACAACAGTAATAATTGTTTATATCGAATCTTTATTAATTCTGTTTAATCTAACCTTAAAAACAATGTCAATTGTCAACTATGTTTGGATGCTTTGTTTCTAATGTCGACTTCTGTCGTTTGTCAGTTACATCGATAAGGGATTACATTTTATAGTAATCAAGAGAAATTTAATTATAAAAATATTTAACTCATTCTTTACCTTTATAAAAATGTAGTATATATTTTTAACGTAATACAATAAAGTAAAATGTATTATAAAAATAGTTTTTAATAGTAACACCACTGTTCATTTGACATTGGCATATGTTAAAGATTGAAGCATGGCCATGTGTTGATTATAGTACTTGATTCATTAAGCAATAGTATTTAGTGAAAATAATTTGTAAATTTTATAACAATGACGGAAGATAAAGAAAAAAGTGGTAGTGAAAAGAGTGATAGTGAGGATCAGGGCTCCGATGAAGAACAGCAAGTTGAAATTAAAGAGAACCATGAAGAAGACACTGGGACTTTTCAAGAACTTGTAAGTTAAACTTTAAATTAACTTAAAATTGGACAATTTTAGGTAAAAAATTGGCCAATTTAAGCTAATTTAGAAGGTAGCAAATAGAAAAACTGAACTGTGTGACTTATTACTTACATACAGTTATCAAGTCGCCGAATTTAAGATTTATAGGTTACATACGAAGCAATTAAATGTAATAAAGTAATTAATTATTTCAGGGTGTGGTTGACGTCCTGTGTGAAGCTTGTGCAGAGCTGAAATGGAAACATCCATCAAAGATCCAAAAAGAAGCAATACCTGTAGCATTGCAGGGAAAAGACATCATTGGCTTAGCAGAAACTGGTTCGGGAAAAACCGGAGCATTTGCTTTACCTATACTCCAAGCACTGCTGGAAAATCCTCAAAGATACTTTGCTCTCATTCTTACACCCACAAGAGAATTGGCATTCCAAATATCTGAGCAATTTGAAGCTCTTGGTAATGACTATTTTAATATTATTGTAGCAAAAATTTCTTTTCATAACTTGTCCAATAATTGTAGCATTAGATTTTAGGTCACAAAACTCATTATTTGCCTTTTTTTTCTAAATATCATCTACATTTTACACAAATTTGTCATATTTATGTTCAATTAAATATTAAAAGTTGTTTTACTTATTCCAATAAACACGTAGGTAGTCATACACATATTATTCTTGAAAAATATGTATATGTAATAAAGTTATTAGGTAATAATAATCTGTATGCTTAAATTTAAATGATTTCAAAATAAATTAATATAATATTTAACTTGACTAATTTCACTATAGGTTACTAGCGAAGTGAATAAATGTTTTTTCTAAGGGTTGTCAATTCTTAAAATTACCAAGTTAATCATGAAACAATAGCATATATGTAAGGGAGTTATAATAAACTTCTTAATTTCAACAGGTGCCAGTATAGGTGTGAAGTGCGCAGTAATAGTTGGAGGTATGGACATGGTAGCACAAGCTCTCATCCTGTCTAAGAAGCCACACATCATCATCGCTACCCCTGGCCGTCTGGTCGACCACTTGGAGAATACAAAGGGATTCAATTTGAAGGCACTTAAATATCTCGTGAGTCGCCTTTTATGTGAATGATTTCAGTTAGATCATTTAAATGACTTATAAACATTATCATACATTTGTTATGATTTTTTTTTTGATATTTGTCTTATTCAAAAACTCCTTTTTTAAATATTAATTTACTTTTATTGGTAACACTATATATTTCATCTGATATGTTAGTGTTAAGGTATTTGTTAGAACTAAAACATTGTCTATTGCCAGGTGATGGATGAAGCGGATAGAATATTAAACATGGATTTTGAAGTGGAAGTTGATAAAATACTTCGCGTAATTCCTCGTGAACGTCGCACTTACCTGTTCTCAGCGACTATGACCAAGAAAGTGCAAAAGTTACAGCGAGCTTCGCTTCAAGACCCTGTTAAAGTCGAAGTTTCCACTAAATATCAAACTGTGGAGAAGCTACAGCAATATTACATATTCATACCAGTGAAATTTAAGGTTAGTTAAATTTGAATAGAAATTGTTCTCAATTTACTTAGTCTTATTTTAGAAAAACAAATTCACATTAAATCTTTATTTTGGACAAAAAGAGTTAAATCTATTTTTCAGAGTGACTGTCCCTTAACATTGAATGTAGTATTTTTAAATAATAGTAAATTAAAATACGTATTAACTAAATTTTTTCCAATTCCTTTGCCCATAATATTATTGTACATTTTAACCAACTTTCCACAAGCATTTTAGAGTATGTATACTTACGTAACTGTTATATATTATATTTCAGGATGTATACCTGGTTCACATCCTCAACGAGCTAGCGGGCAACTCATTTATAGTGTTCGTGTCTACATGCGCAGGCGCACTGCGTGTGGCGCTGTTGTTGCGGGCGCTAGGTGTAGGAGCTGTGCCGCTACATGGACAGATGTCGCAACAGAAGAGATTAGCCGCTCTTAATAAATTTAAAAGTAAAGCTCGCTCAGTACTGATATGTACTGATGTCGCTTCCAGGTATATTTTATTTATTTATTGTTTCATTTGGCAATCCAACAGTGTTACAGTATGTTTTAAAATTTTACAATATAATGCAAAAATTATGACTAAAATAGGATTTCAATATTATTACATAAAATCGAAAAGCAGTCTCAATGTGAAATACTTTATACAATACAAAATACTAATTATTTTATACGAGATAAACAATTTAAGTTAGGTATAAATACTGTTCATAAACATATGTCTGTGAATTTGTTTGTGTATTTTGTGTGTGTTTTAGTGTGTGTGTGTGTGTAAGATAGATAGATATGGATTTTTTCATTATAGCGGTAATACTGAACTGTTTAATATCTTCCAGAGGTCTTGACATCCCTCATGTGGACGTGGTAATCAATTTGGACATTCCTTTACACTCCAAGGATTATATACATCGTGTTGGAAGAACTGCGCGTGCGGGGAGAGCTGGAAAAGCTATTACTTTTGTCTCACAGGTGACTTACTTACATAGTTTTAGTCATTCTGGATAAGTTTCCAGCAAGTTTTAACGTTTTGTATGGAAAATAGTTCATAAACAAGAGTTTAGTGGAGTCGTGGAATATGGAAAATTGTTAAAAAGACTTGTTTGAGTTCAAAATTAAATCCATTATCCAATATTAAAAAAAGGAATTGTTTATAACCTGTTGTAACTTCAAACACATCTTCACTACTTATATTACTATTTACGTAATTGACTGTATTAATTTGTCCATTTTTTTTATCTGTGACTATTATTACGTAATAATTTATGTATGAGTCGTATGTTTTCAGTACGACGTGGAGTTGTACCAGCGTATAGAACAGCTGATCGGCAAACAACTGCCGCTGTACAAGACGGACGAGAACGAGGTCATGGTGCTGCAGGAGAGGGTCGCTGAGGCGCAGAGACTTACTAAGATTGTTAGTTATATTAGAATCATATACATATATTGGATAGTCAGTGGTGGGTTAGTGGTTAAAAGGCCCGCCTCTCATGCATGAGGGTGCGGGTTCGATCCTGGCAAGTACCAATGTGATTTTTCCGAGTCACATGTACTTTCTAACAATATTTAGACATCACTGATTACATACACACCAGAAGAGGGTTGATGTCAGGCAGGCGGCCGGTCGTCAAAACAATTAGCCAAAACTATTCACAACATGTAAGGCAGACCCTGGCTAAAGCTGGGAAAATGCCAGGTAGAAGAAGAAGGCATACATACATTGGATCTTGTACGGGCACTTTGTAGATTGATTAATCGATGAGAACGCCTGGTATGCTCAGTGACTGAATTCGAACTGAATTAAATCATAAGTTATTGAGATTTTATAATAGAACAAAAATTATGATGCGTGCATTTACATATAGTAATTATGTCGAGCGTAGCTCATACAGATATGAATATGAAAATTTAACGGATTAAGATTATTGAACGGCTTTTCACTAAACTTTACTGAATGAAACAGAGATGTTTATCAACTTATTTTAGATTAAACTAGTATTAATATTGAGAAATATAATTAAGGAACTTTGAATTAAAATATGGTTGGTAACGATGTTTAAGATTGATTAAAATGCATCGAATCTTCGTTTTGCTTGAACTTTACAAAGTATATAGATGATTTTATAAGTTATTTTGTTTATTGTTTGGATAATGTACTATACCTTTATCTCGTAGGAAATGAAAGAATTGGAAGACAAGAAAGGCTCCAAAGGAAAGAAACGCGGCGCTGACAGTGACGATGATACCGAGGAGGCGGCCGGAGTCAGGAGACGAATCAAGGGGAAGAACAAACATGGGGGGAAGAGGAAACGATGATTATATACATATATTAATAATATGGGCTTTTATTTCATTGATGTATATGGAGCCCGCGTGGAGTTCGCCTATATCGCGTTCCCAAGAGAACCTTTCAAAAGTCTAGGATAAAAACTATCCTGTTCTTTCTCAAGGTCAACTCTATCTCTGTGCCAAATTTCATTAAAATCAGTTCAGTTCAATGGTTTAGGCGTGAAAGCGTAACAGACAGACAGAGTTACTTTCGCATTTATAATATTAGTAGGGATTATATACATTTGAAACTTAGGGGTATTACTTGTATTGGACAGTCTCTGCTATTAAAAGTTATAGTAGGAACTATTTAGTTATTTATAAATGACAGTATAGAAAAATATATTTGTTTTTATTGAGATGATTTATATGAGTTTTCAATATATATAAAATATAATTAAAATCATAAACTAATTGTAGAAATTAAAGAACAGAGATCAATTAACAAATTTTCAATGACATGGCACTCTGAGATATTTATCTATTATTTGCTTTATGGAGTGATTAAAATTAACTTCTATCCTTATCATTGGTTGCCATATAAAAGTGGTGCTCCTAAATGTCTTTTTGTTAGTTGTATTAATGAAGGTAGTAGTTTGGTTCTATTTAAAAAAACATGAAAAATCTACGATACATACTCTAGTTCAACTAGTTACAAACAGGCTAATGCTACAAAAACAGTTTAACTTCGTCATTATTTTTTCTAAAGTAATGTTCAGGGTGACTTAGTAAATGATGGATGTCAGTGAATAGCAAGCAAACAAAATGTTTCAATGCTTTCTTACAATTTATTCTACAAAGTAAACAGTCATCTCTTTCAAATAAAAAAATAAATAAAAAGAAATGCGATAAAACGCGCCCGCCCCAAAACGAGGCGACGCCCTAAACCGACGCACTTACAGACTAAGCGTTAAGAAGAAATCACAACATGTTTTTTAATGTTTAATCGTTATTTATTATTTCTATACAAATAGAACTGTACAGATATTTTTTAAATTATTATTTACCTCATTTCATGTTCTCTCACGATAGACTTTTTACAAAAATGAAAACTATCAACACCACGCACGGAATAAGGAGATCGCGCGCTCTCGCCGTTCACCGCTCGACCGCCCGTCCCCGGCGGCGCCTCGCCGCGTGTGCTCGAGCTCGAGCCACGCCGCGCCGGCTCGAGCCCGAGCACACGCCGCGCCGCCCCCACCACCCCCTCTGCTCTCACATTAACAATATTCCACTTGTATCGGCTCGGCGGCTCGCACCGTCTGGCAGCTCTATTCCGTGGACATGCAGTCATATACTCTTTCACCTCGCTCTATACAAGTTAATATCACAAATAAATAAGTACGATCCCAGCAATCCTATTTACTTTTTCCGATACACTATATTTATAAATAAAATACACATGGCAGTGATTATGTACACGCTCGAATAGTTCTTCTACGAATTTTGTTCAATTTAAATGCACTAAATAATAGATTTACAATAATTTTTATGCTAAGGTAGTGTCAGAGGTGAAAAAGTATATCGGTAACATCATCCTAGCTATAGCCGGCGCCGGCGGGCGAGTACCGCGGCTCGTGTAGTACAGAGCGACAGGTGAGGTGAGAACCGATCCAGTTTCCTTCTAGGAAGACATTTAGGCACTTGAACATAGCCGTACAACCTCCAGTAACCTGTTATACCATACTTCGGAACGAGTTCAAATATCAGGGAAGTGACAAAGGGTAACATCTACATACAATAGGTCCAGCAGACCGCGGGTCGCGGGCGGTACTCGCCGGTCGGCTCTTAATATAATTCCAATCTAATTCCAGTCGCTACATAACTTTAAAACAAATCCCCCGCAGCGCCATCGACCCCGCCCCTCGCCCCGCGGCCCCGCCCCGTTCAATACTATGACTAGCATCATTTTATTGGACTCTTAGTCTATCTACTACCATCGCGTCCCGACGGGTGCGGGCTGCGAGGTGAGTTCATACATAATGTCTTACAATTTGTACATTCGATGTATTATTCTTAGCCGAGGTTCACATTCGATATACCCATGACCGTTAACAAAATGTTATAATTGAGATTCCATATAAACATGATTCAATGTCCTGTCGCTGTGTCTCGCGGGCGGCGGGCGGCGGGCGGCGGCGGCGGCGGCCGAGCGCGCTGCGGGTGCCTATATCGATATCACAATGTTCACTAAACTTATCGCATCACATGATATCTTTCGCTAACAAATTCGTTATTCCTCTGCCAGAAGAGTGAAATTATGATACAAAAGGAGCCCGCGGCCGTCGCTGAGTAGTCTTACACGATTAAAGCGGGCGCAGTTCACCAATCATCACAGAGATTATATGAACCGTCCATAAATATAATACTCGGTAACGGAATGACGGAGAATGTTCGGCGACCTGCCGGGCCGGCGGCTGGCGGGGCGCGGGGCGCGGGGCGGGCGCTCAGTTCAGGTCGCGGTCTTCTAAGTACTTGTACTCGAACGTGAAGCCTTCCTTTTTCCGCTGGCCCCACTTCTCGTAGTCGAAGTAAATGTATGTGCCCTGGAGTTAAACATTATGTGTAACATTTCCTTTATCATTATTTATAAGTTTTATAAGAATTGATTAAAATTGTCAAAGTGACTTATGCTTAATTATATTGTTAATTGTTGTATTATTTTCTTTTGTATATTGATAGTATACACTCTATTCCTTTGCTACTGCTAATTACATCGTGAGTAAATTTTTTTGGGTTGTATTTATTTTTAATGCTACATTATAAAAAAATCAAAACAAAAAAAAATCATCCGATATTTTAAAAAATTAAGGTTGAACAACCCTTATGACTTAGGGGTATGAAAAATAGATATGTATTAATCTAAGATTTACAGTGTCAATACAAATTCTCTTATAGTTATCCAGTGATAAACTCATGTTTGTCAAGTCAGTCATTGGTCATATACAGGGTGACTGGTGAATTACTATCGATACTTGAGGACGTGATATTTGACGATCATATATGACGAAATAAAAATTAATATAACATAAATATTAATAAACTTCTGAGTAAAGTTAACCAAAAGTTATGTAATTAATTACGCATCGTGCGAACACCCTACAGATTAGGTTTACACACACATACACGCGTGCGGAGGCGTAGTGTTGTATCAGCACGCCGCCGCACGCGTCCACACTTGGAACACTTGGAACGTGTCCACACTTTATTTATTTATACGGAAATTTGGTCAAAAATTAAGTACATACCTATTTTTTTAACAAAATTCGAATGAGAATCATGTACCGAGTGTTCTCCTTAAATATTGATAGTAATTCACCAGTCACCCTGTATATCTCTAACCTTTAACCACATAATCAAGTCCCTTCTAACCTGTTCGTATTCCTCATTGATAACTTTAGGTTCCTCGTGTCTCTGGAACCACATCATGTACTTGGTGTGGAACCGCCAGCTCTGCTTCTTGAGCGCCTTGGCCGCCAGGTACTGAGCCTTAGTCCCCTCCATGTAGTAGAACACGAAGAACAGCGTCTCCGTAGACAACCGCTGGAAGAACTCTACTGAATCCGAGTGCGGTAGTAACACCTGCAAATTTATTATATAGTATGAGCCAAATGTTATGTCTACGATATAATTATTTTATTAATATAGACAAAATATTTGATATTATTATTATTATTTATGTGAAAGTGGCAATATAGCAGACGGCCTATAGGCAGTAGCCACCAACGCCCATAGTTATCCGCAACATCTCAGTTACGGATGCGTTGTCTACATTATTTTTTTTATGAATAGGGAGGGATGAGGATAAGAAAATAACAGGATAAGGTGAGATTAGGAAAAGAGCAACCGGCTTTCTCACTCATCGGACGAAACACAGCCATTAAAGGCTACTTCACACCGATCTTCAGTGAAAGGGAGCTACTTTCCTGGTCAAGCCAGCCCATGTTCGATTTATAGTAACATGACTACAGCTAGGCTCTACCACCTACCTACCTATTTATAATAACAAAGATAATCAGTACAATGCCAACCTGGTTGTAATATAAGGGCGTCTGACATATATTCCTGGGCAAGTAAACCCGGGTCCGTTCCGAGTCTGACGGATGCGGCATGTGGTAGAACGCAGCTTCCATCATCTGAAACTGTACTTGGTGGTCCTGGAACGAACAAACGATATATAAATATTATATTAATGATTGACTACAAACTAAGCTAAGATTACTCCTAAAGAACAACATTTTTAAACATCTCCATACAAGTTGCATTGGCACAATGGAGTTAAAATAGCATACATTTTCATTTTGTACAGGAACATGGTAAGTCATTTAAGAATATGAGAAGATACAACCATAAAGGCATGAACATAATATACAGGGTGACTGGTGAATTACTATCGATACTTAAGGACGTGATATTTGACGATCATATATGACAAAATAAAAATTAATATAACATAAATATTAAAAAACTTCTAAGTAAAGTTAACCAAAAGTTATGTAATTAATTACGCATCGTGTGAACACCCTACAGATTAGGTATACACACACACACACACACACACGCGTGCGGCGGCGTGGCGTTGTATCAGCACGCCGCCGCACGCGTCCACACTTTGAACACTTGGAACGTGTCCACACTTTATTTATTTATACGGAAATTTGGTCAAAAATTAAGTACCTATTTTTTTTACATAATTCAAATAAGAATCATGTACCGAGTATTCTCCTTAAATATTGATAGTAATTCACCAGTCACCCTGTATATATAATGCTAGAGGACCCGGCGAAATTCGTATCGCCCTATAGTCAAGAAATATCTGTACGTTTTTTTAGTTATATTTTTGGAGTTTACCAATTAAAGCCATAAATCTCCGTGTTTTGAAGTGCGACAGAATGATTGACATATTAGTTAGATGTCAAATTTAATGTCAAAA
This sequence comes from Danaus chrysippus, assembly GCA_916720795.1. Lineage (NCBI taxonomy): Eukaryota > Metazoa > Arthropoda > Insecta > Lepidoptera > Nymphalidae > Danaus > Danaus chrysippus. Next base: position 1,608,650 of record CAKASE010000047.1, on the reverse strand, counting down.
AACAACGTTTGTATCAACAATTACTAATAAATTAAAAAATACATTGTCCAGTGGACAAAATTGTGAATCTAAACCATTCCCAGATCCCTTGAACACATACAAAAAAAAATCACCAAAATCGTTTGAGAGAAGTTCAGTGACACACACACTCACAAAAGAATTATATACAGGGTGACTGGTGAATTACTATCGATATTTGAGGACGTGATATTTGACGATCATATATGACGAAATAAAAATTAATATAACATAAATATTAATAAACTTCTAAGTAAAGTTAACCAAAAGTTATGTAACTAATTACGCATCGTGTGAACACCCTACAGATTAGGTATACTCACACACACACACTCGCGCGCGGTGGCGTGTTGTTGTATCAGCACGCCGCCGCACGCGTCCACACTTGGAACACTTGGAACGTGTACACACTTTATTTATTTATACGGAAATTTGGTCAAAAATTAAGTACCCATTTTTTTTACATAATTCGAATGAGAATCATGTACCGAGTATGCTCCTTAAATATTGATAGTAATTCACCAGTCACCCTGTATATAAAGATAAAGATATAATATAATTTACATTATTAAGTGGCAGTGGTCCTAGCGGCGCCACTCCCAGTATGGGTGGTATTAGCGCCTGTGAGAGTGATGTGCCTCGCCTGCCGCCCGCGCCGCTTGACAGCGAGCCGACTGTACCCGTCGCCTGGAAATATAAACACGTTAGATTATTTAAGATTTTCTATATAAATCACATTATTAGTAATATGGTCAGACGAAATAGTCCAAATGTTTCAATAAGTCCAATATAAAGGAAAGTAAAACTTGTCTATACAAGTAGACGATTATGTATTCTTGTTCAGTTACTATTGTTATAAACTATTGAGTAGTTAGTTTAATAAGAATTTCATAAGAACACATTCGATTGAAAAGTATCCCAGAAGTAATGATTCCAAACAAATCCATATCATTTGTATAGATCCCGGCCCCACATGTTTATTCTAAAATTATCTCATATTCGATCTAACTTTATATCAAAGTTAGCGACAAAATATATTGTATATTGAAACAAAACTAATATTTTTCCTACTTACTACGCGTTTATAACAACAACAACATACTCCTTACGTTACATTGCAGCAACCGTGATTACTGGAGACCACTTCATCTGCCCATAGTAAATTCTAAATACATTAGTTTTATTTCATTGAATACTTTTACTATCAGCACGAGAATGTACATGCTCCCCCTGGCTATATGCGTATGGTGGTGTGTACCTATGTGTGTACATGTACCTATGTGTGTACATGTCACCCCCCCCGTACCTGCGTGTGGTGGTGTACCTATGTATGTACATGTCACCCCCCCCCCGTACCTGCGTGTGGTGGTGTACCTATGTATGTACATGTCACCCCCCCCGTACCTGCGTGTGGTGGTGGTCGAGGCCCGCCCTCTGCACGGCCTCCTGCGCCATGCTCTTGAGAGAGGCGGTGCCCGTGACGCCGCTGTCCGCGCTGTTCACGGTCGTGTTGCCGCTCACAGCTGGCGGAGACAGCGCCCTCACACTGGATACATTATATATGAGTTAAAATAGATGCTTAAATGTATATGATATACTAATATGATAAGTGGTATATGGAATATTTCATAAACTCGACGCAGGACGAGATAGTTCAATTTCGTCGGTTGCATGTACTTTTTCATTCTATATTAGAATTGTAGTTAAGTATGAACTCAATTACTCAACATTGCTCGTGAGTTAAAGACGTAATTATTTGAATAATAAAAACTTTTTCTATAAAAATTAATCAATTACGAATACTTCACTTAAAACAAAAAAGTATTCTCATATGATAATAATCAATATACTGCACATAAATTAATGTAAAATTGAGTTATAAATATAGCTTTTATATGTGGTGTATAAGTTATAACTCACTTGTTAACATACTGCGTGTGTTCCTGTGCAACAGCCAGCGTGGGTCCGTTGAGCGCGGCGGCCGGCGGGGGCGCAGTCGCGGGGACGGGGGCGGAGGCCGAGGGCGCCGGCGGTGCGGGGGAAGGGGCTCCGGACGCGTTGTGAGACAACGAGTTGACCACCGCCGTCGACGACGACAACGTCGTTACAGATGAACTCTTTGACGTCTGTTGTATTAGAAAACAAAATATTATTATTAGGGAGAGGAGCTTGGACAGTGGAGATGAGCGTATAACGCGCATTAGATAAGGGGCCGCTTAAACCTACACCTGGGTCACAAGTCCCAGGCACTGTTGAAGCTCCTCTCACTACAACGATGGACCCGGCACATGCACGGTGAATCCATGGAATGCTGAGAAGTTTCGTCTCTTCAAACTACATGTACATTGTACAAACTATTTGTCAGTCAAAATCATTAAACTAGTGTACGTAATTAATGTTATCACGACTAAACTCCTTCTAGACGCAAATAAACGGTTATTAAAAATAATTATGGTCGAAGGTAAGTACTGGATGCATATTATTCCGTTGTTTTAAATCGCCAATAGTTATAAACTATTGAAGGTATTTCGAGTGTTGCGAATCATTATCATAAGTATTAGCTACGATCCTGTGACTAACGAGCACTGAAATAAAACGTTTAATGATAAAACTTAACTTAAGTGCGACTTTTATCACTACATATATACGATACGTGACTATATAAAACTAATCTCAATAAAGTTTCCTTAAAAACTTTTTATAATACCTCAAAACAAACAATAAAAACGTCACGTCTTCATTTAATATAATATACAATGAAATCCTATCCATATGTCAAACAAATAAATATTTCAACTCACATCGATGCACGAATCACAGTTGACGATGGCTTGTGTTAAACAACCCATAGTTCGATATAAAACACGATTCAAACTATTTACGTTACATCTGAACAATAATAAAAAACTATTACGCAGAAAATAATAAACAACAGCAGGTAGGAAAACAATAAATATGAAAGCTCGATACGTGCACAGATAATTAATATGTACGGGGGACAGATTATATGGCACTGTATACGGAGCGCGGGAAATTTGAATATTTAAAATTATCGATGTATAATTTCACACTAACCTAAATATTTTTTTTATATTTATAAGCGATTCAAGTCTAGTGTCTTAATGGACTGTGAAGAAATAAATATGTGACTCGTGTTGGATTCATGTTTAATATATAAAAACTACAAATTCGCAAGTGCTCGTGATACATACATACTTGTATAAATATATTTACATGTTCTATATAAATAGTTAATTTCCTTAATTCTTCATTCCGTTTACTTACTTTCATAGCAAATCCAATTATTTCTTCAAAATTTGGCAGCTTGTAATCAAATATATTTTAGGTTAAAATATATACATAGAAAATCGTCATTTTGATGGTTTTAAAAGGATTTTTTTTTATATTTTCTTATGTAATCAAAGATATGAATGAAAAGTGAATTAGAAAATTGTAAAAATAATAAAATGAAGACTGTTTTTTTTCTACTTCTACTAAATTGCATCAAAATAACAAAATTGTCATACTCAAAAAGCCTCTTACCTAAAAAATAAACTGACTGGGGAATTATGACAAAAAAATTAATAAATATTTTAAATCACACACATATACAAACTAGAATATGTACCAAAGGCTACTAAGCAATAATTTAAAGATAAATTTATTGAAAATATAAAAAATAAAAAAAACTGGGAACATTAAAAAGTGATGTAAGTTGATCAAAAGCATAATAAAGGGCATACTCTTAGTAGGTCTTTCACAGTTCTAAGCGACTCATTTATGATTAAGTTATTATGGAAATTATTGAATGAAAACTGTTGTAGATACAAGGAATTTAGAAATAAAGACTATGTACATTCATATTGAAGCTTACTACATCAGAAGATTTTATGGGGTTAAAAATTCATATTGATATGATATTTAAAATAATTAAAGGTCTATGACTATAATCTAATTTAAGTTACCGCCATGTTAAAACATATACTGATTAGTGCAAATTAATATATGTTACACTAAAAGGATAGGGAATTTTTATCGAGTAACTATAAAATTACAGTCGGCTGAGATGAGATTGTGTTTCCAACAAATTGTCAATGCATTTGCAACAAGTTTGTCCTGGTGACAAATAAAATAGTTATATTTACTTTAACAGGTGACAATATAAACAGTACAAAAGATTATGCTTTCAATAATCATATTAATTTTTAGCCAAAAATATTAAAAATTACTTACAACTAAAAAACAACTTTCTTAAGTTAACCACTACAAAATAACAACAGTTTTATTTTGTAGTGATGTGAAAAATCAACACGACAAACTTGATCTTAATATAATGAACAACAACCGATATTTTTGTTTGATGATCGTTTTTGAAATGTACTTTATAAAATATTTAACTCTCGAGATGTGAATGTCATTCACTCACAACTCGTCTGCCTGTGACCACAGTTGCTGTAAAGTAGCCGAAACGGTGGGAGTATGCAGTTTTAATCAAAAATAAAGTTGCGTAGTATAATCCGAAAAATGTGACTAAATAGATATTTATAATGAATGCAATAAATAACGTTACTAAACATAACTCTACGTACTAGTTATAACTATTTGACAGGTGTCAGAAACGCATTCTCTGAGTGGCCGGATTGCACTTGAATTTGTAATAACTTATAATATTTGTATAGTAGTGTGTGTGTACTTACAGGTACAGGCGCTGGCGCCGGCGCAGGGTGCGACACGGGGTGTGACACAGGGTGCGACACAGGGTGAGACACGGGGTGCGATGTAGGGTGCGACGTGGGGTGCGACACTGGGTGTGAAGAGTGTACGAGCACCGGGTGCGTCGGCAGCTGAGACAATACGGCGCTCGACACGGGACCATTCTCCAATACCTCTGTTGACATACAATAATATTATTTTTATATTCATATTAAATATGTATGTATAATTAATTTTATGTTCGGCTGTATAATGTGTAAATGTTGGTTATGGTTTATTATGTAATATTGATTAAAATATGGTAATATTGATACAAGTGTTAATGAACATTCCTTTCCTCTAAAACAAATGATCGATATTAAAATATATCAAAACGAAACAAAACAAGTCCTAAGTATTACAAAAAATATATAAACAAAAAAATAAATAAATATAGAGATAAATTAAAATCTAAAATTGCGGTTCCAACATTAATCTTATTGATATATTCATCACCTCCGTATAACGTAAATATTTAATTATTATATCCACATATTAATTACTAATTTTAATTATTATCAAATTAAAACTGGAACAGTCCTATACTAGTGACGTCACGTGACGTTACTATACATATATCTGTATGTCTGACTCATCGAGTCCACACTACTCGTAACATTGACACTGAATTATATTTATTACCTTGGAGCAAGGTCGACGTTTATTATATTTTTTATGTATCAAAATTTAATTTAATTATACTGTCGTCTGTTTATAATGTTGTAATATTATTTATATGTTTAATTATCACACCGAGCCAAATATTAGCGGTGGCTGTAGCCAAATTATTCAAACATTTATGAAATACTGACGCCATGACATCAGGAGATCATTTTAAACGAGTATTATTTAGTGATTTCACTTAACTCAAGAAAGTTATGGTATATAAGAGATATAGTACTTTTTTATATAGAAAAAATGTACGAATAATAATAATGTACCTAATAATTTTAATTCTAAATGAACTAATCAGTCAGAGATCAAGCGAGGTCGTCATAGTTATCTAAACTGTATTGGCAAGTCAAAACCGGTCTATTTACAAACAATACCGCCACGTGGAAGACGTGCAGTTAAATGAGTCAGGCGGAGGGGTCAATGACATCTACAGGAACTGATATATAAGTGTCCTTGCGAATATTAAAATTATCTGTCACGACACTTATCTAAATAAAATATGCGAGTAAAACTATCGTCTATGATAAATAAAAAGATAAGCTATATTATTAATTCGCTTCTAAATTGTAAGAAGTATGTAACTCGTAAAAATATACAAATAACGGAGTTAAAGGCTTGCTTTAATCAAGAATACGACTAAACTAGAATTTTATATAGAAGTATTTTAATTTCGACGTTAATTCTTTTCGTTGAACGCTACTAACAATTACATAAAATATTTTCCGCTCACGTATACCACCACGACACATGACAATGAATAAACTTGTCTAAATATATCTTACGACATTCGTTCACATTCTCCATGTGCACTCATGTTAATATACACACAAAATAAAACATTATATAATCGACATTGAACTTCACAACTGCGCAGTTCACAATATCACATGTATTCATGCACTTCAAATGTTTTACCATCGTCCATATTTAATCGACATTTGCGCGGGAAATCATTTCTTTACTTTTTTTTTTAATTCAATCAAGCTCAGATCGCTTCAGATAGGGTTTGACGACTGAACGAATAAGCTGTGTCATCATCGTATTGGATTCATGCCAATATATCCTTTGCAATATATACGAGACCTATTGAAAAGGTATTTAAATTTTACTTCTAAGTATGAAATCTTAGAGATTAAAATCGCTTGGATGTTTAATATTTTATTTGTATGAGAGCTGGCGTCGCGCCAGTGGAAGGTAATCGTAATGGCTCGCGATTGTTCCATTCACTCATTGATAAGCATTGTTTGTTGTGTAAACAAAACGACGTACTATTATCACCAACTGTTTGATAACAGATATTTAATATTGTTTCATACTAAACAAGCATTAAATAAACTTATTTACCAGTCTATTATATTAAATTACAAAACGGAAACATCTGTAGAACTTACAAAAATAATAAGTACTAAACAATCGTTATCTATGTAGCCATTCTCAATAATCTTTCATAGAGATGGTATTGAATATTTTATTTCCTATTATATTATGTATTTTAATATAAATTGTAATTTAAGATCTCAATCTTTCAACAAACATTTCTCTAGCACTGATAGAAAAAGCAGTTAGACTGGTTATGAACATATTTTTTTAAGTAAATTTATATACAAGCAGATCTGCAAGGAGAAACAAGATTATGAAATGTTTAATCGAGATTATTATAAGGCAAAGTGTATTGCATATTAAGATCATTTGAGGTATGATTGAAATAGTTTAGTATCTCTTTCAGTTCTATTAAAGTTAATAAAAATAATTAAAACAGAAATATTGACTTGAAATATCAGAAAAATTGGAAAATTACTACAAAACTGTCGTCTATACTTTGTAAATCATTAAAGGTTTTCATATAATTTTAGATAAGTAATCACATACAGACATCATATTCAATATATTAAATAGTTTGTGTGCAGGTTCTTCTTTGTACACGATTTTTTTCCAAATTTTACTTTACGTGTTTGATTCCAATTTCTAAGGATAACACTCATTATAATACCTAACAAATATGAATTTTTACATAATTTTATGAAGATCTCATATTTGTTATGTATGTCGGAATTAGTTATATTATAATTATAATACGGTATTCTCCTTAATTACTAATATTAGATTGCTTATATGCATTTTATTAATAGCTTGTAAGTGTATTGTGTCTCCGTTTTCATGTATATACAGTATATAGTTCGTGTTTCCTCACCGGGTACCCTGGCTACTGGGTAGGCGGGTGTGTGGGGCGCGGGGTGCGTCGCTGGCTGCAGGGTCTGTGGGGGGTGCGGCGCTGGCGGCAGGGTCTGTGTGGGGTGCGGGGACGGCGGCGCCGGCTTACTGGGCGTTGACGACCCCGACAACGAAGTCACTGACGTCACAGAATTGTTTATACTGCTGGAAACACGAATAATATGTGAAAATAAGATCATTAAATGTCGCGTCAGCATCCATATAACATGGTAAGTATATGATAACGAACCTATTGGATGCGGCGGAGTTATTGAGCAAGGAACTAACGTTAGCCGGACTAACGCACGTCACCGCACGCAGCGGCAGCGGCTTGATAGGCTGTAACAGACATCGGATGTATACATCTATACTTGTGACAGACAAAAAAAAACATAATTCGCACAGACAATTATATGTATATATTAGTATTTATTACAATATACTATATGTAAAACAAAAACAATACATGTATATAGTTTTTGAGCCAATACAAACGGACTTTGAAAGATACATAACAGTTGAATATAGGACCTCCTTTTTGTATTTTTACAAATCAATAACCGGTAAACTAGTGCTGAGTATAAACTCAATACCAGTACCGGTTATTCGACGTACAGATTGTGAAAGCGCTTTTTGAGTGTATTATGTGTCTTTCAATCCTTTGTAAATATTACTGAAGATCAATCAATCCCCTATTGCCATACACATTTAGGACATACATATATATTTATATATATTTACTATGTTGTATGTATGTAACTAGTATTAAATCTTACTTTAGTTGTAATATCTTCTTTTTTCTTTTTGTCAACGTCTATGGAGTCCGTCGTGTGGTTGTGTGTGTCTAACGAAGGTGATGTCACGGGACTCGTTCCTGAAGAAACAGAAAATTGTATTTTACTTATTAAATGCTATATGTATTACAAATACTAGAGAATATGTTAAAATGGAGAATATAATCATTTTGTGTTGCTTTTCTCTTTATATGCTTTATTTACTATATTTTTGTTCAAACATTATTCGGATAGCTAGGTAGACACTCACATATAATTTTGTATTAGTTTATTTACTTATTCAATGACTACTTAGTATATAAAAATATGGATATAAAGAGATAAACCAACATTATACCATCATGAAATAATATAATAAAAATAGTAGAAACTCGATTATACGGCCCTCAGTTATACGGATTCGCGATTATCTGGACTACGGACAAGTCCGGACAAGAAAGAATTGTAAAGCGTAAGAGAGTGGTGTTGTTGAGAGTGGCGTACGTTAATATTTTACATCAAATTAAACTTATTATTTTATTTCATGATTAAAATCTGCAGTTTTTACTACATAAATGTGTGTGTATGTATATGTAATCTAAGAAAATGTATCCTTTAATTATTTATTAATAAACATTGATTTTCGTTGATATGTATTTGTTACTTTTTTTAAATAAACTAAATACTACATATGCACAAAACCAGCTTTTCTTCATACATCCGAATATCCGCATTTTCGATTATCCGAATGCCTATCGACAACAATTAGTCCGGTTAATCGAGTTTCTACTGTATATATTATACATATGTACAATTACTTATTCCTTATATTAATATATTGTATTAATTTGAGTATTACCTGACAGTATACTGGTGGGTGATCCCGGTGAATCGTTACTATTATTGCTATCCGTTGTAGCTGACGAGGGCAGCCCCACTCCACTGAGCTCGATCTCGTCCAGTCCGTTAATGTCCTCGTAGATGTAGTCATTCTCTTCGTAGCCTGGCTCTAACGATGATACTATGTAGTACTCAACATCTTCTCTTATTCTTTTTATCTGCAACATCAAATTTGTAACATTTTAAGCTATATAGAAGTAACATTTTGTGATTGGTTCTTATGTATAACATGCCTCTATCTAAAATTATGTTTCTTTGTATCAAAATACATACATTATTTAATTATTATTTTATTATATTGCATTTTATATCAAAAACTATATTATATAAAAAAATATTTAGATCTTTTACTGTGGGTATTTGTACAGAACTTGAAAATTGGTCAATTAAATACTATTAAAAGAAATTTAAGTCAATTTAAACAAGGCTAAGTAACTTATACCTAAATATATGAGATATATCCTCACCTGTTCCACTTCTACGGACATGTTGTCTAGCATTCGGAGTAATGTTTCTAGTTTCTTTATGTGGAACCTGTGCCTTTCCAACTTGAGCTTGAGTTCCTCCATACGATCCTGTTTCTCCTTGTCCAGACGTTTCTTCTTACCGACTAACAGTGACTCAACTTCAGACTCAAAAAGATCAATCTGGAATTGCAGTATAATTTTCATAAAGCTTATACTGCATTTTAACAGTCATTTTAGATATATGAATACAGATTTGATCATTGTGTTTCAGAATTAATCTTTTTATCAACATTTCAGTATGCACAAAATGTATGCATATAAATATATTTTTTGATATGCAATGACATTGTGATAAGCTTACTATTGAACTGTGCTGTTTATTAATTAATTCCTTTCAAATATAATATATATGTTTCTATATACACTGGATAACATTTCACACCTGTAAATTGAGTGCATCTATTGATGATATTAGCCACGATGACATTTCCTCTCTTTCCTTCTGCGCTGGGTCCAACTTTTGAGCTGCACCGAGGCCTTCTTTAGAGTATGCTTTCGTTTTTGTTTCCCGTTCCACAACTTTGAACCTTTCCATTTGCTGAAAAAATTGAAAATTTTATTAGAAATTATTTTAACAACTTCATGTATATCTAAATAACTTATATTTTTAATATTCAAGTTATTCTGCCCTCAACCAATTGGACTATCTCTTCTTTATGTTATATGCAATATATTTATTCCTGTATATGTTTATTTTTATCGTTTGGCAATATTCCACCTGCATAATCAATTTGTAAGGTACTCGGTAACCATGGCATAGCATCAAGATAATATTTTGTAAACAATGTCACAGGTGAGTACAAATCACACTTTAAGTATAGAAACAATTTGATTTTTATAAAATATAGGTTTTAAATATAATTATATATTATTGGCTTATACCAAAGATGCCTACATGACTTTTTATATGATTTCTACAAATTTATTTAACAATATCTCTAACTTAATAAGAAATATACATATAATTTAATTTACATAAAACATAAACTTGTAATAAAAAATAACAATAATTAGAAAACCTCGTGTAACATTTTTTAGATCCTAAGAGCTTCCTTAAAAATTTATAATTACTGTTAAAAATAACTACTTTATATGAATTTGTACAAAATTTGTTCTATAACCCAATAAGAATAATAAGCGTTCATAAATCTAAGAACACTCTGATTATTATAATTATTAATAAAACGGCAATTTGCAATGCAAAGAAATAAAATTATTTTCAATGTCTTCACTTATCAAAGGTTGAACAACTTTTACAATATAAATAAATATGATTATTATTAAAACTGAAAACAAATCCAAAATTGGTCACTTCATAGTCTTTGTAAAATGTATTCGGTAAATGAATTTCAATCACTTGTTATTGTGTCAAACAGATACTGCGGTATTAGAAAATCCTATTATGATCCATTTAAATACAAACTTCAAACTTGTTTGTCCATTTTAGAGACAGTTCATACAAAATTGTATCAATATAAACATATTTGTCTTATTGGCAGTGGTAATAATGAGAATAAGTTGTATATTTACATTTCCAGTTTGATTCTAAGTTGTATTGTGATAGTGGACTCACCGTTTCTATTAGTTTCCTATATTCTAAAAGTGTACTCTTATCCTTAATTTCGCCCGAGGCGATCCATGACTTAATCTGATCTCGTAGCCTCTGAAGCTTTTTAATCTCTTTTTTGAGATCCGCCTCATACTTTTCTTTCTGATTACTGTTCGTCGCATTGTGTACCTTTTGCCAGATGTCCTCAAACGTCTCCACCCCTTCCGTGACCTTTTTTAAACACCTGTCTATTTCACCTGCAATCAACATTGTCACCACTAATGAACACAGAAAACCTGTTTCTCAATAAGACTCGTAGCTACTGCCACCGTATACTGTTTACATTTCTCTGAGCACGTACTTCATACATATACGAGTTTAAAATACAAATATCACGTCAACGAGGCGGTGAGAGAGGAGGCTGTGTTTAAGAGCACGTAATGAGAGTTCGCACTGTCAAATCACACAAATACCGTCAGGTATTTAAGTATTTCGAAAGGTTTTTGTCGAACTAAGGTTATCTTTAGTAAGGTCTACAAAGCCGAGGTCCCTACGGACGGACAATAGAACTCTAGAACACGTATCTACATAGGTTGGGGTCAATCAATCTCTAACCTGATAACAATTTGAATTACCTTGTAATTTTCTTGTCGCAGCCATAGCTATTTACACATGTGGACGAACGTTCCGTACATATCCTAAACATACAAACTATTTACAGTAAAATGCACAAAAATTATTGATAAACAGACAAACTACACATCTGAAGCTTTGTTCGAATCCAAGATGGCTACCGTACACCGCTCGAACTGTTAGTGACTGAACGCATCCAGGCTGACCGTCACAGAATAATTCTGTCTCGCGCCTGGAATGGTAATTAGCGCGAAGCTTTCATAAATAATTATGGATAAGTTGTCACTAAAACAACAAACTTCAAATTTTCCACAATATGATTTTAGGTACGTCGCGTAGACCATCAGTCAAGTGCGCAGGCGCAAAATAATAGAGGAAGGCATAGACAAAATTTTTACAAAATGACATATTGTTCGTTGCATTTATAGTAACATTATTGATAGTTCTTAAATAAAATTAATTTAAACTTAATGGTAATAACAAGAGTTAACTTTTCAATATTTTATAATTGAAATATATTACTAACAACATTTTTTTTTTTGTTTAACAATAGATGGCGCTGTCTTCGCAGCATCAATGGCTCATTCAATTATCTATTCCGAGATGGCGCTTTCAACAGACTTATATATTTTTCTTTTAAAGTGCTATCAATTATCATCCTACGATTAATGTTTAGCCCTAATTCCGTGAGGTTATTGTCGTCTCTAATGTAAAAAAGTATCATAATATTTATGATCAACTTTACAATACATCGCAGTGTCTGTCAGTAATGAATATTTTTACAATCTTTCAGTTATTAACTCTTTAGGGACACCTTTTAACGAGCAATAACATTTTTTATTGTCTATTTACGACAGCGATGTAATGTTTATTACTGTTTAAGAAGCCATTATAATTTTGACGAACACAAACAATGGCCAAAAATGGAGTACTTTATTTTTAATAGTATTATTTTTAATTCTCAGTATTCACAAGTGTTTTATTTTATAAATTCCGGACCGCATTACACTACATACGAGTACATGACATCCTTCTATAGCTGCTTTGATATTTCTATTGTTTCTATTATTATTATTTCTTCGATCGTCTCCATTGTTATGATAGTTACCTTCTATCATATTAATAATTAAATATCACTTGTATGTACCTGTCTTTAAAATACATTCAAATATTACAGGGTGACTGGTGAATTACTATCGATATTTGAGGACGTGATATTTGACGATCATATTATATGACAAAATAAAAAATAATATAACATAAATATTAATAAACTTCTAAGTAAAGTTAACCAAAAGTTATGTAATTAATTACGCATCGTGTGAACACCCTACAGATTAGGTATACACACACACACACACACACGTAGTGTTGTATCAGCACGCCGCCGCACGCGTCCACACTTGGAACACTTGGAACGTGTACACACTTTATTTATTTATACGGAAATTTGGTCAAAAATTAAGTACCTATTTTTTTTACATAATTCGAATGAGAATCATGTACTGAGTATGCTCCTTAAATATTGATAGTAATTCACCAGTCACCCTGTATAAACGTCAAAATCTTTACAAAAGAAAGTACCTAAACATTGACGTTTAACGAGTATGACAGTTAAATGTATAATATTTGAGTACTTTTATAAGTTATTTAATTTTTAATTAATATATTTTCCACATTGACCATTCAATAAACATCGAGTCGTTTATATGAAATATAAACCAAACTCCCCTCGAGAGCGGCATCCGGAGTGAAGGAATTTATTACATTCTATTTTTTCCCCTGTTATGTTAGTGGTCTTATTTTTAACATAAATCATATTTTATGTTGCTATGTAAGCATGATCTACACTTGTGAGCGGATGATCAATAAATATCGGAATTACCCTATATAATGGAACACAATTCAAACATTTTAAAACGATTACATCTTTCTTAGTCCTAAAATAAGTAGCCCAGAAATTGTTTAAGAGAATTTTATTACGACTTTATGTAATAGTCTTGTTTTGCTTGATTGAAAAGTCATTGATTATTTATCTACTTTTTTAAATAATTCAAGAAAAATTCAAAACACGTTGATAGTCATTGGAATCGAACAATTTAAGTATTATACTGCTATTAAATGCTTGTACTACTACAGTACTACCTACTATATTATTGTTAGTACCTCAGGAGGTGATTAGTTTTGGCGAAGAGACTACATTAACGCAGTTACTTACAACTTTTAGCCCTCGTTAGAAAATATATGTAAGGTAATCAAAATCATTTAGTAGGTGTATACAGTATTTTATATCCACTATTAGGTGGAAATATACCAATCAGATTTATATAAATAAAATAATCTTAAATAGGATTTCATTAAGCAGGAAGATATATTTTCTTTTTTACTACAAATAAGATAGTCTCCTCTGTTGTATTTCATAATATAGGGACTTTATATAGTTTATTTTTGTCGAAATTATCGATTCTAGCCACTGATTCCCATATTAATAACAGATAACATATATGAGGTAAATTTTTAAAATGACATGTAAAATGTTTAACCACTTCGAAGGACTGTAAATAATGTGTTTAGCACGTCGTCGAACGTGACTCTGTCTTTAGACGCCCACTACATGCTTGAATAGAGACATATGTATCACATTTAAGATATTCAAAGTTTAAAGTATGGTGCATACCAATTTAATGATTAATTATTTGTTATTACGTGACATTGTAATCCGGATTGAGAAAATAAAACATAATATACAAGAAAACAATCTGATTTATTCTATTTTATTTCATCTTAAAATAAATAAACAATTTTAAATTATAAAAATAACGTAATATTAACGAAAATTCCATAGACAAACGCGTCATTTTTCGCCATTTTTTTTTCACTAAATGACAAACAGTCGCTTCATAGTAATTAATCTTTGTCACAGATTGTGCGTACTCGTACATTGATTTTCAATTACGACTGTTTGTGGAAAGCACTTAAAACTCGTAGGTACATCTCGATTTATATGTGAAAAGCTGAAATTACAAGAGTAGGCTACAAGCATTAAACATAATGGTGCCTTGTAATATGCTAAATAAAATAACTAACGCTATTAAATAACTATAAGCAAAACATAAATAAATACTGAAACATAAATCAATAAAAATACTGAGCCAAAAAATCTTATATCATAATTGGTAAATTAATATATATTTCTTATTAAAAAAAATTACGACTGAGTAGAAACACATCGACAAAGTTTTTTTTGTGTCAAACTAAACAAAAAGAAGTTAAATATTAACTTTGGATATTTTTCTACGTCATTTTAGTATACTAGTTTCTACGTTAAATATTTACGACTTAACTTGCTACATATTTTTAAAATAAAGTTTATTTATTTCGTTTAAGCATCGAGAATAATAATTTGTTAGTTGTTACAAACTAGGAACATAGTCTATCAATATACTAAACTAAACAGTACTTGAATCAAATGTTTTATTGTCATTTTCAGTGCCACTAAAAGTATCGTTAATAATTAATTTACTTTTATTTTGGAATGAAAACTTATTCAAACGCTCGTGATTATTTCGTTTGTACTACATAAATATTTATGCATTTGTCAAATTTTTTAAATATAAATATAAAATTACAGCAAATATTATCGTGCCTAGTATTCAATAGATATTTTCAGAGCTCATTACTAAAACATATCGTACTTAGTTGTCTATTTTCAACCCAACTATCTTAGATTTGTTTATACCAATGACTAATTACACTACATACAAATTAATCTCCTTAAATTACTTTATTGAAATTTAATCTACATATTATGTTTGTTACTTTAGACAAATATTTTACAACTATAAACCAAAATTTACTCCCAACACTTCCATCGCCTATGATGGTATTCTATTCACTTAGTATAAGTCGGCTTCATCGCCTAATAAACAAAGATATTCCAATTTCCCGTTCAACAATTTACGTTCATCCTTAATACGTGCGAAAAGTTATGAATGAAAAACTTTTAACTCCACGTATGTAGTATCACGCTGTCAGTGGTGGCTTAGTGGTTAAAAGGCCCGCCTCTCATGCACGAGGGCGCGGGTTCGATTAGGCCCTGGCAAGTACCAATGTGATTTTTCCGAATCATATGTACTTTCTAAGAGTATTTAGACATTACAGATTAAAGCATTCTCAAAAAGGTTTGATGTCAGGCAGTTGGCCGGTCGTAAAAAAACAATTAGCCAAAACTATTCACAACATGTAAGGCAGACCCTGGCTAAAACTGGGAAAATTCCAGGTAGAAGTATGTAGTAAGAAACATTACAATATATACCTTTATGTAAATAAATAAATAAATATATACGCGGAAAGATTTCATGAAAAGCAAACCAAAGGACCGTTTACTTGTTACACAAATCTACTATACAACATTGGTTATGACGAAGCAATTTGCAGCAAAAATACTTTAGTGAGGACATCAAATGATTACTTTTACGATTACAGCCAGTGAGATTGATAACGACTATTAAGGTCTTCAATTTGTCATCGAGGTCAAAGAACATTGAATCATTGAGAGACGGTCAGCTTTTATATTATTATGATTAATAATAATTAGATATTATTTGATTAATATCTCGTTGACAGATTATAAACATTAAATTTAGATTTTTTTCGTATTCTATTTAACAAAGTCATGTAGGAACTCCTTTTTGTGAACTCCTTTTTATTATAGATAAATAAAAACTCTTTGAATGTTGATTGTGATTTACCTCAGATGTTAATTGTTCAAGTAAAGTTCCCTTATCGTAAATATAAAAAAGAAACATATTTTCTTAATTTCTAAATTTGGTTTGTTTAAAATATGAATTTAATCGATACAAAAAAATACTTATAAAAAAATCTAATTTGAAATATTTATAACCTTATATTATTATACGACAAGACACATTAAAAAAGGACAACATACTTTAAATTCAACCCACAATTACATTTCAGAAATTACTCTTAAGCTCCGTATCTTAAACGGAAAGAATCCTTACACTTTCAGTTTTACATCAGTTAAATAAAGGAAATCCATATATACTCCATCTTCAACACTTATTTTAACTGTCGCGAAATCGGAACCCATAAGTGAACTTCTGTTGACCTGGAATCATAAAAATTTCTGATTAAAAACGAACACCGTAAACTAACCACAAGCTATTCTCATATAAGTAAACCTGAATGCCTAGTACGAGAATCCATCGTTAAATACAGAGCATTAATAGTATTTCATTCATAAATATTCGAACATTATATGTAGTGTTAACGTATGTTGTTAAATAAGAAACGTGAAACAGTCTGTATGTCAGTCAGTCAGTGCTGGCCTAGTGGTTAAAAGGTCCGCCTCTCACACACGAGGTCGCGGGTTCGATCCTGGCAAGTACCAATGTGATTTTTCCAAGTCATATGTAATTTCTAAGAGTATTTATAGATCACTGATTAATGCATTCCCAAAGAGGGTTGATGTCAGGCAGGCGGCCGGTCGTTAAAACAATTAGCCAAAACTATTCACAACATGTAAGACAGACCCTGGCTAAAGCTGGGAAATTGCCAGGAAGAACAAAAGAAACCATCTGTATGTAGTGTGACGATGGTTAGTTATACAAAGAATTTTTGTTCTAACGACAAACCAAATTTTATCTCATGTACCGGTGTTATACCAAATTTCTTTTTTATTATTTGAACGGCACATCGACAGTACATACATTAAGCACTTAAAACTAAACATTTAAAACTAAACACTAACTGATGTATGAACCAATTATGGATGTACACAGCACTGCTAAAAATTACTGTCTAGCTTACAAAAATATTATAAAAAAACAAGTTAGCAAAAGAAATAACAAAACTATATAAACTCAATAACAAAATCTCAATAACAAAACTATTACTTAAAAAATACAAATGAAGAAGAAAGAATATCAAACAAAAATCAAAATAAACCACTACAGCTAACTACTACTACTACTACTACTTATACTTACTAACAGGACATGACAAAACATCACAAATGATTATTTATTATCCTTGTGATATCTAAGACTTTTGCTAATATACACTGAAATAAAACTAATATTTTTATATTTACTACGCGTTCTTAATTATATTAATTACGCATCCTTTGAGAATTCACATCTCGTCTTTATGATCACGTTTGCTGCAATATAACCGAAACGTCGAGAGTATGTAGTTAAAAAAAAAACTCGTAATAAATCGGAATAAATTAGTTTTATTTTTATTATCCTTTATTAAAAGAGTGAATTCATATATAATGTTATACTTGTGTATAATTTAACACGCTTTACGAGGATGAAGTAATCTTATCTTAATGCTATCAGAATTAAAGTAATCTAGTCGTAAATATTACAATAATACGTTTTATTCTTTGTTACTATTTGTGAAATATTCTTTGTGTATTTTATGGACATTTTTTTTAGTTCGCCTTGCTCATTTTATATCTACACAGTATATACTCGAGCTAGGTTTTCGCTGATAAAATGTCAAGTGAATAATACTTAAAGTATATTATAAATTGTTATATTCATTTATAGAAAATTTTATAATACAAAACGAGTTTTTTAGTTTCGTTTGTGACATTTATTTCTTCCCTCCAAAATCATAAAACGAACAGCTGTTTAAAATATTAACAAATAAAAATTGTAATATAATTTAAATAAAAAAAAGTATTTTTAAGTTACGACGTTTATCTTTTCGACTTGAATTCTATTTTTATTAAGATATTCTTGATACCCCCAAAACTGAATCTTGTTTGTCAGTGTATAAAAAAATATAAAACAATTAAAAAGATGTTATAAACATTATTGTACAATAATAATATAATCTGTTTGCTTTAGAAAAATCTTCGAAATTAATTATGTGATAAGAAAACAGATTAACTACGATAAATGTGAAATGTGTACCAAATAGGTTTTATATAAAGAAGATGTTAAAAATTTATACAGATTTAATTGCATATATTTATTTCGGATGTATATTTTGTTTTCTTCAATCAAATAACAATATTTCGTCAGTCGGAAAATAAACTCAATAAGTATTTGATTAATATATAACAAAGAAATGTGATATTTTTAAATAATTTACTACTTTTCTATGAGTGTTTTCAGCAAGTTTTAGTACTCTAACGTAGATTAAATAAAGTTTATTGCCGATTAGAGAATCTATCAGGCACAGATGGTTGATCAAAGCGTTTCCGTCTGAAAAAAATTGGTGTAGAATCAGTTTGGCTCATCGCCTTGTAACGAGCGGACGTGTTGCAAGCGTTATTAAACGCTTATAAAATAAACATTACGAGTTAAAATAACAATAAATAAAGTTGCACGTTTTAATAAAACACTTAAAGAATGAAGTGTTTCGTGTTATAATTATAAATAATTAAAAAAATATTTATTCATATTAAGAGTATGTGATCTAATAAGTGAATATTTATGACTTTATAATGAGAGAGAAATTTGTTACAAATAAAAGACTCGTATGTGAAATTATAAATAAAATGTTCGTTTTAAGAAATTTTTCTATCTGCCTCATGTACCTATTATTTATTGGTGAGTTTTGTTTTTTGATATTTTAACACCAAAAACTATATTAATAATATTTTATGAGAACTATTTATTTTAATTCATTTTTAATCTGTGGATGCTATTATTAAGCCACAGATACAAAATGTAACCGAGCATTGTTTGTTATACATAGAAATACAGATTAATAACATCAAGTTATCTATTTAGCATTTTAAATTAATTCATATGTATATATTATGTATAATAATAAATAATTATGAGATGAATCATACAAACAGTGCGTGGAATTTTACAACAAAATAAATAAAAGTATACTTTAAAACATAGTCTTGTTTAAAAAAGTAATTATTTGAATAATACGCGATGCGCTGTTTTGCGGCAATGGTAAAAAATATAAGGCGTTTATTTAACTATGTACTTGTATTATTTACATTAATTCGTTATATATATAAGTACAAATTTGTTTAGGAGCTTTTAAGAAATCGATAAATAATTAAAAAATATACTTATAATAAAATTTTAAATTCATAATTATATAATATTACAATGTATACTTCTTACATTTAATAATTTACAGATTACAGAAGTATAGTACGATTAAAAGTTATGTTAAACTGAATGAAATATACAACTTAAAATGTATTTAGTACATATAAACTATAGCAAAAAATGGTAAAAATAAAACTGTTTTATCTTTTTGGCCTTAGAACATTATTCAGATATTTTTATAAGCATTAAAGATTCATGTTAAAGTGTTTTGAAACATTATATTACAATAATAAATAAAAGACTTCATTTTATGCAATATTAAAAAAATCACGAGAATATTATAGACTCATACATTTATTGATAGTAATTTATTAAAATACGATATAGCTAAAAGTAATAAAAAAATTAATTTGCTTATACGCTTTTACCATAAATTCAATCGACTCAACTTTATTAATTTAATATTCTTTTTTTATTTTTATGTGAATAGCGAAATTTTATCATTTAATGCATTCCCAAAGAGGGTTGATGTCAGACAGTCGGCCGGTCGTAAAAACAAGTAGCCAAAAATATTCACAACATGTAAGGCAGACCCTCGTTAAAGCTAGGAAATTGCCAGGAGAAGCGAAAGTTTATCATTAAAAAATACTCTTTATTCTTGTAGATAAAACGATATATGTATTGATAGTTAATAATAAAATAATTAAATGGAACTTATGATTGCAGTAAAATGAGTTTGAATATACTAATGTGTTATTATAGTTGGTTGGAGTTTTATTGCGTAGAATACATTTCGAGGTGTTTGTTTATTTTAAATATAAATTATATTGTCAAGTCGTGTCTGACAGATTGCTACATATAACATATAATTTGACTATAACACAAAAAACCAATAGTATATGATAATTATGGAGGCGGAATTATTGGGGACTAACAAAACTAACAAAATAGGACGCAATTATAAGGGGAAGCATAAGACTGAGCTGAATTTTCGATAAAGGCGGTTAATTTGCTTGAAAGTTCATATTTTTCAAGATCATATTAATAAAGAGATTATATTTAAGACACAATCTGTTTAACAAATACATATAAAAAACAACAAACTATAAGGGTTATACAAAGATGTTTTAGTACAGCTTTTGTCATTATATTTAACGTGTAGTTGACCTACAAAAAATCAATTCTAACTCTTTCTCATAAGAAGGTAACCTTATTATTTCTTTCCTTAATTATCGTACTACGTTCATCAATGTTGAACATGTTAAGGTGGTTATTTGAAGACTATCTAGAGGCAGAGTGGAAGGGAACACCATGCCCCTAAATAGTCTCGAAACTTCCAACCTTGTGGCCTGTGGGCTACTCCGTCCATTGTGGTATTCTTCTGATGACTGTTGAATCTGTTAAGGTGGTTATTTGAAGACTATCTAGAGGCAGAGTGAAAGGAAACACCATGCCCCTAAATAGTCTCGAAACTTCCAACCTTGTGGCCTGTGGGCCACTCCGTCCATTGTGGTATTCTTCTGATGAATGTTGAATCTGTTAAGGTTGTTATTTGAAGACTATCTAGAGGCAGAGTGGAAGGGAACACCATGACCCTAAATAGTCTCGAAACTTCCAACCTTGTGGCCTGTGGGCTACTCCGTTCATTGTTGTATTCTTCTGATGACTGTTGAATCTGTTAAGGTGGTTATTTGAAGACTATCTAGAGGCAGAGTGGAAGGGAACACCATGCCCCTAAATAGTCTCGAAACTTCCAACCTTGTGGCCTGTGGGCTACTCCGTTCATTGTTGTATTCTTCTGATGACTGTTGAATCTGTTAAGGTGGTTATTTGAAGACTATCTAGAGGCAGAGTGAAAGGGAACACCATGCCCCTAAATAGTCTCGAAACTTCGAACTTTGTGGCCTGTGGGCCACTCCGTCCATTGTGGTATTCTTCTGATGACTGTTGACTCTGTTAAGGTGGTTATTTGAAGACTATCTAGAGGCAGAGTGGAAGGGAACACCATGACCCTAAATAGTCTCGAAACTTCCAACCTTGTGGCCTGTGGGCTACTCCGTTCATTGTTGTATTCTTCTGATGACTGTTGAATCTGTTAAGGTTGTTATTTGAAGACTATCTAGAGGCAGAGTGGAAGGGAACACCATGACCCTAAATAGTCTCGAAACTTCCAACCTTGTGGCCTGTGGGCTACTCCGTTCATTGTTGTATTCTTCTGATGACTGTTGAATCTGTTAAGGTGGTTATTTGAAGACTATCTAGAGGCAGAGTGGATGGGAACACCATGCCCCTAAATAGTCTCGAAACTTCCAACCTTGTGGGCTACTCCGTCCATTGTGGTATTCTTCTGATGACTGTTGAATCTGTTAAGGTGGTTATTTGAAGACTATCTAGAGGCAGAGTGGAAGGGAACACCATGCCCCTAAATAGTCTCGAAACTGCCAACCTTGTGGCCTGTGGGCTACTCCGTTCATTGTTGTATTCGTCTGATGACTGTTGAATCTGTTAAGGTGGTTATTTGAAGACTATCTAGAGGCAGAGTGGAAGGGAACACCATGCCCCTAAATAGTCTCGAAACTTCCAACCTTGTGGCCTGTGGGCTACTCCGTTCATTGTTGTATTCTTCTGATGACTGTTGAATCTGTTAAGGTGGTTATTTGAAGACTATCTAGAGGCAGAGTGGAAGGGAACACCATGCCCCTAAAAAGTCTCGAAACTTCCAACCTTGTGGCCTGTGGGCTACTCCGTTCATTGTGATAGTCTTCTGATGACTGTTGAATCTGTTAAGGTGGTTATTTGAAGACTATCTAGAGGCAGAGTGGAAGGGAACACCATGCCCCTAAATAGTCTCGAAACTTCCAACCTTGTGGCCTGTGGGCTACTCCGTTCATTGTTGTATTCTTCTGATGACTGTTGAATCTGTTAAGGTGGTTATTTGAAGACTATCTAGAGGCAGAGTGGAAGGGAACACCATGCCCCTAAAAAGTCTCGAAACTTCCAACCTTGTGGCCTGTGGGCTACTCCGTTCATTGTTGTATTCTTCTGATGACTGTTGAATCTGTTAAGGTGGTTATTTGAAGACTATCTAGAGGCAGAGTGTAAGGGAACACCATGTCCCTAAATAGTCTCGAAACTTCCAACCTTGTGGCCTATGGGCTACTCCGTTCATTGTGATAGTCTTTTGATGACTGTTGAATCTGTTAAGGTGGTTATTTGAAGACTATCTAGAGGCAGAGTGGAAGGGAAGACCATGCCCCTAAATAGTCTCGAAACTTCCAACCTTGTGGCCTATGGGCTACTCCGTTCATTGTGATAGTCTTTTGATGACTGTTGAATCTGTTAAGGTGGTTATTTGAAGACTATCTAGAGGCAGAGTGGAAGGGAACACCATGCCCCTAAATAGTCTCGAAACTTCCAACCTTGTGGCCTATGGGCTACTCCGTTCATTGTTGTATTCTTCTGATGACTGTTGAATCTGTTAAGGTGGTTATTTGAAGACTATCTAGAGGCAGAGTGGAAGGGAACACCATGCCCCTAAATAGTCTCGAAACTTCCAACCTTGTGGGCTACTCCGTCCATTGTGGTATTCTTCTGATGACTGTTGAATCTGTTAAGGTGGTTATTTGAAGACTATCTAGAGGCAGAGTGAAAGGGAACACCATGCCCCTAAATAGTCTCGGAACTTCCAACCTTGTGGCCTGTGGGCTACTCCTTTCATTGTTGTATTCTTCTGATGACTGTTGAATCTGTTCAGGTGGTTATTTGAAGACTATCTAGAGGCAGAGTGGAAGGGAAGACCATGCCCCTAAATAGTCTCGAAACTTCCAACCTTGTGGCCTATGGGCTACTCCGTTCATTCTGATAGTCTTTTGATGACTGTTGAATCTGTTAAGGTGGTTATTTGAAGACTATCTAGAGGCAGAGTGGAAGGGAACACCATGCCCCTAAATAGTCTCGAAACTTCCAACCTTGTGGCCTGTGGGCTACTCCGTTCATTGTTGTATTCTTCTGATGACTGTTGAATCTGTTAAGGTGGTTATTTGAAGACTATCTAGAGGCAGAGTGGAAGGGAACACCATGCCCCTAAATAGTCTCGAAACTTCCAACCTTGTGGCCTGTGGGCTACTCCTTTCATTGTTGTATTCTTCTGATGACTGTTGAATCTGTTAAGGTGGTTATTTGAAGACTATCTAGAGGCAGAGTGGAAGGGAACACCATGCCCCTAAATAGTCTCGAAACTTCCAACCTTGTGGCCTGTGGGCTACTCCGTTCATTGTTGTATTCTTCTGATGACTGTTGAATCTGTTAAGGTGGTTATTTGAAGACTATCTAGAGGCAGAGTGGAAGGGAACACCATGCCCCTAAATAGTCTCGAAACTTCCAACCTTGTGGCCTGTGGGCTACTCCGTTCATTGTTGTATTCTTCTGATGACTGTTGAATCTGTTAAGGTGGTTATTTGAAGACTATCTAGAGGCAGAGTGGAAGGGAACACCATGTCCCTAAATAGTCTCGAAACTTCCAACCTTGTGGCCTATGGGCTACTCCGTTCATTGTGATAGTCTTTTGATGACTGTTGAATCTGTTAAGGTGGTTATTTGAAGACTATCTAGAGGCAGAGTGGAAGGGAACACCATGCCCCTAAATAGTCTCGAAACTTCCAACCTTGTAGCCTGTGGGCTACTCCGTTCATTGTGATAGTCTTCTGATGACTGTTGAATCTGTTAAGGTGGTTATTTGAAGACTATCTAGAGGCAGAGTGGAAGGGAACACCATGCCCCTAAATAGTCTCGAAACTGCCAACCTTGTGGCCTATGGGCTACTCCGTTCATTGTGATAGTCTTTTGATGACTGTTGAATCTGTTAAGGTGGTTATTTGAAGACTATCTAGAGGCAGAGTGGAAGGGAACACCATGCCCCTAAATAGTCTCGAAACTTCCAACCTTGTGGCCTGTGGGCTACTCCGTTCATTGTTGTATTCTTCTGATGACTGTTGAATCTGTTAAGGTGGTTATTTGAAGACTATCTAGAGGCAGAGTGGAAGGGAACACCATGTCCCTAAATAGTCTCGAAACTTCCAACCTTGTGGCCTATGGGCTACTCCGTTCATTGTGATAGTCTTTTGATGACTGTTGAATCTGTTAAGGTGGTTATTTGAAGACTATCTAGAGGCAGAGTGGAAGGGAACACCATGCCCCTAAATAGTCTCGAAACTTCCAACCTTGTAGCCTGTGGGCTACTCCGTTCATTGTGATAGTCTTCTGATGACTGTTGAATCTGTTAAGGTGGTTATTTGAAGACTATCTAGAGGCAGAGTGGAAGGGAACACCATGCCCCTAAATAGTCTCGAAACTGCCAACCTTGTGGCCTGTGGGCTACTCCGTTCATTGTTGTATTCTTCTGATGACTGTTGAATCTGTTAAGGTGGTTATTTGAAGACTATCTAGAGGCAGAGTGGAAGGGAACACCATGCCCCTAAATAGTCTCGAAACTTCCAACCTTGTGGCCTGTGGGCTACTCCGTTCATTGTTGTATTCTTCTGATGACTGTTGAATCTGTTAAGGTGGTTATTTGAAGACTATCTAGAGGCAGAGTGGAAGGGAACACCATGCCCCTAAAAAGTCTCGAAACTTCCAACCTTGTGGCCTGTGGGCTACTCCGTTCATTGTTGTATTCTTCTGATGACTGTTGAATCTGTTAAGGTGGTTATTTGAAGACTATCTAGAGGCAGAGTGGAAGGGAACACCATGCCCCTAAATAGTCTCGAAACTTCCAACCTTGTGGCCTGTGGGCTACTCCTTTCATTGTTGTATTCTTCTGATGACTGTTGAATCTGTTAAGGTGGTTATTTGAAGACTATCTAGAGGCAGAGTGGAAGGGAACACCATGCCCCTAAATAGTCTCGAAACTTCCAACCTTGTGGCCTGTGGGCTACTCCGTTCATTGTTGTATTCTTCTGATGACTGTTGAATCTGTTAAGGTGGTTATTTGAAGACTATCTAGAGGCAGAGTGGAAGGGAACACCATGCCCCTAAATAGTCTCGAAACTTCCAACCTTGTGGCCTGTGGGCTACTCCGTTCATTGTTGTATTCTTCTGATGACTGTTGAATCTGTTAAGGTGGTTATTTGAAGACTATCTAGAGGCAGAGTGGAAGGGAACACCATGTCCCTAAATAGTCTCGAAACTTCCAACCTTGTGGCCTATGGGCTACTCCGTTCATTGTGATAGTCTTTTGATGACTGTTGAATCTGTTAAGGTGGTTATTTGAAGACTATCTAGAGGCAGAGTGGAAGGGAACACCATGCCCCTAAATAGTCTCGAAACTTCCAACCTTGTAGCCTGTGGGCTACTCCGTTCATTGTGATAGTCTTCTGATGACTGTTGAATCTGTTAAGGTGGTTATTTGAAGACTATCTAGAGGCAGAGTGGAAGGGAACACCATGCCCCTAAATAGTCTCGAAACTGCCAACCTTGTGGCCTGTGGGCTACTCCGTTCATTGTTGTATTCTTCTGATGACTGTTGAATCTGTTAAGGTGGTTATTTGAAGACTATCTAGAGGCAGAGTGGAAGGGAACACCATGCCCCTAAATAGTCTCGAAACTTCCAACCTTGTGGCCTGTGGGCTACTCCGTTCATTGTTGTATTCTTCTGATGACTGTTGAATCTGTTAAGGTGGTTATTTGAAGACTATCTAGAGGCAGAGTGGAAGGGAACACCATGCCCCTAAATAGTCTCGAAACTTCCAACCTTGTGGCCTGTGGGCTACTCCGTTCATTGTTGTATTCTTCTGATGACTGTTGAATCTGTTAAGGTGGTTATTTGAAGACTATCTAGAGGCAGAGTGGAAGGGAACACCATGCCCCTAAATAGTCTCGAAACTTTCGAACCTTGTGGCCTGTGGGCTACTCCGTTCATTGTTGTATTCTTCTGATGACTGTTGAATCTGTTAAGGTGGTTATTTGAAGACTATCTAGAGGCAGAGTGTAAGGGAACACCATGTCCCTAAATAGTCTCGAAACTTCCAACCTTGTGGCCTATGGGCTACTCCGTTCATTGTGATAGTCTTTTGATGACTGTTGAATCTGTTAAGGTGGTTATTTGAAGACTATCTAGAGGCAGAGTGGAAGGGAACACCATGCCCCTAAATAGTCTCGAAACTTCCAACCTTGTAGCCTGTGGGCTACTCCGTTCATTGTGATAGTCTTCTGATGACTGTTGAATCTATTAAGGTGGTTATTTGAAGACTATCTAGAGGCAGAGTGGAAGGGAACACCATGCCCCTAAATAGTCTCGAAACTGCCAACCTTGTGGCCTGTGGGCTACTCCGTTCATTGTTGTATTCTTCTGATGACTGTTGAATCTGTTAAGGTGGTTATTTGAAGACTATCTAGAGGCAGAGTGGAAGGGAACACCATGCCCCTAAATAGTCTCGAAACTTCCAACCTTGTGGCCTGTGGGCTACTCCGTTCATTGTTGTATTCTTCTGATGACTGTTGAATCTATTAAGGTGGTTATTTGAAGACTATCTAGAGGCAGAGTGGAAGGGAACACCATGCCCCTAAATAGTCTCGAAACTGCCAACCTTGTGGCCTGTGGGCTACTCCGTTCATTGTTGTATTCTTCTGATGACTGTTGAATCTGTTAAGGTGGTTATTTGAAGACTATCTAGAGGCAGAGTGGAAGGGAACACCATGCCCCTAAAAAGTCTCGAAACTTCCAACCTTGTGGCCTGTGGGCTACTCCGTTCATTGTTGTATTCTTCTGATGACTGTTGAATCTGTTAAGGTGGTTATTTGAAGACTATCTAGAGGCAGAGTGTAAGGGAACACCATGTCCCTAAATAGTCTCGAAACTTCCAACCTTGTGGCCTATGGGCTACTCCGTTCATTGTGATAGTCTTTTGATGACTGTTGAATCTGTTAAGGTGGTTATTTGAAGACTATCTAGAGGCAGAGTGGAAGGGAACACCATGCCCCTAAATAGTCTCGAGACTGCCGACCTTATAGGTTACTTGCTTCGTTATTACTCTATATATATACTTAAGTATAGAATAACTTATTAAGCTTTATATTTGTGATGTTATAGTATTGTAGCTAGAATAAAATTAAACGAAGCGAGATTGTAGCTGTCACATTATTGTATGTACATGAATTACTGGCTGTATTATAACGATGAAAATTATCAAACTTTGTTTAGCCTGCAATATTATTAATAATTATACGTAACCGTTTTCGTGACTGATTTTAATGTATTGATTTTAATTCTGTTCTTTTATATAAGATTTTTTTATAACCATAATTTCGTTAAATTAAAAATACTGATGACCAAAATTAATTATTAATTTCTTATATACTCAATGGCAAACTATTTACATTTACCTCGAGACTAGAGATAATAGGCCTTTCCGATATATTATTCCAGGGCTTAGCGCCTTGTCTTCGCCATCCGGTCAAATAAAAAGATCATTATGTAACAGCAGGAATACTATATAACAATAAAGTTTGGTCATTATTCATTGTCCAATGTACATACATCGAAAACTTTTGTATCATTCTATATGTATAATATCGGGAAGGCTTGGAGTGACTAGAAGATTCTACATGTAGTAAAGTTTACAAAATGGAAATTGAGGTGTAGTAAGACTGAAAATCGTATTATCAACATTTTGACAAAAGGAGACATTGCTTGGCTTAAAATAGTAGAAAAAATCTCAATAGAACCTTACTTGTAAACACTACTGCCTGACACTGAAAGATAAATTCCATCAAGTCTTGAAAACTGCAGTATTGATTCCAATAAACTGACCACAATATGTGGGTGGTGATTCGAGATTTTGTCTTTAGTACAAACCTCAAGCTGATTTACATAGAATATATGTTTTTAATTAGAAAATTGGTTAAAGGGACTATTACTTATTACTTTCCACATATGTAGTAAACGTAGTTATAATATCTACATCATTCTGTGAGTGTAATACATAAATTGCTTGTTCTATAACCAAGATGATCAAATTAATAAACGAGTATGTTCATAGGTTCATATTATATCGATCTGTCCTCCAATTCTCCCATCAGCTCTTGTAAGCATCCTCTTATATATATTACTACAAATTATGTTTCGTCCTAATATACTCGTTAATTAATTCATATTTGACGCTACTATTGTATTATTGTTCATATATATTTTTTATTCTTTATATGAAAAAATATAAATAAATTAAAAAAAATACTTTGTTTCGTGCATACCTACATAAAGTGAAAGTGAGGAGCACTTGAAATTCTTCTAATGTAATATGGAATAATCAATCTCAAACCTTTTAAATTAATTTAAGAGTTTCATAGCGTCATATAATATATGTATGTAGTTTAATTTTAAAACCTGCAAGTTTTAGGTGTCTTTTAAATATAAAATAACATTTTTTTTGAAGTCTATAAATTAACTATGTTTAAAAAAAACGCACAGAAAATATACATATACAGGTATCATATTGAATGTCTCCTTTGATGTTGGTTAATAAATTAAAAAGTATAATATATATCACAATTTTCCTCTATTCTAACTTATTTCAATGACATTTATTTGTATAATAATATATGCAATTCTGACATTAAACTTTATGGGCAAACTAGTTTTTGCCCGTGACTACGTCAGCATCATTTTCAGAATTAGAGATGTGTAAATTATTGGCGAACTGTTCCACTTTGGACGCTGTAAATAAACTTATTTTGGATCCTGATGAAAAGTATCCTTTATCTATCTGCTAGTTCTAAGCTAAGCTAGCTCCTCATCAATTTTCAGCCGAATCCATAGATCTATCATCTGTTCTTGAGTTATAAACAGCGTAACTAACACGACTTTCTTTTATATATAGATATACTAATACTCAGTAGTCTTGTTTATATGATCTATATTCTTACAATATTTATTAAATCAAGCATCTAAATTACATCTCAACAGAAACTAGACATACATAAAATGTAAATGAACTGAGGCTGATCTGGCAGCGGTCCACAGAAACGGTCCATATTCAACCATCTTTTAAATTAACATAAACAAACAAATACATATGGGTTATAATTAATTTTGCGCCCAAACAGAAATAAATCATTCTGAATAATGAAAAGATATATTTATAACAAGAAAATTATGAAAAACATAAAACTTATGCACATTAATCAAACTATTAAAATGGATCTTTTATCAATACTAATATTATAAATGCGAAAGTAACTCTGTCTGTGTGTCTGTCTGTTACGCTTTCACTCCTAAACCACTGAATTGATTTAAATGAAATTTGGTACAGATATAGAGTTGACCTTGAGAAAGAACATAACATAGTTTTTATCTCAGACTTTGAAAGGTTCTCTTGGAAAAGCGATATAACCGAACTCCACGCGAGCGAAGCTGCGGGCGGAAAGCTAGTTTATATCTATAAATGGTGTCCCATCAAGTTTTTATTTGGGAGCAATTTTTTAATATGACTTTAGTTTATAACTAAAATCAAATACAGAACCAAAGAAAAATTGTCGGAATTACGGCAGATAAACTCATAATTTTAGAAAGATAAATAAAACCTTTAATTTTATTGTCATTATAATAATATAATTTAAAAGTATTTAATATTAACAATATATAAAACAGAAGTTTAATAATATTTTTTAATACTTCTTAATACTCTAGTTGTGTTATTTAAAATTACTCGATGATGCGGGTGGAAACAGAACTTAGATTTTCGCATTGTTATTTGTGAACGGAATGAGAACAAATATTTAACCACAACGTTACTGTAAATTAGCATAAATTTAATAGATATTCCATAGAAAAAACTCAGTGGAAATTAAAATTATAATTGAGGATATAAAATACAAATAATTGTAAATTATAAGATCATTTCTAAAGAAAATATTAAAGTATTTTAAATGAAGAGATCTGAAACTCCAAGCACAGATAATTAATAATAGAAATAAGCATATATAAATAGATTCGTTCTTAATATATTAATTACACTGTCATGAGAATTTGTTGATTATATTAAATTTTACAAAATTCAAAAGCACCTGTTAGAAACGAGTTCTAGCTATTTCATTTATTTTAATAATTTATGGCCAGTCTAAAGTCTTAATTCTATATATATTTTAATGTTATTGAAAAGAGTGAGTTTATTATTGTGGCAATAACTACTTAGCATTATTAAGAAACGTTGTATTTGAAGATGTGTGCAGAATATAGGGTGTCATTAAGCACAACTATCAAAAATAATAATAATTATTATTAATAATAAAAGACTTTTGTTTAGCAATCAAACCTTCAACAATAAGATTTACGGACTAAAAAGTTAAAATTTTAATTCAGTGATTGCAGTGAAAAGGAAGCTATCTTAGTTTAGCCGATAGCAATTTTTCAGTAAAAAGTTACTTTTCAATAGATTTACAAAGATGTTATTTTGTAAACGGGATGCTTCAACGAATAAAATACATAGATTTATTGAGATGAAGCGCCGTGGGCATAAAGTATGTGTAATCTATAGATAGAAGTATCTACATAAATATATCTAATATCTATGTTATACTAGAATACAGTAAATCCCTCCCGTAATTCACACAAAACGCGAAGTTTCAGACTGAATGCTATTTGTATCAGCGAAATTTTACGACAATCATTTTGATTGTTTTTGCGAGTTTGTGGCAGTTTTATTAAGATCAGATATAATAAAATAAAATTTCGGTTTACTTTCAAAAAAATCCATAACATGAATATAATATTAGAAAACTCTACATTTACGATTTTAGAAGTTATTTTGTGATATTAGTTCATTTAAAGATTGTTTGTTGTATTTCTTGATAGTTTTATTTGGTCGTATATATTTCTTTATCTCCGTCAAATCTTTTGAACCGGCCGAAAGATCAAACATCAATCCGTTATCAGTTATCAGTGTTATCAATTTCCTGACGTAAGATGACTCCTTAAAATAACACTCAAGGTTCAATCTCAGTTTGCTACATATAATGTATCAGAAATATATTTGTTCGAATGTTTACTATGAGTATCACGTCTCAAATACTTCATCATCATCATCATCACTTAGCCTATTGCAGTCCACTGCCGGACATAGGCCTCTCCCAACACGCGCCATAACACTCGGTCCTCTGCCTTCCGCATCCAGTGAGACCCAGCGACCTTTTTAAGGTCATCGGTCCACCTAGCTGGGGGGCGTCCTACTCTACGTTTGCCGAGACGCGGTCTCCACTCAAGGACACGCTTGCTCCACCGTGCGTCGGTCCTTCTGCAGATGTGACCAGCCCACTGCCACTTCAGCTGGCTTATTCTACGAGCTATGTCGGTAACCTTGGTTCTTCGTCGGATTTCTTCGTTTCGAAGTCTGTCCTTCAAAGAAACGCCGAGCATAGCTCGTTCCATAACTCGCTAAGCGACTTTGAGTTTGTGGACTAGTCTTACAGTGAGTGTCCACGTCTCAGCCCCGTAGGTCATAACCGGTAGGACGCATTGGTCGAAGACTTTAAATACTTACTCAGAAATATTTTTAAACCGTTTAATCCTTTGAAAAAATGATTTGGAATCAAAAAGTCATTTATGAACAGTTAGAGTCTAATCACGTGTTATCTTTGCAGGCTCTGTAAGTTATAAAGATGTTTTATTATCATGTGTTATTTGTAATACTTTGATAAAATTAGTTAGCACTAAAAAAATAAACAACACCGCGAATAGTGTGATTAAATGACAAGCATTTAGATAAACATAATTTTAAGTCTTTGTATTGCCGAAAATTTATATCCCCTGAAACTTTATTCTTTTCTGTTGTGGTGATGATAAATAAAATTGATTATGTATATGATTTTATATTTTAATTAAATGTGATCACAATTTGAACTATCAATTACTTTGTACGCTCTACACTTCAAAGTTCAAACCAATTATTCTCGTGTTTTGTTTGAGACACGCCGTGGCAATTATCTGTTTGTTCCATACTTATCTAGATTGTTAAAGAGCAGAAGTTTTTAAAATCTGAAGATATGGAAAAATAATAAGATATTTAAGTTCCAAACAATAAGGTTTCCAAGTTGAAATCCAATACAATTAGAATAGGTAAGGTTTAACTTATTCTGGATGTAATATAGTAATTATGTATCAGAAATGTATTTAATATTCCTCTGTACTGTATTGTGAATCATATTTCATCAAACGAAAGTACAATTAAACCTTAAATGGTTGATGAGTGTCTGTGAACTGTGACCCTACCAACAAACTGACCCGTTAGCACAGAGTTAATATTGACTTGGGGACTTTGGTATGTTGGAAGAAATATACAGGGTGACTGGTGAATTACTATCGATACTTGAGGACGTGATATTTGACGATCATATATGACGAAATAAAAATTAATATAACATAAATATTAATAAACTTCTTAGTAAAGTTAACCAAAAGTTATGTAATTAATTACGCATCGTGTGAACACTCTACAGATTAGGTATACACACACAACACTACCACGCCACTTCACGCGTCCACACTTGGAACACTTGGAACGTGTCCACACTTTATTTATTTATACGGAAATTTGGTCAAAAATTAAGTACCTATTTATTTTACATAATTCGAATGAGAATCATGTACCGAGTATTCTCCTTAAATATTGATAGTAATTCACCAGTCACCCTGTATATATATATATATATATAATACTAATGAAGTCGCGGGTTAAAACTAGTATAGATATAAATACGTAGTGACTTTAGACTTGACTTGAGATTTCCATTAGGACTAATAAACGAAATAGTATAAACGTCAAAATACTGTTTTCTGTAACGCTAAATACCATTCATTCATTACTTAGCAGTTAATCATATCTCATGAGATTATTGTATAAATAATAATAATAAACTCGCATCACAATTTGAAGTTTAATGTTTTAGGGCGGTTTATAAACAGCGTTTGTTAAAAATATCTAATTATTATAATTCTTACCGATCTGCATATAATGTCATCTATTTTATACGACTTATTAGATTCAATTCTTTGTAATTTAATTTATTTTTTCAATAATTTTGTTTTATTTATTAGTTTATATCAAACCTAGTAACATATTAAAGGAAAATCAAAATATTGGCATTATAACAATAATTGATTGATCGTGTATAATTTTTAAAACTGTTTTAACAAAGGCACACATTATCGAGCCGGTCATATACTTAAATGATTTTTCATTTATATTCAGTAAAACCTTCTTTCATGAAGCGTGACAAATGTCGTTAACATTATGAAAAGCACTTTAAAAGCTTTATTTTTAACACAATGTCACAGAACGTGTTAAATATTTGGCTGACCCGACTAACATTTGGTGTTCCATTTACGAAGGTATATTTATAATGGCGGCAACAAATATTGGTATGAATTTTTGTTTTCTAACGTTTAAAAAGATATTTTCTTTAAAAATTATGCTTTATTTACTCTATAATTCATGATTACTTGATTGTTCTTTGTTTGGTTACAAACTGTATTAAGAAAAGGAATATACATATTATGATTCATTACATATATAAAGTCTTCCTTTAGTATACTTAGTAGTTTTTCAATTTTCTTTCTAATAAGTTCATATAAATATGACGAAGTTTTATTAGTGTGAAATATAGAGACTAAGTGTTACGTTTAACTATATTACTTTATATTACCACGTATCGTAGATGTCGTTTAAAACACAGATATGAAGTTTTTCATATTATTTCAAATTCGTATATCACATTTATTGGTAGGAGAAAGTCTGTTTATAACTGTGATTCACTTCCATTAAGGTATAAATTCATTTAACCCAATGAAGTCACTTCTTGAATTAAGTCTTATTAATCATCTACTAACGAAAAGTAAGATTTAAAATTTGTTTAAATAAATATACACGTCAATATTATTACATCTACAAAACAAAAAATATAAAATCACAAAACAAAATAACTCAAAATATTCACAAACTCCAAAATCTAAACATTTCTTCTCATGTAATAATATTAATTTTATTTACGTTGTTCCCGGCTTATACATATTTTAGTCTGGTTTGCAATGACTCAAATGATTCACATCTATAATTTACTCACTAAATTAGAAGCTCAGTTTTGATAATAACAATATTAGAACATTCTATAATTATATTAATATCTAATTTTATTATTAAAGTCTTTAAATAGGAAACTTTAAGTATTGAAAATTTTTCGACGTAAGAAAGACAATACCAATATTAAAATAAATTAAAAACGGTAAATAGACATCATAGAGTATAGATCATAGACACAATAGACAATAAAGAAGTGTATCATATCAATAAATTATAAACGAAATCATTAAAAACTCCTTACATGATTATCAAAACATTCACGGTCTAATGTAATAAAGGTAGCATTCAAAAATTTTATAATTTGTATAATATGTATAAATATAAATTCTTTGTAAGTATGCATATAGCAAACATAAGACGTAAGTATAATTGGATTGTCAAGGAAATTGTCACTAAATATTACTGTCAGCGGACAGTCATGTCTCGAGAAATTAGATTTGAACCGAATGTTAGAAGTGATAAAATAATAAAAATACATATATACGTTGAAATGTACCTAGTTAACTACACGTCTGTACTTTATACATAGGTTGTTTATTGTTTTTAAAACCATATTTAATACATAGCAGGATGTCGTATATATATATATATGTGTGTGTGTGTGTGTGTATTATATATGTACATAAAAGTGCAATCTCCTTGTATCACCTTCCTCCTTCAAGATCTGATCAACACTGGGCTATTCCTTTCTATATCAGATTAGATAATTGTCACTTTATACTCTCCTACATTGTGCAACGCCAAATTAAAAACCGTTTAAAAATAGAATTATGTTACACAAAATAAAGAAAATCTAATTTAACTTAATTACAACATATACATAAATAACTATTAAAAATGTTCAAAATTAAATATGTACTTTTGAAGCCTTGTTACGTACGCGCTACATATTAAAAAAACAAATGAACATCGTTGTATGTATAAATTATCATATAACGAGTGACGCCGCTTACTCCGCGGAACGAACACCAAGCCGTGTGAACCAGAAGATTCCTGATACCACACAAGCTATGGAATGGTATTGCTATCATAACATCGGGGCAATCATGTAGTCTTAGGTGTAGGTTATAAGTTTATGTAGTTTTTATTACAATACACGTATCAGTAACCTACATAATTGCACCCCACATATTAGAAAATGTATATATAAAAGTAAACAACAAAAAGTTTCAAATAGCACACAAAGCCCGGGGTGTAAATATGTAAGTCACGTGTAAACTAAACGCTAGTTGTATTTTAAAGACGTCCCTTAATTGAATTGCCGACGTCTACGACAGTGTAATTTCTTAGAAAACTATTAAGAAAATTAAAACACACACATGTCTATTGTTTTATCTATTAAAGTAAACAAACTATAATTACTCCGCCTAAACTGTCTGTGAAACACGAAAACATTACCCAAATGTTAATGGACGCAAAATTAGGAAACGACGTTTGGTAATTGGAATATTTCCTTCAAATATAATGACAGTTGACACAATTTAGTAATGCAAAACAAATATGGACGATTTTTAAAGTTTCTTGAACTAAAACATTGTTTTATTTGATGTCCAGAGAAAACGAAACATCTGCTATTTTATAGATATCAAAAAACTTGTGAATTTAATAATATTTGCATTACTTTCTATTAAAAGTTTTATGTCCAGATGTGCATGATACATGAAAAGTTATGTCAAAGTCACGCCGAGGTCATATAATATTTGATATTTTGACGTATTATGTCAACAATTTAATATCATATACGATGCATATATAGTTTTCAGAACTCAATTTACCGAACAGAAAATGCTACATCACTACAGATCATTAGCAAAGTCTCATTAAATAACAAATTCTTTCTCGAAAATGGTCAGCAAATAATGAAATAAAAAGATTTTACTCGTTTATTTGTTATTCAGACATTTATTTTGTGATAAGATCGTGGGTGGAAAGTCAAATAGACGTTTGAGTTTGAAGAAGACTTACAAGAGCCTAATTTAGTTTGGAACTACGAATGTCTTTATTCCGTAGCATAATAATTATAATTGGCGTACTTTTCTAGATCTAAGGGCTTCATAGATAAGATAAGAATAGTGTTCGGAATTGCTCGTTAAATTAATGATATGACATTTTGGTGATTCCAGTACTGACGAAGAGCTATTTTTTGCGGTAACCATGGCAACTCATTGATTTGTAAGCCATTATGAAAACCTTGTCGGCCATTTTGAATGTTTTGTTTTTGTAAATTTAGATCACAAATATGGTTATGGTGATTTTAAATTAAACTAATTATCTTAATCTTGTATCTGAAGACTTTTAAAAACACTACAAATAAATATTTTTTTAAGTTTTTCTATCCTTCTTTACATTACTAATGACTTCAATGAGATTTTATAATTTTTTTATATTTTATATTTGATTTTTACAGTTGTAAATATTTATGGCTACGATATGTAACTCTCTAAGTTTTCAATTCTGTTTCGAGTCCTTTGACTTATAAAAAATATAAACACTATTTTAAGCTTTCCACAGATTATAAATAAATTTTATCATAATTCAAAGTCAACAGACAATTTCTCAATCGTAAATATTTTCGTTGATACCATATGTTGGTAATAAAAAAACATTATACATATACCTATATATCAAAGTAAGAATTTTCTCATTGAGAGAATTATTTCATACGGATGTTCAACAGATATACATTTATTATAGTTTGTGTACATTTATACGAGTGGCGATTGACTTAATCAATTATTAACCGATATCGCTCCAGTACTTGATATCTCTTGATAACGTTAACAAACAAAAGACTAATAAAACTAATATGAGGAAATGAACTGAACATTCTTATAACATCCGCAGTGTATTCATATATTGGTTATATTATACAATTATATTTATGTTTCACGTGTAGCTTATATGAATTTACTAAGCAACAATTTTTCTTATTTAAATCTTGTTCGCCATAATTTATTCTTTTTTTATTAGCTTAATATATTGTTCAAGGTTTAATGACATAGGTACCAATTTATTATTTTTTTAATAGTCTTAGTGTTAGGTATTTCTTTAACTAGAGTACATAGATATGTAATGAATATTATTTTACAGAAATGTTAGATACAATTTTACCAATTTCGGAAAACGTATTTTATTCCCTATAAATAAAATGAACATTAAGATTAACGAAGTAGTGGTAGAAATTAGAATAAAGGACAGTTTGTTTTTTAAACATTTTGAACGAAAAAAGTTCATCATGGTGATTTGTAAATTTAATAATAATAATAATAGACTTAATGTTTTCATGGAATTGTCTTTATAAATGCACAAAAAGAATTATTTGCCGAATAAAATCTGTGAAACCATCTAATAAGCATGTCATTATTTCATTCATGCATATCCATCCTATGTTTATTTCCGTTTGTCAAAATTATTATTGCTATTACAAGCATAGCCGTATATATATATTTTTTATTTAAAGTTCACTTGAAACAAGAACTGAAACTTCTCAACTAGAACTTATTGTTTACGTCCAAAAAAAAAATTATTCGAAATCTAAAAAAAATATCCCGACTAAGGTTTTACTAAATAAGATTTACATTATAGAGCAGTGAAAACTTAAAGAACATTTTAATTCCAATATTTGCTGGTAATAATAATAGTATATGTATTATTTCAGTTAAGTCGAGTGTGTGTGAGTCGAGTGCTTCAAGGTCGTCGGTGGTGCTGCTCCAGACCAACATCACTCGTCTGACAGCGAGGCTCATACACGCCGCCGGCTACCAGCTTCACGATGTTGAACATTTGTAAGTGAAGTGAAGTGAAGTATCACGAAAATGAACGAAATTCAACGAGAATTAGAACGTTCACGAGTATTCATTTAAATGAAACTTTTATTGTTAGATTACTGTCCGTTTTTTTAAATAAAATAGCTATTAATTAGTTTTGAATATACTGCACATGACTAAATAATGTTCAGTATGTATTATGACAAGAAAAACTATTTCGTAATTATTCATTTGTATTATTTTATTTATTTTTGTATGATTGTACACACAATATATTATATATTTTTAAAATTTCAGATCTATTATCGACGCGCCTAACTTGGAGTACGTTGCTGTTGAAGATCTGACGAAAATGCCTAATCTCAAATCACTGTGAGTTACATTCATTTCTTATACATACTAACTTAACTTTAAGCTTTTGTTCCTTTACCACTGCAATTCTCAATATAAAAATATCCTATACTCGAATATTACTTATGCTCGTATATTCGGGTAATTCACAACATTATATATATGGGAACATTTCATGAATTATTTAACTTTATTATTTTTTGTAACAAACAAACTCTTCTGCTTAAAATAATCAATTCTCATCATATATATTTAGATATTCCTTTAAATAGTCCAATAGCTTAAAGTTATATATTAGAAAGTCAAAGACATGAACCAAATTAGTTAATAAACGACTAATATGTTTTAATAATATCGACACAACTTCTACTTCAGCTACATTTATACTTACTTTAAAACAATATACCGATCTTTTAATATATAAATGATTCATACATTTGATAATATCTTTCAATGATAAGAATGTATTTTCAATAAAAATAAATTCGACTTTTCACTATATTATAATGATGCTATAAATAATGTCTTTATCTTCTTTATATGATGTCTCAATAAAATGTCAAATCGCCGCGATTGATGTACGAAAAATAACACACGTCAATTACTTGTGTGTTATCAAAGATAAAGTTATAATAAAAATTCCATCAACTCAAAGAATATTAAAGATAATATTGATACATACTTTTATATAGGATTTAAGATGGATTAAAATATTACGAGATTTCTCAGCTGCTTTTATGAAATTAGTAAGAGAGATTTAACTGATCTTGAAGCCTTAACTAATCGAATCCTAAAGTCAGTATTAGAAGTACTACTAAGGGTTAAGAGTAGTATGATTAACGAGGGGGGTTTTTGCCTAGAGGGAGCCCAAAAGGCAATGTTTGTATTAGATCTAATACTAAGCAACGTTTTAATATATAGTCCGTACTTCCTCTTATCCAATTTTTGGAGACCTACAGTTGGTTGCTGGCGACTTGATGCCGACATCTTCAAGTCTATGGTTCTATTATTACGGTGGGCCTTTCCTACCCGTTAAAAGGCTGTCGTGATGAACAATAGAATATTGACCTTCCAAGTATATTACTGTGAAAATCTCACTGTTCTTATATCTTTTCCGTATATTCTTCAGGAAATTGTGAAAAAATATATATGCAGCAGTGAAGAACTCCTAAAAACTCATTGGCTGTAGACACACCATGTAACTATTAATAAAAATAGACCCTACAATAAAAAAAACAATATATAGATAAAGCTGTAAATCAGTGGTGGCCTAGTGGTTAAAAGGCCCGCCTTTCGTGCATGAGGGCGCGGGTTCGATCCTGGCAAGTAACTTAGTGATTTTTCCGAAACATATGTACTTTCTAAGAGTATTTAAACAGCACTGATTAATGCATTCTCAAAGAGCGTTAATGACAGGCAGGCAGCCGGTCGTAAAAACTATTAGCCAAAACTATTCCTAACATGTAAGGCAGATCCTTGCTAAATCGGAAAAATTGCCAGGTAGCTGAAGAAGATAGATAAAGCTCTGCTAGTCGTATGAGGGTTATATGTACATATGAGGTCAAAAAATTCACTTCTGGATCTTGCTAAATGCGGACATATGTTAGGATAAAATAATGCCAAATGTTAATCAATTAAGCCACCCAAAATGCAGTAAAATTTTAAGACATTTTTTCGTCCGAAGTAGTGTTAAAGATTAGATATTTTAATTTAACTAATTTATTGATTCCTTAATTTCTTTTCTTCGGTATGGTGTAATTGTATTGTATTGTATCATGTGTTCAAGGGTAAAATAGAGTTTTATACAATTATTACGTACAAATTTTAGGAATTAAGAGAATTCTACCAACATAATCATATATATTCGTAGATATATCAATAATATTTTTGATATTTTGATTTTCTTAACAAATTGCTACTACTCGCAAATACATAGTTATTTTAGTCTGCAAATAGATAAATTTAAATGTAATCTGTTTACTTAGTCCCCAAAGAAAGATTACAAATCTTATTTCGAACTAACAGAACAAACATATATATATAAAACTTATTTTGTTAAAATACTAGCGTACGATTTAAGAGGCAAGAGCTGACAATTTTTGAAGCGTATCGAATGTTGCTATTGAGAGTATGATAAATAAAAAAAAGGTTAAATAAAGATATTTATCTTATCTTTATCTTAAAAAAAGGTTAATAATATGGATGGACCGTGCGGGTGTCGGGTCCATTGTTGTAGTGAGAGGAGCTTCAACAGTGACTGGGACTTGTGACCCAGGTGTAGGTTTATGGGCCCTTATCTAACGCGCGTTATACGCTCACCTCCACTTCCACGCTCCTCTCTCTACCTAATCAAATTCATTATTATAATTTAATTAACGTAATTCCAGGTTTATATCCCAAGCGCCCCTTCTACACAGGATAGCACCACTGCCAGCGCTGCCCGAACTGCGCACTTTGTACGTATGTACTATTTTAAAGTTTACTTAAAACATTATTTATTTTGACATATAATATTTACATAATCATTTCCCTCAGCATCATAACAACGTCCGGTCTACTTGAAGTTCCAAATCTTAGCCACGTCCACGACAATAACAGGATCAACACCTCTCTACCATATTTACAAGCCGTGTGAGTATTATCACAGATTCAAAGCATTTTTTAACTTTGATAACTAATGAAATATATATAATTCTATATAATTAATTCATATATACGAGTATGTATCTTAATAAGTTTATGCCTGCGATTTCGTACGCGTTAATTTCGAAATTCTCTCACATCACCGGGCAAATCTATAACCCCTAGGGGCCGCAAATAACTAGATTCTGTAATTTATTAAGTTTTTTATTTTTCGATAGAATTAAATATACTATGTCCGTCTCCTGGTTCTAAGCTAGCTCCCCGCCAATTTTCAACCGTACCCCTACAGTCGTTTTTAAGTTAAAAACAATGTAATTAACACAACTTTCCTGTATATACATATTTTGTGATAGATTTTAAAGACATTTATTTTATGTTGTTTAAAAAATTAAGTATACTCGATTATAGTATAGGATTATAACAATAATTGGATAAAGAAAAAGAATTTTAATTGAATTGCAAGATGATAAAAAAATTCTAACGTTATCTGTTATATTTTTGGAATTTAAAAATAATATTTATCTATGTAGTTGCTTGTGTTTTTCCTCGATTAAATATTTGGGAATTAAGTACTTAAATTCTCCACGAGGGTAATCTGGCCAGAGATAATTATATAGGACGATAAATATTTTAAAATTTTTACAATATTTTTTATGACTTGACTGTTAATTTTTATTGACATAGTCGAATAATGTTTATATTATTTATAATTATTATGAAATATACTGACTAGAGATTAAGTCACGGAAAAAACATAAGAATTCTCTGAAAACACTTATCTTTTGGTAATTTTACATTAGATTAAATAATGTTTGATTTTTTTAAGCGTATGTTAATTACGTCTTATCAATCGACTTAAACATATCAAATAATTTATATGAATTGAAACATTTTTTAGAACTATTCTGATTAGCTTCTTTTCTACGAAATACAGCTGACATAAAAAATATTGCTATTAAATAAATTCAGGCGTTTCATTTTATTTATATAATATGTATGTTTCTTTATGTGTTATTATAATAATGACCGTGATAGTATTTTTTGTTTGCCAGTGACCTAGAAGGTAACCACATTAAGCGTCTCCCTGCGCACGCGCTTCGTGTCCGCGCCGACCAAGTGTAAGTTATAGGTACATATTGTAACACAATATTTTTATTTGCTTTCATTATATTTAAATTATTAAAGCATATATTTCCCGCAGTTTTTCATATATTTTGTCTTCTACAATTTGGCTTATTAATAGTACTGTTGAATTTAAACACTTAACTGTAATTCAGAAGTAGCCTAAAAGCTATGTCTTGTAATTATTGCATGTTATTCTGGTCTACATATATTAAGATTGATTGATATAAAGTTTGTTACAATATTCTTTAGTAAATAAAAGTAATACAAACATAAACAGAACCTCATATGTTCTTACAAAAAGTTTATATAATTAAAAGATTTAATGCATGGTGT
Organism: Danaus chrysippus; assembly: GCA_916720795.1. NCBI lineage: Eukaryota > Metazoa > Arthropoda > Insecta > Lepidoptera > Nymphalidae > Danaus > Danaus chrysippus. The sequence continues at coordinate 1,565,217 of CAKASE010000047.1, read as the reverse complement.
TGCATCTACCTTTCGTAGATATTTAAAAATAATACTCACATAACTTTTGTTTACTGATCGACTCATTTGACCGGAAGCCACTTAAAGTTTATTGGCCATCAGCTGCGCCTGCGCAGTCATCCTGTAATATAAATAAAGATCATACGAATATAGTGCATGTAAATATTGTAACATGACTCTTTGTTAAAAAAACATATTTATTGATATATGTATGTATATTATTATCATTATGATTATCATTTCCAGTTCGTTGAACTACAACTTGATAGAGGAGGTTCCCGCGCACGCCTTCAAGAACTCACAGATATCTAAACTGTGAGTTCAACGTTTTATTTAATGTAGATTAAAATTCAATTAATTTATTTTCTCTCTCTCTCTCTCTTTCTCTCTATCTCTCTCTTAGTTTCCTTATACATTTCGCCCATGTCGTGTGTCGATATCGTATTGAACTATGTAAAGACTGATTTGTGAATGAACAAGCTCACGACTAGAAGCTAAGAACTTTAATACTGCTGAGGTTTTTAAAATCATTTGTTCAAAGTTGAATTCAGACAAAAAAAAATATTTATGAAATATAAATTAAAGATCATTGTCAATTAAAAGCATTTAAAACAATCCCCAATGATGTTGAATAGTTTTGTTCCAAAACCTTTGAGTGCTGCCATCTAATTATCATTAATAAGAACTATGTAAATTGCGATGATATTTCCTAAGGCCCTATAGAGTCTGTTAATACGTATATTTTATCAATTTTGTACGATATAAATTTCTTATTTATTTACATAGGAGCTTCAAAGGAAACACCAAACTATCTAAGCTCGACGACCTGGCCTTCGCTGGAAACCTTTTATTACGGCAATTGTAAGTAGTTTTATTCGTATATTTTTAATAATCTAGCTCCTTATTAATGATAATTGATATAGTATAACAGCATTTCATGTTCAATAGCTACTAATCACCCGTAGAATATATCATATCGCATCAGACTTCAGTATCCTTAGTCCTTGTTTGAATCGTCACACTAAACACAGCGCGTTTCCCGTTTAAATAACTTAATACAATAATGTAAAAAAAATAGCTAACACTCCGCATGAAGCGTCACGATGCCGACTTCTACTAAGCTACAGATTCAACTCGAAAGACCTAACCTAAGACAATGATTCCTAACAGCGCATGTCCTAACTATTGATTAATTTAGTTTGGGAAGGATTATATTATTCATTATATGAATCAATTTATACTACAAAATATAGCAGAAAACGGGCCTTAAATGAGCCCTTAAATTATGACGTATATTAAAGAAATAATATAGATAATTGCTTCGTTTCCAGAGATCTAAGTGACACGGCCATTACGTCGCTGCCGACTAAGGGACTCGAGAAATTGGAAATACTGAGAATAGAGAAGACACCTTCCTTGAAGTACATACCATCGATATATGACTTCCAAGTAGGTTCATGGGATTATCAGGAAGGTTCAAGAAACAGACAAATACTGTAACATTTACTCAATGAGACTTTTGTGTCTACACTTTATATCAGTTGGTCTATCGGTGTATAATGAAAAAGTATTAATACCCGATATCGTATATAATCATATTAAGTATCCTTAACTAAATAACGAGTCACCAACATAATGAAAGTGAAATTAAAGAGCAAACTTCTCTTTTATAAACTTGTTAGAAAGGACCATCTCACTTACAATATTCTATCACTCTTTTTCCAGATAGAATTCTGTCATGTATATTTCTGTATAATAATTACAATTTCTCCCCCCCCCCCCCCCTAGCACCTAGAGCGGGCGCAGCTGACCCACCACTTCCACTGCTGCGCGTTCTCGTTCCCAGAGAGACATGACCCAGCGAGACACCAGCTGTACGAGACGCAGCTGGCGATCATGAAGAAGGTACAAGAAACGCACACACACATAAATACACACACACACACACACACACACACACACACACACAGATACGTAATTTCATATACTTCAAACTCTAGCCTTACCTAAAGCTTGTCTTCCATAGGGTCTGACGCTGAAAGTAACTTGGTATGAATATACATCCTACTGATACGAGTTGCTTCAGAGATCAAAAAATCTATCAAACGTATAGACTATAGAGATTATATCGTTGGTAGAAGATTCAGTACATCCTAAGGCTATCAAAGAATACTAAATGCTATATAAAGAAATATTATATTAATTAACTAACGTACCAAGTCCTTCAAGAATATATTTCACCACACCCCGACGTCAAACCACTATCCTAGTTATAAGTGAACACTAGAAAATAGGAATTGATTCCTGAAGGTCGCATGCGCTTTACCTGCACCCCCTCAGATGCAATTTCAATACATGCGCCATTAAACTAACCCCACCCCCCAAACCTCACCAATGATGTACTGATTGCAAGTGTACCTAAAGCACTTGATAATCGAAATCATTTAGGGTTCTTAAGATTCTTTTTAATAATAGTAGAAGGTCAGATCAAAATATTACGTATGTCTTTTTTAATATCCTAACTTATTCACGTCTTTTTATGCTAATGCCTTTGAAAAATATATTTACAAAAAATAAATAATAATGAAAAAGATACACTTTGAGGATTTTTTTAATAAAACATTTCGGAAATTATCTATCAAAACATTACGTGGGAAAATATACCCAATAACAATTCATCATAGCCTCCACAAATATAATTTATAAAATATATTTTTTAAAAAAATCGCATGTCACATAAAATACGTAACGAAACTGCATAGCTTCTATAATAGTTATGTTTGTAAACAATCAACGAAGTGACATAACATAATATTAAATTCGCGTGTAAAAAAAACATAATAATCTAAAATTGTGAATATTGACAAAGAAAATACTTTTAACTTAATTAAATTTCAACTATTAGTATGTTAAAATATTGAATATGGTGAATAAATTCTACTTACCAATTGATGTGTTGGAGACGATCACTCTAAGTGGACTGAATGTACCCGGGTGTATCGGCTAGTGGCCGTAACTCGTATAGCGCCGGTGCACGGAAAATCAATATTACCGTCTGGCTCCCGGGACAACTCCGACCGTGATTTGATTTGATTCATTATATTGATGTATTCATACAGATACAATATAATGTACTCTTGCATTTGTACTTAATAAGTAAGCTAATAGCTTGTCCTTGCTTTATGTTAAGATATATTTATGATTGCAATTAATATAATCTATTAAGAGATTTAAATATGCCTACGAAAATCTGGGTAGTTTTTTCAAAACAAAACTCAGTCTCTCAATTTTAGTTACGTCTTTTCTTTTAATACGTAAGGATTTTAATGATGTTAGTACACATTAATTGTTAATAAGTTATACTTTAAGAACCATTTCTTGTTATTCAAAAACTTTGTTAACTTACGTGTGACAGAACTTCTTTGAGATTTAAGACATTTAAGTAGTAATCACAAAAAATAACAATGAGAAATATATTTTTTAATGCCTCGATTAATAAGTACCTACATATTATGTTAAGGTGATTTGGATAAACAGTAAACTATTACTTCTTTTACAAATAATTTTACGTATAACTAATATTTGTTAATTTATAGAGGTGCGGCAACAATGAGGAAAAGAAAACACAAGAACCGAGAAAAAGAAGAGCCGTTAATTCAAATCAAGACTTTCAAAAGTCAACGACTTCTTCAGAGTGAGTTTATAAGAATTAAATAAAGAAAATTGCATTAAAATTAATTTGATTAGTAATAACTATAACATTTTTAATACGCCAGTTTCAATGAGTCCAGTTTATCAACGGAGGATGTCGATCTGTGGACCAGCGAGGAGTATTTTTCTGACTCCGGCAGCTTCGAGTATGATGATGGTTTCCATGAGATAGTCAACAACAGTATAGGAGTACCGTACTTCGCTGAGTGTGGCAACTTTAGTCTGAGGTGATCTATACTTATATTATCTTTGAATCTCAGAACAAATATTATAACAGAGATGATAAAAGACACAGATATGAAATCTAAAACAAAAATATATCGTTCTCAGCCCTTCTCTTAATTATATCTATAAAAAATACGTCCTGGTCGTTCTCCATATCAATTATATTTCAATGAACTTGACAAATTCGCCATATATCTTCTTATTTTAAAATTATATGTCCAAGTAATGTTACTTCTGAACTGCTACTTCTTTTGCCTTATTTCCAGTTCCTATTTTTTACCGTTTCTTAATGTATTGTATATTTGTTGTCCAGCCGTCGCGTGATAGAGTGCACTCCTCTCCCGGACGCGTTGAACCCGTGTGAAGACGTCATGGGTTGGTTGTGGCTGCGTGTGTGTGTGTGGGTGGTGGTTGGCGCGGCGGTGGCGGGGAACGCGGCCGTGTTGGGCGTCCTACTGGCTCACCCTCGGGATCTCACCGTGCCTCGCTTCCTCATGTGCAACCTCGCCTTCTCCGACCTCTGCACGGGCGTGTACCTCGCGATGTTAGCTGTCGTCGACCTGAGATCGTACGGAGAATTCTTCAATTACGCGTACAACTGGCAGTATGGTATAGGATGCAAGGTGGCCGGGTTCCTATCGGTATTCTCAGGGCAATTATCTGTCTTCACTCTAACGATTGTGACTTTGGAGCGCTGGTTCGCAATCACGTACGCTATATACTTGGAGAGACGGATATCTTTGCCGGCAGCCTCTAAGATAATGACCGGTGGCTGGCTGTTCTCCATCATGATGGCGGGTCTACCGTTAGTCGGTGTATCAGACTATTCATCCACCTCTATTTGCCTGCCGGTGGAAAGCGAAAACGTCGGTGATGCCATATACCAGGGCAGTCTGTTCCTTACTAACGCCGTGGCTTGGGTGACGATCGTGGTTTGCTACGTACAAATATACAGGTCTTTGGGGGGCGGTGGCGAGAAATATGGAGGGAGAGGGGCGGCGGCGGCTGCTGAGAGGAAAATGGCTAACAAAATGGCGCTTCTTATAGGAACGGATCTACTCTGTTGGGCGCCGGTCGCATTTTTCGGGGTAACAGCATTAGCAGGAGTGCCACTAGTAGATGTCAGTCACGGAAAGGTCTTGCTAGTCTTTTTCTATCCTTTAAATGCGTGCGCGAATCCATTCCTCTACGCGATATTAACAAAACAGTACCGGAGAGATCTAATAAGACTGGTGGCTCGGACAGGCTGGTGTGGTTGGTTGGTGGAGCGATACAAGAAGCCCCCACCACCCCCCACAGCCCAAACACATCCATCAGCATTACCCCTGGTTCACTGCAACCCACCCTCACAAAAGGAACCACAGCAAGAAACCTCCAAATTATTCTAGTTTAATGATAATATTAATTTGTAAATTTAATTATATAGGATTATTTATTGTATTTTATTTTATTTTTCCACTCCATCAACCAATAAAACTAAATAAAAAAATCAAAATCCTGTTAGGGTTTCAAATAATGTTGAATGAAAAACACATGACAAATAAAATAAAATATATTACTCTGTGTTACTTAAAAATATTTGCGTGTCATCTTCTAAATCATATAAAACATTTTTGCTAACATATTCTATGACAAGTTTATCTCCTTCGAACAACACTTGCTTCTCGAGCAACTCGGATATTTCAACATCCATTTTCATAGGACTCACACAATAGCCGTCCAATTGCCGAAATAACCTTAACTTAATTTCTCCCATTTTATTATTATTGTTAAGTACATTACAAGTATCACAGATAGAATCTATGGCCCTCCCTAAACTCCATTTAGATGAAATAAAAACGGGAACAGTATCTTTCAGGTCGGGATTTAATGCTGCCTCCATATTTTTTAAGTTATTTATATCATCCACATTTTTTACAATAGTCACTGGTTTTGGATCAGCATTTAATGGTTTTTTTACAGCAAAATATACTCTGTTGCCGACTGGAACCGACTTTGGGCCGAGTGCTTTTTGTTTTATCCTCATTAAATGTATCTTAGATGCAGTTTTCACCTTTGCTGAAGATTGTAATGCTTTTCTTATATTTTCGGTTATCTATAAGATAAAAAGGAATAATATTATTCATATAAATCATTTTAGAATTATAATACAAGCATATACAGGGTGACTGGTGAGTTACTATCAATATTTAAGGACGTGGTAGTTGACGATCATATATGACAAAATAAAAATTAATATAACATAAATATTAATAAACTTCTAAGTAAAGTTAACCAAAAGTTATGTAATTAATTACGGATCGCGTGGATACCCTAGCTGCGTTATCGACACAAAACAGTTATGTACGTAGGTATATGTAGTTATCGCGCGGTCGTTTACCTACATCCAAACGCCGCGCGCCGCCGCGTGTTAGACCTTAGATAAACAAAAATGATCCAATTCCCTTCATACTTTAATCCTGGCTTAGGACAGGCAAAAATACCAAGATATTTCTTTCGTTTAAGCAACCAATTTATTGACTAGGTAAATGGTGTGACCTTGACACGAAAAATAATATGAACTGTTTACCTATCTTGGTATTTCCGGCGTATTTAAAAATGGAATCATTCTTATTTACAACAATTGTCAATCATTAAACTACCTATTTACCTACATAACTACACTAACCTTAACAAATGTTCAAAGCGAGCTCCTTCTCGTGTGATACACAGTTCGGCACGTTTACACATATTGTCTTTCACACGATTTAATACGAATGGGTCACTTTTAATAGTTTCGAAAGCACTATTGATTTTTAATTTCAACTCCTCTCTGTTGACATACATTGTAGCATACACAAGACGTTTCCTTGGGCATGTGTTGGAACACGGAACTGTCCGAAGTCTCGTAATCTTTGATTAGCGTTTAAGATGACGCTGGCCGTAGGTACTCGACGATTGGGGAACATCTCCCGGTACAAATTGATTGCGCCCCGCAAGCTTTCATTTGCACGCGCATACGCATAAACCATGTCCAAGTATTCTGCATTTGTGTATTGAAAAGCCATATTTAATTACTAATAAGTAATAACGGGTCACACGCACACACGACAGATTATTATTAGGTATACGCGTAAGATCGATCGCTAGGCGCGCGCGCGCGGGAAGACGAACGTACGGACTTTACGGCGGCGCTGGCGCGACTAATAGCCGACTAATGGCCCGCTAGCCACGGGGCGGGGTTGGGGAGTAGCGACACACTGGCGCCGGCAAGGATGAGTACGTATCCAAACTTTATTTATTTATACGGAAATTTGGTCAAAAATTAAGTACCTATTTTTTTTACATAATTCGAATGAGAATCATGTACCGAGTATGCTCCTTAAATATTGATAGTAACTCACCAGTCACCCTGTATAAAGACAAAACTGATTTACTAAAAGTAATCATTAATGGTAAAGTTACAAGGGAATGCTTCCTTATAAGTTTTTTAATTCAATGTTAGCATTATGCTATGTGACTTGTTACAACTTATCTTTTAGATAAAAACTAGCTGACCCGGCAGACCTCGTACTGCCTCAATAAAAAATAAGGGTTGATCTCAGAGGGGTGAAAATTTAGGGTTATATGTATTTTTGTACGTTGTATCATAAAAAAATAGTAATTAAAAATTTTGTCTAAAAAATATAAAAAAAAAATTTAGGGGTGGACTACCCCTAACATTTAGGGGGATGAAAAATAGATGTTGGCCGATTCTCATAGCTACCGAATAAGCACAAAAAATTTCATCAAAATCGGTCAGGTTGTTTCGGAGGAGTATGGGCACGAAAACTGTGACACGAGAATTTTATATATTAGATATGTTTTTTTAATGAATTTATTTAAAGAAACAAAATTTAGTATTAGGGACATACTGATATTTGTTTAGTAGTATATGTAGGACATATTAGATACCTTTTCTTCTAAATGTTTATTTGCTTCTCTGAACTGCCTTCTGGGTGCTTCCAATTGCTCTATCTTTGTTGCCATTGTTTCATCATCTATCTCTGGACATGACCTGAAAGAATATTCAGTGAGTTCAAATATTTATTACAAAGGCTATTAATATTATATAAAACTGTTATATTAAATCATAAAAGCAACTCACGGATGAAACCTATGTTCAATACAAAAGTGTTTAGAACATTTATTACAAAGCATTTCATGCAGATTTCCCTTTTTACAACTGCTTTCAGAACATTTGTATATCTTGTCGTCACTTTGAAATTTAACTTCCCGAGGTTCAGGAGCTAGTTCGCAATCACCAGACAGGCAATGTTCATTAAAATGTTCCCGACAAAATGTTTTGCCACATTTACATTGTAAAGGTAAGAAATCTATCTGATTGCAACTTTGGTTTTGGCATTGTTCACCCAGTGATGGGAATTCCATTATTTAAGAAAAATATTTACAGTAAAAGTTAATACAAATAAATAACAATTAATGACTTAGCAAGTGATCCTGACTTTCTGTAATTTTTAAAAAATATAAATAAGGTAACGTCAAAATTTTTGAGAATTGTCAATGTCACAACTTCATCTACACACTGAGTTCTAAGGTTTTAGGTACTGATTCTGAAATAAACAAATAGGTACGTTTTTTATAACTTTTTTTTTACAAAAACTAAGTTAAGTTAGATTTTTTTAGTAACTAAATAAATCTATGATGGCAATAATTAATATTTTGGCAATAAATAACATTCGATTTCTTATATTGATTAAGATCACATCCTTTGATAGTAGTCATTAATTAAATAGCATATTAATCTAGAACATATTGTTTCCAAAATTATTGTTCCAAGGTAAATTTGTGGTAAGATACACTTTTTACAAAAGAGTGTTTTACTCTAAGATCTTCACTAATAGTAAACGCACTACAGAAAGGTGAAAAATTTAATGCTTCCTACCCATTTGCTGGAGTAATTATAAACCTAAGATCTTTATTGTACGGTGTGCCCTTGGTCTTAAGCCTTTATAATACTTTGTTGACTGTTTTATTCATACAGTAATTAATAATATACATCTACCACGTACCTATAAGTAGTGTGATTTCAGCGGTATTGAAGGTTTTTTTTTTTAAATAGCAGTTTCGATACTGAATAACATAATTGATAATGGGATAAAATGAAGTATACAACATTTTAAACCCATCTCCCTCAATAACTGTCTATTATCACACATTTTAATGAAAGTTTTTGTGCAATGCAACATAAATATAAGTAAGTTGTTTAAACGAAAACCATATGTCGTGAAAAACAATTTGAAGAAAAATTTATTTGTTATATAACTTGTAACTTTTTGTAACTATGGCATTCTTTAATATTTAATAGATTTATCATTAAGTTGTTTAAGAAATATATTTATGTCGTCAAATTAAAAGATCCCAATATTCCTGCTGATGTTACAGCTCCAGTACACGGGACACCAGCCATAACCACAAATCGGGTACAAAAAGTATATTTCTTTAGTGCCTTTCTTACGCAAAGAGCTTAGCTTCTTAAAATTGTATAAAAATTAAAACAACATCTCCTACATATCCAACATGTTGACAAGAAAAATAAGCATTAATGGCAGCCAGCGTTATTGGTCACGCAGTGTGAATATGATTAGCGAATAGCGATAACTTACATTTAAATATTTAGCTGATTATTATTCATATTCAAGATGGCGACTTCGGTATAAAAGTTTAAAAAAAAGCAGATATATTTGATTGCGACATTTACGTTAGGATGAGTTGGAATAATTGCCATGATGACAATAGTGTGTACACTAGCTACTTTACTATAAGGTTACTTTTTATTTCAGTTGCATAAAATATTTACAGTGGAGTAAAACTTTAAAATAGGGCCTTCAGAATGTATGAACTTTCCGAAATTTGGAAAAATATAGATCATAAATTGTAGTACTTTCGCATCAACTTTTACAAAGATACATTGGGGGATTTAAAGATAACGAAAGCTACTTTTCACTGATTTTTCTTAATTAAAATTAATTGGTTTATGAGGAAAAAAAATTTTGAATACACTTCTTACATCCCTTGATAGTAGCATTTTAATATTTTGTATCGGTTGCGTTCAAATGTGATAATTAGAGCCCGGATATAAGTATATGTACTAGCTTTTGCCGCGACTCCGTCCGCGTGGAATAGTGACTTCCGGCAGATTTTTGGTTCTTTCCACATAGTTCCCGTTCTTGCGGGGTTTTCGGAATGGTCGAGTTCCCGTAGAATTTTCAGGATAAAACCTATGTTTTTTTTTTATTCACAATGAGGTACTCTTAACCAACAACATATTTATTTGTTTATTTGAATAAAGATTAATATTATTATGTTGATACAACTTAAACAAATTATTTCAACCAAATTAGGTACCATGAAGACGGTTTTTGAGAGTTAATCTTAAAAGATAGACATATACTGTCCCGGACTGTTTTTTAGATCATTAAAAGTGCTATTTTTCTTTAACACATATTTTTTGTGTATCTTGAACCGTTTTCACGGCGCACGCGACGGAAGGCTTCAGAGATGAAATAATTTCTACCGTTTTTTACACATTTACCACAATATCTTTGCTCCTATTGGTCGTAGCGTGATGTTATATAGCCTACAGCCTTCCTCGATAACTGGACTATCCAACACAAATAATTATTCAATTCGAATCAGTAGTTTCGGAGATTAGCGCTTTCAAACAAACAAACAAACTCTTCTGCTTTATAATATTAGTATAGATTAAAAAATCTAAAATATGTACATAAATATGGACGAAAAAAACAAAAATATGGAGTATAAAATAAAATACTTTCATAATTAAACATTGTTTTACTATAAGAAAAGGGTCACTCGTGACGTACATAGTTACAGTTTAATTGAAAAGACGATAAAAAAGTAGCGAAATATTTATTTCAACAAAAAATAACAGTTTTATTCAACTTCCATTACAATAGCCTTATCAAATTGGGTTTTTGAATTATTTTTTTTTTGTGATAAATGGAAAGATCATATATAAGTTTAATAACAAAACTATTTTTATTTTATTTTTTTTTGCAATATTTAAAAAGTTATTTCAAAATAAAAATTAAATTTTAAATTCAGTACCGAAGACAAGCCGACAGCTCGTGAATAAACCCGAGCGCGTGTGACGTCACAATGTTAGTTTTTGCTCATTGTAGCATACAGAGATATAATAATTAGTACAGTGTTTTGAGTTTTTATCTAGTAAATTCTGTTGGCATTGTTAAATAATCAAAAGTTTTGTACCATTATGTACAAAGACTACAAAAACAACTCCTGAAAAAATGTTTTTAAATGTTCCACAAGACGAAAAACGTCGAAAGAAATGGTTTCAAGCAGTGCATCGAGATTATTAAAAAACAAAATGATTTTTTTTTGTTGTGAAGATCATTTCGTTGTAAGTTTTCATAATAGTATTGTTATTAATTATTATTTATCTAAGTGTATAAATCGAATAAGTATAGTTCAATAATTAATTTTTTTACCTGGGCTCCAAATCATAACCTTTAGAATCGTAGCATTAAAAAATTTTAATTGATAATTCAAAGCGATTAAATAGTAAATCTATATATATGTTTGTCTAATAATTGGACTTCAATTAATAGATATTTTCATAATTTTATAACATTCTAGGTTCTGTATCAGACTACATTTAAATTTTTAAAGTACATATATGTTATTTTGGTTTTTTTATAATGTTATAATAACATTTTATTAATAATGATTTAATGAAATAATTATTAATTATATTTAATAGAGAATAAATACTAATTTTCATTTAGAATAGTATTTTTTGACAGACTTACCTTGATGTCTTAGCACCTCGAACTTCAGCAAAATTAAACCGCACTTTTTAAAAAATTAGTTATCATAAAAATATATTAACATCAGGAATATTATCCGATTTTGCTTTTATAAATCCTTTATCACACATAGTCGAAATAAACTTTTCAAATCGTTTTTCACTAATAAATTTGAGATATTTTTATCAAGTTAAAGATAATAGCCATAAACACTGTACTATTATGAAATTGCTTTAACATTATGACGTCACAAGTATGCTGACCAATCATGGCGCGTTTACAGTCACGTGATATATTTTTGAATTTTATCAATTTTTAATTGTTTATAATTAATTAAAAAAAAATGTTTTCAAGTTTTTTGCATTAAAAATCAATATAATTAATAATAAAGTTTTAAAATACATAAAAAAAATCAATACTTTTTTTTTTTTCAAAATCCCAATTGGTTGCAATATACAATGACGTTCTTTAAATTATCAAAATGAAAACTGACCATTTGGTCGAAATATAGCCTTATATCTGCTGAATGATCTCTCCACGTCACATGACGTGATGGGTGCATACTTAAACATGCTTAATTCAGTAATTGTGTAAGCCATGTCTACAGCCTTCAAAACTTTCGCACAGAATTTTGTTACTTTTTTAGCGTATTTATAAATGATAATAATAAATACTTTATTTTTATCCAAAACATAAGTGGCGGAACGTAAATTTTATGTATTTTTGTGCATATATGGATGATTGTGACATTTTCTTGTAAAATATGGACTTAACTTTGAAATATGGAAAATAAAACTTGGTTTTTCACAGTCTAAATATGACAATCCATGGAAAAAACTTCAGCTTCAGTTGTTAGTCTTGTTGACCTTATCATATGAAGTCAAATAAAACAACAATTTTGGATGATTTATTTTGAAAGTTTCATTATATTTTTATAACATTAAGCTCCGTTTTGAGACTTGAAGACAAAAACCGCACTCAAGTGCAAACATTACATGTTGTAAATATTAAATTTGACTCGCTTACATACTAATGGCCACCGTCTGATGCACCTTTATAAGTAAACTTGGTAACAGAATAAAACAGAGAAACAGTCACTGGACAAAAATATACACAGACAATAGAAAAATAAATAACTTAGTAAATGCTTATATACTTTAGAGTTTTTAAATAGTATTATTTATTAAAAAATCTGTTTAAATCGTTACATAAGTTTCAATGTTTCTATCGCGGATTGTAATCTTTCTATTTCTCCTTGAGAGGTGATGAGTTTTTCTGAGTTAAGTTTTTGAACATCGGCTGGGACTTTGACGGTGTAATCTTCAGCCGCCATGGCCTGCTGCAGTTTGTTTATAGTTTGTGACAGATTTTCTTTCTTCTTCTCCAATTTAGTGATTTCTTTTTGAGGATCGATGAGTCTCTGTAAACAGAATTCGTGTGTCTACATTCATAGAGTAAGATCTAAGACTACCCGCGGTCACGGTTATAATATTAGTCACATTTAAATTCATATATGGAATATATATATGTATCGTCAGGTAAAGCAATAATAAAAATCAGTTGTACGTTAAAAAAAGACGTGTTGGTTCAAAATTTAACAACTATGGGCCATAGTAACAATTTTTTTTAATTTGTAATATATTCTAGACCGATAAAGGTTAACATATAAATGGAGAATCCATATAGACTGATGAAATTTCGACATTTCAAAAATACTGTATCAAAGAGAAGAAAAGCACAAACTTTTCTTCCATACGAAATTTTTCTAGCCGTCAAATCTGACAGCATCGAACCAACTAAATAAAATTCTGCGTCATAACCACAATATTATAATATAAAATGTTTTATCACAGTTATAAATTGCAATTTCAATTTATTACTTATTAAACAAGTCCGTTCAGTGAATCCTTATATGTATATCCACGCGAGGCTCACCTTCAATACCAAATGCACTTCAATCTTATCAGACACTGTAAGTATAGAGCATCCCACAGGCGGGGCCTCATCACTTAGTTCACTATTAGCGAGTGTTTGCAGGCTCCTGAACAATTCCTTGACATCATTCAATTCGGTCACCACATGTACAGTTGTTCGCTGTTTATTCGTCAGATTGTATTCGGAGCGAGTTGAACGAATGAGGTGAACGATTTTGAGAGCTGTTTCTACATTCGCTTCTAATTCTTCGTTTCTCCATGGTGTGGTTTCATCCTATGAACAAAGAAAACATAGAAATAAGAAAAAATTAACAAAACTTGTCATCAAATCAATCAAAGCATCATAGATAGTTATTAAGTACTTTTGTAACTAACACGTGGACCTTGTTATCTGAAAATAAATAAATAGAGAGAACTCAAGAATATATAAGAAAAAATTGTCAGCTAGTTACTTTATATGTAGTATTACATATGTTAAACTTACAGTTGGATATTCTGCCACACATATAGATGGACAAGATTTATCTTCTCGTGGCAGTCTCTGGTAGAGTTCCTCGGTGATGAAGGGCATGAACGGTGATAGCAGCTTCAATCCAAGTTCTAAGGTTGTGTATAGAGTCTGCCTGGCTGCAATCTGGGCTTCAGGGCTGCCCTGAGTAAACACCGGTTTCAGATATTCCTGGAATTCAAACAATATTCATATAAAAATTGTTCATTCTTGAAACGTGCATTTTGACAGCCCTAGTAGATTCCTTTCAAATTTGGTTAAGTAGAGAGAGGAGGATAGATGCTTGGAGGTTCAATGTATGTATGTATTATGTATCTATTAAAAGTTAAACTAGGATCTGGTAGAAATTCATCTCAAACCAGAACTTCCCAACCAGGGATAAACACTTATCTCACTGAGAAAAAATCAAAATCAAACTGGGGATATTAACTGTTCCAAATTGAAATTCACAGTTATACACTTGCATATTTCATTTCTACATCAAATAATGTAAATAAAAATAAAATTTTATCATCTCATCTTGGTTTTAACAAAGCTTATAAGAATTATACGAAGAGATATGATCTCATTTTGGTTCTAACTTCTAACAACTAACCAAGTTATGACTATGAAGAGTATACAGGGTGACTGGTGAATTACTATCGATACTTGAGGACGTGATATTTGACGATCATATATGACAAAATAAAAATTAATATTACATAAATATTAATAAACTTCTGAGTAAAATTAACCAAAAGTTATGTAATTAATTACGCATCGTGTGAACACCCTACAGACTAAGTAAACACACACACACACATACGCGTGCGGGGGCGTGGTGTTGTATCAGCACGCTGCCGCACGCGTCCACACTTGGAACACTTTGAACGTGTCAACACTTTATTTATTTATACGGAAATTTTGTCAAAAATTAAGTGCCTATTTTTTTTCATAATTCGAATGAGAATCATGTACCGTGTATTCTCCTTAAATATTGATAGTAATTCACCAGTCAGCCTGTATATATTATATCATATATGAATATTGTAATATATGAATATTATAATTAACTTACCAAGTACACATCACACAGATCATAGAGCCAGAGGTTGTAGCAGTGTGTTGTAGCTGATGGGAAGTCGTAGTTCTGGAAACCGGAGTTAACCTTCTGCACGGCGAGCGACACGCGAGACAACATCCACAGATCCAGAGGGGAAAGGGAGGAAGGGAGCGGGGAGATGTGACACTGTGGACATACAATTATGATAAATCTTCTTCTTCTACCTGGCAATTACCCATCTTTAGCCAGGGTCTGCCTTACATGTTGTGAATAGTTTTGGCTAATTGTTTTTACGACGGGCCGCCTGCCTGACATCAACCCTCTTTGGGAATGCATTAATCAGTGATGTCTAAATACTCTCAGAATGTACATATGACTCGGAAGTATCGTATTGGTACTTGCCCGAGCCAAGATCGAAGCCGCGCCTACGAGCATGAGAAGCGGGTCTCTTAACCACTAGGCCACCTAATTTACAAGTAGGATAAATGAGTATAATAATCTATATATAATCAACATTAGACTATCAGAGCTTACTACTGAGTAAAGGGGTCTTCTCACATGGAGAAGATTTGAAATAATCACCACGTTTGCTCAAGACGGGTTGATGATTTCATACCTATAATTGTGAAATTATAAGGCTTTCCGCCCGCAGCTTCGCCCGCGTGGAGTTCGGTTATATCGCGTTTCCAAGAGAACCTTTCAAAAGTCTGGGATAAAAACTATCCTATGTTCTTTCTCAAGGTCAACTCTATCTCTGTACCAAATTTCATTAAAATCAGTTCAGTGGTTTAGGCGTGAAAGATAGAAATATATACAAGGAGTTCTCTGAGTCTTAATACATACTTTATACAGGGTGTCCTGTGGGAAGTACATCATAGCGAACTTGGTGGCGTTCCACAGCTTGTTGCAGAAGAAGCGGTAACCTTGGACCCGCTGGATGTCAAGGTTGAGGTCGCGACCCGCGGTCATAGCGCACAGTGCGAACCTTTAAGAAAATTAACATATTAATTATTTCAGATTAATTCATATTGACCAGTTATTTAAAGCAAGTTTTTGTATTACGCTCCAAATTCGTTATTGAGGAATGTATCCATATGTAACTAATCACAAAAAAAAACATTATTTATGATTTCTTTTAAAAAAATTTAACACTGCAATTCTGACATTATAATAATAAAATTTATAAATGTATATAAATATATGATTGTTCAATAAGTAGATTTAATGTCATATAAAGTTATTTGTTGTTACCCATATATATTAAAAAATTATATCTAATATATAAAATTCTCGTGTCACAGTTTTCGTGCCCATACTCCTCCGAAACAACCTGACCGATTTTGATGAAATTTTTTGTGCTTATTCGGTAGCTATGAGAATCGGCCAACATCTATTTTTCATCCCCCTAAATGTTAGGGGTAGTCCACCCCTAAATTATTTTTTTTTATTGTTTAGACAAAATTTTTAATTACTATTTTTTTATGATACAACGTACAAAAATACATACAATCCTAAATTTTCACCCTTCTACGATCAACCCTTATTTTTTAATAACTATTTTAGTAATTTAATCATTTTTCATCTCCGGTCGATAACTGATCAATCGTCATTTAATAAGTTATCCCCGCCAGATATCTAAAGGTGTCACTTCTGACCCAGTAAACAGCACGGAGTAGGGATGAGAACGAAGCCGGTCTTCTGTTTCTCTCACACAATTAGACTTCTCTCACTCCCTACACAGTTGTCGGCCATCGTTATTGTTTGTGCATCAAGTGTAGTAGTAACGTTGACAATTATTATTTTGCTAGCTCAGTGTAACTCTCATATTAACTATTAATCATTCCTAATCACTTCAAAACACGGAGATTTATGGCTTTAATAGGTAAACTCCAAAAATATAAATAAAAAAACGTAACAGATATTTCTTGATTATAGGGCGAAACGAAGTTAACCGGGTCTTCTAGTTTAAGATAAATTTGAATACATTAATTTTTATGATTTGTATAAAGTCATTTTAACCAAACTAAGGATCAATAGTATTAGCATACAGTAGTGATATTTCTTGTAATATCTAAAATCCTTTGTCATATCATCAAAACCCATCAGTTTTATATTCAGTACAATCCAACCAGTAGGTACAATACCTCAAAGCATCGGTCCCACACTCCGGTATACCGTTGGGGTAGTCTTGTGCCTGTCCCTTCTTGGCACGGTCCACTTCCCGAGGGTCCAGGTTCGAGTCCAGTAACTGTTGGTGCAGCTGTTCCAGCGTGATGCCTCTCACCACGTCCACTGGGTCGATCACGTTACCCAGAGACTTGGACATCTTACGACCGTGAGCATCACGCACCATTGGGTGGAGGTATACTTCCCTGAGAAATATTCACATATATATAACATCTACTGAATGATAAACATTTTCTGGGAATAAATCTTCTTCGTCTATACGCTTTTTTTTTATTTGGAAGATAAAAGAAAGTTTATAAAATTTTATTAATAAACTAACTACAAACAACCTTTCAAAATTGTTACTTTCTTGGCTGGCTTAAAATATTATATATCGTATTATGTAATGTAGGATGCCCTCTAACCATAAACACAGTAATTAATTACATACTTGAAGGGCAATTGTAAATTAATTTGGATGACCAAAAGAATGTTCGTGAACTTTTTCATTCATAAAGTATAACAAACTCCCAAATTTGTTGTTCTTTGGCTTACTTATATTTGATATTAAAATGATGATACTCTTTACATATAATTATAGTAATTATATAAATGACATACTTAAATGGCAATTTTCCTAGCAGCCGTTGACCAAAGAACACCATTCTGGCAACCCAGAAGAACAAAATATCGTGACCGGTCTCCAGTAGTGTACCGGGATAGAAAGCCTGTGAATAATAAAATATATTAACACTCTAAAAACCAACTAAAGTAATAAAAAGATCACTAAGAAGTAGATGTCTATATTTTTTGTGTGAATTTATGTTTCAGCCAAAACTTTTTTTGGAATTATTTCTACTAATTTCTACTAAATTATTTGGGTCTCATAAAAGCTTGTATCTGGTCAAGTATCCAAACTTCCTACATGCTTAATTAAGAGTCCACATTACCAATATATTTATTTATAGTCCAAGTATCCTAATTTTTTAAATAGTCCAAAATTTCCTACAGGACAATAAGTACAACTACTCATTCACACTATAAGAACCCAGTACAGTAATACCCCGACTTACGCTACCTCGACTTACGCGAATTCGGAGTTACGCGATTTAATTTTCTAATACATATATTCTTTTTTTTTTGTTTGAACGCCGCGCAGTCAAGGTCAAGCGGCCGCGTTTGTTTCTGACTCCCCCCGCCCGCATCATTATTCGTTCAGTTTTTTTTCTCCACTGAGACTCAGGTGGAATCAGTGCCAGGGCCTGATGAAATTTGCAGTGTGATCAAAGACGTTGTCGAACTTGGTAGACAAATAAATTTAGAAGTGGATAGTGATGATGTTCAAGAGCTGTTGGAATCACACAGTGAGGAGCTTACAATTGATGAGCTCATAACAATACATGAACAAGAGGAAGAAATTGATAATGATTCTTTGGATCCAGTTCAATTAGAAGATCAAATGACAGTTGGAAACTTGACAGAAGCCCTCAGTTCGATTGAGAAAGGGTTAACAATTTTGGAAAGCATAGACTCCAATGAAAAGCAAATTTTTGTTACAAAAAATGGAATAAAAAAATTACTAGGATGCTACGAGGAGATATTACGGGAGAAGAAAAAATCATTGACTTATCAGACGACTTTGTTACAATTTATGAAACCTTCTACATCAAAATAACTTCGGATTGTGTTTATACACTCTATTAATATAGTTTGTCATATTATCTAGAATTAGATACTAATTATTTCCTAAATTATTGTTTTATTTAGTCTCCAGTCCGAATTAAACATACTTTGTATGACTTTATATGCAAAATTGTACCCCGACTTACGCGAATTCGACTTACGCGGATAGCACTCAGTCCCACCTATCGCGTAAGTCCGAGGTATTACTGTATTATTTCCTAAGATATCCTGTATGGCCATTTAGAGTCCAAATATTGGCGTATAGTCCAAGTATCCTATAGGGTCGTATAGTCCAAGAATCCTACACTGCCATATAGTCCAAGTATTCTGCCCATTCATACTATAAGTATCCTGTATAGTCATTTATAGTCCATATAGCCTACCTGTAGATCTTCAGTGTTATCAGGCCAGCCGAAGATAGCGAATGGGAATAGTCCGGATGAGAACCACGTGTCCAATACATCTTCATCTCTCGTCAATTTGATCTCATCAACGGGAATATTAAGTTTCGCTGATGCTTTCTCAATCGCTTCTTCCTCAGAGTGCGCTGACACCCAATACTCTTCCTCACGCTAGAATCATTTGACACGATGAGATCTATGACTTACGCGAGTATTCATTTAAATGAAACTAATATTTTGTAGCAACCGAAACGTCTGGAGTATGTAATTTTTAAAAGTAAACCGAAAATAGTTTCATGTAAATTATTTGACTTTTAGAATATTTTAATCGTAAACGAAGATTTGCTAAAAAATATATGAAATCTGATAATTTCTACAAGCATATGTAACTTCATACATGCGTGAGCCGCTAGGCAATCAAAAAGTATCACAAATATTCTTTTTATTTGTATATAATTATAATTTATCTAAAACTTTCACACTTAAATAAAACTATGTTTGTAATTTTACTACATACGCGTTTTTATTATTTAACATTTAATAAAAAATATATACTTTGGATCAGTGGCGGCTGGTGGGTTATCGAACTGGTGGTTCACTTTACTAAAATATTGACAAAAACAACAATTGACATAAAATATGTTTTTTTTTGTACATTAATTCATAACTATATCCAACTCTGATACAAAGTCTATTAATCCACGAAACACTCCAGCATTACTGGACTCAATAGTTTCATCGTGACCTCGCAAAGCTAACTCAAATGCACCACAAAACTTGACACAATCGATAAGACGTGATAAAATGTATCTGTTTTAATCAACTTGTTTATTATACTTTTGGATATTACTTCTATACACAGAATCTAGCTGATTACGAATATCGACTGTGCCTAACACAGACAAACTCATTACATTTTGTAGGTGTACTTGTGAAGAATCGTGTTTTTTATTTTTTCACTTAAATGCGTCAAATCCTTGATTCCAGTTTCTGTCCAAATCGATTCTCCGCCAAAAATAATGCAAGGAAAACAAAAGAATGCATTAAGACGCTCACATCCACACAACCATTTCTTTCTATTATACATTTCACTTTTAAAACTTCGTATAAATGCTTTATTTTTCGATTTACAATTTAATTTTATGTTCACTTTACTTTGAAAAATTTTGTTATTTTCTTTAATATAATTAATATTTATACTCATTTTCAACTAATAAAAAACACAGTACAGAATAAAAGTTCTATTATAGAAACGAAATAAAAACTAAAACGAATTACGGAAATAATTATAAACAATAACGAATTAACGCATACAGTGAAAGTTGAAACAATACCAATAACGATTAACGAAATGTCAATCATAGCACAAATCCTTTCGGCCGGCCCCTTGCCGGCCGGCTCAATTCGTCATACATCGGGTGCTCTCGGTAATCTTCGGCCGCTTCGTGCGGCGCTCGAGAACCGACTCGTTACTCGGTACATTTCTATGAACTATCTTTTGTCTCACGCGTCAGGCGTATTAACGCGTATCTCATACAAGATGTATTAGCAGTCCTCGTGCACTCGCCGGAGCGCACGATATGAGTTTAGTAAAGCGCTCAAACTTTTTGACCATAATTGGAAATTAAATTTTTTATACCTTTTTGTATGTTTAAAAAATAAATATTAAAATGGTAATTTAAAAATTAAGATGACATAATATTTTGTAATTTTTAAATATTTTGAATTGGTGGTTCAGCGCACGGGCGCACTTAAGGTACAGCCGCCACTGCTTTGGATCAGTGGCGGCTGTACCTTAAGTGCACTCGTGCGCTGAACCACCAATTCAAAATATTTAAAAATTACAAAATAATACTTCAGCTTTATTTTTAAAATATACCATTTAAATGTTTATTTTCTGAACATACAAAAACGTATAAAAAATTAAATTTCTAATTATAGTCAAAAAGTTTGTGCGCTTTACTAAACTAATATCTCGTGCGCTTCGGCGAGTGCACGAGGACTCCTAATACATCTTGTATGAGATACGCATTAATACGCCTGACGCGTGAAACAAAAGATAGTTCATAGAAATGTACCGAGTAATGAGTCGGTTCTCGAGCGCCGCACGAGCCGCCGAAGATTGCCGAGAGCATCCGATGTATGACGGATTGGAATTGAAAAGAATCAAAACTTTTTTCCGATATACCATGCACTTGCAAAATGCACTTTCTGTGCTTAGTATTGAAAAAAATAAGTATACAAACAATATCCGATTTTAATAAAAATTTGATTGAATATTTCGCTTCAGAAAAATGTTGTCGCATTGATTTAATGTATAATAAATAAACATAGTTTATGTCAATTGGTTTTTTGTTACATTATCTAATTTAACGTTTTAATAAAGTGCACCACCAGTTCGATAACCCACCAGCCGCCACTGCTTTGGATTACTTAACCGTGCGAGTATTGAAAAACAAAATCACGAAGTAAATAATTAATTAAACATAGTCTCATTTAAAACACTATAGTTTAGAAGAAAATGATTGAAAAATATATATAAAAACATGCTATAATAAAAAAATAGTCTCGATAAAAAAAAATGTTTTCGTCTTAAAATAATGAATATTGATAAATGGCTATAAAATATTGTTAAAATTGTCATGCTCTCATGTTCATGCCAAATGTTGCACAAATGCATGCACACAATGAATTAAACTGACAAAAAAATGAAATATAAAAATATTATCAGGTAATATGACACATATGAGTATTTATTTTAACATGAAATTAGTAAAATGTTAAACAGAGCTGTGTCACTAAAAATCAGAAAAGCATGGAGTTACAAAATTTCTACAAAAAAAATAATATATAAATATAATACAACAAAAAAAAAACTTAAATACTTTTTCAAAACGATATAAAATTATATGCTGTCAATCCTAAAAAACCATTTGTTCAAATAAAAAAAAAATGAAATTTTAAAAAGAGAACATAGAACTGCTGTAGTGCATCCAATTCAAAGTTCTGTTTGGAAGGCCTAGTAGTCTATAAAGCGGCGTACACAAGGTCTCTATATGTCTCTAAAGGCCAGTACACATATATACAAAGTGACGTACGGGCGGCAGAGCGCGGGCGCGGGCTCGCTTCCTCTTCCCGCTGCGAGTGCGGCGACGGCGACAGCGCGGCGGACGGACCGCCTTACATTATATATACATATATAGTTATATACAGAGAATATAATATATAAAAATATATAAATCACATTAAAATTTGCTTTTAATTATGTATATTATTATTCTTCTATTATTCTCAATTGTTATTACAGATTACACGTTCAGTTCTGAAGGTTTGTTTACATCTTTTATCACATTTCGATGGACGTCGTTTACATGCTTTAAACTCATTTGTTCAGTGATTATTATCATCACACGATTCATATACGATTAATCAAGTTAAAATAGAGTTTTGTCAGCCTTGACGAAGGACTAGAAGCGATTGAAAGAATATGATTCGAGTTCTATAGTAGAATCTATATAAATAAGTCTCCTTAGACAGTTTCTCACCTCAGTGACCAGTAGTTTGTAAGCCGGTATCCTGTGTCCCCACCACAGCTGGCGGGAGATGCACCAGTCCCGGATGTTGTCCATCCAGTGGTACCACAACTTCTCGTGAACATCCGGTATAATCTTCAACTGTCCGCTCTTAACAGCCTTTATCGCTTCCGCTGCCATGTTGCCGCAACGAATATACCTTTGGTGAAAATATTCAAGATTAATCTTATGAACACATCTTCTATATAGTTAACATTTCAGGAAGGTTATTGAATATAAAAAAATATATTTCTTGAAAGAAAAGTTCTATGAAATTTTAACGAAAATTAAGTATAATACAAACAATTTACATATCTTCTCTTTTTTGCAAGTAAACTGTAAGTATTATTCACTATTCTTTCTTGCTAATAGAACAAAAATATTTTCCTTTCAGTTAAGGAAGTAAAATGCAAGTTTCCAAAGTAAAAATTGCCCCAATATTCAGGGGCCATCTGAAAATCAGTGCTGTGCATTATTACAGCTTATACTGAGATGAACCCCCTTGCTCCTACACTGTATTCTTTAAATTTAATTATTTTCTTCTGTATAATCTATGTAATGTAAGTGTGTAGCAAAATAAATGTTTTAA
Organism: Danaus chrysippus; assembly: GCA_916720795.1. Classification (NCBI taxonomy): domain Eukaryota; kingdom Metazoa; phylum Arthropoda; class Insecta; order Lepidoptera; family Nymphalidae; genus Danaus; species Danaus chrysippus. Next base: position 1,541,557 of record CAKASE010000047.1, on the reverse strand, counting down.
ATTGTTTAAAAACCCCACCATTTAATAGTATTAAGTATTCTTACCACTGTGGCCTAAGCATTGGTTCCACTACATCCTTCGAGCGACTGCACAGAGGGACCACCATAGCATGATCCTTGGTCTCCTTATAAAGCTTCAGATGCTCGAGACTCTGAATTATCTCGCGGCGAACTTCAAAGCGCTTCTTTCCCTGACATATTCAAATATAAAAAGTTAGTAACATAGCCTATGAGTTGATAATAGAAAGGTGGTTTGAAATTGGCAAGTTTTTGGCCTGACCATAGTCTGAGCAATTTAATTAAATTAAATCTTTGGAATATCCTTTTTCGCTTCACAAAATCCATCTTCAACTCCTAAATTTTTTTTAACATTTGCATAGCCTATCAAAATATTGTCTAGAATAAAGATTATTTTTTGTCATTGCCAATAAACTGGCAAAAAGCCACAGAATTCTCTTATAATCATACAATTAAGTCATCATTTCACTTAGAATCTAGAGACACTATTTGGAAAGTAAAAAAGCCCAAACTCACAGAAAAGTATCCACAGTTGTCCGTCATTCTTCCCTCATCATCAAACACAGTGATGAAGGGCAGCTTGTGTCGCTTACCGATCTCGTAGTCGTTCGGATCGTGGGCGGGAGTTATTTTAACAGCACCTGATATTAGTAGAATAAAACATAGATTGATTAATGAAAACAATGATACGGTCTCAATTTCAATACATATATATAACTAGCTGTCCGCCCGTAGCTTCGCCCACGTGGAGTTCGGTAATATCGCGTTTCCAAGAGAACCTTTCAAAAGTCTGGGATAAAAACTATCCTGTTCTTTCTCAGGGTCAACTCTATCTCTGTAGCGAATTTCATTAAAATCAGTTCAGTGGTTTAGGCGTGAAAGCGTAAAAGACAGACAGATAGAGTTACTTTCGCATTTATAATATTAGAAGGGATTTATTTTATTTTTATTTTAGGAAAAATGTTACAACACCTGTTCCAAAGTTCATGTCTACATATTCATCAGCTATCACTGGAAGTTTCCGTTTGATGAACGGATGGAGCAGGTTCCTCCCGATGAGGTGTTTGTATCTGAGGAACAATTATAAAATATTAAAATACATAATTATTTAAAGCTATTAAAATAATTTATGTTATGAATATAAGATTTCGACAAGCTCTATTTTTAATAATAATTGAAATTTAGTACACATAATATAATTATCGTGAGAATATAGTATAAGACTTATTTGTATTTACTGAAGAAAAATTTCATATTTAAGACCTCATTGCGTCAAAAAAAAAAACAACTCAGTGGTATTATATCCAAACAGAGTAATTAACGTATTTAAAAAAGTCGGAATTATAAAATATCAAAGATTTGTATCAGAAAACCCAAAATATCAACACAAAAAACTATATTTCAGACGAAAAGAATAAAAGACAAACTCAAATACATTTAATACGAGACTTTCTAGATGATTTTAATTTTTAATATTAGGTTAAAAAATTGGATTTTTTTTTTTATAATATTTATAAATCATACCTGATGTCGTTAGGGTTGACAGCTACAGCCACATCCCCCAGCATAGTCTCCACTCTAGTGGTCGCCACTACTATCTCTTCATCAGTATCCTCAGCCCTATAGGCGAAGTACACCAGCACACCAAATTCCACCTGACAAACATATCAATTTCATATATCTCCTCTTCTACCTGTCAATTTCTCAACTTTAGCCAGGGTCTGCCTTATATGTTGTGAATAGTTTTGGCTAATTGTTTTTACGACCGGCCGCCTGCCTGACATCAACCCTCTTTGGGAATGCATGAATCAGTGATGTCGAAATACTCTTAGAAAGTACATATGACTTGGAAAAATTACATTGGTACTTGTCCGGGACCAGGATATATATACACAATTTCATATATATATACAATTTCATATATCTATGTGATGAAGACCTGTTACACTAACGAGCAATACTAAAATATTTGAACTCACATTTCAAATATTTACTTTAAAGAAAATAGTAACATGATTTAAAATGTATAATAAAATTTATGTAACAGGTCTATAAGACAAATATCAACCAATTAATACATCATCTAGTATTGAAAAAGCAGTTAATATATTACCTTAGCATCATAACCAGGTATAGCCAGGAATGTTCTTCCGGGCAGCTCAATTTTATCCACTTCTATGTCAGATATAGCGCTTTTCAAAGCACATGACCAGTTGACGAGTCTGTTCGCACGGTAGATGTCGCCACTGTCGTGTAAACGTATGAACGCCTCATTGACAGCCCTACTCATTGAAGGGTCCATGGTGAAACGAACACGACTCCAGTCCAAAGATGAACCGAGAGACCGGAGTTGTTCATAGATCCTGACACCTTTTCTGTTGATAATAATGTGTTATTCAATGAAATATACTAATACTAGAAGACCCGGCGAACTTCGTACCTCTCTATAATCAAGAAACATCTGTTACGTTTTTTTATTTATATCTTTGGAGTTTACCTATTAAAGCCATAAATCTCCGTGTTTTGAAATGCGACAGAATGATTGACATATTAGTTAGTTGTCAAATCTAATGTCAAAAAAATAAAACGTTTGTATCAACAACTACTAATAAATTAAAAATTAACTAAAAAAACATTGTCCAGCGGACAAAATTGTGAATCTTAACCATTCCCAGATCCCCTTGAACACACACAAAAAATTTCATCAAAATCGGTCCAGTCGTTTGAGAGAAGTTCAGTGACATACACAATCACAGAAGAATTATATGTATATATAAAGATATGTAGTTTGAAAAGACATATTTGAGTTATCTCCAACAATTGTAAAAGAGTCAATATAAAGTTTCAAGCTAGTTGTTTAATTATACTGACTGTGAGTTAGGATTGAGACTAGTAAGTCATAGTGATGACTCATATTTATCATCTCAATGATGGTTATGATGACATCTTAATAAACTTAATTTATTTTATAAATTACTGATTACATACTTAGGCAAAACTATATTTTAAACTATGTATTAAAAAATAATCAATAAAACTAACTCATCTTTCCACTCCCACACTCTCTTAATGAACTCGTCTCTTCCAAGCTCATGCCGAGTTTTCTTTTCCTCTCTCCAAAGCTTCTTTTCTACAACCACTTGAGTTGCGATACCAGCGTGATCGCAGCCTGGATTCCAGAGTGTTGTGCGACCATTCATCCTGTGGGAATAAAATAACAATAAATGTATCAAAATGTAACTCAAACTGAAGGTCTGAGTTTGATTCACAATGGAACAATATTATGATGATTTTATGTAATATCTCTTAAACTCACAACAAAATTAAAATGAAAGCCACTTTATATATTATCTTCTTCTTCTACTTGGCAATTTCCCAGCTTTAGCAAGGGTCTGCCTTACATGTTGTAAATAGTTTTAGCTAATTGTTTTTACGACCCCCACTTATGGTGGCTTTATTATTTATATAAAAAATATACACATACATTTTGATCATTGTAATACTATAATCTGTTCCATTAATAAACTTTACACTTTTAATTGTTAACCTTAATACACTGTCTTCACCTAATTATGTAAATATACAATAATAAATTAAAAATTTACTTCATACCTGTGCCATCTAGTGATAGCGTCTTCCACGGAATTTGTTAAAGCATGTCCAAGATGCAGTGTGCCTGTAACATTTGGCGGTGGGATCACCATCACAAACTTGCCCTTGGGATTTGGATCTAATACAGAATTCCTCTGAAAAAAAAATATTGTAATTCCATTACTTTTTTGTAACACACTTGAAATATAGTTATTAGTACTGCATTTAGAGTAAATGGATTGTTTTGAAAATCTAAAAATAATGAAAATAAAAGAAACCTTATAGTTTCCACTCTAGTGTTTCAATAAGGAGGCTATAAGAAAAGTGAGTACATACATACATAAAGCAGTATGTAAAGATCAGATTAAACAAATAACTGTCTAAACATATCTGATACTTTCCTCTTAATGTTTTCAATTTAAGGAAACCTCACTTTTCTTACTGCAATATCCCATCACTATTTTAAAATGAATCAAAGTTGAGAAAATTTAAAATACTTCTAGGTTTATGTTTTCTTTAAAAGCATTTTAAAACTTAAATCTGTTTACCCAATTCAACATTATTTCTATTAAGAAATTTCATTATCACTACTAAGAATGAAGAGTTGAAGAATGGATAAAAGCTCATCTACACATTTATACTCCGACTATAACTATATAACCAGAACATAGTCACATTCCTAACAACTTTGATCAATATTAAACAACTTCGGAAGCCACAGAATATATTGAAACCTACACCTGGGTCGCAAGTCCCAGACACTGTTGAAGCTCCTCTCACTGTAACGATGGACCCGACACTCGCACAGTGAATACATTGAATGCTAAGAGGTTTCGTCTCATATAATTCAAACTCACCCCATATTCAGGTTTAAAGAATCCCTGCTTCTCCCACCATGAATACCACGCGGCCTCCACAAACCTCGGACTGTATGAGTCCGGCATAACTCCCGATAGATCTTTCTTATCACCTGGTGCAGTATTCGCTGTGTACACAGCACTCTCTTTTACTTCTTTTGTTTTTTTCTATATGTATGACAGAAAAAAATTACTTTGGAATTATGGAAATATAATTCTGAACGAAATTACAAATACACAAAACACACATTTCAAAAAATCAAATAGTGATAATTATGATTTTAATAGTGTTTGATATTTATATTATTTTATTATTAGTTTAAAATATATTGTATTTATATATGTATAAATGTAAAATTTACAAACTTATGGCCGTTTTAAACAATGTATTTGAATTATATACATTCCCAAAACAATTGTTAATTAATTTGCAAACATTTAAAAAATTTAAAAATTTATTGCATGATATTTTTTTGTGTTTGATAAGAATATATCAAGGATAAAAAAAAAAACCAAGACAAATTCTTTATTTCTGTTATGGTTGCCACAAGATTTGCCATTCGTAAAATTTTGTAAAAATAATTTTCATTGAAGAATATAAGGTACTTGATTAAATTTAAACACTTTCACAAGAAAAAAAATTAATACGATTTCTCGTAATTAGATAAAGAGTGATGCAATTTACAACAAAGTATAAATTCCTTTCACTCTCACTTTAAATTAAACTGAAGCTGAATAAATAATGTCATGTATTAATGTCTTTTTTTAATAATTTTATATGACTGAATGTTATACAGCCTGTTATTGTAAAATAATACTAAAACATTAAAAAATAAAATTAATAACCTCTGGCTTATCTTTCTGCCCAGCTGGCGCAGAAGATTTTTTGTCCAATTTTGCTTTAAGTTTCTCTAGCTTCGCTGCCTTTTTCGCTTCTTTCTCAAGTTGTTTTGCTGTTTTTTCCTGGGGCTGGTCCCCAGCCGGACCATTTTGGGATTCGTTATCAGTCATGATTTAGAGAAATAATAAATTCCTATTCATTCGAATTCACTACACATTTACGACCACACCAGAAGACACTAGTTGAGATTTGTCATTCCGTCTTCCACGAGTCGGCAATTACTTGACACTGACAATTACTTTTGAAAGATCAAAATGATATTATCGATCGGTACTAGAAAGAAAGCAAAGGGTTAATAAAGTTTTAATATATTGTTATCATTTTATTTTAACTTAATATTTAAAAAAATGTGAGAAAGTTGTGCAAACAAAGTGTTCATATGGAGGAAAAACTTTATTTATTACTTTTTCTAAGAAGTTATCTTTATAAGAAATCTTTCTATGGTGACAACTTAATTTTTATGATATTTTATTATTATTTTAAAATATAGAAATAAATTCTTCTTAATTAATAAAATATTTTTTATCTGTGACTATTCTGCATTTGAATTTGAAATGCCGGCGATTTGGCGCCGTAACTTCGCATCACGTCATGATAGTTTTTTGATAGACGCCATTTTGTTTTCTTTGCCAGAACCGCGTTGTAGTGTGCTCGTGTGATTTATATATTAGGAATCTTCATTTATAATTAGATTGATTGAGTGTTAATCGCTAATCGTTCCTTGTTTATTTTAAGTACTCATCATGTCAGACAGAGAGGTACTATTATTAAACTATTGGATTTCGCTCCTCGTGCGCTATAGTCGTACTTTGCCGGTGAAGCTTTATTCACCATAAATTGTTCTCGGTGGTTACAGAGGAGCCGCTCGAGGACCCGCAACGGGTCTAGGGAGCCGGCACCAAAGCCTGCGGTCATGTCTCGTGGCCATAGCCGAAGCCGGTCGCGCACGCCTCCCCCGCCAAAAGCGTCCAGTAGGAAGTACAGAAGCCCGTACGTATATTCAATAACATCTTTCCCAATTCTACGCATCTGATGATTATACATAGTTCAAGGTTTATTTGCAACATTTTTTTATTACTAACTTCGGCATAACCTCGCTGTCAAGGCGACTCGGATTGCGCAATAAAAAAAAAACATACAAAACTATAAATCGTTTCATCCTTGAAAATGTCAATTGTGTGATCGAATTTTAAACAGTTTTTCGTTTATCTACAAATCAACTTCCATACATTAAAATAATTATTTTTCAAATTGTTTTCAATTACGTTCAGAATTTTAGTGTCAAATGTTTAGAATATTGAAATAATTACGCTACATAGATAATTAAAATAATATTACAGTAATTATATACATTGTCCATATTGCTATTTGAATAACAGTTTTGTCAATAAGTGTCGATAGCAACTGTTTTATCAATAAACACTGTGTAGGGAGTACTGATAAGCAATTTTATGGTTGACTGAATTCAATAATATCCATTTAACGGTTTGTAGTTTCATATTTATGTTCAGAAAAATTCATAAATGTATTTCCTGTGACCGTTTTGATAATAGATTATAATATTTTGTTTCCCCTTAATTTTGGTTGTCATGGAATTTAGTTTAATTTAGCTCTCCAGTCTCCAGAGTTGTAATATATGCAAAATAACTTACATATTATTTGTATTATAGAAATATTTTGTAAAATTGCATTAACAAGAAATTCATGTAATATTATTATAATTAAAGTTTAGTAGTGATGAATATAACAAAGTTTTAAAAAGGTCAAATATAATTTAGTAGACTTCAAATGATATCAATATGTAGTTCTGGATTTTTAATAATTTGTTAATTATCTTCATTAATTATATGTAATTATCTAATTATAAAAGTTTGTCTAGGTGATTATTAATGAATTTTGTTTTTCAAAGTAAATTAAAGAGTCAATACTAATAATACTTTCCAAGTATTTAGGAAATCTTTCTTTAAAAGTTTTTGGGATTGTTTAAATTCTGCAATCAGATATTTTGAAAACTAAATTTTTTTCAAGAGATGAATATGCAAATTAATTAAAAAACCAAATTATCCCATCTCTGTAAATAAACTTTTTTTTAATTTTCAATGTTCTATCACTTTTCTCTCAATAAAATCTGTAACTTAATTAAACATATCACTTTGATATACCTAGTCAAAGTAAATAACAATGGAAGTTGAATGTGTCTATAACTATTATCAACCAATGCAGCCGATCTTGATGTGCTATTTTATAGAATATTCCCAATGTATAATAATATTTGTTGTAGACATTGCTTGTATGTTGTCTATATCGGTTAACTCCAACATTCTCTATAAGTGAAGTGTGTATACTAATGTTCTTCAATCTTTTTGATATTGCAACCCCTTTATGGGTTAACAAAAAACTTCAACCCCCTTGTGCCATAGATAGGCAAGGAAATTCTTAAATTAAAAGTCTTAAGACAGGTTAAGGTTGTAAACAAAACAAAAAGGAGAAACACTTCAATTACAAGTTGATTTGATAGATATTTCAAAAATAGCACCACATTTTGATATGTATAAGCAAGCAAATCCTTCTCATTAAACATTGGTTTTTATTGTAGTGTAGAACTTTTCCTTTTGCCAGTGACCCCCTGAATAAGTCCAAGCGAACCCCCTAGGGGTCGCAACCCACAGATTGAATAACACTATAATAATAAAGCCTTTATTAATCCAAAAACCTCGCTTACCGTTAGAAAAAGAACATTAAGTATATGTAAATATTATAAGTATGTTATGGCCCCTTTCGGGTATAGGCCTCCTCAGTTGCCTCCATTTGTTCTTGTCTGTATCTGTTTTCAACCAGTTTCTTCCTGCCACTTCTCTAGTATGTCGTCGGCCCAGCGAGCTGTTGGTCTGCTCTTTTTTCTTTTTACTCATGGATCTCCTGGGCCCTTCCAAATGTTTGCTCGCTTGACCCATCTGTCTGTAAAGGAGCGGGCGATGAATAACACTATACTAATAAATATTACTTGTTCTAACCTAGCTCATATATTGCCAGGTCCCGCTCGAGGTCGGGCTCGGCGCGCCGCTACCGCGCCAGCCGCTACTCGCGCTCCCGCTCCCGCTCGTACTCCCCGCGCGGCTCCTACCGCCGCTCACACTCGCATAGCCCGATGTCGTCACGTAGACGGCATCTCGGTGATCGGGTGAGGCTTTTGGTACAGACACTTTTTTGATATTTATAATAGGTTTTTTAAATTAAACGCTATGCAGTTTCTTTCAGAAATATACATATTAGATTTTATTTTTATTCAACAAAGTTAGTTAATTTTCTGTTTATTACATTTTATTTTACATACTGAAAGGAACTAGTTGTCTTTTTTAAAATTCCTACACACTAGTTTTAAGTTCCCTTTTTTTTGTTTCTCAAAAAGTTAGTTTATTAGTCGTATTTAAAATTCCTACACATTAGTTTTAAGTACTTACACTTTTTTGTTTTTATTTGTTTCTTAAAAAGTTAGTTTTCTAGTTATTCATTCATTTATTTGTATTTTTAGTTATTGAGGTCATATTTTTTTAATATCAATCGTAAATTTTCATAAATAAATACAGTAACTGAGTAGTTTTAAAAAATGTATTATATAAAAATGTAGATATTTGTCAAAATTATCAACAGGAAAATCCTACGCCATCGAGATGTCTCGGAGTGTTCGGCCTCAGTCTCTACACTACTGAACAACAAATTCATCACATATTTTCAAAATTTGGACCAGTTGACAAAGTTCAAGTTGTCATTGACGCCAAGGTAAGATCTCCAAAACGAGGAACGACCAAAAGAAAAACACAGATAAAAGAATGTTTGTTCTTTATCATTATATAATAGAAAATATATTACAAGTTTGTAATTTTAGTGTAAAAATTAGTTTCTAAAGTAAATAAATTTTCATTACTCTAATGATCCATAGAAATTAAAAAAAAATGTACAATTACTTTTTGTTATAATAATCTTTTAAAAACACTTAAGACATCATACATATATTTTTTAATAATTTCAAATAGCATTTCGCATTAATGTGCGACTTCTTATATTTACGTAAAATGCTTTAAAATTAATCCAACTATTACATTCTTAAGATATAATATTATATATAATAGAAAATATCACAATAATTTATAGACTGGACGCTCCCGCGGTTTTTGCTTCGTGTATTTCGAGTCCCAGGACGACGCTAAGGTGGCGAAGAACGAGTGTACCGGCATGGAGATAGACGGACGGCGCATACGAGTAGACTACTCCATCACACAGAGGGCGCACACACCCACACCCGGGATATACATGGGGAAACCCACGCAGTATGTATTGTATACGGATAAACTACTCTGTACACATTACTCTGAACAATTATATATATACGACATAGACTACATAGAACACGAACACATTTTGTAGCTCTGAAATTTGTGAAAAGATTTGTATTAAATTGTATGCTTGAATATTAAAATGAGAATTACGAATGAATAAATGATGTTAAATTATGTATACATAAATGTCTATAATATATTTCTTATTATCATGACATATGATTGGTTTCTGGAAACAGCTTACATTTTGCATGTATATACATGCGAAAGCGACAGACTTGTCTGTTAAGATTTTAAATTGCTACTTATAAAACACTCGAAGTAAATAATTAAAAAAAGGGAACAAATCTTATGTGCATATTAGTCAATTATTAATTTCCAACATAGAAAATGCCTGCAAAGTTTTATTTGCAAGTATCCTTAGTGTTGGTAGACTAAACTGAGTAGATTTAGAGTGAGCTGTCTAAGAGATAAGTCAACTCATTAAAGGCCTGTTCATACATATTGTAATTTCCATTCAATGTACCTAAAATATAAACATTTTGATGTACATACTCATGAATTTTCTTTTTATTTTCAGTGTACGAGGAGATAACGGCTACGATAGACGCAGGGACAGAGAGTAAGTGTCACAGTGTCCTGTATGCTTTGTTAATATATTCAATAGACATTTAATGGGTATTATCAAAGAAAGAGAAAATTGACTTCAAAAAAATCAGCCCTAAGTCATAGTATATTTACTATGACGTCAAAAATGTTAAAAATAAATGGTCGAAATTGCTTTATTCTTTAGACTGAGATGTCCATACATACATACTTATTTCTTTTGGCTTTATTTTTAGATAAGATATAGTATTTGAAATGTCAATGTGGTCAAGGTTGTCTTTTAAAGTATTTTCATTACCTAAATCAAACATTTATTTGGATAAATCTAACTATATAAAAAAATAACATAAATACATGAAACCTTCACATCGATGTCGGTGAGCATCCAATAGTTGTGTTTATCAATCAAAATATGTAACTGCAGTCCCGCCCACAGCGACTACTACTACCGCGGCGGCGGGTACCGCGAGCGCGAGCGCGACTACTACCCGCGCGGCTACCGGCACCGCTCGCCCTCGCCGCACTACCGCCGGCGGCGCTACGACCGCGAGCGCTCCTACTCGCCGCGTAAGTCTTACTACCACCCCTAGCGTGGCGCCGCGACGCCTTCAAACTTATCTTATACATTGGGAGTGATGTTTGAGTCCTTTCGCCCCGGCCCAGTCCACACGATAGCTGTAAGTCTGTGTCGCGGTCCTCTATAGAGCAGCAATGTTTTATTGTATATAGAATAATTTGACTAAATTTCCTATCAGCTAGTTAGGCCAGTAATTGTCGTCGCTTCTAGATAAACGTTTTGGTGTAATTTCACATCATCAAAGATTTATATGATGTCAGAGTTCTTTTAGCTATGATCATTGTAACTAGAGACGTAATGAATAGTCATTTAAGATTCCACCCACACAATGCCTTACTGGTCTTCCTTCGACACATCCTTTCACTCCATCTGTCTTTGGTTTAGTTAGTAATGTAGGTGTATCATTAAGACTAGTTTTTATAAGAGAAACTGTACTTTGTGTAGATTGGTATGAAGGATTTCAAAACTTTGCAAAGTGTTAAACTAATTGCACACATTTTTTAATAATAGTGCAAGTAAATATTTCATAAAACTAAACATTGTCTTCATAACGATACCTAACATTGATTGTAACTAATGTGTCCCGCGCTAATTGTCTAGCGTTGTATTGTAATGTACCCCAAAGAATGCGTTCTACATTGGCACATTCAAACAAGTCATTGTCTATACCAAATTATATGTTTAGTTAGTGATATTTTTCTAAAAACTGTATATTGACACTTTTTTATCAATTGTATAATATTGTGAGCCTTGAGTGGACATGTGTCATTGTAATGTAATGCATGTCGCTATTGATAGAAGGGTGTTAATCTCGCTAATGTAACAATGGTCACATGGTTACTCCCCTCTTTGACTTTTCAGGTCGGTATTAATATCGCGACGCTGAGCCATCATAACGTAGCGTAGATTTTGATACGCACCTTCCAATGTGACCGGCCTCTAAGCATTTATATTGTACCTGTACGAGCCGGTTATAGAATACTATATGATCGTTGACATTGTAAACGGTGTTTATGTTATATATGAGTGATAAAAAGGGTCTAGATGTAAGTTAGCCCGTAACCGTCGCTTCTAGGATGTAAAACTAGCTCTTAATAAAGGTCTAACACTAAGTCTAATATTGATTTTGTTTGTTTTGAAAAGGTATTGAAACAAGAAGTAAAGGATGAAGTTCCTTGAAAGACTAACTGTGTTGAAGTTTTGAAAATGTTTGATTGAAAAGGCCTTTCGAAACGGCAGTTGCCAGTAGCGGTCGCCGGAGTGGCAGTAGTGGCGTGGCCAGTGGGTACAGAATATGATCCCCCGAAGCTCTCAAGACTCAGTCGATCATATTCTCTATCACACTTTACAAATCGAACAGACCGACACACATACAGTATTTTGGTACAGATTTTATTATGGTGATCCTTATGCATTTGATCCAATCACAGTATATATATGTATTTGTCAGATATAGTCTGGTAACACCGTAATACTAGTTGTAGACTTGTGTTGTGAGCGACTTGTTAATAAAATGTTAGTTTTATAATGTCACGAGTGATTCTTCTTCATTCATTTTAATATCTCCTACCTAGTCTTATCCATTTCTGTCCTGTGCTGTCAGAGCGCGCCATATGATGCTTACGAGATTAGTTATTGTAAAAGAAACTGGTTAAAACTTTTATTAATACTCATATTAAAATCAAATGCGCGTAGTAAATGTTAATTTAATCAATCTAATTGAATAGTTTTTGTCAAAGTTGAAATGTTTGAGATCAAGATGACTGTTATGAAAAGAGCACTATAAAAAGTTTATATTTACGTTTTTAACGTATTTTTTTTAAACGAGCACGTATAGCGCGCTGTTGACCTTTCATCCGTCTTGACAAGTAGCGGTATCCGTAGGGTAGTTTGATAATTGTTATATATTATATAGTAAAAGACGTATATATTTTATGGGATATATTTATTACACTGGCGTACAATTAACAAAATCTCACTATCGGGTTTATTAAAATCTTAATACTATGTTTATGTATAATTATAAATAAATACAACATTTGACGCATTGGCACCCTTTAACGCTATCCGCAGTACACTAGAGATCGATAAAAATATAGAATATAAAACTATAACGATAATAAACACAATGTACAGTAAAAACGAATACTACGGATACAAACGGTAGCATTGTTGGTTCTGGACGACACGGAATATAATATGCATTGATTTGTACATTCGTTGATTGAAAGCGAACGGAATGCAGTGTTGACGGTAAGTACCTACTACAAGTATAGAAGTACAGCCGAACGGACCCCGACGAGGTCGATGGTTATAATAAAGTTATCTTATGTCATTTATAATATAAATAAATAGAAATAATTCAATTTAACATCGACCTACGACCGAGGACACACAAGCGATCTTAACAAATTAATCGGAGAAGTTTCTATCAAACCTCCAAAAATAAGAAAGTTATATGAAAAACCGATTTTATTTCAATCGTTACTCAGCAACTATGGATCTTCTCTTCTTTTTAAACGAGTACAAATATTAAGCTTTTTAATATGTAAGCCTTAAAATAAAACAGGTACATACAAAAATAAGGATTTAAAATATGGCCTTAGACGGTGCTCTAATATATGGTATGGCAAAATTGAGCATAGACTAGCAAAATACATACTACGTGGCCGGAGACTTACTAACTAGTGGCAAGATTACTGAGCGTAGAAGATAAATAATTTAGTTTTACTACTATTATCTACGCAGATTAGAGTAATCAAAATGGGTGGAATAGATTCCGTCAAATTTACATTCTTTCGTCATAGATTAACCATGAAAAAAGTTTAAAGTTGTAATATTTATCGAACCGACAAAACATTTTGTAATATTTGTTTACGGCTGAATGTAAATTTGACTTGTCACAGTTGGCAAACCTGCTATCTTGTAGCAAATAATATTTAGCATCTTATTATTTGTTTTAACGATGGATTCAAAGATATGTATCGCTCCTGTAAACTTGACTACCGACTACTAACTAGGAAAAATGGCAAAAATTCTTAGACTGCTGATTCATATTGGACTATCAAAACAAATATTTCTCGTTCTCTATAATTTAGGTACATTGGAGATTTTGCTCAAAGATAGCAACTGACTTGAAATATTTTGATATTGACATTTAAAGTGAAATTACAACTACGATTGTGTTACCTTCGAAGAAAAACTACATCTAGTCTCTACTTTCATTACGAGAAGGTCGACTTTACAACTAAGTCTATTTTTTACTTCAATAATAATCTAGAAATCGCAAGAACTACACTTTACTTCACTACGAGTTAAATTTAAAAAACAAAATTTCTAACAGACTAGGTGGTTACATAATATCTAATGCTCTTAAATCCCGAGTTCTGGTTGAAATTGCAGCATCTCCATTAATGGCGACGCTCAGTGTAATATTATGTAAAACAAACGTTTACAAATGCATCTTTTGCCCGAATCTTATTTTAAATACTGCACCTCTTATATTGTCAGCAACAACAACAGTTCGACAAGTAGCGCGACGATAAAATATCAAAGAACAGAATCGATTAGATGTTATCAAATCAAATGTGTACGAGAACGAAACACTGCGTTGTATGAAACAATAACACATTCACTTAACACGACGGAAAAACGAAACTTCTCTTCACGAATAATAATAATATAAATAAAGTTAAATTGCACAAGTTACAAACGCCAGTTCCGTATAAAAAAATCGTATCTAACAGTTCCAATAACAACATCCTGAAGACGATCTACAGTATGAGTGTGGAGTGGTCTCTGTGGAGCCGGCGGCGCGCCCGGAGCGGGGCTGCGGCCAGCAGGTCGGAGGGGGGCGGAGGCCCGGGGGCGCGCGCTCCGCTCTCCTGGTAGAACACCTGCGCACGGCCGCAGCTGGCGCCCAGTACCACGCTGTCCTCACTCCTGCTCACAAACATATACTAATGTAGTATACTGCTAGCACTAAGTTCTTACTGAAACTAGGCAAGCGGTTTAACACATAATGGTACATTAAGAAGACTAAGCTGAAATTTTTATAGGACACATGTGCTAACGTTTAGTTTCATACATTCTTTAAATGCAGTGGCCACATTTTTTCTATTTAGGTAGTACATTAGCGATTATTAACACTTTTTGTTTAACATTCGTACATAGTTTAGATGGGTTGGCATATTACGACACAGTATCAGCATTCACTCACCGTAATATGAACTCAGTTAAATCCGGTTGTTCCTCGAACTCGTTATGTATGTAGCCCATGGTGGCGATGTCCAAGGCCGCCCACGGGCCGCCCTTCTTGACGGTGCCCCAGTCGGGGTCCAGCAATAGATAACTATAGTCAGACGAGTCTGGCTCGGCGGCTGGCGGCTCCATACACTTCTGCTCGATCGGACCCAGAGCGTTTAGAGAAGCTTCCCACTGAAACATTATAATATATACGTGAAATATCATCAGGAGGTAATGAAGTCTGTATACTACAAATATTGGAATCTATGTATGACTTTCACAGACTAAATAAAACATTACTATTAAGCAGAGTTAATATTTCCAGAAGTATAGATTCCTATAAGATTCAAGGTGATTTCAAGATTATTACAATTTGAGACGATAAAGCAAATACTTCAAGAACAGCTGATTTTAAATATTATAGCACAACTGAACTATTAGTAACTGAAATCAAAGTATATAGGTATTCGTCTTTAAATAGAACTATACAGACTTAATACAGCACAAATATGTATCTAACGTATTGTTATACTGACGAGCGTGTTGATGGTCTGTGTGTCATCAGCGGCATCCAGATCTAGTAGTTCGAGCAGCGCCATGTTGTGTAGTCCGCTCACGAACAGCGCGCACCTCACGGACTGAGAGCTATAGGTGGGGAGAGAGTCCACGTCACACTCGCCGTCTGACTCCGACTCGGAACTGTCTTCTAGGCGGGACCGCTTCCTGAATAAACACACACACACGTATATATACTAGAAGACCCGGCGGACTTCGTATCGCCCTATAATCAAGAAATATCTGTTACGTTTTTTTATTTACATTTTTGGAGTTTACCTATAAAAGCCATAAATCTCCGTGTTTTGAAGTGCGACAGAGTGATTGACATATTAGTTAGTTTTCAAATCTAATGTCAAAAACGTTGGTATCAACAACTACTAATAAATTAAAAAAACATTGTCCAGCGGACAAAATTGTGAATCTAAACCATTCCCAAAATTGTGAATCTAAACCATTCCAAACACATTTGCAGTTTACACGGTACAGTTTGCAGTTTACACGATACACGATACAGTTTGCAGTTTACACGATACAGTTTGAAGTTTACACGATACAGTTTGCCGTTTACACGATACAGTTTGCAATTTACACGATACAGTTTGCAGTTTACACTATACAGTTTGCAGTTTACACGATACACAATATACACAAGAAGAATATGTTAGCATCTCTGTCACCAATATGCTGTTGATATGTATGTAAAAGTGGAAAGTGAAAACTCCATTGAGGAATAAGGAAATTAACTTCATTCAGATAAAAAGGTTACAGATATTTCTTCATTACAGGGCGGTACGAAGTCTGCCGGGCAGCTAGTTATACATAAAATGCTTAGAATGATTATTAATTATAATTCTGAACCATTGCAATATCTTGGCAACATTTAAATGTCAATCTGTATTTGAAAACTAAATACTGGCTTCAGCCATTTTGTATGACATTACTGGAAGTAAATCCGACTTTGAAAATTAGATTCGGGAGCCGATAAATCATAAGTGTTTAGATATGTTACGTACCTTTCAGTGAAGTTGACTTGTTTGTCCAAGGCCGGTGTGAGTAACTCTCTTATTTCCAAGGGAGTCATGACTCTGCTGCTATATCCGCTCGACTTGTCTGAGAACGCTAAATGGCTCAGCTTCTCCATCAACGGCGTCAGTTGTACTCCAGATAATTTCTTCTTAAAACTCATTGTATCTGAATCCGTATTTATCTGTGTCTCTGTACTTTCCGAGAGCGACTTTAAAGGTAAGGACAGCGTTTTCCGCCTCGACTGGTCCGTTTGAACTGTGTTTGAATCCTTCGCTACCCTTTTAGGTGTTCTCTGCGGAGACTTCATTAATTCCGAATCGAAATCTTTAAACTTGTCTAACTCGCCTAACTTAAGATTAAAATTAAACACGCTGTTCTCCTTGGAATGTTTAATACCGGAATAATACTGTTCTAGATACTGATTGAAGAGCGATTCGGATATAGCGACGCCGTCGTTTCTGAAAACCGGGAATAATGGATCGTTGATTGTCATTGTGTTCTGTCCTTTGCTTTCCGGGGAGGGTGTTGTTTCGTCTTCTATCTTAGATCTTTTAAGCTTCATATTAGAAGAAGCTCTTGTCGACAATTTTCTAAACGTCTCTTGTAAGTCCGTAACGCTCGCTAACTTCCGTATAGGCTCCGGTTTATTAATAAAGTGTTCTCCAATACTATTACTATCTAACACTCTATCTCTCTTCTCGGTAGATTTCAAACTATCTATTTTAACAACATCAGGTTCTATTTCCAGTTTCTCATCAGCATCAGGGTTTTGACATATGGATAGCATGTTTCCGTGTAAACGTTTATATTCCACCATAGGTGTTGACACGACGCTCGTCTGTCCGGTAAACACTTTCTCGGTAATTTCATTCTCTTTAACATCCTCGTCTAAACTCTTCTGTGTTTTGAATGTAAGCGATAATTTGTTAGGTCTAGGCCTAGGTTTATTCGTAAATGGTACTACATCAGGCATGCTCGGTTTCCGTGGCACAGAACCTTCTTTATTCGGTGGTGATATCATGGTATGATCTTCTTCAGGCACAGCTGTGAACAGTAACGACTTATCCCTCTTCATTCCCGATTGAGGATGATCACGAACTCTCTCTCTTTCCGCCTCTTGCATCTGTGGACCAAAATAAACAGAACGATGCATATAAATTAAATTTATCTCAGAACTATAAATAGAATACTTGATTATGTTATCTTAATTGCAAACGAGATTATACTTTGAATTACTGGTTTTTTTTTATACATATAAATATGCAATTTTTCAAGGTCAAATTTCCAAAAATGAAACAGATCGATCACCTTCTTGAATCTAGCAATCATTTCCTCTCCTTTCTGGTAGAACTCTTGTAGTTTGTCAGCTTGTTTCTTCAAATTGTAATATGTTTTCTTTCCCACGTAAACCACTAACAGCTGAGCTCCAAGCGGTAAAGGGACTTTCGTCTCCAAATTTTCAGCCGGTGATTTAATCCTATACGGGTCCACTACTGTTAAATATGAGGTCAGACTTGGAGGGAGTTGAGTGGAGATTATTCTGAAACGAATATTAAGTTCAACAACACGTTATAATACAAATAATATTCTGTATATAATGTCGTTTACTTATTATTATATAGTATAACGCCTCCCAGCACGCCTCTACTCCGTCTGCAGTGTTCCAATATCTGCATGGATTCCATATACACTGATGTAGCACTCTGAAAATTAAATTTATACACATGTATATTAGATCCAACTGAATATACGTACAGAATGTTTTTTTAATAATTTAGATATATTTTGTGCTTTTAGAATAGATTTTTAAATTAAAATTATTTTTAAACGGCTCCAAATTTCTAACTATAAAACCAAGGAAAAGGTAAAAGTATAAAAAAAACATGGTATTACCATAATATATTATTCATATATATTATGGTAAAGTCTATTTCAAAATAATCATCAAATAATTTGATATGTATTGAATAAATTTATAAGCGAGCCTCGTTACTAGACGTCTGGTAATCCAATTGGTGCTAATCTTGTTACATGTTAATGGAATGCTATCACGTGTACTGCTACATACAAAGTTCATGAGGTCAAAATATACAAGTAGACCTGAGATTACACGTTATTAACCTTATACAGGTTAAATTATAATAAAATTTACTTGTATTATATAATTTCGAACGAAATTCGATCAAAATTGTGACTCAAGAAAAGTAAGGTCCCAATAAGTGCTAAAAGATTTCTTTTATTGATTCTAAGAGCAATTATTCTAGAACTATCCTTGAGTGGAAAGTTTCTTCAGAAAAACCCACCAAATAAATTACCTAGTTTTTAGAAATAAGGCAAATAATCATATTGTCATCGTTATACAATATATAATGAAAATTATATCAAAAATAAAAGAATTATGTACTTATTAGAAGTAAATTTAAAGTGACTATTTAGTTGGTATTGGTGTAGGTAATGTTATTATTATCGGGAGCGAACATTGATAACTGATAATAAACATTACAGTGTATACAAACTCTTGAAATTACAGCATCGGTTTCGATAACTGGCTGATAGTTCAACTATAATACGTACACCTACCACTAGTCTGAACGGCAAACTAGATACTTACAGTTTAACGTTTTTCCTGTTTATAACATTTATGATTGGATATTAGATATTAGATTTAGGATTTGTTTAGTTTGACGACTAAGTCAAAGTTAGAATACAATTCTTATTTAAAAAAATATATTTTTTCTGATATTTAAATTTAATAGTAGAATATTTTTTTCTTGTAAGAACTGTTTTTTTGTATATTCGTCAGAACAAGATCTGTTAATGACTCTGACCTAAAATGATGTGTTACTTTTCAAAGCTAAACACATTCGTGTATTTAAGAGATGTAAAATATTTTAAAGTATGTACAAGCAACGAATATTCAAAAAACGAGTTTCTGTTCGCGATTTATAAAAAGAGAAGTTAAAAGCAAGCTGTTTATTTTAGGAATCTTTTTTACATATCATTTACGAATTAAAAATATAGTTAGAAAAAAAGAGACATTCGTTTCTATGGATTAAAGTTTAAATATCAGGAATCAATAATAATTTAGCTTCCCCCGAGGACTTGAATGCTGACCTAAAAAACGAAATAACTCGTCTATCAACCACATATTTTATTTACAAAACTTTCAATACAATAAAAATAAATTAAATATTATTATTTAATGAAATCTAAGGATTTGCGAGTATTCATTTGAATGAAACTAATATTTTCGAATGTACTATACGTGTTTTTCATATTTAAACTAAAAACATGATCAATTTTTTTCTCGTCTGCTCGTAATCATGGTTTCTAACGCGACCGAAACGTCGGGACTATGTAACCTAAAAATATTAGTTTCCCTTACAGATAAAATAAATATCTAATTAATTATTAATTACCTTTGGTAGACTCAGCATGGGCACTCGTTGGAATATATGACATCCGTATTGTAATACAGGTAGGTAGGTCTCAAATATCTGGTACATCTTCTCAGCCAGGCGGCGGCTGTCTTCCATAGCGTCAGCTAGCGTTTGTAGATCCCTGTGATACACTCTTATCATGGAGGTGAGGAGACTGGCGCGGTTCTTCAACACCCAGTCGGGGATGTTTCTGTCGCTGCCTATAGCCTACAATATATACGATACTGAATACTAGATAAGTAGGTGCATTCAATACATCTTCGTCATCAGCCTATCAGAGTCTAATTGCTGAGCAAAGGCCACCCTCACATGGAGAAGGTTTGAGCATTATTTACCACGCTTGCTCAAGACGGGTTGGTGATTTCAAACTTATAATTGGAAGTTATAAGTCCAGATTTCCTCACGATGTTTTCCTTCATGTGTCAGGCCTCGGCCTCGAATCTCGCGGGTAGCGGGGCGGCAGCGGCGGCGGCACGAAAACGCATACTATTCTCCAAACTAGCGGGCAACGGGCACGGAGAAATGTATGCGTTTTCGTGCCGCCGCCGCTGCCGCCCCGCTACCCGCGAGATTCGAGGCCGAGGCCTCAATGGTGTCTAAATACTCTCAGAAAGCACATATGACTCGGAACAATCATTGGTACTTTCCAGGTTTCGAACCCGCGCCCTCATGCACGAGCGGGTCTTTAACCACTAGCCATCACGATAATATTCAATATGTAATAGGAACTAAATCGTACTTAAGAGAAAATCAATTCTAAATATTCATATACTGGGAGCTACATGTTATCTTACCAGTATATATCTGCCATATTCTCTGATAATGAACTTGCCGCTCTGCAGCGTTATGGCCAGTGGTTGAGAGAACAGTGACTTGGTACAGTGAGCCACGCCAACGACCTGGTACAAAATTAACTATATAATATAAAGCTTTTACTAATTGTATGTATGTTAGTCGATGACTCAAAAAAACCGGTAGTAAGTTGTTAGAGTGTCGGAGTAACACATAGTTGGCTAAAAAAAATAAAATCTAGTAGGTAATTTCTCTATTTAAAGACGCAGTTTTTTAACTGCATTGTTATATTTTAAATTTAGTTTCACAATGTCATTGAAATTTATAAGTTAACCTTGAGATATTTTTAACTACGCACTTCTATGGTACAAGTAATAATATTTTATCTTGAATAAAAGTTTTATAATCTCAATTCCAATAATATAATGTTAAAAGATCGTTGTGTAATATATTGACTATCACATTAACATAAACTCCGTCTCAATATATATTTAAATATGAAAATAAATACAAAAAACGTCTTACACGAAATTAATTAAAATATCTGAGTCTGTAAACATGCAAAACGAAAATGATGCAATGTTAGGAAAATACAGAAAATAATAAAAAACAGCCATTAAGAAGATTAGAAATGTTTATTTTAAATACAAAAAAGGATTCAAAGCCATAAAAGTATCCGACACAAGTGGGCATGAATAAAAAACAAAGCTGAGATATTTTTTACGTCAGTTCTCGTTATACTGAAATCTGAATGCTTCCATAATATAACGTATATAGCAGGTCAAAGAGATTCAAATGCGGCTTTAAAACTAGAGAAACCTCATTCATTAAAAAATGTTGAGTGTTTCACGAGAGATTTTTCATTCGACGAACATAATATTAATTATTACACTCGCATTATAATAAAAAAATAACTTTTTACATTATTCGTACAACAATGAGGGTAGTTAATTATGAATTCATAAAATCCTCTAGAGTTCTCGAACTAAGACTAGTTTGATTGTGTAATGGCTCTTCATGTAACCTAATTGGCCCTACATGATTCGAGTTGGTTGGAGTTTTCAACATTATAGGCACTTAAATTATGCAGAGATCGGAGCTATTGAGATCATTTCACACGCCTTGGGATTAAGATGCTACAGAATTTTATGCTGAATAATCTAAGAGTTTATTTGACTCGGAATTAAATGGATGAGACGATTTACGAGAGATTTTTTTGTGACTAATATAGATAGTTAAAAATACGAATATACATATATATATGTAAAAACCGAAGGTAAATGTATTGAAGGAATGGTATTTCATTTTATGTTCAGCCATTCTGTGTCTACGCTTCGTTTTTTTTCAAAAAAATTCTGCTCAGTCTCTACGATTCGGTTTTGTAAAAAAAAATCTGTCACAGTAAGTTCTTTCAAATTTTGTACTGGTGGATTAACTAAAAAGATTTCTCTAGCGATTTTTAGTTTAGAAATGAATTTCGACAATTTCTATATGAAAGGTAAATAAAAATACCTTTTTTTAATAAATTGTGATTAATGATGAAAATAAATTATGATCATTTGAACAATTTTCATTAAAAATAATATTAGGATTAGTTAAGTGTGGTTAGCCCCAACTGGCCATAATTTATACAGGGTGACTGGTGAATTACTATCGATATTTGAGGACGTGATATTTGACGATCATATATGACAAAATAAAAATTAATATAACATAAATATTAATAAACTTCTAAGTAAAGTTAACCAAAAGTTATGTAATTAATTACGCATCGTATGAACACCCTACAGAATAGGTATACACACACACACACACAGACGCGGCGGCGGCGTGGTGTTGTATCAGCACGCCGCCGCACACGCCCACACTCGGAACACTTGGAACGTTTACACACTTTATTTATTTATACGGAAATTTGGTCAAAAATTAAGTACCTATTTTTTTTACATAATTCGGATGAGAATCATGTACCGAGTACGCTCCTTAAATATTGATAGTAATTCACCAGTCACCCTTTATAGTCTAGTTTCTTTAAGACTGTAAGTCACGAAGACTATTAGTAATGCTATCGGACTATCACTTCATAGTTTATAAATATAAAAGATAATTGAAATTGACTTATATGTATCAATAATATGAGAACTATAAAAAATAATAAAACAATAAAAAAACTACCGTCAGATTAACCATTAAATATTTGTCATGTTTTTTGAAATTTATAGATCGCTTGAATATTTTTTATATACTCTTAATTTATTTAAAGATCTTATGATATTGTTTTGTACGATACAATATATATTTTCTATAGATAAAAATATTGCTGTTTCAACTCAAATAACCAGGTACATATTATATGAATATGTGTATCGAAAAATACAATGAGATTATTCTCAGAGCCAGCGGAAGGAAACCTCATCTATAAATAGTTACACCACGTGACTGCTCGTATAGCTTAAAGCATAACACTTATATTAGTTTCTCATTCATAACTCTCTACACACAGTAACAACGTAAATATATTAATAAAAATGGAAAACTATCGGTCTTGATGTTACAAACAAATGGTAAGCTTACAGTGATATAGGAAAAATCTAGTTTAAAAAAAACGTTACAATAACATAATGGTTTTCTCATCTCGTCTGTCTGTGATCACGGTTGCTGCAAATTAACCGAAACGTCGGGAGTATGTAGTTTGAAATAATTATAAATTTTTAGTAAATATGAAAAATATTAGTTTTATTTCAATGTTAATCGTGAAGTCTTAAATATCAATATTTTTTAACGTACACTTAAAAATTATTATTCGTTCCAATGTTTTATATATTATATAAATCCATTTTCCGTTCCTAGAACAATTTCGGGAACTCTCCCTGACGTGACCCTTCAGACACCTCTGCCACTAATTTCAGATATGTAGTATTTATAAATAACAACTTTTCCGAGAAACCATCATCATTTGTAATCGATAAAATTGACAAGTCCGAGTTATTTGCGTCTTATGGTTCGGAAGTGAAATGAAAAAACATTTTATACGTAAACAAGATTTTTTTTCATATCTTATATTCTAAAAAAATATTTTCTTTTCTTGAGGTACCTTTTTCAATCGTGCAAAGATTTGATATTAAGGGGCTATATAAATAAGGTTTTATTAAAAAAAATCATTTTAGTTAAGGCACAGTTACATGTATTTTTTTTATTACTCATATTTTTATATAATTCATTATTTTACTATTGTTACGTTTCACAGGAAATTCCACGAACGTCGATTTCATTGAGAAACACGTATCCGTTTTTTTACCATAGTATTACGTACGTTAATCTTTTCAAGTTATACATAGTATAACGTGTGTTTACGAACGACTAACTCGAAACAGGACGTGTGTAGTTTGACGATGAAAACAAGAACTAAGGCTACCGATACACTATTTATCGTAAACAAATACTAAAATTTCATTTTACACTATGTCAGTGAAAAGAAAAAACAAATTATATTACTCAAAAGAAATATATAAATTATATAGTTATAAAATTATATATATTGAAAATACTTTCAAAAAAATATTAAAACAATTATATGGAATGTAGATTCATATGAGAAGCAAAAATTACGCAACAGTTTCTAGAATGTCGAACCTCAAACGACCTCATGATATAAAAGTTGTTTCTCAAACAGGATTTTCGTAAACATTGGACGGAAATAAAACTTGAATTAATTTCATCATTTGAACACACGTACTGTTGTAGTACGGTCATATATTAAGTATTTTATGAAAGTGTGCAGGGAATTGAGAAATTGTGATGTGAATCATTGTATAAATATATATGTACCGTTAAATAAATGAAATAACATGTTTTATATATTACTACAACCTAAATAACTTCGTCTTCCTGTCGCGAGAACAAATTATATGTATGTAACCAATATGTAGGACATTATTTCGCAAGAACATAAATATGTAACAAGTTTGAAACATCTGGTTCATATTCCAAATTTTGGAGAAGAAATAATCAGAAACGAAACTTCTCATAATTCAATGTATTCACCGTGCGGGTGTCGGGTCCATCGTTGTAGAGAGAGGAGCTTCAACAGTGACTGTGACTTACGACCCAGGTGTAGGTTTAAGGGACCACTATCTAACGCGCGTTAAACGCTTACCTCCACTGTCCAAGCTCTTCTCTCTACCTAATCAAATTTGAAAAGAACCTACTAGGACTACCTTCAAGAATGTATTAATGTGAGTTCTGGACAAGCCCAAGTCTTTTAGTAGTCTAATGTATGTATGTATGTTTGTTCCATACCTGCCCAGCCAGTGCCAGTCTCTGTGTATCAGACACCCAGCCAGGATGAAAATACAGTACAGCATCAGCCGGATCATCTTCCTCAGACAGACAGCATTGTGTGTCATACACAAACACTATCATCATTTCCCTATAACAGGAGTTTATACATAAGAAGCTTACTACACACACGCACACACACACACACACATACCTATATATATAATATGTATATACAAATTTTATTTTTATCTTATATATAATTTAAAGCAAAAAAATTACATCAACAAATCGTGCAATATATTCCCATACAAATTAATTTCATCTATCAACTAAATATCAAAAAACTGTTATAAAATTTTCATATAGATAATAAGACATACTTAATTGACACCTGACTTTACTTACTAGCAAATTAAGATATATATTAAATATCAGTATGCCGACAGGAAACTCAATCTGTTATTTCCTTACATTTTTTATTATATATAATTTTATTAACACTATAAAAACCTCCGGATATATAAATTGATATATAAACGGACTTGGCATTCAAGATATAGTATATTATGTTTCATGAAACCACAAAATAAAAACAAACAAGATATATGAATAAATTATAATATTAATTACATTGGTAGCTCGTTTAATACATTTGCATGATTCAAAAGAAACTTAATAGAACTATCGTGGGAAAAACATGTTTTTAACATACTATTTATATCTTAGCATTTTCGATGTTATTTTTCATACATACATATATATTTATTAATAATAAAAAACTGTCTTATATTTCATGTGTATTGGAAATTCAATCTCCAATTTTTTACATATACAAAAAATATTTCTTTTAACATAAAGCTTGTTTTTTTATATATCTTAATGTAAGGCTTTTTTAACATAATCCATAATATTATCTGTTTGTATTTATATTTACCTTCAGACATTATATATAGATTAACAATTAATTCATAAATTGAGAGATTTTTTTAATAATATATAGGTATTTAGAATATATAGTAAGCTAGTTTGGATATTATAAACATTAATTTTGAAATTTATGAAGTATCATTCTTATTATATATAAATAAACAATAAAAATATGCACCTAAGTGTTTTTATTGATAATTATCTTCATTGCATCACATTTTTTAATGTTTTCTGAATAAGTTTTCGATTACTTCATGTTTAATGAGTACATATTAATTAGAAGACAGTAATTTGTTAATTTTTATAACCAATTTAACCTAATCTATAATTAAATCAATCAATAAATAGTTTTTTTGTCTTTATATTTAATGTGATACAATTTTCGATGTACGTGTTTTTCTCCTATTAGGAAAGCTGAGAATGAAAATATCTTAATGATGCTATCGTTTGTAACTGTTTAGTATTTATCTTAAGACCTCTACGTTCATTAAAATCACGATTATCTAGTAAGTCTACATCACAGCTAATCGTCAAATAGTACATCAATTACAATACTAACTTTGCCATTTTCGTTGCTTTACTTGTGCGGGATATAAAAATACTTTATCACATATCAATTGATCAAGTCATTGGGACACAGATCGGTTTTAATATATTATTTTCTTGTTAAATATATTGAACAAAATCAACAACACCTTACACTACCATCCTAATCACTTACACTAAACAGAGTAAAAATTTAAATAGGAATATTGTCAACCAGAAGAGTTGGTGCTGCCAGAAATAAAAAAAATGAACTTTATAGTTACCAGCTTCATTAAATGATACGATTATCTTTAATATATTAACCTTTATAAATAATATTATTTAAGGTAAATAAAAGTAAAATCTGTAATATCTTATTTTTTACACCTATTTATAGTTCACTACTTAAAATACGATCTAGATGGCGCTGTAATACAAAACGCAATCTGGTACCCAAATACTTCTTATGTGGTAGATGGCGCTTTTAAGAAACCAAAGCAGGGCAATTTTAATGGCCAATAAAGTAATGCTTATAATAAGCAATTAAAATAATATTACTATAGTATTTGAATGAGTCAATTTGTAACTATGTGTGTTGTATTGTGTAACATTATTATTAAGATTCATCCACAAATTAAACATCAATTATAAACTTGAATATCAAAAATCATAAAATATTTTTAATATACCAAATACGAATAAAAATTATTATTGTTGGCGCAAAGGATGAATTGTTTTTTAGGATATTAAGAGGTTCTGCCAATTTGGAACGATTATAAGGAGGAAACTCTAAAATATTATTATCTGTTCGCAAATTATACGATACTACTTGCGTATGATATAACATGGCGCATTAAAATAGAAATTATTACTTAAGTAAACTGTCACCTAATTACAACAAAGAATTTTTCGTTAAAATAGTAACTTAAGCATAAGTAATAAAATGTAGCCATACATCTAAAATATAGATTGCTAAGAGTATTCATGTGCTGGATCATTATTTTAACTTTAAATATGTCTCTTATTTGGGTATTGTGAATCGGTTTATTGATCAGATTATTTTTCTTAAATTCTATATAAGGATTTTTCATTAGCATATTTAGTAACATCTTACATATATATTATTATATTATATATATAATTATAATCTGTATCATCTATTTGTCTATGACTCATCTTCTATAGTCTTTCGTTATTTCCTATCTTTTAAGAGAGAAAACTGCAATCAGGCTGAAGTCAATATTATCTTTCTTTAAGCCATGAAAATTACTTTATTTCAGCCGCAAACACTTCACCTGTTTTTCGGAATATTTCTCTTTGTAAAAGAAAACGGCGCCGTATGAACCTAAAATGTCATTGTACTTTTTTTAGTAAAAAACTAGTTTTTGCCCGCGACTTCGTCCGCGTTAGTTTCGTCATTAGTAATATATGTATAGCTGACCGGGCGAACTCTATTCCGTTTTAGAGGCCATAAATAATCAGGTTTTTTCTGTTTCAATCAAACAGAATGATTGACATATTAGTTAGTTGTCAAATCTAATGTCAAAGAAAACGTTTGTATGGGAAATAGAAAAGGGCTGTTTTTAGGGTTTTCCCAATAATGAATCATTTTTTTACAGCTTTCAAACCTTCCCTGAACCTCCACGAACATTTCAAGACTAAGATAAGATAAATCCGTTCAGCTGTTTTCGAGTTTTAGCGAGACTAAGGAACATCAATCCATTTTTATATATATAGAAGAAGAAGATAAACAAATCCTTTGACCTAGCGTATCTGTAACAGATAACTTCCAACTTTATGGTCAATAAATAAGGTTTGATTTACAAACACTCACATCAATTGTATTTGCAATTGGTGAATTATATTTTGAGGGGAATCTATAATCAGAAGGAGCTGATAAAATTATAATATAGAATCTCAGTAACTATTGAAGTTAGTTCTGAGAAGATAAGAAAATAAATGACAATGATTTATAATATGTATTTAAACGCCTCAATCAGAATTGTGTTATGAAACTTCCACTGTCATATTTTATACATATTTAATGTATGTAGTTTATAATTTAAAAAAAAATCTCGTAATATATCCGAATAATATTAGTTTCATTTAAATGATTTCACATTCATTTAGAATAGCATTTATTCGGTTATAACAAAAGTATACAAAAATCTAGATTTATCTTCATTAACATTAGTCAATCACTTCTTTTTTTACAAAAACGAAATTATCATGACATGATAATTGATGACAAAACTCAATAATATCAATAATTTATTTGTTTAATGTAAAATGTACACAGGACGTCCGTTTCCTTCGTCCTTATGCTGTCCTGAATAATAATAACTTATTCAAAGAAATGGTGCGCCATTTTGAGATAGGTTTTTAATTATTTTTCTATAGTTAATTATTTAATAACTTTATTATGAAATATAATAATTAATGAGTTAACATTGAAGTAATGACTTCTTAATGTTTTAATATCATTATATGATAGTTAGTATTGATTTCTAAATTAATATCAAATGGAAAAGGAACTTGCTCAATTATATGTATCCTGTATTAGAGGTGGTCACTAATGTATAGATATTATGTAGTTATTGGAGCTAATAGGTCCAAGTTAATATATTTTCCTTGCGACACACACACACACACACACAAACACACACACATATTATATGTATGACGATTAACAAATAGTTTAATTGATAAAATCTTAATTTAATATCATTTTTGTTAATGAAAATGAAATGTTATTTTAATGATGTTATGACTTACAAAACAATTTCTCCACTAACGGGTTGTCTAATATTTAATTGGATATTTACCTTTATATATATAGATATATATTTATATGTTTAATCAATGATATGAGGCGACCTTTCATCCATATTTTATTATTATGAACATCATTTAACAATTTACTGTAAGATATGCGACACGAGAGTAACAGTTCTCAACATTTGCTTAGTTTTTGTTCCATAAATTAGTATGTAACTATATTTTTTAATACCATTTGTGTCTGCTAATCAAAGAAAGCAAAAATATCTAGTG
Source organism: Danaus chrysippus (assembly GCA_916720795.1). NCBI lineage: Eukaryota > Metazoa > Arthropoda > Insecta > Lepidoptera > Nymphalidae > Danaus > Danaus chrysippus. Next base: position 1,511,826 of record CAKASE010000047.1, on the reverse strand, counting down.
TTAGAAATAATTTAGGCAGAACATCCACTCAGATGCTCCACAACTCGTAACAGAATCCCCACGCCTCTCATGCATGAGGGCGGGTTCGATCCTGGCAAGTACCAATGTGATTTTTCCGAGTCATATGTACTTTAAGAGTATTTACACATCACTGACAGATTATGAATAATTATTATTTAATTCGTAAGGCATGTTTGTTTAGGAGTTATTCTCTATTGTTTGTGTGTCCACAAGTAACTTGGAGAGTTAGTGACCTGAAGCTTGTAGGACCAGGTCATAATATATTACAAGAAACAGTAAGATTTCTCAAACATAAATCACCAAGACGTGATGATTACCTTATTAACAATTAAAAGAGAAATCTCTCAAGTCGTTTATTTAATTATAATGTTTATTATATTAAGGTTAAATATGATTAGCAGTAAGTGTGAGAAAGTATTTAAAATATGTGTGAGGCAATGAAATACTAATATTTTTCGTATTTACTAAACTTTTATAATTATTATTAACAACATACGTTACGTTACTTTGCATCAACTATATACAAGATTTTTTTTCAAGATATAATACATTTTTGAGAATCCCAGCTACTTATGATTTTAATTTTAAGTAACAAAACTTTAATAGTCATTAAAACACAGTTTGAAGTTTGAAAGGCTTTTATTATTTTGTATAAAATATCTGTATTTGTTCTCACATCAACTTCCTTCATATTTTATATTATTTGGCACAACGAGAACAAAGAGATTAAATTAAATTAAATTTTGCCCTCCATTCTTATAAGAGATGATGGACGGAAAATATTTAACAATTTAAGAAGATGCTTTCAAAATGGGATGTTTTATTTTAATAAAGAAATCTAACTCAAAGAATAGGTCATGTTTGCCTAGTGGTTAAAATCCCACCTCTCTTGCACGAGGGCGCGGGTTCGAAACCTGGCAAGTATCAATACTGTTGTTTTCCGAGTCATATGTACTTTCTAAGAGCATTTAGACACTACTGACAGATGAAGGAAAACATCGTGAGGAAATCAGGACTTATAATTTCCAATTATAAGTTTGAAATCACTAACCCGTCTTGAGCAAGCGTGGTGATTAATACTCAAACCTTCTCCATGTGAGAAAGAGGCCTTTCAGCAGTGGGCTCTGATAGGATGACGACGATGATGAATGCACTCCAAAGAATAACTATCAACTAATAGAAATATTTAAGACTTCTTATGTTTTTTTATTGTTTTCTTTCTCTATTAATAAAAAGCTTTAATTTCTTTAATCTTCCTCATTATATATCTTCTTATATTTACTTCTTTATAACTTTTTTAACAGAGTATATTAGTGAGTCTGATTAAGCAAATCGGCTCAAACATTGCTTTAAATCAACGGTATTTGGGCCAGTCTGAGAAATCGTGAACTAGTGCCGTCAGTTTGTGCTGAGACTAAAAACAATTTCATCGGCCCTCAGATACAGGTATAAAGAAAATATTTACAATACATAAAAAGAAAACAAGAAAAAACCTTATAATATTACGAAGTAAAGAAAAAATTTAATAACTATTTTATTTTGATACCTAATTTATATGAAATTATATGAAAAAAGAGTTCTATATAATCTGGTTATATATTTTATATGTCTACCCTAAATACCTTTAAGTAGGCGTGCCGGTTACATTCCTATATGTATTTTTTCACCTGTCTTAAATCTAGACCAGTTTCAATAAGTTTCTAGATCTATTACAGTTCTTAATAGAATTTAAACTAGCAGGTTATTATTGTGTAATAATATAAAAGAACTTTTTAACTAAAAAACAATTGTATGATTTGAAATGTTTTGTAAATTTAGTTCAATGATATGTAAGTTATATGAAAACTTATTATTCCATTATTTTTTTATAGTTTCTAGAGCTTGTAATTAAAATTATTAATAAACTATACAAATAATAGTCATGTTATTTTAAAGGTAAAGCATTCGTTGATGTCTACTGAGTAAGGAGGCGACGCGCGCAGTACAATAGAATTCAACGCGCGAGGTCGACTCTATCATACGCACTTGTATGATAAGTAGGTAATAAATAATGATTATAACAGTACCATTATACATAATGAATGTATACAATAAACATATATGTTTAACATTGTTATTTAAAGTTTATTTAATAAAATTTGTAATATATTTAGTATATTGAATATTACAAGTCACTACGCAAGCTGTCCAATTTCTAAAGAGTAATTAAAATTATTAACAGTGGGGTATGTCAAATAAAAGAAAATGTGGCAAATCGATTATGAATACATTTTCGAGGAAATCAAAATACATATAATATTACACGGACAGGTTACGTAAACAAGCTTAATTCCAAGTCGCACATAACGTAAGGTCGTAGAAAGTGAATCGGCTTGTGTGAAAAAAAAACCCGCCATCCTACCAGTCTGAGTCGCGAGCTCCGCCTGGCACGACGTCCCCCGCCGTACTGACTAGTGACTCTTAAAAACAATCTTTTTTTTTTTCAACCTCGCGCGTGTTCCATTCAGCCAGTGTCAAGTGATATGAAAACTTTTTGCACGATGTTGTGAATGTGACTGTGTTGGGACTATATTCGTTATAATAAAATGGGAAATATTGACAGAAGAAAGAACTTTATTAAAATGGTAAGAATTTTCGTTTCGTAATGAATTTATTATTAAATATTTGCAATACCGTGCAACGATCTGGCGAGGCGGGATTTTGCACAATTTCATTGCAAAACACTGTAATATGAAAATGAATTTTTGATTATATATATATGTTATTATATAACCGTGTCATTAATTATATATTATAATTTGAAACCTAACACTATCTATAACTTTTACCAAAAGTCAAAACATTCCGTTTCTATTGAATAACGAACAGGTCTGACATATATTAATTCAAAGTTTCACTTCATTATATATTTCCTTTAAAATAGCCATTTTCCAATTGTATTTATACTATACATAAATGGGAATGGTATGAGAAGGCAAAGGAGACGTGATAACTGATTATATTGAGTATAACGACAACTTTTAATTAATATACAGGGTGACTGGTGAATTACTATCAATATTTAAGGAGAATACTCGGTACATGATTCTCATTCGAATTATGTAAAAAAAATAGGTACCTAATTTTTGACCAAATTTCCGTATAAATAAATAAAGTGTTGACACGTTCCAAGTGTTCCAAGTGTGGACGCGTGTGAGTGTGTGTGTGTATACCTAATCTGTAGGGTGTTCACACGATGCGTAATTAATTACATAACTTTTGGTTAACTTTACTTAGAAGTTTATAAATATTTATGTTATATTAATTTTTATTTTGTCGTATATGATAATCAAATATCACGTCCTCAAGTATCGATAGTAATTCACCAGTCACCCTGTATAATTATATATGACTTGTGGAGGAAATCCACTAATTCTGGCTAATAATACATATATTCAAACAAATATATTATAATATATTTTAAGTTTATTAACGAAAATATATAAGTATGTATGTCTTGAAACAGGAATGTCAAATTTACTTAATAGACAATGATTCATTCAAAGGCCTATTCAATAATAATATAGATTTTAATTACTTCATTATTTTAACAAAAGAAGAGATTAATATTAATTACTGATGAAATCTACCATACATTTTAATTGTTATTTAATTATATGTTGGTTACGCAAAATTTAAATGATTTTTAACTTTAAAAAAAAACGATTAAGTTAATATTTAGATTCTGGTCGTTATATATATAATTATAAAAAACTCATTAATTATAGCCAATGTACATGGCGATTGCAAGTATTTTCGTATAATAACAATAATTATTATAAGAAAACTAGCTTACACTTTTCCTTAATACTTTATTAATATAAAGATTTTTATTATTTAAATTAAAGAGATTGTTAAATCAAAATGAGACAGTCATGGCTATGAAAACGGCATATTTGTATCGGGGAATGTGCGCGGGCGCAGCGATCAAGGACAGAGAGACTCGCTGTGAACTGTAGACTATACTGTGGCATTAACAATAATTCAGACACAAACATACACACACATATATGTATATCGATGGCACCTATGTATAAGGGCCCATGTAGCAATTTACCCATTTTCATATTTTTTCCTTTAAACTGTATTGTACAAGATCTATTTAAAACAATGTGCATTTATTGATGGAAAGACTTTTTTTATTGCATTAAAAAGCATGAGTAACACATTTTTTAATGTATCAAGACTTATATAATGTATATTATAAAAATAACTATATGTTTAAAAAACTAGTAGGTTTGCAAAAAAGTTTTTCAAGCTTAAATGATGTACATGTATGTCATAATTGCTATACAAAGTTTCAAAAGCATCATTTGTATGTACATGATACATTGAAATCAAACTTAAAACACCTCTACTGAAAAATTTACATTTTGCACATTGACTCTTATACATAGGACCCATCGAATTGTATATATTTTTATATATTGATAGCTTTCTGTAACCATAAGTACATAGGTATTAATTGAGACCTTATATACACTAGTGTCTGTCTTTTGACTTGCTTTTTTTTCTTTTGAGATTTCCTTTTAAGAATCATCCCTACTAATATTATAAATGCGAAAGTAACTCTGTCTGTGTGTCTGTTACGCTTTCACGAATCACGCCTAAACCATTGAACTGATTATAATTAAATTAGGTACAGAGATAGAGTTGACCTTGAGAAAGAACATAGGATAGTTTTTATCCCAGACTTTTGAAAGGTTATCTTGGAAACGCGATATAACCGAACTCCACGCGGACGAAGCTGCGGGCGGAAAGCTATTTTAAAATAAATTGCTTCTAATATCATTAATATGTATATACATGTATATTCCATTCTATATATAACAACTGGTCGCTGAGTCATTCAGTTCGAACAGAATATTTCTCTCCTTCATGACTAGTAAAGCCTAATCTGTCTTAAAACCGCTTCTAGTATTTCTACTATGACGTCATATTTAAATATAAAAATAGTACTACAACTTCATAGAAAAGAATACTACAAATACAAAAATACCTTTTAAAAGTTAGAAATTATTAGAGATTTTTTTTATAATTAATGATAAGTGCGGCTTAAAATTACATTATATTGTAGACACTCGGGAATGTACAAACATTAAAATACTTTCACTAATTAACAAAAAGTCATTTGTCTTTCTTTCTTTCATATATAGTATGTGTTTTATAAAGATTAAGACAATGAGAAGAAATTATAATAGGAAGTAATGCTTATTTTTAATAAATGAAAACATTAAGTTTAATTTATTTTGAGATATAAGTACCAAATCTTGATCTTATTTGAATAGATTTTACAATTATTAATAGCCATAAAATAGTGATTAAGATGATATATAAAGTCGTCTTGGTGATAATGATTTGCAATATATATGTAAAGAGAAAAAAATAACAAGTAATATGAAAGAAAATAGGCTGGAATGTATTTGCACTCTTAAACTATTTGTCTTATAAGATATATAGTTTAAGACTAAATAACTAAGTGGAATATAAACAGATCTTTATATTTTTGGCATCATATTATCTTAAATGAAACCAATATTTTTCCGATGTATTACGCGACTTTATTTTTGATTATAAACTACATACTCCCGACGTTTCGGCTAGTTTTCAGGAACCGTGATCTGTCTGTCATATTATCTTATTGTAAATTTTTAAACCTTTAAAGATTATGTTATTAAAAGGATGCTGGAAGGTGTAAGTCAGGGGTGTGGTCTTTCAATGTCGTTAAGCATTATCTTGTGAGGAATTCACGAAGTCGCCAGACAAGGATTGACGCTTGTTAACTTTTATAAAGTCTAGTATAGTTAATCTTATATTATAAAAATGATTCATTTGTTTCTTTGTTGATACTTTTCTGGAAGACGTATTTCGTGTATCGCGAGAATATAGTTGATAAATATATAAATATGGCGTCAAAAGAAGTAATTTTCCAAGGAGCGCATGTGTTATTTTAAACGTATTATTGATGCTAGGCATCGACAGCACTAATTTGGAATTATCGCATCTTACATAGATACCTAACAATATAAATGTGAAATTAGTGTTGCTATTAATAAAGATGGCCGTTATTGACGTCAGCTGAGTTTATTTTCTGAACACAAAATGCTTGATGATAAAAGGAATTAAATAGCTTTCCTCCTTAGTCAATACTAAGATGACTCCAAATACAGTCGAATTTATTAAAGATATATTCTAAAATATCTATTAAGTATTCTCAAACTATTTAATATGTGTTACTAAATACGGACGCTCAAAAAATGTACCCTAATTTAAGCAAGCATATTATAAGCATCAGCAACAAGCCAGTTAAATGTTTTTGTTTAACCTTGAGTTGAGTCTGGAGCCGGGAAATATTCTGCACTATTTATAAGATGGCTGGCATTGAGAATAATACAAGTTGAACGACCGTTTGAGAAATTCAAAAAGGTAAATGTTTAAATGCCAACAAGATGAGTCGTCTTCCTTGTAGGATAGCTTTTTTTTTCTGTCACTTAATACGGTATTGTTTGTTTTATACATCCTACCAACGAAAAAGGTTTTATATGTATACATTATTGCAAGTAGTTCTCACTGAGCGTCTATTTTTAATAATCCTGTAACTATGAACGTCTAATGTAATTCCACACCGGGATGTAATCTTCCATAACAAGAATGTAATGGCCGGTGTAACTCAGTTTGTACAATACACCGCTTTCTAAGCAAGCTGATCATTCACGCAATTATTTACACTCGCCATTACGTCCGGTACATATACTAAATATTTGACATACTTTTTGTGTATTTTCTAAGATAGATAGTGATATAACTAATATTCTACTTTAATATAGAAAAATATAAGTACTCCTTGGTGATTAAGTGTTAAATGTCATTATTTTGTTTTGACATTGTGTCAACCCATGGGAGCCGTCAAAGGTCAAACAGACCAGAGACAACTGTTTTATTTTTTAATTTAAATCCATTTGAATTCAAAGGTTTGTGTGTTTTGTTAACAATGGTGAATGTACGTGGATACAGAGCCTTGGAATATATCTGATCGTCAGAACGGATGTTACTTAGAGATTAGGTCTGTCTTAAATACATGTCTTCGGAGTATCAATTCATTTTGAATTACCTGTAATGTTTAATTCGGACTTTACTAATTGAAGTGCTTATTTCAGAACAAAAACAATTAAAATAAAAAAAAAGATGACTGAAGCCGTGCTTCGTTGACCTTTAATTATTTTTTTCCCATATCTCATGAGAAGTTATGGTTTTATGATTTGGGTTCAACCTTCATTCCCAAGGTCTTATACCACCACAGTAAGTAACCTCTGATAATGGCAAACAAAGTTCTCATAAACAACTTCGATTGTACTAAAAAAAAATTTAATTCGTCCAAAACATTTATGTTTAAAGGAGGTTTTATATATTTTTATTATCCATTAAATATTTAAAAAAAATAATGTATATTTTTAAATAAATATTATTATAGGAATAATAATATTACAAATATATTGGATACTAAGTCAGAAAGAGACAGTTTTTATTGTACCATAGCTCTTACAATGAGAAGAATTTAAGTATAGATTAAATTAATTAGTACAATCATTTGTTTCTTTATACACGGAATTTATTTACTTTAAAGCAAAGGATATATCTTAAAAATCAACATATTCATTGCTTCTCTCGTCTTTCATTGCAAATATGAAAGTAGTCAAATAACACAGTCGTACAACTGAATGTAGTATAATAGATTAATAGAAGTTACAGAAAAATAATAATAACAATACTTTGAATTGTAAAAGCTATTATAATAGTTGTTTTCTTTCATATATTTTTTGTAACGGAAACTTATTGGAACCTTCTATTTTATAATATAATGTATATTATATTGTTTAAATGAAACTAATATTATTCGGAGTAGATACTGTCACCACGGTTACTGAAAATTTCTGATCTCATTATCCTACTAATATTATAATTGCGAAGTTTGTGAATGTGTGTGTATGTTTGTTACTTCTTCACGCTCAAACGGCTGAACCATTTTTGATAAAATTATGTATGCATGAAGCGTCCAGGAATATCACATAGGCTTCTTTACAACCCGGAAATTCCGGAAATCCGCGGGGCGCAGCTAGTGTTGTATAAAGCCTATACTTCTGTTTGACCTCGGTCAAATGATTTAAATATCTCAAAGTAATTAAAACTGTTTAGTATTTAACAGATGACATAATATTTAGTTTGCAATATTTACCATAGTTGGGTAACCCGGCTTTTATTTCGTAAGCTGTTACGCCGTTTATAATTACCAAATGTATTTACGTTTGAAAATAAGTCGTATAATATTATTTACTTATAAATTGTTTTAAAAATGTTTATTTGAATATTTTTAAAATAAAAAAATAATATGTACAAAACCTTAAACGAAATTCATAAACAATAAATTATTTGAATCTATTTTTCATTTCAGAGTAACATAAAAAAGTATTTTAAAAAATTGTTTATTCTATCTAGTCTTTGGTTTTTAAATCGAAAAACTATTTATAATATATTTTTATACAAGTATTATAGTTTAAAATATTTAAAAGAATATATAAAATTATTACATTGAATCGCAAGGAGTGACATTATAAAATAGTTGCCATATTCGACCACAGTCTGTCGAGTGTTACCTGCCGCGTAGTAACTGATACAACTGGGTTACTGTTATATTATTATACGGAAACAACTACTTGTTACACATATATAACTATATTATTAAAAGGTTTTTGATAGATAGTCAAGTTACGAAAATGTTGAAGACTATTTAAAAAGGTCTAATAATTTAATATATTTGTTGTATCAGTTGATCAAAAAGAAAAAATATATATATTTATACCTATATTTAGATATTAGGAGTCATTGAAAAATCTAAATCTTGATCTTCATCTTTGTACTTGTTTTGTTATGTATGCTGCTGAAAACAGCAAATATTATGAAAAAAAAATCTTCCTGATTAAATCTAAAGAATATATTTGTTTAATAATCTGTGTAAAGAATTAAAATCTTTTAAAAAATTATAGTTATAATCTTTGTTATTCAGTAACGCGAAGGCGCGTCACACGAGTTATATAATAATTTTCTCTTTGGTATAACGAAAGTAATTTGCAATGACCATTGGGTACAGCAGAGATAAATATTCACTTGTTTGATTTATCTAATTTAAAATTCACTACACATTTAAAGAAAGGAGGCTTTGATTGTAAGTTTATATTATATTTTTAAATATATACATACGTAAATACGCATGGCATTTTAAATCGATATGTCAAAAAATGCCTTGACATTTCATTGTCATTGTGGATATGTATAAAATATACATGGCCTAGTTAGTATTTGAAATAATCCTTCACATTTGATTGATTTAATTATAACAGATTCATCAATTAATTATCAAATTGATATTTTGGCCTCATTTCCTAATGATCATTATATAACTGACTAATTTGCTGTCAAAAATTACTATGCAAAAGTCAATTCAATTAAAATTTTACCCTACGTTCTTGTACCGTCTAAAAAAAGGTAATATACAGGGTGACTGGTGAATTACTATCGATACTTGAGGACGTGATATTTGACGATCATATATGACAAAATAAAAATTAATATAACATAAATATTAATAAACTTCTAAGTAAAGTTAACCAAAAGTTATGTAATTAATTACGCATCGTGTGAACACCCTACACATTAGGTATACACACACACTCACACATACGCGCGCGGCGCCGAAGTGTTCAGCACGCCGCCGCACGCGTCCACACTTGGAACACTTGGAACGTGTCCTCACTTTACTTATTTATACGAAAATTTGGTCAAAAATTAAGTACCTATTTTTTTTACATAATTCGAATGGGAATCATGTACCGAGTATTCTCCTTAAATATTGATAGTAATTCACCAGTCACCCTGTATATGTAAAAAAGTTTTCTTCTGTTTTTAAATTACTGGCCATTCACAGTTTATTTCATAAAATGAGTCTGGTTATAAGGAGGTTTTATTTAATTGTATATTTTTCTAGTAGTTGAAAGCTGTTCGGTAAGTGTCGAGTCTGCCCGGTTGCAGGTCATGGTAGACCGCTTTCCAGGTCAATATGGAATTTACAGAATAATGAATATGTTCAGTTGATTTATATACATTAAATATGTTCTCGAAATTTCATCTTCTGATAAATAAAACAGATGTATTTTTTAAACAATCAATAGACATGTATTATTTTTCGAATATACAGGATTTAGAGAAAAATAAATATTTGGCTTCTTAGACGAAAACCGTCTTTAAACACAATTTACTATATTATATTGTATGACTTACATTTTTACAACCACTTTTATCTAATCTTTATTTACTATTGAAAACCTGAAAAACATTTCATATCAAAATAGCATTATTTAAAAACATTAAGCTTTATATTGACTATTTAATATTTTCGTATATACACAACATATAAAGTTTGTCCACGTATTTACATTAATTCCAACAGTCGCACGTCAACTTATTACTCCATATTCATACTAAGAGGGCGATGTAATTCGTATAGAAATCACAATAGTATCGATGTCGCAAAAATTCTTAGCGAAAAGTAAAAGATACATCGATACTGTACTCGAGACACGTTGCACTTTCTCGGATATGTTATAAAATCATCACGATCTGTATTCTATGCGTTCGCGGTAAAAGTGTTCAAATATCCAGTCATTGACCTTTAAAAAATGTTTGAGAAATGAGATTGTTTGACTAAGTAATTGTTAATCCGATCAGCTGATTTTGTGTCAGCCATGACAGAATATGCTACAGATGCGTTCAAGATTTGCGTTTAATTAATCATAATATTCTACATCAAACAAAACCATAAGTGAACAATACATTAATTATGAATGAAACAATCTACAATGAAAAGCTTGTCACTTTTCCTGGTTTATTGTCTTGATAAAAAAAACGAACAAGACAATTAAAATAGAAAAATGTTATACCTAAATGTATAATTAATTCTATGATGTTTGTGAACGCAACCTTCATTCTTCGTATTTAGAACAAACGGGGTTCTCACGATACCTTCCGCTAACTCCTATTTCCCTTCACCAAAGATAAATTTATAAGATTTCTCTGCGTTATGTCAACTATTTAAGTGCATTCTATTAATAGTTTGCCCTGCGAAATATTAAATTGAATTATTTTAAATCAATATAATAAAATTCCTTAAGACTAACTACGACGTTTAAGTAGTGTTTTATGGCCAATTAAGTTTTAGACATTCTTCAAATACAGTTTAACTTTAATAAATACTTCGAAGAATTTAAATCAAATCCAATTTACGAATAATTCGTTGGGTAAATAGGAATTTATCTGAAATTAAACATGATTAAGAAAAATTCGTGAATAAAAGTAGATCATTCATCATTTAGTAATAAGAATAATAGTTCAAGATCTGAAACTCTAATTGCATCTCAAAGAACATTCCTTAAAATGTATGCCATTGTATTCGCGTATTGTGTAAAAAAATACTATATTATAAGAGCATTGAATAAAAAGTTATATCATTTTCAGGTTAGCAAAACCTCGCAATATATTATTTAACTGTTTAATCAGGTCGCCAGTAATAAAAAAAATCGTGATAAAAAAAATCTTGCGGAACTGTCAGATTTGACATTTCATACAACACATTAGTGTTGCAGAACCATCGATAGTTTGACTATCGATAGTTGAGTTAAACTATTCAAAATATCGATAGATTATCATAACTATGCACTTTGCTTTTACTATTGATAGTGGACTATTGATAGACAACACTACCCCATATTGTTACTAAAGATATAAGATGAAATATTAGGAATTATTCACGTACCTATTTAATTCATTAAATTCATATTGTAATCTCAGATTATATGTTTATGTTAAGAATAGGCTTGTAACATTAAGATTTATGTAAAATAGCTATATATAATGAGCAAAACACAGGCGGGGCCGGTTGTGATCAGTTGTGATAAAAGGACAAATGACGACATTGACTTTTACATAATTATAAACTAATTAAAATGCCACACATATCTGTATAATTCGTATCATTAATTTTGTATACACATTTAACGAATTAAATTCTTGTAGAAATAAAATATGAAGTGAAAACTCTTTGGTGCTTTTAGTATGAACTTCATGGAGGTTGAAATGTCAAAAAAAAAAATTAAAGTTGAGTTAGAATGTTGGCGATAAATTTATTTATACGGCCTTTGACAAGGTTGGCTGTGGAATGAGATCTGAACTCTGACATATAGAACTGGTAGATCGAGGAATTGAATGCTCGTTCGTGATGAGACGACTTAAATGTTTCATTATAAAAATACGTGTAGACAATGTCAAATATTATATATTTTACTACAAAAAAATATCAAAACCGGTTTTAATTATTATTAAGAATATATGTAGTTATTAAAAACATTATATTCTGTGACATCTTTGACTTATATTTTTTGTTTTGCCTCTACTTTGTCTATGGATTTAAGCACCATAAATAACTTATTATTTTTATGAACTTTAATCTAATTTCTGGAGAAACTAAATAGCCGTTTTTTACTTTTTTTTAAATTTCATATAATTATCAAAATGAATTGTCGTCTTGGTTCGTTTCCTGCGGTACGGTTGACCGACCTCAAATAACGTAGAGTTGCAAGCACCAAAAATATATTATACAACTGATTATGTCACTCGCATTGTCTGTCTAATAAATCTTACATTACATTATATTAATACACTGTCATGCTTTAATACAATTTCTTCAATTCTTTTTATATAAAAGCTTTCGGACGAAAGTATGTCTAGATATCGATTTTTAACTTTTTGATTCGTGCCTTATTTTATTTTAAATAAAAATCTGATATGTAACGTTGCCTTTTGAAATTGCATGTAAATATCTAATAAATTCATATTTTTTCCCGACTACGGCTAGATTTTAGACATTTTTAGATTAATCAATTTTCTAACATAAATTCATGTAAGTGTTTTCCTCTTTCACGCGATACCTTCTTTAAAGATTTCGAAGAAATTTCAGGAATGTAGGTAAGACATCAGAATAAGAGCTCTAAAATAATCAAATAGGTTACCATACTTTTTCTATATCACACTTTATACAATTGGCTCTGAGCTCAATTTGAAGGTCATACGGACTAAGGAAATGAGAAAAACTAATATACAATAAATATTCGTCTGTATTTAGTATTTATATATTTATCAAATTTAAAATATAAATCATAATTTTCACAATTATAGTATGTGTTCTCTAAAGGGCCTGTATTACAAGTGTGAGATGTTTAGCAAGCTGCCGTCGAAGTGAAATTCACGCTAAACGATTGGCACAACCGTAAACTTTCAGTTACTTAATCACTTACAGACACAGTAGTACTAATACACTGTTTTATTACCGTACTTAAGAACAAGTTTCATTATTAAAACCTCCATGGAGTTTGAATATGAATGTAAAAAACATTATGACTCATTTGACATTTATTATAAATAATGTCAGTGTGACATCATTCGGAAACTCAATATTTGCCTCAAATAAAAAAAAAAACGATTATATCTTTATTAATTACTATATTAGATACAAAAAACATCAATCTAAATATTATATTATTGCTCAATTGCAATAACATATATTTTAATTGATTTATATTTCTTAATATACACCACAGATAAAAAATAAAAGAGAATGTGTCTTAATTGTCATAATTATCAAACACTATCCGTAATTTTTTATTAATATTTTATATTTATAGCAGATATTGACCTATTATAAAAGTAATTCAATACTATGAGGTTTTATAACCAATAGCATACATTATAAGGTCGCAATGATAACGAGTGACATTGAAATAAGGACTATTTATATATACATGTATTTTATTACTGTTAGCCCTAATGACATTGACAGTATAGTGAAATGGTTGTTTTAGAAAAGTGTACTACAAAATTATAGGCGTGGTAACTAATATAGGTATGTATAATGAGATCTAAGTGGTTGCGAGTATTCATTTAAATGAAACTAATATTATTCGGATGTACTACGCGTATTTTATTATTTTTAAACCTAAATACTCTCGACGTTTAGGTTGTTTTAATGTAAGTATGTAGTTCTTTTAAGTAATATTAGTTTCATTTAAAGGCGTGATATGTTAAATTACATCATCACATACATAATTACTATAAAAATATAAATATTTACGTTTGACAAAACAAAAGTTACGAAAATTTCTTACATCATCGGCATACATTTTACGGAATGTTCACACAAAGACAAGAGAAACATGATTGATGTATTTAAAATAAAATGTGCGTATAAGAATATATATAGAGGTGGCACTTCACTTGGCGTTTATTTGCTGTTTTCGGTTAAATAAGACCATGTTTGGAAGTTTATTCGTCTTAATTTGATATATTTGCACAAATAACACACATACACAAATAAACGAAAATCATGCCAAGTGTGGACGTCGTGTTTGCACTATTTGGACAAATACGGCGAATACATTACGCGAATACGCAACCACGAGTTAAGTGCCACCTTAAGTCTTAAGATATTGCAAAAATATAATTCTAAATGTCAATTATCAAATATCATTTGACAGAAGTCATTTAGTTTCTTAATTACGTACTCAAATTATTAGTTATAAAAAAAAAGATATAAAAATCGGTTCCGCTTAATCAGAAACAGTTAAATTGCATTTGTTAATACCTCTTGCAACTTGTCTTCATTGTTTGAGATCATGGACTTAAATCATCACTCGATTCTAAACCTTATTTCATGTAAATAAGTCATAAAATGGTTTATCATATTTTTTCGTGAATCAATCAAAAAGTGCGTGCGAAAATCCGTTGAGAAACGCATGTTGAAACTGTTTGTATTGTTTTTTAAGTTCATGCTGTATATGGAAGGTTATTGTCTGTGATTTTGATACTAGAGCTATGGAAGGGAAATATTAAGAGCAATATGACAAAAAACAATTATCCCTTAGTATGAGTTTGCCTTGTTAACTGAAAACAGAAAGTATTATAGTTTTTCATCCTTATGTTGTTCATGAATATACTCAATATTTTTAAGCACACACTTAGCGTCATCTTCTTCTTCTACCTGTCAATTTCCCAACTTTAGCCAGGGTCTGCCTCACATGTTGTGAATAGTTTTGGCTAATTGTTTTTACGACCGGTCGCCTTCCTGACATCAACCCTCTTTGGGAACGCATTGATCAGTGATGTCTAAATACTCTTAGAAAGTACATATGACTCGGAAAATCACATTGGTACTTACGTGGGCCAGGATCGAAACCGCGCCCTCGGCAACGAGAGGCGGGCCCTCTAACCATTAGGCCACCACTGACTTAAGTTTGCCTCGTTAACTGAATACAGAAAGTATTAAAGTTTTCATTCATAAGTTGCTCACGAATTCACCCAATCTTTTAAGCCACACACTAAGCGTCATATTTCTGTATAAAACATATATCCTTGTAAAAATTATATCAGATTTATATTCTCTATTTGTAATACATTAATTATACTTAATAATCTATCTATATATACATAATTGTAAAAGGTAATTTTTTTTTTATGAATATCTTCTTTTGACATAACAGACACTGGAGATAAACCAAAAAGTTTTTATTCGAGTGACTTGGACCAAAAACTTTAACTACTGACTTGAATTCAATATTCCTTACTGATATATAGCTAGAAATGTAACTACAAGCTATATTAAAATATATTTTTTTATAATTAATCCGTGAATGTGAAGCCTATACTTCCTTAGTATCGCAATAAAATCGATATTTTTTTATAATATTACTACTAAAGGATTTTATCTCATATTATAATGCTGAACACATATTCTGACGTCACACAACAAATGGAATTTAAATGTATGATAATAGCAGTCTAAAATCGTTTCTAGCATAGTAACATCTGATTTCAAATGTCACCCCTGACCGGATTGAATTGACCTTCGTGTACGCTTACCAGACCATGTATCAAAGATATTTTAACATTCCACGTAACAATATAATATTATAGTATATTAAAATAATAATTATTTAAATATGGCAGAACGAAAAATTCCTTTGCCGATAAAATTTTTTGAAATTAAAAAAAAATTACGTCACTCAACTGACAACATTGAAAACACAAATATGTCAAGTAATTAAAAATGTCATTGTATTTTTATCCGTGTTAATTGTATATCGTATAAATAATAATAAAATAAACTTTTTATATCTGGTAACATCGAAAGTGAGAGCCGAAGATGCCGGAACAAGACGAGATGAGGACCGGTTCTGAACGAAAACGAATCTTTACGAAAATTACACAATAATAAATATTTATGGACAGGTGTATAGGAAAATATTTTCTTGCTTTTAAAAATCTTATAGAAGATAGGAGAAATTTTCTTTCTGGTTATATGTATAGTGATATTATTGTTATTTTTTATTATAATGTAAAGTCTGATGCTGAATCCAATTTTAAGAACATTAATAAATATTTATTTAATAAATGAAGAAAATACTGGAAGCATTAATTTATTAGTTCATTTTAGTAATCAATCAAAGCTTATTTTTTTTATTTATAATATTTACTTGTACAGATTATGTACAGTTATAGGTTTCAATAATAAATAAATTAGACAGTTGATTACCTCGAATAATTGACTGTTTTCATGATAAAATTCTTAATCTGATATCTAGGTGATTATAAGATTTTAAAGCACCAAAAAAAATCTAGGAATTTTTCATACAGATTATAAATAAAGAGAAATTTAAACATCTATATAATGTTTGTGAATCTGTACTCAATATCTGCCACTAACTGTACCGAGTCCTCAACACAAGGCCGTACAGACACGAACCAGTCCACAATCACGTTCATATGCATTTTATTTTATTGAGTCATTTTAATTAACAATTCAATTCGCTTAATATAGTATTTATTAATATTATTACAATACTAAATTGTCAGATACTTGAAAAATATTATTCATTCTATATAATTTCCTCTTTAATACACGGAATTACATCATTACATTAGCCAGTGGTGGTGCTAAAAGGCCCTCATGCATGAGGGCGCGGGTTCGATCCTGGCCTTGGCAAGTACCAATGTGATTTTTCCGAGTCATATGAACTTTCTAAGAGTATTTAGACATCACTGATTAATGCATTCCCAAAGAGGGTTGATGTCAGCCAGGCGGCCGGTCGTGAAAAATAGCCAAAACTATTCACAACATGTAAGGCAGACCCTGGCTAAAGCTGGGAAATTGTCAGGTCGAAGACACACATAATTATATGGTATACAGATTACTTTAAATTCTTCATAAGTATCAAAACATTATTATTTTAATATTATATATAAATCAATAATGTGCAATATAAAAATTTGCATGACAAAAATGTCGAATATTGACCTTTTGAACCTTTTGAATTTGGCAATCCATTCTATTGCGTAAAAGCTTAAGTGATAGACGTATCATTGTAAAAATATACATATAACTTTAATATATAATAAATCCTTTATATATTTATATATTATTTCACGTTTCTGAACGGAATTTGACAGTTTAAAAACTGACATATAAACAAAACCGTAAACCAATTTATAACATTTAAGTAAACCAATCATACCTGAACAATTTATTATTATAAATATATGTATATGTAAGTAAAAAAAAGTATATAATTTTCTTATCTGTTTCTATATATATATATATATCTTATAATAGTTATCTGTGTGTATGTATAGTGGACATTAAACGTCTGTGTAAGAACTTCATGCGTTCGCTGTTAGAGCGTTAATTGGAGCGCACTGTCGACATTTGATTTGCACATCGGAGTTGCGCCTGCGCATGCGATACGGGCGTTGATCTCAAAACATAATATACACTAAGAAAATATACTATTATCATACATTTAATCTATTATAAAGATTAACTTAATTATTTGAATCTAACCTTTTCATATTAATATGTTAATTAATTCTAAGAAAGGAAAATATTGAGGTGAAATGACGGAAGATATGATAATACTTGTTGATGAATAGTTTATGTAATAATTATAGTTCTATATGTGTTCACAGCGAGCCATGTTAATAGAAGGGGAATTAAAACTATCTAGACGTGAAACAGAGATAATGTAACTAGAAAATAGAATAAGCATTCTGTTGTAGAGAATACTAAAACGATATGGTTTTAGAAAGCATTTTACAATAATAAATATTGAGATTTAATTATTGTATTTTATATGTAGATTAATATCGTCAAATATATTTATAGAAGATACTTTATTGGAAGGAAAGGATGTCGTATTTGTATGAGTAGCAAATTGTAGAACTGGCCTAGAATATAATAATGTTTATGTGAAGTTTTGTACAAGTTATTGTAAAAATTACGTAGAATAATTGAGCAGCGTGGTTCAGTAGCAATAATTGCACAAATATCACGGATTTATGTACAGTAGAAATAAAACTAAATTAATGACCTTATTTTTTTAAAATATCGCTTCTATCAACCAATGAATGGATAAAATATATAAATAACGAGTAAATATAATATTATAGCGTTAAAATACCCGCGAATTTCATAAAATTAACACTTTAACACAGCTCGAGGTGTAAATATTGGTAATTTGTTGAAAAAATCGTCGAAATCTTTCTAAATAATTTGTTTATGACGACCGATCCGCTCGTGCGTACGGTAGAAAGTTAAGCGTTAATCCAGGATCCGTCTGCGTTACGCAAACGACCGGTCCTCTCGTTTATAACGATGGATGATGCAAACTTTGATTTTTTAAAACATCGCATTCCTTTCCTGGATGCCATAAATTAATTAGCTTGTAATAGACGTCAAATAAAAGCGTCGCTGGAGTATGACATTTGACAAGATAATTCCTCTGAAGATTATTTACTTTTATCCCTACTAAAATTATAAATGCGAAAGTAACTCTGTCTGTCTGTCTGTTACGCTTTCACGACTAAACCACTGAACTGATTTTAATGGAATTTGGTACAGATATAAAATTGACCTTGAGAAAGAACATAGGATAGTTTTTATCCCAGACTTTTGAAAGGTTCTCTTGGAAACGCGATATAACCGAACTCCACGCGGGCGAAGCTGCGGGCGAAAAGCTAGTTAATAATAAAAAGAATATATATTACGAATTGTAGTTGCAAATAGTAAGTTTATCAAAGAAAATTAATTTGGAAACAATTGAACAATTGTCATTTGTAATTAAATTGAGAATAAAATTCCTACGAAATAAATTTTATTATGATATATGACTATGAACGATCTATATCTATACATTATGTATATATTGCGTGCTGTTTGATAAGTTAGTATTAAGCAATACTTGTATTGGGTAACAGTCCTAGACGGTCTAACAGAATATGGGTTAGAAAAACTACCTATGAATAAACATATAACAGGTATAAACAAGATTTATATAGAGATATACCAATTAATATTAATATAATATTAAGCTCAAAGATTCTGACAAAATTATGTCATATGATTAAGATATTTTAATATCTCGTCTGTCCGTGATCACGGTTGCTGTAAAGTAACCGAAACGTCGGGAGTATGTAGTTTATAATCAAAAATAGGGCACGCGTTATGTATCCAAAAAATATTAATTTCATTTAAATGAATACTCGCGAAAGCCTTACTTAAGTTATTATAAAAAACATGAATATTGAAAATAAATAAAGAATAATTGTCATATAATATGAAAAATTTTATATTAATTATAGTTCCAATAAATGATTTTTATTATCAAATAGTTTGAGATGAATTGAACAATATAAATATCTATTTATCAGTCTATTTACGAAGGTACCGGCCGTGACATCTGGTCACTTCACGCCTCAGAACCATGACAAATAGACATTTCAATTAATTATTATATAAAAGATTACCGTAGGAAGAGTAACAGGTTCTTTGAAATAGATATTAATTACTATCATCATCATCAGCCTATCAGAGCCCACTGCTGAGCCTCTTCTCACATGGAGAAGATTTGAGCATTAATCACCACGCTTGCTCAAGACGGGTTGGGGATTTCGAACTTATAATTTAAAATTATAAGTCCAGATTTCCTTACGATGTTTTCCTTCATCAGTCAGTGGTGTCTAAATAATCTTAGAGAGTACATATGACTTGAAAAAATTACATTGGTACTATCCCTGTTAATAATTAGATAAGATTTGTAATGACACCATAAAATTTATAAAATAACCGCATATATGTATAACATTCAAATATGTATTTTCGAGACGCCAAATATTGATTAACTTTCCTTATAAGTAAACGAATTTTTGGTTTCCTGTCTTTATATTAGAGCCATGGTAAAAATATAAAATAAATTAATCATTATTAAACATTATCCCTATTAATATTATAAATGCGAAACTAACTCTGTCTGTCTGTTACGCTTTCACGCCTAAACCAATGAACTGATTTTAATGAAATTTGGTACAGAGATAGAGTTGACCTTGAGAAAGAACATAGGATAGTTTTTATGCCAGACTTGAAAAGTTCTCTTGGAAACGCGGTTTAACTGAACTCCACGCGGGCGAAGCTGCGGGTGGAAAGCTAGTTATAATATACAGGGTGACTGGTGAATTACTATCAATATTTAAGGAGCATACTCGGTACATGATTCTCATTCGAATTATGTAAAAAAAATAGGTACTTAATTTTTGACCAAATTTCCGTATAAATAAATAAAGTGTGTACACGTTCCAAGTGTTCCAAGTGTGGACGCGTGCGGAGGCGTGCTGATACAACAACACGCCGCCGCGCGCGTATGTGTGAGTGTGTGTGTATACCTAATCTGTAGGGTGTTCATACGATGCGTAATTAATTACACAACTTTTGGTTAACTTTACTTAGAAGTTTATTAATATTTATGTTATATTAATTTTTATTTTGTCATATATGATCGTCAAATATCACGTCCTCAAATATTGATAGTAATTCACCAGTCACCCTGTATAACAGGAATATAGCATCACGTTTCGTTTCTTTACAACTCTTATTTCTTATATAACAAATTTTCTCATAAAACGTATATAATTATAAAATAAGGAAATATCTTTTAAATATAGTGATTCACTCATGCAACTTATCTTTAAATATCTCAACATACTGGGTCAGTCATGTGATGTAAGTGTTCCTGATTGATTTTTCCTTTCCATTAATTGAGAAATTTAATTCCATAGATGGAAATAGAGCATCTGTATCAGGAGAAATTGCACGCTTATGGAAACTTAACTGACTGGTAAGGTGTTGGTTATATACCAGTTAAACATTACGTCTGGCCTACAGAACCATAAATGATCCAAGTAGTCCTTAGTACAAGTTGTCATCGACATACTACACAAATAACAGTTTTGAATTCGTAAATCTTCTATATTATAAACGTAGGTTATTGAATGAGGAACAGTGGTAACGACGTATTTTAGTGTGAAAATTCCAACTTTAACTAAGCATAATTAGATCTAAGACTTTCGCGAGTATTCATTTAAAAGATACTGCTATTTTTCGGACGTACTACGCGATTTTTAGTTTTATCAAAAACTACATACTCCCGACGTTTCGGTTACTGTAAAGTAACCGAACAGTAACCGTATTACAGTAACCGAAACGTCGGGAGTATAGAATTTTTGATAAAAATAAAAATCTCGTATTACATCCAAAATTTATTCATTTCTTTTAAACTAAGCATACATACATATTTGATATAGCTAGTAATTATTACAACATATATATCATTTATATAAAGTCACCTATATTTTTAACAAAATTTATATTCATATAACGAATGTCCCTACATAAGAACTATGCAGCCTAAATATATTATGAATGTCGGTCCATATATTATTAAACAAATGGTGGTACAGTTAGTTCCAATTGACAAAGTAACTGTGACTTCAAAATGAGATCGTTTGTTCTCTATGGTCACTTGGACGGGTTATTCAAATGTTACTTTTACATAATAAAATAAATACAATTATCCTACATATATTTTTAAAAAGGAGTTTTAAATATGGCTTTCATCCGTGCAAAGAAGTGTACAAATACTTTAAGACAAAATTTGTTATGAATGTCAGATTAATTTGACATCAGAACCACAAACAAGAAGATTACCTTTCAATTAATTTTTAATTAATAATTGTAATACATTTATCTTGTACATACATAGACAATATATTTTATTTTATTTGTTTCAGGAACTCACGACATGGTTGTCGTTATTAATCGCTGTCGTCACACTGGCAACACCGGGTAAGATAAAATATTTGTTTAAGAATACTTCGTATAATTAATAGAGGTAAAAGAAAATATAAATTTAAATTTAAGTCTAAAATATCTTATTGTGGTAGTCATACAATTAGTTATTTCAAGGATATCTTCCAGATTACATTTATAGTAAAAAATATACGAGTATATATTATAGAATAAGTAATTATTTTTCCTTTTCTGACCTTTTTGGAATAAGTACATCACGATAATATTCTTTCAGTGTCCAAGTAATCAGATTTCCCCGTAGAGCTATCGTAAATAAAATTGGAATTTACTATCTTCATATACATTGTTAAAACGTGTTACCCTACGTGTTTTATCTTTTTAATACATTATAAAATTTAATGTAAGACTTTGTTTAAAGTTACTGAGCATAAGAAACATGTAGATCAAATATTTATTATCGTTTTGATAGACTTCTTTTATTATAAACCTTATATAGTTTTCTGGTGTCTTGGTTCACTTCTTCTTTTTAGAACACCAATACAGTATTCCTACTTTAGCGTTCCTTAAAGAATCTTCTTATTTTTCCGAATTTTATTCGTATATTTTTTCTGACAGTAAATGGTAATGTCTTTCAGCTAGAGGCATCTTTACTTAATAAGATAACTAGCTCGCTTCATAAATGTAATTTAAAACATAATCTCCGTCTGCATTTTTGATAACACTTTTTTAATCCAGTTCAATATCATGCTAAAATCTATATATTTTCATGATATATTTCTAAAAACGAGCGCTATTTTAAGTTATCCTGTATTTATTATTCCTATATACCAACCTCTTTGGTATGAATGCAAATCACTGGCAGAATACAATGAATAAAAACTCAAACAAAACCTAGAGTCTAGATAGATAGGAAGAATGCAATAAATTAAAAAAAAACACACATCTATTATTCCGTATGTTCCATTATTCAATTGAAAGAATTCACTGTGCAACGTTTTAAGTGCATTGTCTAAAGCTAGCTACCATTGTTTGAGAGACAAAGAAAAATGTTTCAAATGTATCACCCTTTATGGAATCTGTAAAAATGCAGATAAGTTAGAGCATTGCCTTTATACTAAGCAGTGGGGAAGCACAGAGTATAAAATACATATGTAAACAAAAAAAAAAATTCTTTAAACAAAAAACCGTAAGATAACTTTTCTTTCTGTAATTTTTTTTTACTTAGTGTATAATTTTCGTTATTTACTTTTAATCAATAAAATATAATTTAATTAATATTTATTTCCGAGTGAATTTGTCAATGCAGCCTCTATTATTTATTTATCTGTACAAAGGCCAACGCTCTACCCGTACAATGCCTCATTGTATGAGATGCGTACAAAAACAGCAAAACCTTCTTACTTACCTTTTTGTTGTAATTAAAATTGAAAGTATTAAATATAAACAAAATTAATATTATTTTAATATTCATTTCATATTTAAGCTTTATTTTTCATATCTTAAGATATAAGCAAAAATATTTACTTTATAATTTCAATAACACTACTTTTCCTTGGAATTCTTGGCACTTTTTTTTTTGAATTCTGTCTCAAAGGAAATGGAGTTTCCAGTCTTACCATAAATAATTAAAGGAAGTCGCTTATAAGTAAACAGATAAATATATTATATTTGGAATGATATCACCAAATAATAGCTTTAAATAAAATGAAAGGGATTTTGTGTAACTTATGAGAAAAAGTGTTGGCATTTAATGAAAGTCGATTAAATAATTCAAATATTAAATCTAACAGAGATTTTTTTAATAAATATGTGTTCATTGTTTTTTGTTTTCGTTCATACAAAAACTTTCATAATTTATCTATGGTTACGGCTGTTAGTTATTTAAACCATGACGTTATTACCCTATAATACATACTATTTAATAATACAATACATTCTCTTTTTGATTTAATTAATTTTATTTTACATCTTTTGATTTTTTTTTTGAAGTCACATTTCTGTAAACTGTAGTTCAGAAACAAACAACATTTTATTAATTTTCGAAAAGAAAAAAAAGTACAGTATATTATATTATATTTAATAATATCTAAATACAATTTATTTCACTTATAAATATAACGATAGATTACTCCACAATAAAATCGTTCAGTGTTGATCAAAGATACCTACTTTATAGACGAAATTTTAAAAGAAGGATTAAAGAATGGCGGAATATAAAAAAAATAATAGATGTAAATCAAAAGAAGATATAACTAGATTATTATATTATTATGGGAATAATAAAATATTACTGGGTTCATTAAGGTTTTTATGCTCTAAATTAATAACACATCAATTGAGGTTAATTCATTTCATCGTTGCATAAAAAACTTTTGAAATATTTAAATTATTGATATACAATATCATTTTCAACTAATTGAAGTTTATTAATTAAAAAAAAACTACCAAAATTATAACGAAAATTCTTTTATCCACGGAAATATTATTACACATCAATTATTCAAGGTGAAATACGTTCAGGAAGTTAAATATTGAGGACTTTTTTTTAATAAACCAAAAAAAATCATTTACCAAATATAGTAAACAACTTAATATATTATAATTATTAATATTATTATATTTTTCAGTACAATCAGCATCACCACGAGTGGTTTGTTATTACACGAACTGGTCCGTATATCGCCCCGGTACTGCAAAGTTCAACCCTCAGAATATCAACCCCTATTTATGTACTCACTTGGTGTACGCGTTCGGAGGCTTCACTAAGGATAATACACTGAAACCCTTTGACAAATATCAGGATATAGAAAAAGGTATTTATATGGCAATACTAATATAATATTTGTATGCAAAAATATATTTAAATAAATTTTTATAAACAAAAAAATTAGTTAATATTAGCTAAAATTAATTATATTTAGGATGTGATTTAATTATTTTTCTTACAGTTATTAATTTATAACCATTTTACTATATATTTTATATATTTTAATCTGTCGAGTAAATCAAAAAATTATCTGTTCTGCTTGACTACATGTAAATATGTATGTACATATAATCAATTAAATAAATGTTTTATATCTCAAAATATAGATAATAACTTTTAATGTTAAACATAATTACATGTTAGAAATACTTAAATGTCAGTTTTATCTATAAAAACTTGCTACGTCATAATGTTATTTTGACATATAACATTACTAGCTCTCCGCCCGCAGCTTCGCCCGCATGGAGTTCGGTTATATAGCTTTTCCAAAAGAACCTTTCAAAAGTCTGAAATAAAAACTATCCTGTGTTCTTTCTCAAGGTCAACTCTATCTCTGTACCAAATTTCATTAAAATCAGCTCAGTGGTTTAGGCGTTAAAGCGTAACATACAGACAGAGTTACTTTCGCGTTTATAATATTAGTAGCAATGACGTCATATGTCAATTGACCGTTGATTTATTTTAAATATCAAACAGAGACCTCGACACACAACTGTATTTTAAACAACTTGTTATAATATTTTCTAAATATTATGTTGCTTCAAATAATTATAATTTTCCCGACGTTTGTAAATACAGGAAATTTTATAATTTCAATTAATTGCTTCAATACAAACACTAGAAATGTAATTCGATATATAATTATTGTAATTTTAAGTGCCTTTATAATCTCAACAGGCCAATATAATATACGTTTTTATATTTTGTTATTAAATAATTATAGAGAAGACTAGCTTTCCGCCCGCAGCTTCGCTCGCTTGGAGTTCGGTTATATCGCGTTACCAAGAGAACCTTTAAAAAGTCTGGAATAAAAACTATCCTATGTTCTTTCTCAAGGTCAACTCTATGTCTGTACCAAATTTCATTAAAATCAGTTTTGTGGTTTAGGCGTGAAAGCGTAACAGACAGACAGACAGTGTTACTTTCGCATTTATAATATTAGTAGGGATCAATTCAAGTTAAGTATGTAAATGTAAAGTTTTTGAGGCTAACATGTTTTTAATTATAGGTGGATATGCCAAGTTTAATGGTTTGAAGACGTATAACAAGAACCTCAAAACATTACTGGCAATCGGAGGCTGGAACGAGGGATCCTCTCGTTTCTCACCCATGGTCGCCGCTAAAGATCGTAGGAGAGAATTCGTGAGGAACGCCATTAAGGTAATCTTTAATTCCATCATAATTATAATTACTCAAACTCAAATAACTTTATTCAATATACTAATAGACACTACCACCGGTTCGGAAAAGATTATACCCTGACCTGAGAAGAACCGGCGAAAGAAAGAACTATCAGCTTGTATAGATTCATTGTTTTTTATCATAACAAAGAGGGCAAAAGACCAGACGGCCTATCTGAAGGAAGTAGAATCGTCACTCATGGATATTCGTAAAAGTATTTTGCGGATGCGTTGCCTTTCCTTTCATTGGCGAAAAGGGAAAGGAAAGAATGGGAAAAGGGAAAAGGTGGCATAAGGAAAAGGGCAAAATCCTTAAAAAATACAACGAAAGAATATGCGTATTTTTTATAATCATTGGTCGTTTTCTCAAAGTCCAAGCTCTATAAATTGAATTAAACTAATATATCAAAATTAAAAATATACTAAAAATTCAATATTTCTGAAAATCTTAAAGTAATCGATAGAGAGTATGGTGCATTTTATAACTCTCACATCTGTTACGTATATAATTTGTAAGCAACATTACCTTTTCCATGACCAAACAAATTATTAAAGACTGACGCTTTTAAAAATAGTGACTTTAAAGATAATTTTAAATAAAAATCTACGAAAAAAACAGTAAAGGACACATATAAAGTCCTTCAATTAGTTTTGTGATAGTTTATTACTAAATAAAATTATCTTGGCATTCCGCTTTTTAGCATTTTCCGTTGTAGTAGTTTAAAAGAAACTTGACGAATAAAATGCAAATGTTTTTTTAGAGAATCTTTACAATTTGTCAGCCATTTTCAAAATACATACAAATACAGTTCCGTCGTCGCAACTGATTGTATTATAGCTTTCATTCGAAGGTAATATCATTATGTTATTCGCCTCGGGTAACTTTGAGAGGCTATTTACACTTTCTCCTATCATTAAACGCTTTAGTTATCCGGATATCTGGTATACTCAGTGAATACTGTTTGACATTGCTATCATTTACTCCTTACGGTATAAACGTTTGCCATTTTATACCTATGATACGGAAATGATAAGTTTTAAGTATTTATTAAGTTATCGTGACAAATATAGATATCTTTGATTCATGAATATATAATGAGAGACGAAACCTCTCATCATTCCATGTATTCACGGTGCGTGTGTCGGGTCCATCGTTGTAGTGAGAGGAGCTTCAACAGTGACTGGGACTTGCGAACCAGGTGTAGGTTTAAGAGGACCCTATCTAACGTTAAACGCTCACCACCACTGTCCAAGCTCCTCTCTCTACCTAACCAAATTTGAAAAGAACCTACTAGGGTTACTAATACTACTAATTATTATACAAATATATATGTAAATAGTTTAAATATAATGTATCTCTTGTTATAGTTCTTAAGACAGAATCAGTTCGATGGATTGGATCTCGATTGGGAATACCCGGCCTTCAGAGACGGAGGGAAACCCAAGGACAGAGAGAACTACGCCAAACTGGTGAAGGAACTACGCCAGGAGTTTGAGAAAGAATCAGAAAAGACAGGCAAACCCAGGCTACTGCTCACTATGGCTGTCCCCGCGGGCATCGAATATATTGAAAAAGGATTTGACGTTAAGACTTTGACACGGTAAGACATTTTTTTTTTATATATATGGCCTTCATCCATGCAAAGACTTATTGTATTCTGCCAGTGTCGTGTAGAATGGAGGACACATAGTTTTCTTATATCTTGTACTTATTAAGAGTATTACAGTGGTATACCAGTCGTTATCCTATTATGTTTTAGTGTTTAAGCATTGTTATTTTAATATCGTTAGAATAACACAATAAAATTTGATTACAATCAAGTAAATACGTTCTGAAATTGTTTAATATTTTCATGAATAGATATTAAATAACAAATACGGGTTAGCAACTTCAAAATAGTCCTTTTAAACATTATTTAAAAAACTACTGTTATGTCAAATTTGACAATTCAAACTGTAAATAAAAATTCCGTACATTACCATAAGTTCCCACATACACTTACACTTTATTTCCCATTCAATAATCTATATCAATACTTTAATGAGTGAAGGTTTATGAATGAAAAAACCATCAACAAACTTGTGGCAAACTGTGTCAATTTCTGATTACAAACGTACGTATTTCTACAGTGAATGAGTGAAACATCTTCAAGATCACAGTATACATGTTGCATTGTCACTGCTTACTAAAGAGTGTTAATGAACCAGTATGTACTGTACTGTCACTCATTGCGTCAACACATGCGAATGTTACTACATTTTCTAATTCAATGTCAAATTTCCTAATAGAACTTGAAGGCGCGAGTTACGACTTGATTACATTAATGTACGACGCTCGAATGATTTGTAATCAATTTATTTAAATTAATACGTGCTGTAAATTTTGTATTTGATTCACATTACTATTATTGTGGATAAACTTACGTGTGTTTGTTTTTATCTTTAATATGGTATAATCTTAAATTTCGTTTAAATAGTAAAATAAATCTTATCAAGTTAACGGTAGGAAGTAGCGAAAATTTCAAAGGAATACTTTTGCAAAGTTATATATTTTAGTTGTATTTTAAGCGAAGACAAAATATAAGTCTATCCTGTACAAATAATCTTCTATCTTCTATATATATAAAAATGGATTGCTGTTCCTTAGTCTCGCTAAAACTCGAGAACGGCTGAACCGATTTGGCTAATTTTAGTCTTGAAATACTCCTGGAAGTCCAGGAAAGGTTTAAAATGTGAGAAAAATTGGAATAATTGCCGGGAAAACCCTAAAAACACCCTTTTCTATTTTCCATACAAACGTTTTTTTTGACATTAGATTTGACAACTAACTAATATGTCAGTCATTCTGTTTGATTGAAACAGGAAAAACCTGATTATTTATGGCCTCTAAGACGGAATAGAGTTTGCCTGGTCAGCTTCTTCTTCTACCTTACAATTTCCCAGCTATAGCCAGGGTCTGCCTTACATGTTTGTGAATAGTTTTACGACCGGCCGCCTGCCTGACATCAACCCTCTCTTTGGGAATCAACATAAATCAGTGATGTCTAAATACTCTTAGAAAGTACATATGACTCGGAAAAATCACATTGGTACTTGCCCGGACCAGGATCGAATCCGCGCCCTCCCCGAGAGGCGGGCCCTTTAACCACTAGGCCACCACTGCCCGGTCAGCTATACCTACATATATTACTCTTGACCAAACTAACGCGGACGAAGTCGCGGGCAAAAACTAGTTGTATATAACATTACAATATTTTTTTTATTACATGCACAGTTCATGACTTGTCATACGTATTGATGTCATGTAAGGGTTTGACTTGTAGTCAATGTTACCGTATTAAATAATTTATTCAAATAACTTTTTAATCCGCTGTTATATAAATAAACCTAATTACTTAAACAATCTAAAAATATTACTAATATAATTATCAGCAAAATTAAAAATTATTGACTGCCTATTTTTTAAAATGATAATCTGTTGATTGTTAAAACGCTTGTGCAATTAAAATGTGAAATAAAATTATATGTTGTAATTATAATTTTACTATATATTGTTAAAAAAAACCTAAGAAATCTATACGCCGCTAGCGTTGATTTACAATGAGTGCAATTATGTTAATACAATAATGCACAAGCAATTATATCAACGCGATTTAGGAACGGAGAGAACGTGTGCTTCCTTATGATGGTAGTTGGTATATCAGTACAATCACTCACTTACATATTCATTAAGAGATATTAAACTTCAACTTCTACTTCAGTACGAACTTCAACTTGAGTACGAACTTCAACTTCAGTACGAACTTATTCAGAGTTACAATGTTCATACAAATGAATTATAAAAGCTATATTTAATAGTCATAAAAAGAGTCTTATATAGTAATTAGTATATAAAAGACAGAATTTTATTCAATTAATACCGATTTTCCATAGTTTTTACATATATATGGAGATGGATTCTATCAGAATTCGCGAAATTTGTTTCTTATATTAAGTAAAAATGTACGCTTGCAAAAGTTTAATTTATAATTTTAATGTATGCATTAGTTATCCTTTGTGACGACAGAAGTTTGTTGCAATACATTTCAATAAAACAATGGCGAATGAGGCCAGGACGCACGGTGACCATGATGTGATCGATCATTAGGAGTGAGCCTTTACATATATAATGTGGTTCGGCTGTGTTAAATAATTCCAATTACTACTCTTACATATCTTAATACTTTCATAAATAACCTTCTCAATCACTCTAAGCTTTTATTGTATGTAATTATTAAACTAATTGTAAGTACGAAATGCTTCAAGCCATAAAATTGAATCGAAAACTCTGTCATGCTCTTTAAGAGTTTTGAACGCGGTATAACTGTATTTATTTTTCATTTCACACATGTAAAATTAATATAGAAAAAAACTGTACAATTATATTTTTTATACGATATATTAAGAAACACAGTGTATTATCAAAAATAAAAATTAAACATTCATATACGAGTATATAGGTATAATGTCATTTTTACTCCACTATTTAACTTGAAATAATCAATTAATTATTCTTGTGAATCCTTTCTTTGATATCTATGTAACGATATTAATAGAATACCAAATAATAATAGAGATATTTCAGAACATAATAATCTAAGTAATTTATCCCATTTGCATAAGATCTATGGTGTCACGAGTAGAAAATTATTTATATAATTAAATAATTTTCTACTTACATTTCGCTCTGTTTATTCCATTTCAGAACACACTACAATGAAGTTATTTGGGACATCTCGTCTTAATTTTGTAACTTGATTGTTATACAAATTGGACTAGGATATTGCAAAACAATGACAAATAAAATAGTATGATAATTACTTCCAGACCATTCGAAAGATTAGAGTAGAAGACTATTAGAGTAATTTAAATAGATTTTGAAATATAAAGACCATATAAAGTTAGCATTTATTAATGGAAAAGTTGAATTATAATTTTAAACAGGTTGATACTGGTTCGACGGCTTGTTAATTCGTTATTAAATAAGAAACTTTAACGTAGACGTGTAATTAAGATTTAGTGAGATCGTGAGACTTAGATGAAACTCTAGAATAGAAGTATCTTTCTTAGGAATTTATAGATTACTAATAGAATTTTATCTACAAGTACTAACTCTAGGCCGGAGCTTATAAGTCTTTCCTTTGGACTTCATAATAAAAAAATCTATTATAGCCACATACAAAATATCTATCTAACTTATTAATTCTAATATTTACTAAAACTTGTTCAGTATATTTTGTATAATATAACAAATACACATCGAAATATATATGATCGCTTTTAGCGCCAAATGGAACTGCGAGAATTCTTTCAAATTATATATGTAGTTATCACTTTTTCTCGTCAAATATTTAAAATTATGGGATATAGAAATAAATTGGTCTTAAAATTAAAGATGACGACATCTGAAAACATTGTTTCATTTACATTTACTTTATATTAAATTCAGTATAACTATATAAAGCTTGATATGATCTATATTTGGGGACTAGAGCTATAACAGAAACTGTTACATCCTTTAAAAATTTATAATAAACTAGCTGACACAGCAAACGTTGTTTTGCCATATAAAAAATAGGGGTCCCTGATAAAAAAGTAAAAAAAATGCGTTGTAATTATTTTTTAATGCTACAATATAAAGAAATAAATACAAAAAAAATCGTCCGAAAATAAAGAATAAATAAATTAAGGGTGAACAACTCGTATGACTTATGGGTAAGAAAAATAGATGTTGTCCGATTCTCAGACCTACTCAATATGCTCACAAAATTTCATCCAAATCGGTCCAGCCGTTTCGGAGGAGTTTTCTGCCTAACACCGCGAAATGAGAATTTTATATATAAGAAAAGATCTCTTTAATTACGTATACGAGGCCGATTGATTTTACATTCAACTCTATCGTGTAAGATGGAAATTCCTTTAGTAATAATACGTAATTGGTTCCAAAGATTGCGATAGTGGCTCAATAAACTTAATTTTGTATGAAATCCGAATAAAATTAGTTTCATTTAAATGAATACTCGCAAATGTCTTAGATCTCATTAATTTGGTATCAACGGTTTTATACTGAAAGTGTTTTTCGAGTTGTTAATAATGTAATAATATTAATGTACTATTATTATTACAGTTATTTGGACTGGATGAATCTTCTCACATACGACTACCACTCCGCATTTGAACCGGCAGTAAACCACCACGCGCCTCTCTACCCTCTAGAAGAACCCAATGAATACAGCGTTGATAACGAACTCAATATTGTAAGTATTCGTGAAATAAAACAGATTTTACGAATAAGAACAAATAATGAAGGCATAAGATCAGAAATAAATGGTTATTGATGATCTTTTTCTGTCATTACAGGACTACACGATCAAATTCTATCTCGAAAGTGGTGCGGATCCTGAGAAATTGGTTCTGGGTATACCGACGTATGGTCGTTCCTATACTCTGTTCAACCCTGATGCTGTGGAAATAGGCTCTCCCGCTGATGGACCCGGGGAGCAGGGAGAGGCGACGAGGGAAAAGGGATACTTGGCTTATTATGAGGTAGGCTGGATGTATACTAGATAGAAATAATTTTGTGCCTAGTGATAGATTTATATTAGATTAAAATAACGATTAAAGTCCATCTATGTTTAATATAATTGATTAATTTGAAATTCGCCAAGAACACAAAATGTATTTTTGATATTTAAAATTTCATTTACCTTCACTGTGTATTCTGAGAAAAAATCGTTTTGAAAACATTCTAAAATAAACGAAAATGTTACACTTTTCTGTCACATTAGATTTGCGAAGCGCAAATACAGAAGACAAAGAAACGCGCCATCGCGTCAGACGAAGACTCTGAAGAAGAATCAGAAGAAGAAGAGGAAGAAGAAGAAGAGAAATGGACCATCATGTATCCCAACCCTAACGCTATGGGCCCTGTAGCATTCAAAGGGAACCAGTGGGTTGGTTACGATGACGTGGAGATAGTTAAGAAGAAAGCGCATTATGTTGTAGAAAACGGTCTCGGAGGTAATAATCCAAGAAAATCAATTAAAACTATATTCCAAAAAATGTATTGGCTTCCATTAATATAAAAACTTTCAACTAAATATCCAATTTTACTTATAACAGCACTTTTTCTTTATTAAGCCAATTCTATTTCCTTCCAGGTATTATGTTCTGGTCTATAGACAATGATGATTTCCGAGGCGTGTGCAACGGGAAACCCTACCCGCTTATTGAAGCGGCTAAAGAGGCTTATCTCACTAAATTAGAGTTAGTATTATAATAACTAGTTACGTTTGTAGAGAGAGGATTTACATTCTTACATATTCTTTCATCATCTTTTACTTACTTTTGCTTTGAATGAACTCTTTTAAATTATTTACAACAAATTTAATGCATACCTAAATCTTAAGTTGGTAATTTTATTTCAACTAGTAAAATATGTAAAAAAAATCATTTGTTTTGCGACAGATCTTCTAAAAACTCAGTCAGCAGCTCGAAAGAAACTTCAAAAGCATCAAAACCATCAAGAAGTGGGAACCGAAGACGGAACCGGCCGAAAACTACATCAACCACTACTACTACTACTACTACTACTACTACAACTCCAAAACCACCAAAGTCAGTATAAACATATTAAAAATATCCCTAGCAAATATCATTAAGTTATACTTAATATTGATAAACATAAACCCTTACTAGAAACCATAAAACTATTATTTGGTCTATTTCGGTCCATAATCACTATTTCTATCGTCTCAAAGTTTTTCCATGGTAATATATTTATTTAAAATTATAAGGCATCTGTTATAAAATTATCAAAATTATATCATTGATGAAGTTAGGTTAGATTTGGGTTCAGAATGACATGATCATTCCATGCCCACTAAATGAAACAGTCAATGTTCTCAATAGGTTTGTTTCTTGGGTGAAATAACAATATACCCATTTAGATGAAACTAATATTTTCGGAATTTACTTCGCGTTTTTATTTTTGATTATAAACTACATAGTCCCGACGTATCGGCTACTTTTCAGCAACCGTGATCACGGGCAGACGAGTGACTTTTAAATGAGTACTTCCGAAAATCATACATCTCATTAACAATATACCCAATTTTCTACAGAAGCAACAAGCGTAAGTCAACTAGTTCAGTGAGTACTACACCAGCTTGGAACATCATCACACCAGAGCCTCCCACCACTCCTGATCCAGGATCTGGTAAGTCAGAAAAAATGGTTATTTATTATTAATCTTCTTCAGTTTATTACAGTTGTATTCATTTGGCCTACAATACAAGATTAATTTGACTTAATGTGATACCAAAAAATGTCTAAAAGTCTGTAGTTATAGAGGATTCTGTATAAAAATAAGAGTTTTGATAGTCATACTAATGTAATATTTTCATTTTAATATAAT
Source organism: Danaus chrysippus (assembly GCA_916720795.1). Lineage (NCBI taxonomy): Eukaryota > Metazoa > Arthropoda > Insecta > Lepidoptera > Nymphalidae > Danaus > Danaus chrysippus. Next base: position 1,476,853 of record CAKASE010000047.1, on the reverse strand, counting down.
AGCTACAAAGATTTTTTAAATAACGATTTTGAAGTGACAAGTATAAAATAAAATTTATTTAAATGTACTATCATTTTATGGTGTCATTAGGAAATCCAACTTTTTGTACATGATCATATTTATTACTTTGCAGACTTCAAATGTACGGACGAGGGTTTCTTCCCCCATCCTCGTGATTGTAAGAAATATTTCTGGTGCCTCGACTCCGGACCCTCGGACCTTGGAATCGTTGCACACGCCTTCACATGCCCATCAGGTATATATACTTAAACAATATAACAAACAGGGTGACTACTTACATAGAAACTGAAATTTCTCTCAACATTAAAATATTCTTTTAGCCTGAAGTCCATACAAATATCTTTACAAAAAAAAAATGCCACCAATCATCCCCATTCAGTTTGGTACGAGTGAATACAGCCAATAATACATTTTTATTCCAAAAACAGGTCTATATTTCAACAAGGCCGCCGATTCCTGTGATTTCGCAAGAAACGTGCTCTGCAAGAAATCGTCGTCTACCACAAAAGCTACCACGAAAACCACAACAACGAAAACAACTCCCACGACCACAACGACGACCACGACCACCAGACGACCCGTCAGACTGACTTCAAGGAGCTCATTACTGTTCAGGACTTCAACTACTACTACTACAACTACACCAGAACCTGAGGTACGAAATGATATAGTTAAATTAAAATCCTATACTTTTATTTATTTATTTACTCTTTATTGCACACCAATAAAGACAAAAATAATTAATAGGAGTAAAACAAAAACAAAGAAAAGAAAAATGTACAATTGGCGGCCTTATCGCTAAAACAGCGATCTCTTCCAGGCAACCTTTGGTAGAGGAGAGAGATAGGATGGTAGGGGTGTACAAATTACTTAATACATAAAAAAAAATAGATACTATATGTATACGATACATAAATAAATATACCATAAATATATAATTTTAATTCATAGAAAAAAAAAAGGTTTACTAATATAAATGTGATTATAATGTTTTTTAAATATTCAGCTCAGTGAAGAAGATGAGGATGATGTCGATGACGCCAGTGACGTAGAAGCTGAAGACCCGAAGGTTATCAAGGAACTTATTGACCTTATAAAGAAAGTTGGTTAGTACATTGTATTCGACAACTTATTGCCTTTCTAATGTTATGTCATATGTAACAATTTATATCGTGAACCATAGATGCCTTTTCCCTATTCCCTCCATTTCCCTATTCCCACCCCTCCCTTTTCTCTCAAAAATCTAGGTTGGCAACGCATTCGTAACATCTATAATATGTTGCGGATGTCCATGGGTGACGGACACTACCGCCCATCAAGTAGGCCGTCTGCTCGTTTGCCACCTATGACATAAAAAAAATAGAAATCATACAATTATTTATGGACATTAAATTTGTAAGGTTTTCAAATCCTTGAAATTTTCCAGGTGGTGTTGAACAGCTGGAAAAGCAGCTTAAGCTATCAGAATCCTCAGGATCTACTGACGGCGTCGCCACCACCACGCCTTCATCATTCAACACTAAGCTGTATCAAAAAGTCCTGGAGCGAGCTCGGGGAAAGAACAAGTGAGCAAAATTTGATTTTTCATTAGACGCATTTTATTTGGTACTTTTAACAAAACAATCTACAAAACGGGGAAGTTAAAGTATTTTTATCCTTCATTCTGTAATTTTAGATTTTACTTTCTAGTTGTTTGTTCTTCATGCACTGTATTTAAACTAAAATGAATTTAAACCAAAATGTTAACTTTGTGATGACATCATACATGCAATCTGTTACTATTTCAGCATGAAGTGGTTGCCTGTAACTGAAGTAGCACATAGCATCTTAATTTAAATGGTTGTATTTGTGTATACTTTGTTGGCGATCCAATAAATAAATAAATACATATTATGTTATCAGAGATTCTAATACGCAATATTTTTAGGTTCGTCGGAAACAGCATTACTGAAAGCAGTGTGCAAAACAGTCGCCGTGGACCACAGAACGAAGGACTTGAACCAGCTGCTGATAAAGACCGCCTGTTGAGGAGAGATAGACCACAGTAAGTTGAACCCAAGACATCGCAACTTGAAGACAAACATATTTATTGTTCTTCTTCTACCTGGCAATTTCCCAGCTTTAGCCAGGGTCTGCTTACATGTTGTGAATAATTTTGGCTACTTGTTTCTACGACCGGCCGCCTGCCTGACATCAACCCTTTTTGGGAATGCATTAGTGATGTCTAAATACTCTTATAAAGTACATATGATTCGGAAAAATCAGATTGGTACTTGCCAGGGCTAGGATCGAACCCGCGTCCTCGTGCACGAGAAGCGGGCCTTTTAACCACTAGGTCACCACTGACTTAAACATAATAATTATTGTTATTTACATGAAAATGTCTATAATCTATTAAACTTGTAGGTATGTAACCATCAACCGGGCAAGGTCATCCACTACACCAGAATCTTTAGAAAGTGAGGAAGCTGATGATGAATCTGAGGAAATTCAGGAATCAGTTCAGGAACAACGATCAGAGGAACCATCAGCCAGGGTGGCGACTACTCCTAAACCTCTACAATACGTTAACATCAGACGATCAAGACCAACCACTGCTGCCACTGAAACACCCGATGAATCCAGGTTAGCAATGATCTTATTGTACTTCATGAGGTCTAAGATTTTCGCGATTACTCATTTATATGAAACTAATATTTTCGGATTTCACTTCGCGTTTTTTATTTTTGACTATAAACTACATACTCCCGACGTTTTGGCTACTTTACAGCAACCGTGATCACGGGCCGAGATCACTCACATCTCGTCTGCCCGATGTGAAATCCGGAAATATTAGTTTCACATTGTACTCATCACTAATTAATGGAACATTAGTTATATTAAAAAATTCCGTTAGCCTTTAAATGAAGAGAAACTATTTGGTTCAATCTTAATTTGTACCTCTTTCTTATTAGTTATTACTTATAATTATTTTCATTTTATGTTGGTATTAAAAACATTTGGTATATAGAATTTCATATTTACCACAACAAAGTTCATCAACTATTATTATGTAATTTTTTGTTTATTTCATTTTGAACTTGCTTAGAAAACCTCGTTTTAACATTAAAATTTTAAATTAAAAATATTTTTATACATTTTTCAGAAATGCTCTGTTTGAACGCGAATCAGCGGAATCAGAGGAACGTCTTTCTGCTGTTGATGATGCACAGCGCGTAGACCGTGGAGAATCCCGGCGGGAGACTCCTGAATACGTCACTATAAGACGTGGCAGACCCACCACTGAGGCTACCACACTACCGTGAGTATTAATGTCATGTCAATATACTCCATAATCCATATAGTATTATGTACATAGTTGTACGTATAATATGATATTCAATGATAATTGTACCTTACCTTACCTTACATCACGCGTCATACATTTGTACATTAATTTCTTTCTATTACAGATATCACAGGGCTGAAGAAAAAGAAGAATCTCAGGAAGTTGTTTTAGAGAAAGAGATCACATCTCAGTCTTCGTCACCGCAATATAACTCTATAGTCAGGACCCGATCAACTACACAGTCACCAGTCGAAGAGTTGACTAACCCAGCTCCAACTACGGTCCTTTCTGTTCAGATATCTTCATTATTGAATTCCCCAAGTTCCGAGGAAACCGCAAGCCCTCGAACAGATAGCACAACCGCTCATGTAACCGAAGCTTCTGAACCCGAAGTAACAACGACATCTACTACGGTTGTGACAACCACAACCACGCCAGTAACGACCACGACTACCACGCCCTTACCTTCTAGTACAACCACACGACGCAACCTGTTAAGACGACGGGGTTCCACAACACCGACCACACCAACCACGGCTGCTGCAACATCAACTACGCAGGTAAGTTCTAGGAACTATGCATTCATACGGCGACGTAGACCATTGTCCCAACCCAACGAAATATCTTCGGAATCTAACGAGTTAGTTGATAATGTAAGAAGGATTAGGTCCACCACTCCGGACAGTCGCGAGGTTGATGTTAGGTTTTCTGGCAATAGCGGACCAAATAGAAGATTTAGAAGCAGATTCCAAATATCCCGGAACGCTGATTCCATACCGGCTGCAGCATCTAGAGTGTCAGAAAAGGAGTTTAGATCATTACCCGATGAAGAATTATCATTAACAGCTATTGATGTTGATACTTCTGAAATACTGGACGACGATGAACTATTAGACAACAGTGATTTTATACGTGGCAGAGTTCCTACTACTCTGTCTGATCGAGTAGTAGATAGTGAAATGTCTGCTGCCACTATTGATGAAAGACGACCAAGTATTGTACCAAGAGGACGTACTAGATTTGCTTCAATCACCACAGAGTCTATTGCGAGAACTGTCTCAACCGAAGCTCCTCAAACACCCAAACGTCCAACATTTGGGAGGTTTACACCTCGCCCCTTTGCCAGAAATAGTGTGACAACAAAAACTACTGAAACTCCAAAGAGGGTAACTGATTCAATAAATCAAAGAATTCGTACTCGATTACCCTTCGGCAGATCTCGACCTGTTGTTTCAACATTAGCACCAGCATTACAAGCTCGAAAACTGCCATTTAACAATCAACAGTCCACGTCACAACCACTTTTAATATCTAATAATGAAGACGAAGATATTGACAATAAAAGCGATGATATTACATTATCCGAAAGTTCCATAGCAGAAAAAGAACATGATGCATCTTTGGAAGAGGAAGATTTAGAAAATCCAACAAAATCTCTCCCAGAAATAATTGACGATATTCCGCCTGCTGAATCCCAAAGTGATACAACTGCGAAAAGAAAATTCAAGGTGATAAGGAGGCGACCAACAACAGTCCCAAAAATTGAAACCACAACAATATCCCTTCCTGAAACTACTACACCCACCGTAACAAGGATCCGAAAAATTATAAGGAAGAAAATAAAACCGATTGAGGATGAATCTCCTGTTCCCTCAAAAAATATCGCCGTGGTTAATGCCGGCTTTAAAGATGTTCCAAAAGATTTAGTAAACTACGGTGAAAAAACTCGACCCACCACCGTTTCATTAAATACTGAAGAAATAAGAACCACTACAGAGTATGATGAAAGTGATATAGTGGAACCAATAACCGAAATTCTAAAAGAAAATGCATTCAATCCAGATATAATAGAAAAAGTAAATGAATCGGAAGATCAAGCCGTTTCTCAAAATATAAATAATGAAAATGATAAACCACAGGTTATTGTCGAAGACGAGAATAAATCACTCGATATTTCTGATAATAAAGAAGCGCCTTTAATCGAAACTGTCCTTGAATCTGTAAACAGTGACACAGAGTCCAATAAACAGTCTGCAGAACCGCAAATTGTTATATTAGAACAAGAGAAACAAGATAATGACTTAAATAAGGACACAATGAAAGAGGCCAATGGTAATGTGATTCCACAAAACAATGCAACACAGAATGTGGAAGAAACTCCGGCACCTGAAATAACTACAGAAGAAGTAATTATAGAAACCACTACAAAAACGAGCACAACTCAACTGACATCGCCTTCTCCAAAATCTAGATCACCCTACAAACCATCTAAAAAATTCACTCCATCTACTACAGCTATACCCTCAAGCAGTAGAACTTTTAGTCGTAAATATAACCCAGGTGCATACACTAGTCCTGCAACTGTTGAAAAACCGAGCTTGTTTAAACGACCAACCACAAAGAGACCCTTGTTTACGCGAACATTTACACGGAGAACTTTCCCTACAGCAAGAACAACTCCAAAACTTCAATATGATGACGAAGAGGAGTATTCTGACGAGGAAATTTTGGATGAAGAACCTGAAAGTCCTTACGTATTTGTACCACCAAGTAAATTATTTACTAGAAAACCAGAATCAGAAGAATATGATGACAACGAGGAGGTTGAAGACGAAATAATCAATGAAAATTCAGAGGAATTACCAGAAGAGGAAAACTATGAAGAGGAACAACCTGTACTATTTAGACCCACTTCTAAAAGGCCCCTATTTAGTTCTAAAGTCGTCAATTCTAATACATTTAGAACTACTAGTTCCACAACTCAAATTCCTAGACGTCCACTTGGAAGTAGTCAAACCAATGCCACTGTCTATAATAGATTTGCTGCTAATAAGCCAGTAAACGGTACTAAAAAACGTGTGCAGAACGTTCCCATAGGGTACGGGACACCGAAACCATCCCAAGCCATTGATTCCAAAAACACTGTTTCTGAAGCTCCAGAACGTACTGAAGTAGCAAACGCAACATCTACATCATCTGCTCCTGACAATGAATATACAACAACAGAAAGTGATGATTACCTTTCTATGTCAGAAGTTACTACTTCGGTTCCAACAGATAATGTAACTTCTCCCACCACCACAAATGATGTTGAAACAGAAACAACTATAAATTTAATGGAAATTAATAATAGTACGGACGATTATTTAGAAGACACGACTAGCCTACCGAATACACAAGACGGTTTGGATTCGCAAAAAGAAACTGAGTCTGAAATAGATTCCTTGAAAGACATCCAGACCACTAAAGCCCTCGAGACCATAACGGAATCCTCTTCTGTAATTACTACAAATGCTCCCCCAGTAACACCTGTTATAAAGACACAATTCGATAAGTTATTCTCTATCAGTAGAGTTGTCGAAGTATCGTCTAAATCTGAAAAACACCGTTTGAATAAAAATAACGAGACCACCCTTATTGAAGAAGGAGACGTTGTTGTGGAAAAGAAACCAACAGTTGATAAAATCGGTGAAGTGAGCAGATTCAGTCTTATAAAAATATTTGAAGATGAAATACCAATTTATTTAACAAAACTTGGACATGTGTATCCCGTTGATAACCCTCCGGATAATCCTATAAGGATAGACGAGGCGCGAAACGCAAGATCTCTGGTTGACTTTTCCGATATTCCCAAAGAAAATCTTGTCGCATCAGAAAGTATGAACGAAGGCTATAGACATATAAATAAATTAAATGATAATTCTAAATCTGATAATGGTAAAGTCGAGCATATAAAAGGCGATGACTTTCTGAGTTACATTAATGATGATAAGAAAATTGAGAAACGAAGGGATATTGAACCTGATAACCAGGAGTGGCAGTTCTTTCCAGCTGCTTACGAGAATGAGAAAGATAGACTCATTAAAAACGTAAAAACTTTAGAGGTAGTTACACCACGAATGTTAACAGATCAATACACCTTACCTTTAGAAGCTTTATTTAAAACTGAAACTCCTATTTTACAGCGAAAAATATATGACGATGAAAATGCTCCATTTGTTGTATATTCTGCTCCAGTTGAGACAGACAAAGAAACTAAAATTGTTAACGTAAAATTATCGAAACCTGAAACGGGCAAAAGTATAGTCACATTTGTTAAAGGACAGGAATTCAAAAGTGAACCTATACACGAGGAAACGACTGTAAAGTATCCGATCAGTATAAATATATTACAACAAACCGAAGCTCCCACTGAGGCTGTGGAAACTGAAACTACATTATCGAAAACTACACTCGCTCAGGTGACTACAACAGAAACAAAAGATATAAAAACTAGTCCCATCATGGAACTATTGACGACAATACAACCTCCAACGATGGAAGTAGTGACAACAGAGAAACGGGAGCCTTCCTCTACAGAGGTCCCTACCACAACAACTGAACAACCGACCTCAACAGAAAAACCACTAGAAGAATCCACTACACTCAAATATTCGCCTTTAGACGCAAAAAGATCGAAATTCCCACTACTAAGAAGACCTATCAAACCTGCAAACATAACCAAATTTAATCCATTGCCATTACAACGCTCGTTAAAGAAAATAAATACTACATTTGCTCCAAAAGCTGCACAGAAAATTAACAAAACTACCAGTTTCAGTCCGAGCAAGGCACGATTTTCGAATAGGTCTCAGAATGTTCCCATTGATATCAAAAGAAAGTCCACAACAATAAAAACCCGGTCTTACACTACTGAAACCCCGCGTTCAACAACACAGAGAAAGGTTTTCAAAAAACAAACGAGAACACGACCAACATTCGTGCCCAAGAAATTTACAGCTGTCCCAACCACGCTAGACGAATAATGTTTAAGTGATCGTCTTCAATATTCTATTTAATTTCTTATTATAACTCCTGTATATTAAGTTGGGTTGGTACAGTTGATAAGGAAATGAAATTGTGTAATATTTTCACTACGATTGTTATACTTTGAGGTACATGTACAAATATGTGGCTGTACAAAAAAGTAATGTTCTACAAATGTCACATAATAAATATTGGTAGTACGATCGTATTCAATATATTACATTTCATTGTAGGGTTTGTCTGTATATATAGATGTAAACAGATTCAGTGTAGTCATGTCATAGAGATTTATAGCTTTAATTTAGTTATTTATAGAAAGTTTTTTCTTACCAAAAATGTATATTTTATTGTAAGGCCGTTTTGGTGTGAAGACTTTCGAATATTGTCATGGATTATAATAAGACTAAAACTATTTAATAACTATTATTTACTAATATTATTTTTTTATCGTTACCATTTGTGTACACATCCGGCATAATGTGAAATATTATGTAACTTACAAAATAAATTTGTAATAAAATTATCATAAACATGATTTGGTTGTTTTGTAGCGACTCCAATGACGTAACAATTTTTTTGCGTACTCGTATGTAATTTGTTATATTATACTTTTCATATAAATAATTCATATTACTTTATATGAAAGTATAAAAAATTATAAGCATTATATTTAAAGTGTGTGTGGGATAAAACATTTTACTACTTGGACATTGGTTTTAAAATATTTTAGTAATTATCGTAGTAACTATCTTATATACACCAACATTATTAATTAAACATCATTAAGAGGTAATTATGATATTCCCAAGTTTCTCAATAATTAGCATTTCTTGTAAAATTACGTAGTTTCATTCAGACACTTCAAACAATACACGTTTTTTTACATTCAAATAATGACTGCTTTGTTAGGTTTCTTGCAGTATTTTCTCTTGTATCAACGAATCTAATATCAAATTTATTTCAAAAACCCTTGAAACTCAACATAATAAACAATATAATATTGATTAATTATCATATTTTATTATGTTAATTCAGAAAATAATATTATAGATATCTTTGATCACTTTTTACGTTATATATTACTAAGTTTAAAATTTGCTTTTACAATTATTATAAGTTGGAAAAAATGTTACCCTTACGAAAAAAGAATAACAAATTAATGTATTGCCAGGAATAATTATTTTTTTAATCCATAACAGTTCAAATTTAAGCAAATTTATTGTATACAAAATATTTAAATAGTTACAATTTGTTTCCAATTTATTTAGGATAGCAATGACCGACATTTTCGACTTTAGAATTGTCCCTTCTCTTAGCCTAATTTCAAATCGTAGATATTTTTGATTAACATAAATGTACGAAATAAAACATAATAATATTGACATATACATGAAAATAATATTTATTTAAAAAATATATTTCTGCAACTTGATTTTATATAAATAATATGGTTATCATTAACATCAAATTGTTATATTATGTCGTGATTCTTGTATGTTGCGTACTCAACATTACGCATGCTACAAGCGTCCGGTGAACGACGCATTAGTATAATGAAATCTCATATTACCATAATAAGAAAAACAGAATACAAATGTGGGACTGTGTATATTACAATGAATTATACATATGTTATGACTTATGTATTTGCCAATTTCGTAATATTTCGATTTTCTACCATTCTCTTAAAGGTTTTTGTATAAAATGATAAAAATCCGTTTTATGTTTTCATATTTTATTGATTTTTATACATCGTGAACGAGAAACACGATTGTAATACAAACAAAGAGTACAATTAAACGAATTCTATGATTGATTAGTCACAACGTTATAGAGAAATATGCAATACCATTAACAATTATATACCTAGGGTACAAAAAAACTTAAAATCCAACAGGTTTAGAAACAAATATATGATTTAGAATACATAAAAGTTTAGTTTTTAAGTAAGTTAAGATATTGAACATCAAGCTTCGAATATCGGAGAAATAAATTTTACAAATGTATCTTTAAAAAATAACTTAATTATAATTTCTATAAACTCGAATACGAAAAGTTTTCCAGTAGATAAGATATGGATGTCTCCTAGGTAATTTGCTAGATTCACTTTTTACTTAGATACTAGTATTGAGATGATTTTATCAATACTATTCAAATACACTCTGGTGTGATTTAATCAAATACAATATAAGATTAAAGTTATTATTGAATGAGGAATATGTTCTATCAATTTGTAAGGAATTGACATACTCTATTGATTTGTATTTATAAGAAATATATAGCTGTTAGTTATTTTAAATAAAGGGAAATATTTGTTACCTATTAAATGAAAGACAAAATACGCAGAAAATATTACCCATAAATATCTATATAAATGTTTAAAATCATTATAGAATTGTATTTCTATAATCTTGTAGCATCTTATTAGTATTATTGTTTTTAATATACGAGAATTTAACTCCTACTTCAGATAAAATACATATAATTATAGTGATTTTTCATCAATACGAATAGGAATCGAAACTAGTAGTATCAATATCTCGTTTGAGTTTCTATACCAACAAATCTATCGCACCCCGAATCGTGGGAGGCCTTTTATATATCTAAACTTTATATAAAGAATGTTTTGTATTTTAATTATAACGTTATTCATTATAATCGTATATTCGTGATGATTGCAATTTAATTCTCCATCATGTAGCATCTATGTTGAAACGCCATACCACCCACCCGATGACGAAATGTTTACCTTGAAAACTTCTGATAGCAAAAAAACATTGTACAACAATCATTCTTTGAAATAAGATAATTAATAATTTATATAGAATAACTGAAACTAGGATATCATTATATTAAATCATTTTATTTTAAACTTGATTAATCTTAAAACGTAAAATTCTATGTAGTTTATAGAATCAAATGTTTTAAATAACATTAATGAAAGAAGAATTCATAGATTAGGTATATATCTCTAAGTATTTTTAAACGAGAGGCATAGACTTTTTGACAATTATTAAAATCTAGTGTTGACAGCTGTCAAATATAAATTGGTATTTTCATACTGTCATTTATAAATTAAATTATTATGTTTATTTAATAATAAATTATTTAAGGTAGAGGGTGTAATAATTCAAACACACAGATAGATATGTTTTATTGTACAATTGTTGATATAAAGATTCTTCTTACGGGGGCGTTGTCAAAGCAAAATAAGTACATTACAAAAAAAGTATAAAGATTTTGAAGAGCTTCAATCCAAACAGTTGTTCTATCTGAAACAAGGCAAAAATATAATTATTATATCATGTATGAAAATTATTATTTTTCAAGCAAAATATGTTAAAATTGGTATTATATAACTGTTCTAATATTTTTCAATATGTACAACATAATGAAAGACTTTATAAATACGCCTTAATTAAGTTACTTTATGAATACATATGTTTAAACAACGTCAGAACTAAGATTATCAATTTTTATTCAATAACATATATAGCTTGTAACATTATATTATTATAAATGCGAAAGTAACTCTGTCTGTTAAGCTTTCACGCCTAAACCACTGAACTGATTTTAATAAAATTTGGTACAGACATAGAGTTGACCTTGAGAAAGAACATAGGATAGGTTTTATATATAGACTTTTCTAAGGTTCTCTTGGAAACGCGATATAACCCAACTCCACGCGGGCGAAGCTGCGGGCGGGAAGCTAGTAAATAATAATTAATATATTTTTACATATATAGTCTCAGCGTCCACCTCGTGTAATCAATACGTGTTTTCTCTCTAGCGAGTGTTTTCTAAACTCTCAAAGATCACGTCTCAGCATCCGAGGTGAAAACCGCTCTCTCCTTACTTATCTAACCGGTCCATTGTTACGTCACCCACTAATAATTACATTAATTATACAAGTATTTGTTTTATCATTTTTTAAGGGACGTCAATGGTACAAAATAATCAAAAAAATAATTGACCATAAATAATTCGATAAACTTATATGTTGATTAAAAATAATATTTACAAAGAAAAACCTCATCGTTACAAAGTTTGATGTACTTTGACAAATCCAGAATATACATATATATGATTATAGTTGAAAATAATAATATCAATACATATATATAGTATATAAAACAAACAGTATTACAACACACTATATTCATATAAACCTAATGCACCAATTATTTTCACGCACTGAATGTCATAATGGGACCTCGATATATTTTTTATGTGACAAGCAGCGGCTGATTCATGCGGACAGGGCGCGGGGCTTGCGTAATGGCCGCCATGAGAATAGCTATGGCGATGTAGGAAATTATATTACGATAATACATTCCTTATGCTACCTGCCTTAGTGCTGTAATGTTTGTGTAAACGTGTCTACAAATATTACATTAAATACTAAATCAAGGACCTTCCTGGTTTTTTATAATCTTTGTTTTATTAAAATTATAGTCAGTGGTGGCCAAGTGGTTAAAAGGCCTGCCTCTCAATCATGAGAGCGCGTGTTCGATCCTGGCAAGTACTAATGTCATTTTTCCGAGTCACATGTACTTTCTGAGAGTATTTAGACATCACTGACAGACGGTGAAGGAAACCTGGACTTATAGTTCCACAATTATAAGTTTGAAATCACCAACCCGTCTTGAGTAAGCGTGGTGATTATTTATCAAATCTTCTCCATGTGAGAAGAGTCCTTTGCTCAGCAGTGGGCTCTGATAGGCTGATGATGATTAAAACTTTCATACTTAGAAAAAGTCAAATTAATTCATTTTACCAATATTAAAATCTTAGTACATTATTTTATTATTTAACCGAAGCGAAATCTTTTAAGAGAGTACATATACCGAAATAATCATTTATTATATAAAACAATTTTTTATCTATTCTCAATGTAATCAAGTTAGATCATTAAAAATATACAACCACGTTACGTAAAGAAAATATTACATCGTAAAAACCAATATAGATGAAAGAAAGTTTTGGAGAAAGCTCATTAGTTTTCGCGTTATGAAACATACAAACACACATATGACAAAATCAAACATGTTTTGTAACCGGTGGACAGTAATCACCGGTTTTACATAATATTTGAATATATTTATCGTGTATTTTTAAAAAATCGTAAATAAAACGATTTTAAATTAATTTATAGTAACCGTGATTGTAGGCAAAAAAAATCTTTCTTAATATGATTTGTCTTTTCAAATTTATATAAACATAATTATATTATTACACATACAAACATACATATTAAGATTCACCATTTTCTTGTAGAATTAATATCTTTATTGCACACCAAATGGTGCAATCGATAAAACTACAAAAATAAATCGAGATCTAAGATTTTCGAGAGTACTCATTTAAATGAAACTAATATTTTCGGTTTTACTACGCGTAATTTTTATTTTCGTCGGGAGTTTGTAGTTTATAATCAAAAATAGAAAATCGAGTAGTTCCGATTTACTACTCGATTTTCTATTAGTTTCATTTAAATAAATTGTTTAAAATCAGAAATATATCAAAACTATTACTATACAATACTAGTGTACATTACACGTTTACCTCAAATATAAAAATTCATATGCAGTACATATCCTTTGCCAGCCGTACTATGAATGCTAATTTGATCAAACCGAGTCAAGGTCTATCTTTCGACACAATCGCGATCTATGTTTTGAATTAAGCAGGTTTAATCTCAGTTAACCGTAAATTAGAATATAATTACTGAGATAAAACGAATAAACCTCTCATTCTTCTACCTGGCACTTTTCCAGATTTGGCCAGGGTCTGCCTTACATGTTGTGAACAGTTTTGGCTAATTGTTTTTATGACCGGCCGCCTGCCTGACATCAATCCTCATTGGGATAATAGACCTTTCATTGATAGTATTAAAAGAACATATTACTATATTCATATATTTATATACTGGCTTTTGCCCGCGATTTTGTCCGCATAATTTGTTTTGTAATTAGCAATTAAGTTGACCAGACGATCTGTTACGATTTAGAGGCAGTAAATAAAAACTTTGGATTTTATGAGCAAAATTTTTTTTTGTCGAACTAATTCAAAAGTATCCTCTTTTCCCTTGTTCTAATCTATCTCTCCACAAATTTCCATCCAAACCCGTATAGTCGTTCTTGAGTTATAAATAGTGTAACTAACACGACTTTCTTTTATATATATTTATATATGTATATATGTGCGTAATCAGTGTTAGCACATATTTTTCATACTTTAGCAACTTTACCCTAACAAGATGTCGGGGTCGGTGTTCTCAAGGCCGTCTAGTTACAAAAACATTACGAGTACGTACAGGTCATAATAAGCATTGAATACTAATACACTTATAAGGATACACTTAGCAATGTACGCAAACCTCAAGTACTATGACACATATTAACTAATTTAGACTCGTTTGAATACAAAATAAGATATGTCAGTGGTGGCCTAGTGGTTAAAAGGCCCGCCTCTCATGCATGAGAGCCCGGGTTCGATCCTGGCAAGTACCAATATGATTTTTCCGAGTCATATGTACTTTCTAAGAGTATTTAGATATCACTGATTAATGCATTCCCAAAGAGGGTTGATGTCAGGCAGGCGGTCGGTCGTAAAAACAATTAGCCAAAACTATTCACAGCATGTAAGGCAGACCCTGGCTAAAGCTGGGATATTGCCAGGTAGAAGAAGACAAAATAAGATATAAAAATATTCAACATTTCGCGACTTAAAAAAATACTTTACAACTGAAACGTCTAGAGTATGTAGTCAAAATGCAGTAAAAACGAAAAATATTAGTTTTCTTCAATATAGAACGGTATAATTTCATATTCTTTTGTTTATATTATTACCCATATTATTATGAAAATCTTAGAACAATAAAACTATCATATAATATCATGTTAGTATATATTTGAATGGTTTAAATCGTTTTCCACTTCGAGTCTAAGACACTTCCTTACAAGACGAAGAGTCTCGATCACCTTGAGAACTACATTCCATATTTGTTTTGCGATTTTAGTTACGACCCACGCTGTACGACTGTTCTTAAAAAAACTACATATATATACATATCTATTATAATATTACTATGTTAATAGAATATAAACTAGCAGTATATACTAGAACTCTAAGGCTATGTATGTATACATATTATATACATATACAGGGTGACTGGTGAATTACTATCAATATTAAAGGAGAATACTCGGTACATGATTCTCATTCGAATTATGTAAAAAAAAATAGGTACTTAATATTTGACCAAATTTCCGTATAAATAAATAAATATATGGTACCTCTAAGAATATTACGTGTATGAATTTAGTGTAGAGGATTATTTTAATGTTACAAAAAAATCACAATTTTATTACTTATTTCAAGTGTTCATATTAAAAAAATGTATATATATATCTGTTTGTTCATAACTACACATTGAATGTTATCGCAACAAAAAACTCCATGAATATGTATTGAAAGTTATTTTATAATGATTACAAATAAATTCAAATAATCGTTTATTAATTCAAATTATATTGAACTTGATCATGAAATGTTATAAATCATAAAACATTATGTCATTTATATAAAAAATACGAATTATAGTATTAAACAGACAAAAAAAATTATATTCTGTGACGTAATTATGTAGATATTTTAAAATAACCGTTGAAAAGAGTTCTAATGTTCCTTTTTTAAATAATTTGTTCTGACCATAGACAATTGTCGTTAAAGCTATTAGGAGAGTAATCAGTAATGAGTTTAGGAAATTTTATGATAGCACCGATTAGTTGATATGATAAATGTATCGATAATAAAATACTTTTTAATTACTTTATTAATTTAATTAAAAAACGTGATGTTAAATCAACTTATAAGATTTCACCTGTCAATAAATCAAAAAATACATATTGCTTTTTTTATTGATCGTCAGATGTGAGCAGGCTAAGGTTTTATTCCATTCCGCCTGATCATGATGTAACACGATGATCTATAGTATACAGCCGATCTAAATTATTTTTTTTAATCTATAACGCAATGAGTAGTTTGATTTAAGTTTTAATTTCAATCTGGTTTACCTTGTTTAATGTTTGTAAGGCGTATGATATATAATTGTACTTGAATGAATCATCAAATATAATGTAAGGTGAGCCTACACAATACCAAGGCTTCTGTAAGAAAATAATCAATGTTTCTATAATGGACACTCGTAACATTAGAATTTAATACGAAAATACGTTAACTTTACACATTTTAACACAGTTTTCTCTAACTGCTTAATTTTTAAAAGCGATATTTTAATTTATATAGGTAATGTAAAAAATAAGTAAAGTATCTTTAAAAGGCGAAAAACAAAACATCGCGTAACAAGTAATTAAATTAAAGAACAATAATCATATCTAAGATTTCTAACAATAATTATTCTAAGTTTTTGCTGATAAATCGCTTTTTTTTTAATTTTAAACTACATAATCCCGACGCTTCGATTTCTTTACAGGAACCGTGATTACAAGTAGAAGAGATGGAGGAAAATAATACAAAAAACTTACTTTCATTTAAATAATGCCGATAAAATATTAGATAAGTTTAAAATGTCTTATAAACTAAACATTAGATGGTTGCACATACCACGGTCGTGTTTAATGTATAATTTAACCGCAAAACAGACCGCAAACCTCGGATATTATAATGTAATGTATAAATATATGTACTTATATAATATTTTATACATTATACATGAAATACAAAACATTAACCTTTCTAATATTCAATTATTATAACTCTATGACACCTGAATCTGATATAATATATATAAAAAACAAATAACTTAGTGATTTATTATGATAAAATAAAGTTTACTAACCAAATATTTGTCAACAGGCTGCCAAAGAGCGCCGTACGTTCCTGCGTCGCACTAAAGCCACGGCGCCGCCGGATACAGCAGGAGAGGTTACAAACACACAGACAACAACCAGCAAATATACAAGACGAGGCGAGAACAAATTCAAGACACAAAAAACGGAAAAAGTCGAGAAATCGCGGGAAAGTAATAACACAGAGAGTCGGCCATCTTTGAACGGCACCGCGGCGAGCAATGACAAGCCCAACCGCAACTTTGTTCGCAGGCGCTTTGGAGGGGCGAACAGTGAGTCCGGTTCATAATAATGCGATTTTAATGCAAGCGATTTTAGCACATAAATATACGCTTTATTATGCACAACTGATCATAATTGCGTGCATTAATTATGTTTAGATATAGTTATTATTAGTATACATAAATACGTTGTAGATTCACATAGTTTCTTATAGCTTGCTAAGTCGCTATAATAACATTGTTTTATTATCTCCATCTTTTGAAGTTATAATGTTTATATATTTATCACCTAACTGTCTCAACATTGTGATCTATGAATAACCTATGAAAGGAAAATTGAAACAGCAAGGTGTGGTTCCACTCAATTATAAATATGCTCTAAACTGGGACATTTCGAAATAATCTTACATGAAATCGGAATTACTCTAGAATTTAGATTAAAGTCATATTTATTTTTAACATTTTCTAAGTATTATTGACATTTGACAGCCATGTTATTGTAACAGATAAAAAAACATATATTTGAGTATATAATTATTTTTTAAATGTCATCGTTTATTGATCCGCTTCCGACGCCTTTGTGATGCAGAACCGGTTGTAATATCTAATACATAAGGTCGTACTACGTACATATGACCGTGACAATGTTGACAATACTCATTATTATATCAAGCGAATATAGTCTTTTGCACCTCGTCATAATATATATTATTGTGTGAATTAATTTATTCATGCAAGAATCATAAAATACTTCAGTAGCCTCAGTAAAGGCCGCACGGAACCTGTTCGATGAACTGGTACAGATTGTCTCTCAATGATTTTCTATTTAAGATTTTCACTCGGATATGCGTAGAGTATTGAGAATTTCTTAACATTTACCATATTAATATTATTATTAAACTAATAATATATAGTAACTAAAATTCCATTTTCTTTAAATATATGAAAAAAAACTTTCTATATGTTTTTGTTACAAAGGGCCAGCAATGAGTAAAATTTCAAATAGTGCGATATTACGGTACTTTAGACGTTTAGGATAAAATAAATTTTATAAAAATAAATCTCAAAGTATATCTTATATATCTATACATTTTTTAAAAATTCTCCATGTTAAAAATTATGAAATAATTACATTACATTAGTTCGTCTAATCAAAAATATTATTCATAAACGCTTACATATTCCTTGTATTTCAAAAATCTTTTACATTAGGTAATATTAATTAAAATAATCAATTAAATTTAGTTTTATACTAATTGCGGATGTTCTACTTACAAAAACTATCACATTATAGCACCAATTAGCAAAACATGATATTTCATAAAAGACATTAAAGTAGACATTAATGACAACTATAATTTTGGGAAATGGCGCTTGAAATGTTAATTAATTAAAGGAAACAGGAAAAATTAGATTAATTTTTTCAATATTGTCATTTTGTCTGTGTCATACTTAAAATTAAAAAAAAAAACATTATTCTACTAGTCTATGGTGTCATTTTAGAGATGACTGGATATTTTTTGTATGTATAGTATATTGAGATTTGAGTTTAAGAAAGTTTTTAAAAATCTTACGTCTCAATAATATAATTAGGTATATTTTAAAGAAAACGAATTGGAATACGAAGGAAACAAGTAATTTTTTATATCCACAATTAAATCTTATTTTTATCTTTTTAACTCGCTCGTTAGCTAGACGAGTTTTTAAATAATGATAAGCCATTTATCGAAAATATTCTTTTACTTTACGTTCGTCATCAGCCTATCAACGCCCACTGCTGAGCAAGGCTTCTTTCTCACATGGAGAAGGTTTGAGCATTAATCACCACGCTTGCTCAAGACGGGTTGGTGATTTCAAACTTATAATTATGAAACTATAAGTCCAGGTTTCCTCACGATGTTTTCCTTCACCGTATGTCAGTGATGTCTAAATACTATCAGAAAGTACATATGACTCCGAAAAATTACATTGGTACTTGCCAGGCTTGAACCCGCGCCCTCGGCAACGAGAGGCGGACCCTTTAACCACTAGGCCACCACTGACTTACTTTACCTTATTTCCCTCAAATGTCTATTCAAATATTTCGCCAAGATTAATCTTACGAAGTAAACCAAATGTATTTACCATTTTTTTACTTCTTAATATTAACTAGCTTGTATATAAAGTTATATATATATTACCGTATTGACCAAAATAACTTCTTTGCCAGTCAGTTAAAAAGTCTAAGGAGGTTATTTGTCAAGAATATTTTATTCCTAATATCAATATACATTCTTAGTGTGTCTAGTAATATATAATTATTAACAAATTTCCAATACCATCCAGATTTCAGAGTATTAAAGGAACTGTGAGCAAATAAATTTGAAATACATTACAAGTATATAATGCAACACGACGTTATAGAAAACATTCTCACGCGAAATATATATTTTGAAATTGTTACACATTCAATGGAAACTAACCATGATATCAAAGGTTTTATAGAAAATCGTGCAAATCTAAATTGGTTTCTTTACTTATATGTCGTTTAAATATTGCGAAACTAATGGATTTGTTACGTCATGCTTTTGTCATGTGTGTCATGACATTGGAATTCCTGAATTTAGATACATGACAACTATGATTATAATCTGATTATACGCATATGCCGTGTCACTTTGAATTAAATCACCAATCAATTAATAATAAAGACATTATATTTTTAACATGTCCATTTTTACCTTTCAATGTCAACTTTATTTTTGACATTTCTTGCAGACTAAATAATGTCAATAATATTTATAGTTTTTACGGATAAAGTATAAACGTTTATGTTCACATTCAAAATGATATTTTTTATATAAAAAGTTAATTAGTTTCAAAATAGCATATGCCGTAGCACAATTTGCAAATCTTATTTATTGAATATATAAAACTTTGAAGATTTCTACACTTCACAAGTTATTATAACGAAAGTAATTATTGAATATAGACCATGACATTTGACAGCTCTATCCTCTTTCTGTCAATTTCCCAGCTTTAGCCAGGCTCTGCCTTACATGTTGTGAATAGTTTATGCTAATAGTTTTTAAATCCACAAATCTTAAATGAATTTGTTGTACTAACATATATATGCAAATTATTAATTTATCTAAAATTATTGGTGTAATATTAGTTTCGCCAAAATACATTATAAAATGCTTCTATTTCACAAGTGGGTATATAATGTTTGGTTAATATCACCCGATAATATTTCGTTCCTCGTAATCGTGAATACATTTCTGAAACATTCACTTTCACCAGCTATCCATAAAGAAGACGGTTTAAAAGATAACAGAGATGTAATCTTGACATAACAAGATATAATGACCCAAAGATGTATTATGGCAGGTCTAAATGAATAAATGAATACATATAGTCGTATTTTCCGCACTTTAAATCTATAAAATGGTTTTTAATTCTATTATTACCGTGACGGTTCCTCTTATTAACAACACGTCATTTCTAGAGCTTTCTATTTTAAAATACGGACTATACTTCAATTGTATGTTAATAAAATATTATTTATATTAAATTAAAAGAAAATTATAACGTTTTTATTTGATTCAAATTGTCTCTCCTCAAGACGCTGACAAAGTCGTAGGCTTACAGCAATATACATTACATTACAAAAAAAAACTATTGAAATTTAATTTTCATATCTCAAATGTATGTAGAATGAATGAACTTGTTTAAAATCTCAGTTTTAATGTCTCATGAATGAGGATAACGGATACATTAAAATTTATATGCATATAATATTCGAGATAATGTTTGAGAACGGATATTAAGTATCAATTTATCGGATAACCAGTTATTGTATATATTTAACACATGAATAAACTCTAAACACCCGTAGTTGAAGGGTTTCCCTTAATACATATATTCATTGGAGCTTGTTAATATTTGTGAAAGCTGTCGAGAATTGATTTTACGCTTTCTTATACTTTATATAATGCTGTATAATCTCTTATTTATTGGAAAATTGTAATTCGTAAATATTGATATGTTTTCAAAGAGATTCAGCTATCAAAATAACTTGAATTAAATGGGCTTTATACTGAAATATAACGCGATTTATTATATTACGTTTTATATGACATTTCGATTGTCAAATTCAGTCATATGAGTATTCACAAAAATATTAAATGATACGCAAAAAATTGTCAGGAAATCTTAATAAACCGACATTGACCATTACGCTAGCTCGGTGTAAAGTATTTAATATAAGTGATTTTTGTAATAAAATAACTAGATATATCCCTTTTTCAAATCCCTATTTATAATTTTATAATCATCCCTAATTTATAATTTTAATTTTTCTTCCAAATCTCAAATCTATGTAACTACATCCCTGGAATTACATCGATACGTCTTAATTGTATATAATTAAAACTTATTTCGTAGAGAAAATGGATTTTTACGACGACATTGGCAAAATATTTCCGATTCTAGTGTGAAAGAAGACAGCATAAAAAAATCAGTGACCTTGAGTAGGATTAATACTTAAAAAATAATCTTTAAACGTCTTTAATTATTTTTTGTCACATATGTTAGTGTTGTGACATGTCCCCAATTACGTCATCATGCCGAATCAGTGTCGTGGGAATCCTTCCCATTTGCAACATTCAGCCCTACTATTGAATGTGTCTCACGCTCTTGTGACAGACTATTTTCTCCGCCGATTTTCTGTTGCGTAAACCTTTCAACTAATATCTTGTTTGTTTCCATTACAATAATCAGTTTATCGAATTCCGTACAATCAAGAGATATTAGATTTCATTAGCAATGTTTCTTACCTGTCCAAATATTGTCCAAAGATTTTTATGATAGCATAACCGAATATGGAATAGTGATGTCACTTACACAAAAATCTTATTTTTCTATAAAGATTTTTTTATAAATTACTTTGTTAAACTAGATACTTAGTATAAGTAGTAATTATACTTTCCTCACAACGGGGTCATTACATAATGAATGAAATTACAAAACTAGTTTCCGAACGAGTATTTATCCCGTTTTGAAAGTGATTACATTCATTCACATGTTATTAAGAAATTTGTTGAAATAAATGACAGCTGAGTGACAAGTCACCATCAAATAAATTACACAGTCTGTGTCACACGTCGCCATATTTACTTTTATATTTAACGATAATGATTTGTAAATTATTGTAAATAATGAGTTAAAACAAAAAAAGATCAGTAAGTTTTATTACATAATTACGTGGATTTTCCCGTATCTTAACTCGCCGACACGATTGTAATTGTCAAATTGTAATTGTCAAATTAATAAGTATTGTAATTGTCAAATTAATAAGTAACGTTACAGAAGCCTTACCACAAGTTTGTTTTCACACAACATACATAGAGTTTCAAGTTTCTTTAACACGTGAGATTGACAAGTGACAAACAACTGAAACCTGAGATACTGTGAGGCTGCCTCTAGTGGTTAGTTAGCAGAAATACTTACACGCTACTTACATGCACATTAATTACATAAATTCGTATTATTAATATTAATTGGATTTCGTTCATTATTCTTGTTTTGTTTGTCTTCATAATAATCTTCCGGCCATTAAAATCGCATATATTATAATATTCTTGTAAATGTTAGTATCCATTGTATACAGTGTATCGTGCGGATCTCAACCTTTTCCCAAATAGTGTTGTTCTCGAACCGATAGCCGCATCCGGTTATTTATCGGTCTGAGAATTACGAACAATGGTCTGAATACTAAAACACGGCGCTTATAAATGTTGTTTTTGAATTATTTTATATACCATTCTAATTTATAATAGAAGAAGTCCTTCCTCCATAACATGACAATAAAAAAAAGCAAACAAAAAATCAAAATCATAATAGGTTTTTGATAAATTAAAACAATTACTTAATTTCCCTATTTATTTTATTATGGTACATTATGAACTTATTAAAGTGAGTTATACAATATATTTAGATGATGTGGAAGATTTTATTCATATCTCCAGTTAATTAGAATGTAATACACAAAAAAATCCTTATTTTCCTTCAGCTTCTACGACCCAATCGTCTACAGCACAATTATCATCATCATCATCTGTAACAAGACGTCCGTTCCGTGTGGCGAACCGCCGCAGACTGTTCTCTACCACAACCACCACGACCACAGCCTCCCCCACCACTACAGAACTGGAGAGTGACGAATCATTACAGGATATAGGAGACACAGGTGAAGTGACTCTCATTTACACGACAATCTATCGGTTCATATAAACATAAACAAATCAAAACAGGCAAATTGTGCTAGAAATAAGTCCACGTAAAGTAAACTTTATAGGTGGTAGAGCGTAGTGGTCAGTTATTACACCTCGACCGGGGAAGTACCTGCCTCTCACAGAAGATCGGCGTGAAGTAGTCTTTAATGGCTGCGTTTCGTCCGATGAGTGAGAGAGCCGGTTGCTTTTTCCCTATTCCTACATTGGATACCTTTTTATTCTTCCCATCCCTCCCCTATTTCTAAAAAAAATATGCTCTATAGTCTAGAGTCTAGATACTAACATTTTTTTAATATATCCCTGAAATATAGATGCGATCGAAGACCCGTCCCTCCAACCTCAAACCCAAGCGAGGAGAGTCACGAACGGTCCGCGGAGACGGCCACTGGTCCAACTCAAGAACCAAAACGAAGATCAAAACTCCTCCGCCACTAATGATGAAGAGAAAACAAGACAAAGCAAGAAGTACAGCGCCAGCTTCAAACAGAACCAGCTCGACGAAATACTGAAACTGAGATCCAGCGCTGAAGAAATTGATGTTACTACGGAAGGAAGATCCACTCTTGATGGTAAATAAATATAATTTGAATTATTACATAGAATCTATTACTACATTCATAACATGTATAGTTTTTTGCTCGTATTACTCCTGGATTATTTATTTACTATTATTTATTTATATAATACATTACAAATTTCTTTTACGGTGTTACAAAATCCCTGTCGGTTTTATCCGTACACCGGCATTCATTGAGAGCACCTGGAACTTTTAGTACATAAATATACCTACTACTATAAATTACATAAGATTTTGAGTAGCTGATGTTTGTTTAATAAACAAAAGATATAAAAGATCTTTTATTTAACACGCTTATATTAGCTTGAGCTGTTAACGATTTATCATTATCCTTGTTAGCGCCGGCCAGGATTAATATATTCTTTTTATAGATCCTCTATGTGAGTGAAAGGAACAGAGCTAATGTGCGATGCGCATGTCCACAAAAAACTAATTAATAAATCGTACTAAATATATACCAAATATTAATTACAAGTGTGTTTTTTTAAACTAATATTTATAGTATAAAAGTTATATACAAATCGTATGTTCCCAGATACAAGTGCTGAAACAGCAGTAGCTCTAGCGGCCCACCAGCTCCTATCAGCTCCCATACCGATCATACCCGACTACGACGACGAATCGAAACCATCGCGGTCCTCTCAAACTATCGTAGACTATAAATTTACGAGCCCAGAGTACAATGACCTCACTAAAACGCAAACTTATACAGAAGACTATCAGAAAACTCCGTCTTACACTTCGTCTGGACCAAGATATGAGTCAACGACCCCTTACACTCTCCGAACTGACGGAGATGTTCGATCGACTACAGGATCAGTTAACCCTGAAACAAATATACCCTCAGGGTTCACTACACCCGGCCTATTCACAGGCCGGTTCACGAGACCTACTACAGGAAATACAATCAACCCGACTTTCTCTGGTATAACGCTCAGCCTCGGCTCCGAAGGGTCTGGAGAGTCCACAGCTCGTTACACCTCAAACTTCCCCAAAGAATCAAACCCTACAACTTACACGGTCAGCAACTATGAAACCAGAACAATCAGGCCAGGTTTATCAACCAACATCGTCAATCCAACGTCGTTGAATTTGAGAGAATCTACAGCTAGGATATACCCGAGCCTGGATCGAAGTGTACAACCGACTTATTCGACGGAATTCACAGCAAAAATTTCAAGGCCGGCAGGATTTTCACCTAATTTAGTTAAAATAGATGAAATTGAAAACGATAAGACGACAGAGAAGTATCCGGGTTTCATCGAGAGGGGTCCATCTACTGCTAGATTCGAGGGTTCTAGCGAAAAGATTTCGGTCCCGGTCGCCGTGGGGTACTCGTCTGGTAGCCAGGGCTTGCAAGAGCCTTCGTATTTCACCAGAGAATACTTATTGGAGTCCCCGGTCACTAGAACGTACGACGGTATGTAAATTTCATTAATAAACATTCTCGCGTCGTTGTTAATGGTCTTACAAAAATAAATTTTTCAGATGAATACCAATATCTGTCACCAGCGACGACACCACAAACCACAACTAAGAAACCGCTGAGAAGGAAAACAATCTACCGTAGAATATCATCTACAGCTGCACCAAGCTCACAGATTGTTCAAACCCCGTCCTCAATCCGCACTTCACCCACATTGACGACACCCACACAACCGATAACACAGACGACGG
Organism: Danaus chrysippus; assembly: GCA_916720795.1. NCBI lineage: Eukaryota > Metazoa > Arthropoda > Insecta > Lepidoptera > Nymphalidae > Danaus > Danaus chrysippus. The sequence continues at coordinate 1,451,075 of CAKASE010000047.1, read as the reverse complement.
TCAAACCACGACGAACTAGCAGGAAACCCTTTCAAAGAATAGCGGTGAAGAAAGGTCCCCTTCAGAAACAACCAGTAGAGCCAGAGATCAAGGAGTCGGCTCCCAAAGAAGTCCAGAAAACTCTAGTTCTAAAGATCAATAACAACGCCGTTAAGTCATCGAAGCCACTCTCAGACTACGATTACTATGATGACAGTCACGAAGGCGTTAAGTATGAAGATGGATCCAAAGTACTTCTTCATGGAAAAGGTTTGTTAAAATTTTTAATGTAACAAAAATCCTAGCCCAATAAAATTTAATTATATTACCTGCAAAGCCTTCTGGCAGAATAAATTACGTTCGATCAGAATACTGTCAACTATATGTCAATTTTGACGTTTATATTTTATTTGCCGTTTTATTATTTTTTATTGACAGGCGACATCGAATGTTTGGACATCGGTAACTTCGCTCATCCGTCGTCATGTAAGAAGTTCATATCGTGCGCGCGAATGGAGAGCGGTGCTTTAGTGGGCTGGGAGTACATTTGTCCAAAGGGACTGTCCTTTGACCCTGTCGGCGGCATTTGTAATTGGTCCGCCGGGTTAGGTTGTACTGAGAAGGACGCGTGATAATTATGTTTAGTGTCGTTTAGAAAAGTTTATGAATAAATGTTGAAAGTACACTTATAAAATCATGCAGTAATAGAAGTGCTGAGGGTGTATAGAAACTTTTTAAATTGTAGATATAATCTTTATTATGTTATGTTTTGGAAATACCAACTTTTTACTTACAGTCGGTATTGTTCCAAAACTACAATACATTTAAAATCGAAATACTCAGTGGTTGTTTATACAAAGTAATGTTATAACTTTTTATATATTTCTTTATTTGGCTGTTTTATTTATTTAATTTTAACAAAATAAATTCATGCATTATTTTGTATAACCAACCAGACACAATTTTGTAATTTTTTACATTATGAAATACTTTACTGGTAGGCAAAAAAATCCTATGTAGATAAATGTCTATATCAAAATTATTATTATTTAGAAAATATTACTCGAGAATGTGCCTTAATTATTTTACAATAATTAGTTTTAAGACGTACTTTACAATTAGTATAAAAATAAATTTTTCCAATAATATAAAATTTTTCATTGCAATATTTCACTACAAGTAACAGGAGAGCTCACCACGCTAAATCATAGTGATGTATTTGGTTGCAAAACTTTTATGGTCACTAAAAAATGGTATACTTTTTCTCTGCCAAACAAAATGAAAAAAAATAGAAGAAAACTATTTTAAAGACATACTCGAGCTTGTCAAGTATTGTCGGCTTTCAAGCCGTACAAAATTTATGTAATGAACGAATTTTAATCGAACCACGGCATGATTGGGGTCGTCGGTAAAATAATTAAAATGCTGAAGTCAAAGAAATAAACGAATGAGAAAAACTTTAGATTATCGTATATTGCTCAGGATTCTTTGAAATCCGATTTTAAATAAGTGATGAAGAAATGCAGTATACACACTATACCAATATCACTCTCTGATACTTTAAATCTAATCCACAAAAATTAAATCAATTAAAAAAATCCAATATTTTGTAAGTAGGTACTTCTTTCATAATACTATGAATTTTGGAAGTAACATATTTGTTACATTAGGGAGCGTTCAAGTATTACGTAACGCAATTTTCGAAGATTTTTGACCCCCCCTTCCCCCGTCGTAACGCACAGTAACGTTTTTCTGTAGCCCCCCCCCCCCCTTCTCAAAACGTTACGTAACACTCAAGTGATCAATTTCATCAAAAGACTTACAATGCAATCTATGTATTCCCCGTAAAATATCAATTAAGAGGTTTGCAAACTTGGAATAACAAATAAAAATATCGACCAGACTAATACAATCTGGTCAACAATGTAATGTATATGAAAAGAGTTGCCAGTTTGGGGGTTTTTATTAATATATTTTTTTAGAAACAATGCTACGTAACGTTTTGTACGAGACACCCCCTCCCGCCCCAGTAACGCATCGTAACGTTTTACGAGACCCCCCCCTCCCGCAAAATTGCGTTACGTAATACTTGAACGCTCCCTTATAAGTAATTGTCACTGAATTTATTACGCACAAAAAATTCATCTTGGCGTTTGTTTTACTATGTGTAGGCCTCCTCTTTGTTTACGTTTATATATATACACTTTATAGTATGTAATTAATTCTCCCTACTCTCATCTAATTTTTTTTACCCATTGGAACCTCTGTCTTTGATTACCGGCCATACCTATATATAATAATTTAGAATGCTCATATTTGATGGAAATACTAAATAGGATACAAAAAAATGTCCTTTACTGTAGTCTCCTAAGCTTTCGTATATCCAGATATCTCTATTAAAAGTTTTACCAAAAACTTTAAAACAGGAAATAAACAACGGGAACAAACATAATAAAAAAAAATTCTTGTTTTTTCATAACAATACAAAACAATGGAAATCAATGCGTGGGTTATTCAATAATACTCATATTTTGGTGCTATATAATATAATTATAAAGTCCGTTTACTAATATTCACATATCCTATTCCGACACAAGTCATTTTAATCTTCTGAGCTATAGCGTATGTGTCCTCCTCATCCGAGCTCTCGTCTTCTTCAGACCTCAACACTTCTAACTTGAACATCACACCGAAGAACTCTTTAAGATGTTGTAGAAACTTGATTGTGTAATCCGACAGAGGTCCCACCTATAAAACAAATAAAACATTATTTTCTGTCCTTTTCACATAATTTTTCATAGACAAGTTTATAGTCTGTTCAATATAATGTTGTCTATGAATAAAATTAAGCAGTTGTTAATACAAAAAACTACATGAATAAAAAAAAATAACTTCATAAAACTATCATAATTAAATTTTCAGCGCCATCTATCGCCAACTTTAAGAGTTTATAATCTACATACCTAACACAAATGTAATTTAAGTGTTTGTTTAATGTTATATTACGGATTAATAATATAATACGACAATAAATATAATACGTCCAACAAATAAAAACGTTTAAATTTGCATATATTATAGCATAAAAAAATCAGTATAGTGTAACTCACAACACACTCGCTGACGTCCTTCTGTCCGAGCGCCATCCAGAGCGCTAACAGCCATTGAAAGGAACTGTCGACTGCTCCGCCTCGCCTCACCTCGTCCAACAACATGTGGGCACACTCACGACCCAGGTCCTCGGGAAGAGTTGGCTCTCCGGAACCAGCCTCCGCGGACTTCTGAACATTGAAGTAAAGGAACTACGATTAATAAACACTTTCTGTTTAAAGAATTTTAAGCTCAAAATGGCAAAAGATTCTTTTTTTGTAGAAATTGTCTCAAGTTTTTGAGATTATCACAACATTTTGGGATCTAAGAGTTTCACAAGAATTCTATTAAGTAAAATTAATATTTTCAAATACTACGCGTTTTTTATCTCTGGGAATCATCATCGTCTGAGCGTGATCACGGTTGGTGCAAAGTGACTGAAACGTCAGGAGAATGTACTTTTAAAAATAATAAAATAGCACATAGTAATATAAACATATAAGTTTCATTGTCAATATAAATAATAACCATTAATTGACCTAATTAGTAACTTGTATTACTCATTGTTTCTACTATACTTACTGCTTCAGCGCAATAAAATGTCTTATCTGTAGTCTCAGCAACTAAACTGACTCCAAATCCAGGACTCTTCCCGGCATTAGCTCCACGACACTGGTCTGTGTTTATATAAACATCGGGGAGAAAGTTTAACATCACCTGTGGATATTATTATGACTTAAATCCTTGATTTAAACATGTATCATCAATAAAACTTCTATTAACTATTCATACCCCTTTTGCTGCCTCTACAACCCTATTAGCCATCGTCGGTGACACTCTTAAAGCATACACAACCCCTCTAATTCTCTTAACCATTCCCCATTTACTGCATTGCAGTGGTCGGAGATGTCGTCGGACAGGACACTTGAACACAATCTCACCACCTCCCAGAGGGGGAGCTCCTATATAACACAGGAGAATATATATTGGAAAATAATTTAATATAGGAATAGGACTATTCATTAATTAATAGTTTCGTTTTGTTTTAAATAAAATGTAAGCATATATAAGTCTGCTTTTCGTTTAATTTGAAATTGTTGTCTAAGTCTTACATGATTTTCTAAATCTTTAGAAACCTTTATTTGAATTTTATAATAATATTAATAAATTTATTATCACCTCATTAAAATGATATATATTACAGCAATTAAAACTCATAATATAAATTACAAGAAAATATCTCACCTCTTCTGACAACTTTAAGTTCCAAGCCGTCGTCAACTAATATAAACTTAAGCAATATTGGTAACGCCGATGCCTTTACTTTGTCAACGGATACATCCAACTCATGATGAGTGACACCCTGCAGTACAGCATTCAATGGCTCTTTACAGAATGGTCCCAGTGCTAGCAACACTTCTAGATAATAACCTGAAATAATACATTCAAGACTTGCATTATGTTTTAAATCTCCAATTTACTATCATAAACATCTTAATATAATGTAGAAACAATTTAAATATGACCTATTCAATCATAAGCCCTTAATTAAAAACATTGAGTTATCAAAATAAGTTAAAAATCGACCATTAATTCAAAACAATAAACTTTTTAAATATTTGGTTATTTTCACCTCATATTCATTGATTTGATTCAAATGATCATAATATGTTTGTTGTAATAAAAGTAAATTTTCATTTTAATAGTCTTTCAGTCCAGATTTAAATTAGAAAATGAAAAGATAAAATGAAAATGGATTTAACAATCTTTCAGAACACTACATAATTTTTATTTTTTAAGCAATAAGACTATTTCAATTGTCTATTTATATAAATAATAAAATATATTTTTAATACTAACCTATCCCTCTCTGTGTGCAACAACTGTGGGTGACTTGACCACCAATTAATATTCCTGGTTGAAAGTATAAAGATGTTCCAGTTTCACTCAACTCTACTCTTGATCCATTTGTAATTTTGTCCAGTAAACGTATTAAATTTACTTCATACTCTCTTAAGCCTGGATCATCAAAAGAACTCCGAATTTCCTCAATCTTTATAGCTCTACCGCTCAACGTCGCAAGGAGCAATCTTTGGCGAAATAAATTGCTGCCTTTATATACTAGCACATCATTTTGTAAAATTGCAGGCATTTTAATAGTAAATACATTTATTCCTGTATGTTTACTTTTAGCACGTGGGACTACAATGTTTTTAATTCACTAATGTCAAATGTTTAAAGTTTCAAGGAAACTTCATCGCTCTTAACAAGTATTTGACACATTGAAAACATTTTTAATTTCTTCATATAAAATTTCACATATATTATTTATCCCAAAAAATAATAGTTGTTTTGGGCTTAGTGTCATAAATGTTCTTTCAACGTGAAATATTATTATATAAAGAATCCAAATTGATAATTAGGTATGAACTTTAATCAAATACACATGTCTGATGTCAGTTGTCACTTGTCAAATTATAAGGACCACATTTCCCTAGGTGGTATTCCTTGTAAATTGTAAACATAAATCAACAATTTACTGGCAGACAATGAGTTAAGTGGCATTTTTAAGAACAAGTTTTTATGATTTATTTTCAACAATGAAAGCTTCTATTGGAGATGTCGTTTTGCCTGGAGATTACTGTGAAGAAATAACCGTGGCCGGCGAAAAAGCAAAAGTAATCATAGGTCCAGGATTAAGGAGAGAACTTGACCGCGTGTATGTCACTAAAGCTGGAGTTCTTAAAAAACGAAACCCATGTACTTATTGGGTAGACAGTTACCAAAAGCGGTACGTTCCATCAAGAGGTGAAAATGTGATCGGTGTTGTGGTGCAGAAAGCTGGTGATATATTTAGAGTAGACGTTGGAGGTAGCATCACTGCAGCGTTATCATATTTATCATTCGAAGGAGCTACAAAAAAGAACAGGCCTGAGGTACAAATTGGAGATATTGTTTACGCCAAAATGCTGGTTGCTAGCAAAGATATGGAACCAGAGTTAGTTTGTGTCGATTCACACGGTAAAAAAGGACGCTTAGGCGTACTGAGTGATGGATTCTTATTTAAGTGTTCTTTAAATTTAGTGCGAAAAATATTGAACCCTTCATGTCCCTTACTTGAGTCCTTGAAAAATGAATGGCCATTTGAGATGGCAGCCGGCATGAATGGTAGGATTTGGATTAAAGCTAACTCCATGAGAGAGACAATTGCTCTTGGTAATGCTATCTTGGGTGCAGAATATCAAAGTGATGAAGAAATTAAAGTAATTTGTTCTAACATAGCTTCTATACTGGCTGGACATATTTCATGATGCATAATTTTATTAAAACAATATAAAAAACGTGTTTGTTTTTACTTTATAATATTTTATATAACAACTATATAAATATGGGAATAATATCAATAAAAAAATGAATAGTTTCTTCATTTTATTCAATTTCAAATCGCAATCTAAATGTTTTAGCAGTAATACTTTTTATGTTAAGACAGCATTTTTGTATTTGCCAAATTTGTTAAAAGAATATGTACAATTTAGAATTATGGTATCATGTGCTTCATTTTCTCAATTCAATTCAAAAAAACTTGTGCCATTCACCATTCAAATAAATAGGACAAAATAATTAACAAGCCACACTCGCTATGTACAATATACAGTGGCAATTAGTAATGTCATCATAACTCATACAATAGGACTTTACTGACCAGAATAAATTTCAGTTATTAAATTCAAAAAATTATCACCTAAACAATAAAATAACTAGCTTAGGTTAAAACTATTTTAATATTAAATGTATATGATTCACAAGACCGGAGACTGTAAAGTTCATGCATTAAGTATTAAAATAAATTATGTTAACAAAAGGAATAACAAAAATGTCCAGTGAAAAGATATTTGTTGAGTTTATCATTGAAATTAATATTAATAAACTGTACAGTATGTTAACTCCAAGTAAATCAGTCTAAGTGGACCTTACTGCGAGCCTCTTCAGAAAAATTAACATCCCCTGATAATGGTTCTAAGAAAATTAATTCAGTTAAAACTTTAACAGATACTAGTTATGATGAAAACTGTAGTTTTTAACTTACTGTAAATTATGGAAGATATTGTGGAAATATTACTTTGATATTTAGAATTTCGTTATTAAAACTAAATCAGGACTGTACAAAATAACTACAATGTTTGAAAGTACTACAAAGGAATGTCTCTTTATATACATTTGATTTTAATTTATTTCTATATAATACAAGTTTTATACATTATGATAACTAGCTCAGTCGTCATTTACAGCAATGATTTAGATCCGATCATCTTAAAATTTATTTCAACAGCAAACATCACTATGTTATTTACATACAAATAAATCATTAACTATATACAGAGATAATAAAAATCAATTCTATACAAAATGGGAATTAAATTCATCATAATTTATTTATATGTATATTAAATATCTACTCTATGGATGATCAAATTCAAACAATAATTAAACTATCAATATAACAAATATTAAAACACAAATGAAACATTGTCCGTTTGAATACTGATGTAATAAATAAAGTTGATACTACAATGATTGTGTGACATTGAATATTTACACATCACAGTGTTAACGCTGTACAATATTTACATTATGAACAGACAACTTTATTTTATATATGAAAATATAATTTAATCTATAGACAATCAGGAGATCAAGGCTCGGCTACCTTCACACCTGATGTAGATATAGAACACAAAACATTCATCTAGATACAAAAAAATAATAATACATACATACAAAATTAATATTTGTTCATATTACCAATAGTTCTTACTTTGAATTTCCAAATTAATTAAATTAATAATATAAAATAAATTCATTGTTTTATAATCAAAAGGCCTACAATATTATTATTAGTTTCTTAGTGAACTCGGGACTCTGTTAATAAGAATGTATCTTTCAGTTATCAAGTGTAAACGTAGCACAAGCTTCTTATAATAAAGTGCCATTTATATTTAAATTTCATCTAAGTATACAGTTTACCCGTTTGTTATTTATAATATAACAATAGTAAATAACTGCTCTCCGGAACAAACAACTCCATTATCATAGTTAAGATCTTTCAATTGACCATTTATTTCCTCTTGCATCAGCATTTTTATAAATAATTCTTATAATTATTGAATAATTTTGAGAGGAGAATTTAAGTTTTTGAATATTAATTGAAATCCCTGATAATCTAATAATAGTTTTTAAATCTATATTTTATTGAAAAACTAGCTTGATTCACTGTTTGTCTGTAATCAATATTATAAAATTCAATATTTAGTATGTTTGATTGCAGCTAGAAATAAAAACAAACAATTATCAACTAGCTTCATACTTTGAGTGATTTTTAAATTAACTCACAATACAATCACACTGTTACTCTGAGACTTAGATGAGTCGTCTCTTGACATAATAGGAATAAACGATTTTTTGATAGACACAGACATCTAAAAAGTATCCATATTCTCACTGGTGTCGCACAGATTAAGTAAATCACAGAGGGATGCACAAACCGGTGCCTCTGATGAAGTCTACAGTATACTATGTCTCAGAACACTGAGTCAGCTGATCGTGACAGATGTACAGGGTGTGAGGGTGAGCGAGCCAGCCTCTTCCTCGGCAGCTTCTCCAGAGTTGACAACAAGTGTGGGAAGTCTGGTCTCTCACTTGATCGGTAAGCCCAGCACAGCATAAGGATGTCCTGGAAGTTAAAATAAATGTTGTTTGTTATTCTTATTTAATAAATATCCAATTTCTTTTATAACAGTTTTGGATGTAAATAAAATTTATGATACTGTGGAGGATAGTGCAAATCCGAGTAACTACCATTGGATAATTTCGCGTATTTACATTGGAAGCCGATTATCAGAACAAAGTTTAAGCTGAAATATTGTCTATATTAACGACTTTTAAGATTTTTTTTCACAATTAGTAATAACGTAGCGTTTAATTTGTTAAAAATTCGTAGTTTAATTTAGAAAATATTTCATCTTATAACTTTCTTCTGATAATCTGCTTTCAATGCAGATACGCGGAATTATCCAATGCTAGCTACGCGGATTTGCACTATCCACGACGATATATATTTTAGCAAATGTATAATGTATTATCAGATATTATTATTTTATTCCACATACTTTAATATCTCTAGAGGCTTGCATGTTATTCAAGGATTGCTTCACTCCCTTGCCGACCTGCCAGATGACCGCTTCAGGAGGTTGGCCTTTGAAGGGATATTCACCACACAGCAGCTCGTACCATACAGTACTGTAATGTAAATATTAGTTTCTATGAGCTTATCTTTATATATATAATTCTTCTGAGTGTGTATGTCACTGAACTTCTCTCAAACGACTGAACCGATTTTGATGAAATTTTTTTGTGTGTTCAAGGGGATCTGGGAATGGTTTAGATTCACAATTTTGTCCGCTGGACAATGTTTTTTTAATTTATTAGTAGTTGTTGACATAAACTTTTTTTTTTAAATTAGATTTGACAACTAACTAATATGTCAATCATTCTGTCGCACTTTAAAACACGGAGATTTATGGCTTAAAGGTAAACTCCAAAATATAAATAAAAAAACTAGTTATACAGGGTGACTGGTGAATTACTATCGATATTTGAGGACGTGATATTTGACGATCATATATGACTAAATAAAAATTAATATAACATAAATATTAATAAACTTCTAAGTAAAGTTAACCAAAAGTTATGTAATTAATTACGCATCGTATGAACACCCTACAGATTAGGTATACACATACACTCACACATACGCGCGCGGCCGCGTGTGTTGTATCAGCACGCCGCCGCACGCGTCCACACTTGGAACAGTTGGAACGTGTACACACTTTATTTATTTATACGGAAATTTGGTCAAAAATTAAGTACCTATTTTTTTTACATAATTCGAATGAGAATCATGTACCGAGTATGCTCCTTAAATATTGATAGTAATTCACCAGTCACCCTGTATAAATAATAAAATTAGTGTTAGGTCCTGTGATTTATGGAATTGACTAACAATATATGTTTGTGTGTGTGTATGTATGTGTATTTGTGTGTGTTATTCATCTTACCCAAAGGCATAAACGTCTGTGGCCTTGGAGAAAGGCAGATGTAGGCTGGCAATGGGTCTAAGAGCTCGGTGAAGCTCGGGAGCCAGGTAACATAACCAACCCGGAGGGATGCCGAGGCTGTCACCACGGGCACTGATAGAGAGAGGGAGAGGGGATATTAATATTATATATATTAATATTATCAGTATTAATCAGTGGCGGCTGTACCTTAAGTGCGCCCGTGCGCTGAACCACCAATTCAAAATATTTAAAAATTACAAAATATTATGTCATCTTAATTTTTAAATTACCATTTTAATATTTATTTTTTAAACATACAAAAAGGTATAAAAAATTTAATTTCCAATTATGGTCAAAAAGTTTAAGCGCTTTACTAAACTCATATCGTGCGCTCCGGCGAGTGCACGAGGACTGCTAATACATCTTGTATGAGACACGCATTAATACGCCTGGCGCGTGAGACAAAAGATAGTTCATAGAAATGTACCGAGTAACGAGTCGGTTCTCGCGCGCCGCACGAAGCGGCCGAAGGTTACCGAGAGCACCCGATGTATGACGTATTGAGCCGGCCGGCAAGGGGCCGGCCGAAAGGATGGGTGCTATGATTGACATTTCGTTAATCGTTATTGGTATTGTTTCAACTTTCACTGTATGCGTGACGCGTTAATTCGTTATTGTTTATAATTATTTCCGTAATTCGTTTTAGTTTTTATTTCGTTTCTATAATAGAACTTTTATTCTGTACTGTGTTTTTTATTAGTTGAAAATGAGTATAAATATTGATTATATTAAAGAAAAAATAACAAAATTTTTCAAAGTAAAGTGAACATAAAATTGGCCGGGCCGCCACAGCCCTTTTTAAATTTAAAACAAGAGTGTAAATCGAAAAATAAAGCATTTATACGAAGTTTTAAAAGTGAAATGTATAATAGAAAGAAATGGTTGTGTGGATGTGAGCGTCTTAATGCATTCTTTTGTTTTCCTTGCATTATTTTTGGCGGAGAATCGATTTGGACAGAAACTGGAATCAGATTTTAATAAAAAGGTGATAGAACATTTCGCTACAGAAAAATGTCGTCGCATTGATTTAATGTACAAAAAATAAACATATTTTATGTCAATTGTTGTTTTTGTCAATATTTTAGTAAAGTGAACCACCAGTTCGATAACCCACCAGCCGCCACTGGTATTAATCATTATAGTATTTTACATAGATAATTGTTAAAAAGTAATTCAGCTCGGCAGAGAAAGTATTACAATTAATCTTCTAAAACTTAAACTATAACAATGTTTTCCATTGGTTGAGGTGCATTATGGTTTTAGCAAATTTTAAAATTTTGATTATCTTTGGACCCCAGACTAGGAGACCTGTATCGTGTTTTATTTAAGGAGAATACTGCTAGATATTTTTCTTAGTTTTCTTAGTATGTAATATAAGTGTGAGGTTTTACAGTATTTTTATATTAGAGGTTTCTTTACAATATTTTATTTATATAAAGCATGTCCATTCCGGCGATACAACAACCAAAAAAAAAATCTTTAATGTATTATTATCATATATGTGTAAGATTAGATATAAACTGTATATTTCTCTTACTTGTTGCCGAAACATAACTTGGTGACACTGAACAGTCCGAAGTCTGTGATCACAACTTTCCCATTCTCCAAGAATATATTCTTCGTTTTCAGATCCTTGTGGACGATGCCTCGAGCGTGCAAGTAGCCCATGCCCTGTAATATTACACATATTTATTATAAATTTTATTTTTTCTAATATTAACAACATTATTTTCTTTTGACTGAGTATACATTGTCTTTTCCTACATTTAATAACACTTATATATTATGTATGTATAAAGTTAGCAATGAGCCTATAATGTGGATTTTTCATGTTCTAGGTTACGCTTGACAGTTGACAATATAAAGACAACTTCTTTAAATATAGAACCTTGTTTCACTTTATAACACTGATGACTAAAATCTTTATAAAAATGTAGACCTACAAAAATTACTTACATAAAATATGGCCTAGTATTTATTCGACTTAGGTTACATATATTTTTACATAAATAAATAGTGGAGGAATATAAAGACTATTGCTGCATCACAATAAAACGTGACCTATTACACTATTTATTTAACTTGGGTTATATTTTTTCATACTTTATGTGATCAATTTTACATGACTATAGAATTTATAACGCTAGAATTTTCTTACTGCATGACATTATTCTGCCAAAGTGGCCACTGTATATAGCATGAAGGTTGTATTATATATACCTGTGATATCTGCTGAGCTACGATGACGCTCTTGTTGGCTGTGAACTTGTCTTTCCTCAGGTGGATGTGTGTGTAGAGGGTCATGCCTTTACACAGTGACGTCACGATGGCCAGGCGAGGAGGCTTCATACACGCACCCATGAACAACACCAGGTTTTCATGACGAGTCTTTCTGAAGGTCGCCACCTGGGAAATACATAGGTTTAAAGTTTATTTCCAAAAAGAACAAAATTCGATTACAAAGGAAATTTTAAAAACTATAACTACGATTAAAATTACAAATAATAAACAGTAGTGATAATAAACACGATCAGTGAAATCTTCTAATATATGGATATCTTCATCGTTTTTTAAATAGATTTTGAATTGACAACACTTAGAGGCAAAGAGTTATACAGCTACATACATACAACTTATAATAAACTGTTTATGATTTAGATATAATGAAAATACTTTGGGTTCATCGCCCTTTCGTTCTTCATATACCAATAGTTTTTTCATCTTTGAAGAACACATGATAGTCTGTTGTTTAAAACCGTATAAACTATTTGGTTGGACGTAACAAACTGACAATTATTATATTTTTTGCTTAATAGGTACTCATATACCAAAAAGGCTGTGTGAAATCAAAAGCGGTTAGTCTAGTGACTATTCATATCTTTATCATCAACATCATCAGCCTATCAGAGCCCATTGCCGAATAAAGGCCTCTTTTCACGTGGAGAAATTATAAGAATTATAAGAGAAGATAAATTATAAGTCCAGGTCTTCACGATGTTTTTCTTCACCGTCTGTCAGTGGTGTCTAAATGCTCTTAAAAAGTACATATGACTCGGAAAAATCACATTGGTACTTGACAGGTTTTGAACCCGCGCCCTCATGATTGAGACATGGGCCTTTACATATAATTTATATCGTCGGGGATAGTGAAAAACTGCGTAACTACCGTTGGATAATTCAGCGTATCTACATTGGAAGCATATTATCAGAAGAAAGTTTAAGCTGAAATATTTTCTAAATTAACTGCTTTTAAGGAATTTTTTTACAATTTTTCACAAATTAAACACTACTAATTGTGAAAAAAAATTAAAGTAATTATTACGTGGAAGATACACGGAATTATCCAATGGTGGTTACGCGGACTTGTACTATACCCGACGAAATGTCACGTATATACCCCAAGTGGGTCCTCTCAATCTTACCTCGTGTTTAAACGTATCCAGAGGCGCCGTGTGGTCACTTAGCGCGTTCACGTGTAGTAATTTCACGGCGACTGCTCCGTGCCAGCTGCCTCTATAGACCGTCCCGAATCGACCTGTTCCTATCACCTCGAACAGCTTGAGCTCGTCGTAAGGTATATCCCACTCCTTCATGGACAACTGAATAATGGAAATAAAACATTAAAATGTATATGATACAACTATCTAATTGTTATAACTATGTTTTACACCCTTAATTGCTTTCTCGACATAGTTCTTATTGTCCCATTTTCTAGATTTCCTCCCTACTCTCAGTTAGTCCCATTCCAACTTCCAAATCTGATAGTTGTCTTATTCAAATTTACAAATAGTTTTTTTTAAGCCTATAATGAAGATACTTTGTCACGTTTTATTTACGTAATTGTTCATAAAACAATAGTAAATCATATGATCATCTCTTGATATACATATGTGCTACTTTATAAGATATATCCGGTTTAAATTTTAAATATACTAACTGAACTCTTGTTAAATCCTGATATTGTATCGTCATGATTTTTATTTATAATTTTGTGGATAAAATAATGGAAGTTGTATGATAAGGGACCGTTATAATGGGCAGAAGTTTTTCATTCAGTACAGAAAAAAGAGATTTTTGGTGCTATTTTGTCTCAGAAAAGACAACTTTATGTAGGTTAACCCACGATATAAATATTCGTAGAACAAATATTCTCTTTTATATATTGACTCTAAGAAATCATAATCAATATAACATATTAAATTATAATTTTAAAGCATTATAAAAACTTTAATCATTAGTAAGTAATTAACAATATCTTTCAACTAAACATTTGTTCAAAGTCATTAAACAATAAACAAAGGATCAAATCATACTTCCTCAAATATCCTTATGTGATGTTTAAAAGACGTCATTGTTGGTGAATCACCACAAAAAAGTAATAAACTACACTAAACGACTATCAACAAACGAACTTAAGAAGACGAGTGGAACATTGACATACACAAAACACAAACACGAGATACACAGATCAACTTATGAAGACTGTAGCATGAACGACTATACATGAATCATCATAATACACATTTAAATTAAAATTAAAAAAAAAACATTGTCTATGGTCTTTATTTTTGTTTATAGTTTATTTAACGTACGAGTGATTAAAATGCCACAAGGAGTCACTCATATAATGCTGTGTTGTTGATGAGTCGTCTATAAATAGAATTATCTGTCGCTGATAAACACTTCTCGTGAATTCGACAGCTTACAAGAGCTTTTATTACAAGCCATGTTACTGTACTGGCCTGACAGATGATAGTTAACGCTTTATATATCAATTTAAAATAATTTATTGTGTATTAAAAATTTATTTTTTTAGTTTGGTATTCATGTATAGATTTCTTTTTAATGTGTACTCCTATAGAGTATCAACCGATCGAAAAAAAAAACAATATTATTTAGAAATTAGCCATACGACTATTACTATAATAAGATAATACAAATGAAACATTGAAAAATATATACAGGGTGACTGGTGAATTACTATCGATACTTGAGGACGTGATATTTGACGATCACATATGACAAAATAAAAATTAATATAACATAAATATTAATAAACTTCTAAGTAAAGTTAACCAAAAGTTATGTAATTAATTACGCATCGTGTGAACACCCTACAGATTAGGTATATACACACACACACACACACACACGCGTGCGGCGGTGTGTTGTTGTATCAGCACGCCGCCGCACGCGTCTACACTTTCAACACTTGGAACGTGTCCACACTTTATTTATTTATACGGAAATTTGGTCAAAAATTAAGTACCATTTTTTTTACATAATTCGAATGAGAATCATGTACCGAGTATTCTCCTTAAATATTGATAGTAATTCACCAGTCACCCTGTATATGTGAGTTTGTAATCATATATATTTTTATATATAGGTAAATCATATTTTGTTGCATCTAGTTTCATATTTTGCAATAACTTCTGATCAAACCTAATTATTTTTAATATATTTTTATCTTCCTTGAGATCATCCAATGTGTCATATCTCAAGTCCTTATATGAACAACATACTTAATATTGAAATTTAAACCTATGTTATGTTTTCCATTCAATGTTTCTAGATTTTAACAGATATTATTTTATATCTTTTACCTGGCCATTTCCCAGATTTATCCAGGGTCTGCCTTACATGTTGTAAAGAGTTTTGGCTTATTGTGTTTTACGACCCGCCGCCGGCCTGACATCAACCCTCTTTGGGAATGCATTAATCAGTGATGTCTAAATACTCTTAGAAAGTGCATATGACTCAGAACAATCACATTGGTACTTGCCCGGGCCAGGATCGAACCAGAGCCCTCGTGTGTGAGAGGCGGGGGCTTTAACCACTAGGCCATCACTGACTTATATATATTATTTTATATATTATATAATAATTAAAACCATACACACTTGGATATTGGAATATTTTTTAACTTTTTTTCTATAACTTATAGTCTCTTGGTGCTTATATTTCAAACTCAAAATACATGGGAGCTATTAACATAAATATCCACGTTTTAGAAACATCAATGTTTCAATTCTATCAAAGTTAAACAAAAAGTGTGGAGATGAAATTTCCCTTATTCTCATTAAAAGATTGTTTTTGATGAGATTTCCATACATTATGTTTTACCTAATGGGCAACCATTTTACTTGTGAATATTAATTAATAGCTTAGATTTTATTTAGTACTGAGATATAATATGTACATCAGATAGTGATTATCATAGAGTAAAATGAGGCATAGAGAAAGGTCAATCAGAGTTGACAGAAAAAATAATGAAATCAAAAGTTACAACATTTATATATTACAACACCCTTCTCAACAATATTACTACAGGGATAATTATAAGTTTCTTTTTGATATTTTGGAGGCTGTTTCCTTAATTACGTCATTAAATGTAGATTAGCTTTAGGTTTAAAGATCTTTATTCTCAACAAGACGATACATAGTCACTTATTTGAGAAAATTACTAACTTAAACATATAATTTTGTTAACATTCGTCACACCAGGTTTTATTTAATCTGTAGTGGTTAGTACGAAATTAATAAGTGAATAAAAGAAACGGAAAACGCATCCACTGTATGCGTTAGTTGGTAAGATATTGCGCGAGTTGCGTTTTAAATGCGCTAAGTGAATGCCTCTTCTCTATACAAGAAGGTATTTTATTATAAATGTTTACTCATATACCTTATTTTTATTTAAAGAGTGTAGTTCAGTATATAATAATGTACTCACACTATTCTGCCGCGGCCACCGGTCGGACGCGTCGTGTCGTGAGTCGTGGCGCTCCAGCGGCGTCCCCACCGATCGTACCGACATCTCTGAACACAAAAACATCAAATTCACAAGATAAATACATTTCAAACCTAATAATCCATATAAAATTAGGTTAATCTCAGAAAGTAATTAAAAGTATTTTAGACTACTTTATTTCAGTAGACAACAGAGTATTTTAGACTAGTTCTATGTTCATCTCAAAAAGTATCTTAGACTACTTAAAGTTCAGTGAATATAACTGAGTATCTTAGAGTACTTTTATTATAGTATGTAAGTCATACTAACCACTCTTATTACTAGCCGTGAGCTCGTCCTTATCCACGATCGAGCGCGCCGGGGATTGCACGGCCGACGTGTGGCTGGGGCTCGACACGGCCGGCTTTACTTCTACAACAATATATAAATATTAATATATCTATCTATATATAAGAAATTCGTATTAGTTACACTATTTATAATTCAAGAACGACTTTACGGGTTATGGTGAAAATTGGTGGAGATAACTTTGAATCAGGAAAAGACAGGATACTTTACATACGAACGTAAAAAAGTTAATAAAATCTAAAAGCTTATTTACTGTCTTTAAAGAGGAATAGAGTTCGCCTGGTCGGTTATACATCTCTAATTTAGAAAGTAACTCAGACAAGAACTAGTAGATAATAATTTTATCATTATTTTTATTCCACATTACCACTCAATGACTGGACTTCTATGTTAATGATCATATTGACTACATGTCTCTATATATCCTCATTAGTTATATGTCGTATACTCACCAGGGAAGTGGAACTGTTGTTTGAGTGTTATGTGGTGGTGGTGGTGGTGTGTCTGCGGGGTGGAGGGCGCGGGAGGGGGCGCGGCCAGCGCGGGGGACGACGGCGTGGAGCTGTTACACGACGACGTGTTGGACGATGAATCCGGATTACCCTGTACATACATACATACATACAATATATTAATTTGGTATACTTGTTATGCATAGATAATTTGGTTAGGTAGAGAGAGGAGCTTGGACGGTGGTGAGCGTTTAACGCGCGTTATATAGTGGCTTTTTAAACCTACACCTGAGTCGCAAGTCCCAGTCACTGTTGAAGCTCCTCTCCCTGCAACGCGATGGATAACTACACGGTTTAGTTTTGATTTAACTACATAGTTTTGATTTATAAACTATCGAAAATCGAAATGGTATATGAATATTACGTCTAAGGTATTACTGAAATTCTGACTCGTTTATATTGAAAACGCGAATCCTTAGTGTATATACAGCAGATATATATATATACTTTTGTGAAAACTGTAAGAGCTAGTATAGACCACACAATTTAAATTGTAATAGTTATCGAAATAGCTCACTAGGGGAGCCACTGTCTATGCTGCAAATGTCACGCTGTTTGTTTGTATTATACTCTCTCTTATGTCAACTGTTTTAACTGTGTGCTGTCATAAAAATAAATCTCAGTTTATCAGTTTTATCCATTATAATTTCAGGTCATTTCCATCAAAACCATATGAATGTCCCAAAATAAATATAATTCTATAATATGTATATAGATTAATTTAGTAGCCATATATATTGTTTTAAAGTCTCACCGTATGATGATGTGCGGTGGGCGGCGGGCGACGTCTGAGAGGAGTCAACGAGGGGATCAGCGTGCGGCCCGAAGACACTGACGTTAGGTACAGGCCGCCTGGGGAATATATCATATCATTATAATATCATAGAGTACACAGACATAATATATGATAGAAATTATTTTGTATTGAAACCACTCCAAAAACTTCTTTCATTATATGTAGTATACATTTGATGCATGCTAGAGTAACAGTGATCTATTTTTATTGAAGTGAATTTATTACATTGCTTTAGTTTTTTTGTCAAAAAAAAAATACGATTATGTTCCATCGAATATTTTTATTTTCGACAATTTTAAACTTCTTATACTTAGAATCTGATAATAAGTTTTACTGTATCATGTCTGGATAAAACTACTCCACATACTTCTATAGAATATTAGTTAAAAATATTATTGTACCGTCTTTGTGAAATTTTTCTTTGAAGGCAGTCACGAACTCTGGAGGGAGACCGCACGACGGAGGAACCTTACTTTCACAATCCCTGGAACAAAAACAACACGACTTACTTCAACGGTTTATAATATTGATTTAAAAAATAATAAACTTCAATTTCAGATAGTTAAGTTTTTATATCAACAAAAAACTAGACTTCTGTCCGTCGCTTTGTCGGCGTTGTATTATATTTAAAGAGCAAAAATTATAAGTACTTAATGTAAGACATTATATGTTAAACGACTCCGTTTTCATATTACATACAACAATATTTTTACAAACTACACGGAATACGTAGATAAATTGTCGCCCGATGTTTAGTCTATATAATTGAAAATCTTAATCAAAATCCTTTCAATGTATTTCTGGTGAAAAACAACAGACATCCATTATGATAAGCTATGCATTAATAACATTATTAGTGAACACTTACCTATGACATTTGAACTTGCACTCTTTACACTTCAAGCCGCTGCCGAACAGCATCTGCTTGTCACAGTAGTCGCATGTGGCTATCATGTTGAAGGTCTTTGTGAACCGGTGGGCGATGTCGTGGGCCATGCAGCCGCTCACGGTGGGCGTGCGGGGCGAGCGGGGCGCGGGAGGGGGGATCTGCGGGGGTGAGGGGGCGGTTATATACAAAAATAGTATAGAGGAGACAGAAATGATGGTATATCAGTGGCATTTACACACTGATAGTACAATATTTGTACTCCATATAAAAATAATGAACAATATTATGTCATACTTTTGAGTAAGATTTTTCTGAATTGCTCTCAATTGTCAAGTGTATATGAAATGATTTGAGTTTTGATTATATATTTAAATCTTCGAAATTAATAATTCTTAAAGACTTATACTAAAGGTAAGACTTAAATATACCAAAGATATATTATTCTAATATATATTTTTCTAACTTTATCACAAGTTTCCTTGTCAAACAAAACACAAGCAGTTTCTAATTTTTCTTTCCTAAGTCTTTACATATGTTAGTATAAAGATATATTAATTAAAAACCAGTCACTATTAGTATTCTGTCTTCATTTACTTAAATATCATAGTTATTCTAGTATATGTATGTTGTTACCGACCGTGTTTGTGTAGTATCGTGGGGGTGGGTCTGGATCGGGATCCCGGGGAGAGCCTGGGGGTGACTCAGATACCTCACACACAGCCGCTGACGACTGGCTGTTATCACTGAAACATACATGTAATATATATACAGTAGAAATTATGAAAGTGATAACTATTATAGGTTCTATTGGTGAATAGTAATGAAATCTTATATTGGACTCTTCATAACAGCTATTTTAGAATATCTATCAATCAGTTGCGACTACAAATTATATGAGTTAATCAAACTGTCACTCTATTACACTATGCTTTGGCACTCGCTTGGTGCATCCATGGTACATTGAGAAAATTTGCCTCTATCTCATGAAGTGATTGACCTCCTATTATATTAAATGAATGATAAAGTCAATCAGCACTTATAATATGGATTCCTAACTTCCTTTGAGATGTTTGATTAATACAGTCAAACATCTCAAAACTGATGCCTATTGATAGATTCTATTGGTGAATAGTAATGAAATTTTGTAGTGAACTATGTGCTAGCTACATGAAAAGATCTAACATTCGGCTCTGAATAAAAATAATATGAGAAATTAACAAATTACATTCAATTGAAACATTACACTCAGTATAAAGTGATTGAGCTTGTACCATATTAAATTATGATAGACAAGTAATCAGCACTTATTGATACATTTTTGGGGTTCTTAACAACTAGGCACTTTCATAATATATTTAAATTAGAATCCAAATGGAATATAATCCATAAGAACATGATGTCCAATTGGTGAAGCAAACAGAACATGAAATTTGCAAAAGTTGAATATATCACTTGATTGTGAGTTAATGAATTTTTCATTATACATATACAGGGTGACTGGTGAATTACTATCGATATTTGAGGACGTGATTTGTGACGATCATATATGACAAAATAAAAATTAATATAACATAAATATTAATAAACCTCTAAGTAAAGTTAACCAAAAGTTATGTAATTAATTACGCATCGTGTAAACACCCTACAGATTAGGTATACACACACACACACACTCGCGCGCGGCGGCGCGTTGTTGTGTCAGCACGCCGCCGCGCGCGTCCACACTTGGAACACTTGGAACGTGTCCACACTTTATTTATTTATACGGAAATTTGGTCAAAAATTAAGTACCTATTTTTATTACATAATTCGAATGAGAATCATGTACCAAGTATTCTCCTTAAATATTGATAGTAATTCACCAGTCACCCTGTATATCTATTTGAATTTTAATTCTAGTATTATTAAGTCAATCTCAAAACTATAATCCTACTAATATTATAATTGCGAAAGTTTGTGAGTGTGTGTGTATGTTTGTTACTTCTTCACGCTCAAACGGCTGTACCGATTTTGATAAAAGTTTGTATCCAGGAAGCTGACGTCCAGGAATAGCACATAGGCTACTTTACATACCGGAAATCCGCGGGGCGCAGCTAGTAATACATATTCCTCACATATAAAGTTACCTGTGATCCGATGTGTCTGGCTTCACAGAAAGCTGTGACTCGTGAGACCTGGACTTTGTGAGTGAGGAGTTTTGAGCTGGTGGCGCGGGCAAGTGGGAGTTCTGCTTACGTTTGTTGATCGGCGTCGTGGGTGATTTACCGCCTGGTACAGAGTTAATAATACTATTATTACAATCTTCTTCTTCTACCTGGCAATTTCCCAGCTATAGCCAGGGTCTGCCTTACATGCTGTGAATAGTTTTGGCTATTTGTTTTTACGACCGGCCGCCTGCTTGACATCAACCCTCTTTTGGGAATCAACATTAATCAGTGATGTCTAAATATTCTTAGAAAGTACATATGACTGGGAAAAATCACATTGGTACTTGCCCGGGCCAGGATCGAACCCGCGCCCTCGACAACGAGAGGCGGACCCTTTAACCACTAGGCCGCCACTGAGATAATACTATTATTACACTTTGGAATTAAATACAAATTAATATATATACTTATTAAGATGTAACTAAATGTTTTATTTAAATGGAAGTTATATTATTCTGATTACTACGCGTATTTTATTATTTTTTAACAACATATTCCCGACGTTTCAGTTACTTTGCAGCAACTTTGCATAATTTTATTTAGTAATCATCATTGTTCATAATTATAAGGGTAATTAATTATTGTTATATGTTATATTGAAAATAAATATGTATGTGTGTATACATTTAACTCTTCATTATCCCTACCCTTCTTATTATCATTGTTCCTGTCGTCTCTAGCCCTGGGTGAGCCTCGCACATGTCTCTCCCACGAGTCCCAATACAGGGGCAGTTCAGCAGAACCTTCACCACGAGCTAAAGCCTCTGAAAATATAGAAATAAATACATTAGAATTGTTGTAATTCCTCTAAATTGGACTGAACTATTTATTTAACATAATTTACATAAAATTCAAAGATATTTCTTGCTTGGAAATTATTTAAGGTCATATTTTCATAAAAAACAGTCATATTAGACATTGTTTAATATTGTTTTTTGTCTCCAATTGGATAATAACTGGATTTTTCAGGTTCCACTATTCAAATTGTTAGCACAAAATAAAATATGTGTTAAACTTATTTTAAGAACTGAATATATCAGTATTAGTTTAAATCAATGTATAGTGCTTGATAAATCTCATTATCTATTGAAGATTTATTCTAAATGCAAAAGAAAATTATATCCATAGAGAAGTATAGAAATGTAACTGGTCATAATTTATTCAACCTGTATATGTTCTAAGCCTCTGCATGGCCCTACAGAGCCTGCGTACTTCCTCATCCCTCGCACCACACAGCATTGCTCGCAGCTCATGTTCTGTACGATCACGGAGCAGTTCCAGAGATGATACACGAGACAACACCGACTGAAAACATACAAGTAGGGAATAAGTATAAGGTTTTTTTTTCCTAATAAAGTATACAATACTTTATTAAATTCACAATCTAGCATATTGACTAGTAAGTAAATAAATTTGACCTAAATTACTACATTAACATAATATCGATACAATAAGTATAAGGTTAACACTGAATTATACTTCTTAAAAAAATATGATTAAATATCTTGTGTATTGAGTTATTGGCCAAAGGAGACAAGTAGGTAGTATTTAAAAAAAATATATATATAGTAAAAAAAAAGATATGAACTAAGATTCTGAATTTCTTTGATAGCTGTGTATAATAAAATTAATATGCACAACAAGTTCAATACAAGCTAATTGGAGTCATTTTAATAGTGCTTGAACCCAATTTTAACTTACTTGATACAAAAGTTAGTCATACACATATAATTAAAACACAGATTTGTAATTTTTGCTATACTATCTTTGACTTATTGTTTGTTATTCTAACTTTGAGTAATAATTATCATTACAATTAGGAAATAGGTTTAATTTTACCTACCACTTCTTTAATATAAAATTAATAAAACTCCTATAAAATATTATTTATAGTGATTATTGTTATACATCACCTCTATAGCGTCAACACTGAGTCCCACAACTCTCAGCCACTGTCTCAAACTCGGCACATGTCCGAGCTCACGTTGGATCTCCTCCACAAACTGGGCCTTTATCACCAGTTGCCGAGAGAAATGCTTCACGAGCTTTCCCTGAAAATTAAATCTTCTAATTAATTCTTATATCATCATCCTACTAATATTATAATTGCGAAAGTTTGTGAGTGTGTGTGTATATTTGTTACTTATTCACGCTCAAACGTCTGAACCCATTTTGGTAAAATTTTGTATACAGGAAGCTGACATCCAGGAATAACACATAGGCTACTTTACATTACGGAAATCTCGGAAATCAGCGGGTAACACCGCGAGCCGTGGCTAATATATAAATAATCTAAAATCTAAGTCATTTTTATTCTATTTTAACTAATATTTGACTACAAAATTTTGTTGATACCAGATTACCAACTAAAGTAGATTTAGGTTGAGATTGACAATTTTATCATCATTTTCCACTGGTTTGTGTATGTATGTTTGTTATAAAAAATATAATTTGCTGGTTTAGATTGAACAAACAATCATCATTATATAACTCTGAAACAATTTGCTGACTCACATAATAGTAAGCAAATACAAATCATTTGAATAGCTTATTAATATTAATGGGTATATAAATATTTATGGAATAAACATTTATATAATATTATGTCGTTATGTAAACATGAAAAATTCTCCAATGTCTTTTTCAAATATTTTGAAGTATAATTTTTAGTTGGCATTCAGTTGTTATACAATATATTATGAAAATTTAAGATTGCAACCAGATTTCTACTACTAATATGTGTGTAAATAAAATAATTGAATTATTTAAGACGAATTCAACTAAGAATTATAGTTTAAATGTATATAAATACTCATAATTATGTCTTATAAGATATTAAAACCTAAATGCATAATTTTTACTATATACAGAAAGTATATAGTAAAAGAAAGTACTTATTTTTTACCTAAAAATATATTTGGTTCAAATCTATATATCAAATTAATAAATATTAAGGAATACAATCTACTATTGTTACTGATAAGGCATGTGAGTATCCTTAGATTCTATTGTGAGACAGAGCCATAAATATATAGTACATCACAATAAACAAGTGTAAGACCACCCAAGTACACTTCATACTATATTCTGGTTGAACAATAGAATTCGTATCATATTTGCCATGGAAGGAACCTTAACCTACTTTATCTAGCTTTAATAAGATATTTCTGAATGAAAATTATGTTGCAAATACCTTTACACCCATTTCCAGTATCAGACAACTAGAGCATTAACCATCGTTGGCAACTGAACAGCTAGAATACGTCAAATTACCTAATAGAAATATCGTAGTATGTTTATTACAACTTTCTAAAACGTATAATAGGGCTGGTAAATTTCGAGGTTGAGTATGCGCGCGACGTAACATTCTACAACGGTAGTGAACTATTCACCGTCATCCTTGGATTTCGAGGCCTTGGAGCTTGGATCTAGCAATTTGTTCAAGGGCATGTCTTGTTTCCATAACACATAGCCTATCGGTATAAGTACGGACTTCCTACCTCCAGCGTCCGGATCTCCTGCTGCGTCAGCTCCGCGCTCGTCGAACATTGTGTCCTCAAGCCCTCGAGCCTGTCTGCTGAAACGTCTATCATCGACTGAATGGTCTCTATCATCTGAATTGCATCACGGATTCTTTTTTTTTCGTTTTCGCTATCTGCATCCATTACAAATATCACAGCACTATACACAATCCTCTAATCACTACTTATATGTAAAAAACTCTTTATTCATTATAAAAAATGAATATGAGTATACAAAACATTGCAGGTGTTGTATTGCCGATACAGCGGCCATGTCCGAAGAAAATCTATATTCTTGTCTATGACCAACCACTGTCGAGGAATAGACAATCTGACAGCTGTTTATAACATTCCTACCGTAGTTTCCAAGAAGCTTTTAAATGGCAACTGTGATGTTATGTTGATTTTGACATATGCTTAGTCTATGACTTTACTCAATGGAGTAAGGACGTTTGTTGTGAGGTTTATTTCCTATTATTTCGCCTTCCGTCGTTAATTCCGTGTAATGTAATAAACTAGTTAGAAAAAAATCTTTTTACCTCACAATTAGGTAGTGGTTGTGGATTTTTTTTCTTAGGGTTTAGATGTAGAAAAAATTAGGATGTTTCTTAAAAATATATTGATACCTCTTTTCTATCTTGGAGTAGAAGGTAAATAAATTAAAATAAATTACGAAAACATGTAATAAATTTATTTAAAAAAAATACATAGTCATTATATGTGTTCTGCGTTAGTTTCACGGGTTTTTGGCGAGGAAGTGGAAATTCGGCAAGTGGCCGCAGACAAGGGAACCAATGTAACAATACCTTGTGGCGGTCTCCTGGTAGCACCACCTACCAACGTACTCTGGGTCCACAGAGGCAACCGAACACACCATGAAGTACTCGTAAGTTTGAAAAAATTAATAAACAAACATATACAATACATTTTTCAACTTATAATATGTTTTACTTTAAGAACAATAGACGTATTACAAAAGATTCAGTTATATAATATGACATATTTATAAGGCTCGAACATAATCCATAAGTGAACCAGAAGGCGCCAATACCCAAACATTATTGACTTAAAATCGACCCTGCACTTTAAATATTATCATTAATTTTATTACATAAGTTTGGCTTGTTGGGAAACACGATAATGATCAATACAACATACCTTTGGTTCAGAAAACCTTTATTTTTACATAAAAAAGTAAAAATATTTTTAATTTGACGTCAACCAAAGTAATAACAGCATAATTATATTTTTATTTTATTCATTTTCTGAAATGCAATATATTTTTTATCGAGCAGTTAATTAAAATGTTTGTGCAATTTAAATTGCACTAAAACAATATCACGAGGAAAATATAATAAAACAATAAATATAAAACCTGCTTCGTGTCAGCGATTGTTAAATATCTTGTAACACAAATACAATTTTCCGGTCGATTAAAATTTTTGGGACGAGACGGACGAGAAATTTAATTTTCTTTGAAAGACGCTCTTATTAAAACTTATCTTGTTATGAATCTCTCGAAGACTTCATTTATCAAACGTACTGGAAATTTTACAAGATTGCTAAAACGAAAATTTTGAATTTCCAACATAATATACGCATATAATGATCGTTCTGAAACAGTATCCACAAGTGTTATTAAATTAATACAACTTACGTTCAAAAACAAATAAATTATCATCCACACAGGTTTCATTACCTAAAAGTTTTAACGTTTTGTAAAGAAGTGCCTTCAAATCATGGAAATTCCATATTTGCGTGTCAATTTTTTTCTTATATTGAGAATTGAGATTTTTATCGTCATAAGAAAATAATAACTTTATTCATATAAAAATTGTTATCTATAGCTACGTATGTAAGTACTTTAACAATACGGTCGTCGGATGTGGTCGTACAGTGAATTGGAAGACGTCTTTATGACAGTACTATTTATAGATGCACGTGTATAATACAAATATGAATTTAATATAACTAAATTAAGTCTATACATCGATATTATTTCAACAAAATAAACAAAAATGTCCAAAAGTAATAGAATTGTATAAATTCTGTTAGTTAAGGTAATAGCCAATATTCGATCTTTAGACCTTGATCTGTAGTGCAGTTTTAAAATGAACTTTGAACTATGTAAACGCTAACGCCATATATGTAGTATTTTTAAATATAGAATCACATTTCATTCCTTATATTTATAAACTGTATGAATATAATCTTGTGAATTTACTTGATTTGTAAATTGTTCCAATTTCAAATCTGGTTTGTTTAGTTTTTTTTTTTTATATCGGTTGCCAGGACGTTCACATTTATATACGTAGAGGTTTTATTTATTCGAATAAAATTTATTTTATCTTTTATGACGACATATGTAAAGTCTTGTTTATTATGCAATTACATTTAGAGGTTTTTCACAATCTATGTAATTGGCTGTCTAGTGCAATGTTCGAATATTACAAAGAGGTCTTTTGTATCAAAAACCTCCCTCCGGGAGTTCGCTCATTTCGACCCCAATGAAACTATTTACACAGATAATATCAGTCATTTTATCTGATTGCTTAACTGTAGTTATACTCTGTGACAATAATTGGACATTATGCGAACTCACGCGACAGTGTTTAAAAGTGATTTCAATCATTTTTTATTCGTCATTCTCATTCCTGCTGTGAAATATAAAGTTATAAAAGTGCAAGTATTTCCCAAGTGTATTTATTGATTTCCCGCGCTCTGCCGTGCCCCCACATCCGGTCCTGAAGGCTCATTTGCATACCGACGTGATTTTATAAGGCCATTGTTGCGTGTAAAAAGTCAATTTATATTACCTGTTAAAATTTACCTTAGGTGAGGTTGTATGCGATGACCAAATATTGTTTTTACTTGCTTTGTGTTGCGTACAGATTACATTGTTTTCGTTAGCCACAGACTATTATTGGCATAACGTAATCGAATATTTAAATCCCTACTAATATTATAAATGCGAAAGTAACTCTGTCTGTCTGTTTGTTACGCTTTCACGCCTAAACCACTGAACTGATTTTAATGAAATTTGGAACAGAGATAGAGTTGACCTCGAGAAAGAACATAGGATGGTTTTTATGCCAGACTTTTGAAAGGTTCTCTTGGAAACGCGATATAACCGAACTCGACGCGGGCGGAAAGCTAGTAGAATAATAAAAATAAATTTCAATATGGTTTTTATCTATATATTTTTTTAATATAACACTATGAAGTTGTTAATCAATGTTCATTATGTAACAATAATATCCTATTGTTGTTTATATATAGTTAATTGAATATCGAACGCAGCGGATGCGAGGCAATAATCCGTTTTTGCTTAACGCTACTGTCATTTAAATTTGATAAAATATTTTCGATCGTATATTTATTTTAATGTGAATTATCCTATTCTTGCAATAGACGTGTATTAATAAATGTCTTTTCTTTTGGTTATAATAAACATTGTTCTCTTTTATTTGAAAGTTTTGTGTTTTTTTTATCCAATCGCTGTATGGTAGAAAAAGCAGAGAGTAAAGCATCATTGTATTAACGGTCCTCAAAGCTCGGCCGAAGCCTCCTCTTGAGCGTGAGAGGTGTTTTTTTAGAACTTTTGCCGTCGCTTAGTTATGAAATAAAATAACTTTTATATATACATATATATAATACATAATCTTTATTATATTACTAGTTTTTCAGAAGCAAATAAAGATAACTTATTCATAATTACAAAGATATATATATATATTTTTATTGAATTTTTTTATTGAAGCGTTTTTTTCAAATATCTTATTTAGAAATAATATTAGTAGACGTAATAGAAACAAATAAAACAGCAGTAAATATCAAGTAATTAATATTAATATTCTGTATAACTCTTTGCCTCTAAGTGTTGTCAATTCAAAATCTCTAAATATATTTAAAAAATGATTTAGAACCCATATATTATATTAGATGATTTCACTGGTCTTGTTTAATATCACTACTGTTTATTATTTGTAATTTTAATTGTAGTTATAATTTTTGAAATTTCCTTTGTAAACGAATTTTGTTCTTTTTGGAAATAAACTTCTTTAAATCTAATATTAATTTCTATTAAAACCTTCTTCGTATGTCGATATTCAAAAACCTAGTATCCAATACAGTTTCTTTTTATTATACGTCTGTCTTTTCTGAATTCGATTGGTATTTTTTTCAGTTCCAGCTGACAGTTTCACCGGTTGAAACGAAATGTATCTTTTACTTTTTATATTCGAGCTGTTCTAAATTGAAACTGAATTCTTTTCTTTATACATGTATATACTTCTTTATATATTTTGGTGTTTTTTTATATGTACTTAATATTAAGTAATGAAACCGGTAACATACATTTCAAAATTTCATTATTTGTTAAAATTTCTTTAGAGTTCCCAATAACTTACAATTAATTAAATGAAACTAATATTTTTCGTACTTTATTATTGCATACATACTCCCTGGCCCGTGATCACGGTTGCTGAAAAGTAATCGAAACATCGGGAATATGTCGTTTTTACAATAATGAAATACGCGTTGTATAATTCGAAAAATATTAGTTAATAGTTTCATTTAAATGAACACTCACGAAAGCTAATTAAAAACTGAAATGATGGACATTTAGTCATATTAATAACTTTTTAAAGATTATATCTACAATAGATTTATTAGGTAACAGGAATAGTCAGGGTATATAACTCTCTTTGGTACAACCTTAACTGCTCTCGCGTGAAATAAAAGACCTTTGTGGTCCAGAATTTCTGTCATAGAAATGTCACGTCTTTTAACAGACGTCAGAGGTAATTCATTTCTCTTGTAGGACATATATGAAGAATATAAGGTTTCATATTGTATTCGAAACTATTTTTGATATTAATAATTCATATGTATATTTTAATTTCTTTCTTTTTTATATTGGATTGAATTTGAAGAATGTAACGTTCAGAAATACAGCAATATTACGAAAAACAAAAGTCTGCTGGAGTTTTTTTTATAATATTTTTTACGATTTCTAAACGTTATTTCTTCTAGAATTATAAGAAGACAAACAACTCGTACAAACAATGTCATTTTCAGAATCAACCAATTGAATAATTCTGTTACCCAATTTTCAAGAATACACGAGCACTTGCATAGCTCTCTGTACTATATCTATCTCTATATTTTTATATACGTGAGAGCGAGACGAAATATTAATGGGGAATACGAGTTGATTATCTCCAATTCAGCGAGTGTCAGTACAAATCAGATTTGACCAGATTGCACCGGATTCACCCTCGTACTAACAGTGGCATATAGGGAACGGTCGTGAAAAACTTACGATAGTAATAAATCCAAATAAATCCTCAAATATATTTGCCAAGAAAACCTCATTTCTATAGACTATCATGTTGATTCCAAATTAAAAAATAATAATTTTTTGATACAAAATTTTGTCATCAAATTTTTTGCACTCGATCAACGAAAAATACATAATTATCCGCCTCATACTACTAGCATCGTAGTTATTCATGACTTTATATATATAAATATGATGTATAGTAATAATATACATTGATTTAAGTCCCCCCAAAGGTTTCCAACAGCAGTTCAGTGTTCAGCTCGCTATGACAAGGTCGGATGCATTAATAAAGACACAATCTACGTCTGCGATTGGCCTGACGCGCTTTGAACATTTCACTGGCCATCTCGATATATTTTTATACGTACACAAATTTTAATACGAAATAATTTCTGATTATATTCATGAAAAATTAATCAAAACCTTTATATTAGTCTAGTCATAATCTATTCAAAAAGTAATAACATATTTGTCAAGCCGAATGGAAAGTCGAATCGCAAAAATCTTTAAACCAACATATACATATGTACATGTATATCCCTACTAATATGATAAATGCGAAAGTAACCCTGCCTGTCTGTCTGTTACGCTTTCTCGCCTAAACCACTGAACTGATTTTAATGAAATTTGGTACAGAGATAGAGTGGACCTTGAGAAAGAACATAGGATAGTTTTTATCCCAGACTTTTGAAAATTTCTTTTGAAAACGCGATATAACCGAACTCCACGCGGGCGAAGCTGCGGGCGGAAAGCTAGTATATATATCTTTATGTAATTATGACATACCCTTAATAATGTAATTATTGAGTTAGTCTCGTCGTAGTCTATTTATTAAGACGACGTCAAACTCGCCAGACCGAGAGACTTCTGATTTTTATATAATTAGTCTGGAACATGGATCGTCTGAAATAAATTCGACACAATAATTTTATTATAACTAGTTGATTTAGTGATATTCTAGAATAGTGATTTAGTAATACATATAGCAT
This sequence comes from Danaus chrysippus, assembly GCA_916720795.1. NCBI lineage: Eukaryota > Metazoa > Arthropoda > Insecta > Lepidoptera > Nymphalidae > Danaus > Danaus chrysippus. The sequence continues at coordinate 1,419,474 of CAKASE010000047.1, read as the reverse complement.
TTAATCAGTAAGTATTGACGGCAGTTTAAAATAGTTAGCTCTTAAAAGTACGTGAATTGTACAATGTATTATATTTCAAATATCCACCCCTCAGTAATAGCTTTCAATACTCAATCGAATAGTGGAACCCTGTAGTGTAATACTAGCTTTATTAACTTGAATAATAATAATGATAGCATTTTTATAGTTAAACTTCTAACGCGACTTGCAACAAGGTTGCGTTAAATGTTCAACGCTCCTGGGGAGGAGAAAAAGAAAGAGACGCAGCGAGAGTAAATAGTTTGATCAATTGGGAATTGTAAGAAACAATGTGCGGTCACTAAAAATTGATTTTTACCAATTCCTATTTTCATTTTCACATAACCAAGTTTCACTTCTTCCGTCCAATTTTTTATTTTCCCATTTTGTTTCTGGTAATTTCCAGAAGCACTTATATTTTAACGCCACAATAAAAAACTCATGAATGCAATAATAATATAATAATTATGTATAATTTAAATATATATTCAATGTTAAATAATTATAAGAAATATTATCATGTTTATTATTTTAATTGATCAAAAAAAATCTGTATTGCAACTACGAGTTTTCATAGTCATATCGAACTCGAACGAAATTTTTCATTAGTTAACTTGATACAATAATGTGTGAAGATTAATGTATGTGTCACTATACTGTGGATAATTAGTTTGGTCTACAGACTTGTGGTAAGGGTACTATTAATTAACTGCCAGGTAATGCAGGCACGCTGTGAGAGCAACATAAATCTTTAACTACCTCCCCAAAAATGTCTGGTCGGTTTAAAATTTAAATGAGTCTGCGGTTTCACCCTTTAGTCTTTAATTAACCTCACGCATTAAAAGATGTACAATTATAATATAAGATTACAACACCCTTGTGACCATTCGTCAGCCACAACAAAGGTTTTAGGGAAACTATTGTTTTTACCTTTTATTACTATTTTTATTAATATCTCCCTACTAATATTATAAATGCGAAAGTAACTCTGTCTGTCTGTTACGCTTTCACGCCTAAACCACTCAACTGATTTTAATGAAATTCGGTACAGACATAGAGTTGACCTTGAGAAATAACATAGGATAGTTTTTATCCCAGACTTTTGAAAGGTTCTCTTGGAAACGCGATATAACCGAAATCCACGCGGGCGAAGCGGCGGGCGGAAAGCTAGTTAGTGTTTTATATTATAGGAATCTTGTAGGTATAGTTACTCCATATTCACAAAAATATCTCAATAAATGTATTTAAATTGAACGTCATATATTTAAGTCTTTTCATGGATATAACAAAAAACATTATTCATGAAACACTAAGAGTATAATTAAACATTTATAATTCGTTGATTGGACTTGTTGTGAAGTTCGCTTAATTGTTTTAAAGATAATGAATTAATTTAATGGATAAATTTATTTAAAAAACTTTCTGACCATAAACTTATTTAAACGAGCTAAAATGAATATGAATAATTCCTTTAAAACCGTTTCTACCAACTGTACTTAAAAATATATTTTTATATTCGTACTTACTCGTTGTAATAACACAATTTAAATCTGGCTTCGAATTTGTTCAATTAATTAATTCAAGGTAGCGAATTGATAGTGAAAATAAAAAAAATCTTTTAATCGTAAGTGAACAAAAGGTTTATTTTATTTTGTTATTTTTAACTTATTTTTTCTTAAACAGGTTTTTTTAGTCCGTTCATCTCATTGAGCCTCATTGTTGCAAGGTTACTTTAGAAGTCATATTAAATTTAGAGTGACTTCAGTTTTCCGGTTATTCTCAGTGAGAGATTTGATACCTATATAGTACATGTAAATTACTAGTTTAACATATAACATACGACACACATATTACGGAATCATCACACAACATCACACAAAAATGTCTTACGCATCCCCTTTCCGTCGAGGGACAGAGAGGGGTATGTGGGACTCCCCGGGAAAAAGGTTCCCGGTATACCCACTAAAAAACCCAGTTTCGCTCCGTCCTCGCCTGACTGACCGGGAGCTGGGAATCTGATTTACAGTCAGCCAGCTTGACGCAACACATCCAAAACTCATTTAAGACTGAGTTGCAAAATGTCAGCCGAACAAACATACATACATTGCAAGTTAAATTGCAGCGTAAAACAAAAATAATATTGAATCACCAGGTTTCTTACTGGATTTATCATACTTTATTTATCATTATTATGTTATTTTAAATTCAAGTATTGTCAGTATATTGAGAAAGATACAGATGGAAAGAACGAATGATGTCTAAAAATATATGACTGAATGTGAATGAATGTATTGGAAGAATAACAACAATTTATTAGTTTATTTTGAAGGTATTAAATGCTTACTCAAATTGAGAAACGAAAATAGATAATCTGTTTGTACCAAAAAAATTTGGGTTTATATGGTTTAATAAGTATAATGCGTGAAATTGTTTTTCTATATAAATTATTTACATTTAATTTTCATATAACAACAAACGAAGTCGCGAACAGTTACTAGTTTATAAAGATAGGTATATGGGTAACACACAAGTGTCAATCAAAATGATATCACGTACGTAATAATTGCAAGTTAATTGAAGTCAGCATGTATGATAGATTCGTTATGCCTTCATTGTTTAAAAATGCATCGCTCGTACAAAGATCATTATGAAACTTAAAAGGCTGAAAAGTGAAATTAATTCTAATTATATTATTGAAAATTTTGTTATAATAAATGTGATGTGCTGAAATAATATTGGTATTTTAGTGGCGAAATTGAAGGACTGTTTTAAAAGTATCTTATATAGTATTGAGTGGATTATATAAATTTTTTTGCTGTTTGTTGAAATTAATAATTTGACCTAATATATAAATTATCTAAGTATTCACTACTGATATTATAGAATGTCTGTTATTTAGGTTAAAAAAATGTCTAACAGATTAGGATAAGAATTTATATTAGTTTCCTATACTAATAGCTGAACTTGTAATTTCTGATCCATAAACCAGAAAAATGAGGAGCATTGCTCATAGAAAGCCTCAAAATTAAAGTTAATATCGAATAATGAGAGCCAATAAATTTTTTTATTGAATGGACATTTACATTGCTTGTTCTGATGCGGTTTGAACCGTTCTTGGTCGAGGTGGAGATTCAGACAATGACCTGATTGTAGTTACTAGAAGGATCCAGAATAATGAGAACTGGTAGCATCTGAATTATCTGAATTGTGCCGCTTACAGAACATCTGCCCTGACATCGATTAGAGACAATAAAGATATAGATTCTCGAAGAATATTCCAGCCAAACAAAATTATATCATTTTGGCAATTGGGAACTTTTACTTCCATCAACTCTCTCTTCTACCTGGCAATTTCCCAGCTATAGCCAGGGTCTGCCTTACATGTTGTGTATAGTTTTGGCTAATTGTTTTTACTTCTATCAACTAACATTTTAGTATCGTGTTATTAATGCTTAGGATTTGTGAGACAAACGATCGGACATTTTTGTTTTTGCATTTTTTTTGCATTAGTTTTTGCATTTTGGATAGTTTTTGCATTTTGGTAGATATTTAAACGTTGTTTAACCCAAAATGTGTCAATTGTACCTCTTCATACACTCGTATATTTCATTTAAAATCCTTGTTATCTGGCTCGGTGTTTCATTTCGCGGTATGCCGGTAGTTTTTCAATCAATCCAATTAGTAGACCAATTTGTTGCTTATACCGACCTACCTCAACTTCACGTATATACATCATTGATGGAGCTTATGAAAAAAAAGATAATTCTCAAATATAGTACATCATATAGCATAATTCGAGAGTATTCATTTAAAAGAAACTAATATTTTTGGGATTATAGGTAGGTACTAGGCGTATTTTAATGTTGTAAAAAACTACATACTCCCGACGTTTTGGTTACTTTTCAGCAACCGTGATCACGTATTCGAAAAATATTAGATTTATTTAGTACTAGTCTTTCCGTCCGCAGCTTCGCCCGCGTGGATTTCGGTTATATCGCGTTTCCAAGAGAACCTTTCTAAAGTCTGGGATAAAAACTATCCTATGTTCTTTCTCAAGGTCAACTCTATGTCTGTACCAAATTTCATTATAATCAGTTCAATGGTTTAGGCGTGAAAGCGTAACAGACAGACAGACAGACTTACTTTCGCATTTATAATATTAGTAGGGATTATTTATACTTAAAGATTAAACACTATATTTAATTCATCTGTTAGATAAAAGTTTGATTTGAAACAACACTTCTACATTCTTGGGGGTAATTGTTTCGGGGTAGGCAATTAGCTATATCGGACTTATAATCGGAATTATCAAAGAATTATCAGAAACAAAGGGAGAGACAGACAAAGGTGACAAAGGAAGGCTGCTAACGAAGCGTTGGTTGAGTCGCTTAAGTTAGTGTTAAAATTTTACTGTTATTTATACTAGTTTTAGCCTGTAACTTCGCCCTAGTTTATTTGGGAATTAGTAATATATGTATAACTGACCGGGCGAATTTTATTCCGCTCGAGAGATAGTAAATAAGCAGATATTGGAATTTGTAAAGTATTTTTTCTTTTCGATCGAAAACAAATATCCTAGGTCCATCTACTGGTTCACCAATTTTCAACCATATCCCTACAGCCGTTCTTGAGTTATAAATAGCCAATACAACTTTCTTTTATCTCTATCTTGTCATATACAGGGTGACTGGTGAATTACTATCGATATTTGAGGACGTGATATTTGACGACCATATATGACAAAATAAAAATTAATATAACAAAAATATTAATAAACATCTAAGTAAAGTTAACCAAAACTTATGTAATTAATTACGCATCGTGTGAACACCCTACAGATTAGGTATACACACACGCACGCACACACGGGTTTGGCGGCGTTGTGTTGTATCAGCACGCCGCCGCACGCGTCCACACTTAGAACACTTGGTACGTGTCAACACTTTATTTATTTATACGGAAATTTTGTCAAAAATTAAGTGCCTATTTTTTTTTACATAATTCGAATGAGAATCATGGACCGAGTATTCTCCTAAAATATTGATAGTAATTCACCAGTCACCCTGTATATACAGTGGCGACTGTACCTTAAGTGCACTCGTGCGCTGAACCACCAATTCAAAAATTTTAATAATTACAAAATATGACTTCATCTTTAATTTTAAATTACCATTTTAATATTTATTTTTTAAACATACAAAAACGTATAAAAAATTAAATTTCCAATTATGATCAAAAAATTTGAGCGCTTCACTAAACTAATATCTCGTGCGCTTCGGCGAGTGCACGAGGCCTGCTAATACACCTTGTATGAGATACGCATTAATACGCCTGGCGCGTGAAACAAAAGATAGTTCATAGAAATGTACCGAGTAATGAGTCGGTTCTCGAGCGCCGCACGAGCGGCCGAAGATTACCGAGAGCACCCGATGTATGACGAATTGAGCCATGATTGAGATCTCGTTATGTTTTGTTGCATTTTCTAATTTTAATATTTTAGTAAAGTGCACCACCAGTTTTATAACCCACCAGCCGCCACTGTAGATATATATTCTTTTTATCTGATTTTTAATCAATCCATAAAATGCTCCGTGTACTGAATATAAAGAACATATAAAATAAACATTAATGTTGAATGAAATTGTCTGTACGTTGTAATATATGTACAATGCTATAAGAATTTATTTCGACCATCACACCCGAGGGAGGTAGATGGTACAGTTTATATACGTATATATTAAAATACAGATTATATAAGAAAAAATATATGTATGTACAGAATATATAAAAGAAAATATATGTATATATAAAAATTAAAAAGTTTTGCTATGTTTATCTCATAAAGTATTCAGTTTTACAGTGAGACTCATAAATTTCAATTTATGACAAATGTATCGCATAAATAATGGTAATATTTATTTTAATATGAGTAGTTTTTTTAGTCTCATCTCCGTGGATTTTTTACATCAAGCCTAGAAAAACTAATGTCGCTACTTAAAAATGTATAAAGATTAACAAGACAATAAGTGATTTTATACTGAAACAACTGTTTTTTGTTTCACCACGATTTACAAGGAATTTATAAATAAATTGAGGCTTATACTTTATTAGGTTGTGTGGCCTGGGCTATACTTTTGAAATAACATTAAAATCTAAATGAAACTAATATTTTTCGGATTGCACTGCTCGTATTTTATAATTTTTATAAACTACATACTCCTGACGTTTCGGTTACTTTGCAGCAACCGTGATCACGGACAAACGAGATGTGTGTTAAAATCTATTAACATTAAAATCTATTTAGCGGTTTTTACTTGAGAGTGTAACAAACATACATACATTCAAACAACCCTTCTATTAATGTAGAATAACTGTTTTTTCACAATAAGCTGTTGACAATCTGTACCTACCTCTATAAAACACGCCTGGCCATTATGTAATCGAGGACAATTTAGTGTTTCATTATCGTATAGCTCTTTGTATTGTTACCAGAACAAAAAAATATATTTACCTAATACAAGTTTACCATATTCAAAACAGTTATCCTTCTATTGTTGCCAGCTCAATTATAGGGTAAAATAAGTTATATAATACTCAAGGCAATTCCATTCTATATAACGATAAATTCTGGTATAACTTCGACTTAAAAACTATTATAAAATAATTATTAAATAAAATAACCTATAGAATAAAGCAATGACGTAATACATCAACTGTCAAAGAATGACAGTTAATAGTTTTTTTTTAATAATACGGTCTAAAATATAAAGCCGATCTCGAGTAGTTTTATCAATATATAAACTTCATACATAATGATTTATATAGCGTCGGTCGAGATGACGTAGTTTCCGCATCAGTTGATTTGAAAGTTGCTCCGACCTTGGCGACATACTATAATTTACTTATTAACTTAACAATGGATGCATTAAGTATATACTTGTTGATTCCCATTGATTCCCTCTCATGTGAATTGGGCACGCCAAGGACGTCTTAATTGCTGGTACTTGTCATGGGAATTCGTATTGTCTCTCAATGAGATATTAAATGTGTAAACAAAGAACGCCACGAAGTTTACATAAGTAAATTAATTACATTTTTTTATTTAAATAATATTTAAATTATTTACCGTAAGCAACTCAATCTATATTGTCTCTTTAGTGTTCGTTATTTAGTTTTAAAATCTTTTCACTAATCTTATGTTAATGTACTACTTATATGTCTGTCTGTCTTTTGTTCTATCTGTCCGTCTGTTTTATTTCAATTTTCACTATTATTCCTTTGATTAGATACCGATTTTCAATTTTCATTGTCGATTTTTTTATTCAAAAGAGCACTGACTCCAAGTTAGGATGTGATGAAACTATGAAAGTTTTCTCGATAAATATTAACTCGTATGAAACCTTATAAGAATAATAACGCATATTAAAAAAGGATTGATATGAAGGGGTTAAGTTTTGAGGTCACAGCAGCAGGAATAGATAATGATTCATCAGGAATGATTTAATGGCAAATGTTCATTGTTGTAGGGCAAACATTAAATTATAATAAAACCTTTTACATATGTGAATTTATTCCATCTATTATTGACTTTAAACATACATAAGCCTTATTTTTCCATAAAATCAGTCATTCTATATTTTATATTCATTTCGTGCCTTGGTAAGTTTTGTTCGTAATTAAACCTACCTATTCATACCTTTAAATTGTTTAACCATGGGTCGGAGTATTATAAGAGTAACAGTTTGCATTTATCAATACGTACTAGGAATAAATTATCTATGACATCAAGTTTCTTGCGCGGTATCAATTTACCAGAATGTCCGTCCGTTTATGTATTTCTCATGAATTACAAATACAAAATAGAAGAAAAACAACACATATTTAATTAAAAAAACATAATTTATTCTCTTAAATATAATACTTAAAAAATCCTTTAAACTATTTTGAACGCCTCATTAACTGTAAAAAAATATCAATTATCGCAATGTCGGAGTTAGGTGTGTTATATTCGTATTGTTAACACTATGTTCATATATTTCATAGAAAATCATTTATTTTAAAAATATATTAAATGGTAAAGATATATCTTTACAATTACTTTACTTATTATTCATTTCTTTAAACGTACTGTAGAGTACATAGTATATATTTGCATCATGCATGTATAATCCCTACTAATATTATAAATGCGAAATTAACTATGTCTGTCTGTCTGTTGCGCTTTCATGCCTGAACCACTGAACTGATGAAATTTGGTACAGACATAGAGTTGACCTTGAGAAAAAACATAGGATAGTTTTTATCCCAGACTTTTGAAAGTTTCTCTTGGAAACCCGGTATAACCGAACTCCACTCGGACGAAGCTGCGGGCGAAAAGCTAATTTTATTATATACTTTTCAGTGACCAGTTTATATGAACACTTAAAACATCAATTTAATTTGAAGCATTAAAATAAACAAGTAATAGTATGTGTACAAGTATTCTATTGTAGTTTTTGCTTGCTCAGTGTTTAGTGTCAAATGTTTTGTTATCTGAAGCCGTGTGAGACAGATTATCCTCTGACTATAGAACTACTTACTGCAATAAACATACGATTGATACAAGGAATAAGTCTTCGTCTACTGAATGAAAAGAATAACTATTTACAATAAATACACTTTATTTCTCTATCATCGTCATATGTTTTAATTTAATGTCTTGATAACAAAACTATTGTATATTTCTCGCTTATAAAATTATCTAATATCATATATATATTCTATATCTATATATATAAATATATATATATATATATATATATATATATATATATATATATATATATATATATATATATATATTCTTCTACCTGGCAATTTCCCAGCTTTAACAAGGGTCTGCCTTACACGTTGTGAATATCTAATATAACATCAACCCTCTTTGGGAATGCATTAATCAGTGATGTCTAAATACTCTTAGAAAGTACATATGACTTGGAAAAATCACATTGGGACTTGCCAGGATCGAACCCGCGCCCTCGTGTATGAGAGGCGGGGCTTTTAACCACTAGGCCACAACTTAATATATATATATATGGCTGTTTCTTTAAAATAATTATACAATACAATTTTCATATGAATCTTTAGTATTAATCAATAGACCAATTTATGTTGATACCAAGCATTAATTTGAGGTCTAATCATGTGTAACCACGTATGTAATTGTTACATAATATATCAGTCGTAAGTACATGTATTTAGTGAATAACTAAACTAATGAGACCAAGATACACCGGTGACTATAGTACACTCCGGAAATTAAACGTTCGACCTTAATTTGGACACCGTCTATACAAATTGTTGACATTACGACCTGGAGATTAATTAATTACATTCGTTTATATGTTATCCCTTATTGTTATATACATTTGGAGAAAAAAATAGCATTTTATAAACGTTCTTTATAGTACTGACTAGTCCTGTTCTCATTTATAATCATAAAATATATGTTTGTCTCAGAACATTCCTATTATTTCAAATAATCAACATATTATTTCTTTGTATGTTGCATATCTTTGTCTGGTAAATATCGGAGTGACCTCTCCAACAAGCCAATTCTAATTTAGTTTTGTGTGTATAACATAGCTGAAATTTGAATATGACAAAACTTAATTTATAAAAAATTTATGGACTTTATACGAATCCAGATGTACAGATTTCTATACAACTGGTACTCATTGCATTTCTGTTTTAATTTAATGTTTTGTTGACGGTACTATCATCAAAAATAAGCTGTCATTCATCAGTCCTATATTGAATTATTTGGTGGTGTAGTCATTATAGAATATAGACCAATCATCATCGGCCTATCAGAGCCCACTGCTAGGCAAGGCCTCTTCTCACATGGAAGACCAATAAAATAATATAAATAACTATCTATCCGCCCGCAGCTTCGCCCGCGTTGAGTTCGGTTATATCGCGTTTCCAAGAGAACCTTACAAAAGTCTGGGATAAAAACTATCCTATGTTCTTTCTTAAGGTCAACTTTATCTCTGTACCAAATTTCAATAAAATCAGTTCAGTGGTTTAGGCGTGAAAGCGTAACAGACAGACAGACAGAGTTACTTTCGCATTTATAATATTAGTAGGGATTACCCCATCTTTACTTCTATATAATTTACATCAAAGTAATGAGATTGCATTACGAAATGTAAATGAATGTGTTTCTATATTAATATGTTTCTATGTTTCTAACGCATTCAGGAAAAATACAAAGGAATAAAGGCAGTTCTACATCAACAATTCCGTTTATATGAAGCTGACAGTGACGTTGATATTATAACTAATTGGATTCTTGTAACCGGCTTGTGACTTCTCGCTAAATGAGATAAATCCCGGCGAATAAATAACTTGATTATTCAACAAGGATTATAATATTTAGTAATAATCCTTGCTTTTATCGTAGTGTTTATTGAAAATGTATTTTTAATGACCGTTACATTGTAATAATGGTCGTTTACAATGTGTTTTAGTATGTGTACAATCTAATATATATTGTCAGTGGTGGCCTAGTGGTTAAAAGGCCCGCCTCTCATCACTCATGCATCAGGACGCGGGTTCGATCCTGGCAAGTACCAATGTGATTTTCCCGAGTCATATGTACGTTCTAAGATTATTTAGACATCACTGATTAATGCATTCCCAAAGAGGGTTGATGTCAGGCAGGCGGTCAATCGTAAAACATTTATCCAAAACTATTCACAACATGTAAGGCAGACCCTGGCTGAAGCCGGGAAATTGCCAGGTAGAAGAAGAAGATACATATATAAAGCCAGTTTCATTATTTTTCCTGTAAAAGGCCATATAATTTTCATACGATACCAGTCCTGTATCGAAGCCGGTCAAAGCGAATGTATCTCGCTTAAACTGAACCCTCCAGGGTCCGGTTAAGGGAGGCTAATGAACGACGTTCCAGAGCTTACCATGAGTCTGTTTGGTTATACTCAATACTAACAGTATGGAGTTTTTAACAAACTAGGATACTTTGATATATTTTTCGTGAAACGAGCACGATACGCTATTTTCACAATAATATTAAAATTTTTCGTTTCTTTTTTATTTTGATGACTATATGGAAAATTATATTATATTTTTTAATTTACTAGTATGCAATAAAAGTAGGTTTTTTACTTTTTTTTACTGTATTTCTATTCATAAATTCGATGATAATATCGACCTAGTACATAATGCGATGCTATAGTATAAATATATAATGATTATGCATATACAGGGTGACTGGTGAATTACTATCAATATTTAAGGAGAATACTCGGTACATGATTCTCATTTGAATTATGTAAAAAAAATAGGTACTTAATTTTTGACCAAATTTCCGTATAAATAAATAAAGTGTGGACACGTTCCAAGTCTTCCAAGTGTAGACGCGTGCGGCGGCGTGCTGATACAACACCACGCCGCCGCACGCGTGTGTGTGTGTGTATACCTAATCTGTAGGGTGTTCACACGATGCGTAATTAATTACATAACTTTTGTTTAACTTAGAAGTTTATTAATATTTATGTTATATTAATTTTTACTTTGTCATACCTATATGATCGTCAAATATCACGTCCTCAAGTATCGATAGTAATTCACCAGTCACCCTGTATATATGATAGTACATGTGTGAGCACTTGGAATCTGTTTTCAGTTAGTCGTTAGCTCGTGAGTAACACTAACGAGGCTCTATTGACAATGCAATCCATTAGTCCAGATTCATATCAGTGGAAATATCCGTCACTCGTGATATATGTACATCAACGGGAATACTGACCGTGGTTGATTACACTTACCACGAGTACGCGTGACCACACTAAACGCAGCGTGTACAGTTTTTCATTAATAAATTATCATTAATAATATAAAACATTACCTTTCCACCCACAGCTTTACCCGCGTGGAGTTCGGTTATATCGCGTTTCCAAGAGAACCTTTCAAAAGTCTGGATTAAAAACGATCCTATGTTCTTTCTCAAGGTCAACTTTATGTCTGTAACAAATTTCATTAAAATCAGTTCAGTTGTTTAGGCGTGAAAGCGTAACAGACAGACAGACAGAGTTACTTTCGCATTTATAATATTAGTAGGGATGTAGTGTGCAAACTTGTGGTAAGCGTGTAGACAGTATTATTGTAATGTACAGATAGACATCTGACATACTTCATATTATAATACAAAATTAATATAACAAATTGTTGGAGCATGTTTATGTATGTATATGCTGTTATATTTCTACTGAACTTGTATGTACATATATATAACAGATATATTTATAGATCTCTGTTTATCAATTTCTTTTCTTACTTCTTTGATATTCACTAGAATAACGATCGTATCAATCTTATTATTCAAAGATATATAATAAGAATTAACATAAAAATATATTCTATGTACAATATCACGGTTTAATAGAAACATCCCTACTAATATTTTAAATGCGAAAGTAACTCTGTCTGTCTGTCTGTTACGCTTTCACGCCTAAAAAACGGAACTGATTTTAATGAAATTTGGTACAGAGATAGAGTTAACCTTGAAAAAGAACATAGGATAGTTTTTATCCCAGACTTTTGAAAGGTTTTCTTGGAAACGCGATATAAACGAACTCCACGCTGGCGAAGCTGCGGGTGGAAGGCTAGTATAATATAAAATTAAACAAAGTTTTTAAGGTAATTAAAGGGTGTACCATTTATAACGTTTGTTTTTTCCCAACTAGTGCTTATTTCTTGAATGGTAACACTTAGCTCATGACTATTTTGACAGATAATTAGTTTTATCCTTTCGCTGAACGAATATATTTATAAATCAAATCTTAAAATCATTAACAGAGTACTTTAGCCATACATGCATATAACTCCGGGCTGCTCGAATGAAGGTAGTTCCAATAATACGTATATTTTAATAATAATACTGTAAAGTACTGTAATGTAATGTATTCATGGGAACATTAATTCAATGTTATATTACATAAAACAGTTAGCGTGACACAAGATAGAAACATTCAAGGTGAAATAACTCACATGGAATTGAATGTATGAAATATATGCAGTTTAATATTCAGTGACTTACCTGGCTGAAATTTACCGGCTATTAACGAGAAACGTATGGAATAACGAAAGAAATAATGTTAAAACTCGTACTAGGATATTACATTATTAAGTATAGAAGATATAAAGTATCTTCTACCTGGCAATTTCCCAGCTTTAGCCAGGGTCTGCCTTACATGTTGTGAATAGTTTTGGCTAATTGTTTTTACGACCGACCGCCTGCCTGACATCAACCCTCTTTGGGAATGCATTAATCAGTGATGTCTAAATACTCTTAAAAAATACATATGACTCGGAAAAAATCACATTGGTACTTGTCAGGGCCAGGATCGAACCCGCGCCCTCATGCATGAGAGGCGGCCTTTTAACCACTAGGCCACCACTGACTTATAGAAAATATTAAGTATATGATTTGAAATACATTATAACTCAGTTTATTAAGAATTTGGGTAGGATAAATCGTAATACACTGGTTCGAATCCGAGGAGTACGTAAGTTTAATACAAGTTTTATTCACACTACACACGTAACGTTAACAGTTCATGGTTAATGTTGTTTATTGAGTGAGAAACTGATAACACTTCGTATATAGTCTGGTATACAAACATGTAGTAAGCATATGATAGAAAACATTTAATTGTTATTTTGAAATCCAAGTAAAGTATGTAGCTCAATACTGCTTAAATTCCACGAGCGTTTTATTAATCTTCTATATATATAAAAATGGATTGCTGTTCCTTAGTCTCGCTAAAACTCGAGAACAGCTGAACGGATTTATCTTATCTTAGTCTTGAAATGTTCGTGGAGGTTCAGGGAAGGTATAAAAGCTGAAAAAAATTGATTCATTACTGGGAAAACCATAAAAACAGCCCTTTTTTATTTCCCATAGAAACGTTTTTTTGACATTAGATTTGACAACTAACTAATATGTCAATCATTCTATCGCACTTCAAAACACGGAGATTTATGGCTTACAGGTAAACTCCAAAAATATAAATAAAAAAACGTAATAGATATTTCTTGATTATAGGGTGATACGAAGTTCGCCAGGTCTTCTAGTAATATATGTATATTTTATTTATATAATTTAAATATATGAATAATTTCAATGAAAGTTGCATTGTAAGATACTCGGGTCGTTGATCCCACCCACCCTCGACACAGTCGCCTGGGGATAACTTAACATAAACGGTTTTGGAACTACCTACCTAACTAATGTTAAGAATATTAAGAAAGATATTTTTGATTATAATCGACATATTTTTTTCGTTGATATATTATTGTTTGATGGCGATAGTTTATTCAAAATTCAAAAACAGAAAAACGTTACGGTGCGTTACGAGGATGGAAGGGGGGGTCAAAAATCTTCGAAAATTGCGTTACGTAATACTTGAACGCTCCCTTAGTTTACGTAAATGAATTTACCCACGGTACATATAGTAAAATAACTATATCACAATTTTTGTATGACCGTCTATGTGTTACATCTATTCTGTGAAAAAAAGTCTACTTCAATTTTTAGAATTGTATAAATTTCGTTATTTCAAAATAAACCTTTGAATACAAGGTCAATCGTTATCTAAAACTAGAATTGTAATAAATTCGAGTGAAAAACTTATATTTCATGAATAAATTTCACAATCACGCTTAAAATTTTCTCCCTATACATCAGATAAGAAGGATCTTTATGTCTTAGTAGGATTCAAATGTTTTAAATCAAATGATTCATTACCCAGTGATTCATTTGCCGCACTTTGAACAAGTTTGATTCCCTCTTTGTTGAAACGGATCCAATAAATTGTGACTCATTCCTTCCCCTCCACGAGGAAGTGTGAGTAACTCGTAAGGGATGGGTTCCTTATATTATTTTCACTATCATTATTAACTTACTCTACTGATTACATCTGATATTTATTACACTGTAAAAATGTAACCTCTCTATTCATTACTCTGTGTATATACAGCGTGTTCTATCGATTCATTTTCATTCAATCTAATTAATAACCCTCGCTGTATAACAATACATTTAATATCCTTTCCATTAGCGGGGACGGTGCTGGCAACTAAGTAATTTCAATTTAAAATTTCTTGTATAGAATTTTTATTATAATTATTTTCGATAATTAAGAAATCATGTTTACATTATAAAATTAATATTTCTATTTTAATAAAACGTTCATATTAGTATGTTCGTATTTATTAAATAATATATATATGTATATAATTTAGTATAAAAATTGTTATATATTATGACATGTTCATCCCTGAATGTGATTTATCTTCTGTAAGGTGGGGAGCAGGGTGCGTGCTGACTCATACCTACAGACTACGTCTAGTCGAATTTGATTGGAATTGATTTTTTAAAATATGATAATAATATAACAATATTGCACATAATGAGAGGTAAGACTTTTGCGAGTACAGTAGAAACTCGATTAACCGGACTAATTGTTGTCGATAGGCATTCGGATAATCCAAAATCCGGATAATCGAATGTATGAAGAAAAGCTGGTTTTGTGCATGTGTAGTATTTAGTTTATTTAAAAAAAGTAACAAATACATATCAATGAAAATCAATGTTTATTAATAAATAATAAAAGGATACATTTTCTTAGATTACATATACATACATACAAATGTATGTACTAAAAACTGCAGATTTTAATCATGAAATAAAATAATAAGTTTAATTTGGTTTAGAATATTTGTTAATTGTCATTTGACGTACGCTACTCTCAACAACACCGCTCTCTTACGCTTTACTATTCTTTCTTTCTTTAATCCGAAAAATACTAGTTTCATTTCAATTAATTATTGGTCATAACTGTAATATTTTCTTCTCATTATCACAGATTATACATTAACATATATATTAAATATAATATTTTTTAATAATATAGATAGATTAAATTTATTGATATTCCAAGTTGGACACGAATGCACGTTTAAAAATTATACTCGTCTTCTCATGTATAATTGCAACTTCTTCTCTATCATATATATTCTTTTCTTCTTCTACCTGGCAATTTTCCAGCTTTAGCTAGGGTCTGCCTTAAATGTTGTGAATAGTTTTGACTAATTGTTTTTATGACCGGCCGCCTGCCTGACATCAACCCTCTTTGGGAATGCATTAATCAGTGACGTCTAAATACTCTTAAAGTACATATGAATTGGAAAAATCACATTGGTACTTGCCAGGATCGAACCCGCGCTCTCGTGCATGAGAGGCGAGCCTTTTAACCACCACTGACTTAATGTATAACACGTTTATTATATATTTTTTATATAATATATAATATTCAGTTTCTAAGTTCTTAAAGTAGTTGCGTCTAAACTCTAAATATTTTGTTCACGGTTCTGCGCATCCCGAGCGGGTCAAGAGCGGTTGGACTTAATATTTTAGTGTCTACTTCGCCAGACACTATAAATAGCAGTTTAGATACATAGATACATAGATTTATAGATGTGTAGATATATAGATGACATTACAGGTAAGTAGCACTTTATAAGAAATGGAATATGTTTATTGAAAATAAAGGAAAGGTTTATGAGAAAATTATATGATATTATAATCGTCTTTTTTATATTGTAAATTTTCAGAAATATTTCTATGGTATCTCGTTTATATAAAAAAAAATCTATAAGAAATAAATGATAAACGATTATCACAAAACGTAAGAGATTTTAAATTAATTTTAGATAAGGAATAGGTTTCATCCATTTAAAAAGAAAGTCGTATAGAGAACTAAAACCTCTTTTGTCTGAAATTAAAAATGTTTGATCTTGAAATATAAATGTTCGTAACAAAGGTACATACTTACAAATTAATTCTGTTTTAAACTAGTTTTGTACGAGTTCATTTCTTTTATATTATTACATTTCAGACTTAGTCTCGGTTAGCTAATTACAGAGTAATTCAACGAACAGAGCTTTTGTCTATTATCTAGTGACTAAAAGTACCTACGCACTGTTTTCAAATATATAAAATCTGTTATTTCCTGGTACAGAATTTAATATTGTATAATAAAAAGAAATTTATTATATATGTTTTTATATGTATATTTTAAGTGAAATTTAGAACTTTCCACATGAATCGTCATTATTATGTATGTAGTAAGTCTATTTTAGTTTTTAAAAATCTGGATGTTTTTTAAAAATTAAACACATTAAAAGTTTATAAAGGAAATTAAGAACCAAAAATGATCCGAGAGATCTTTTCTTATTATGTTTTAATCTATGTACATAAAGTATTCCAATTATTCGTCATATTAAAGGCAAAATTCATTTAATTAATTGAATATATAAAATGTTTAAAAAATACAAATTCATGTGACGTCTATAGAATACTTTAATAAAAGTTGTTAGGAAGTTAGGGAACTTTTTTAGAAGAAAGACGTGATGATACAGATTCCAGACTTCCTTTTATTACTTCACAGATTCTTATATCGTATGGATAAATAGGGAATTTATTTTATAATTGTTAATATTTTTATATAATGAATTAACAATTCAGTTATAACTACTAAGTCAGAGGTACAGTTATTTATCTATTTAGTATATATCCGACTGAGTTTATTTATGAGAGATTATATGAGGAACATTAAATATACAGGGTGACTGGTGAATTACTATCGATATTTGAGGACGTGATATATGACGATCATATATGACAAAATAAAAATTAATATAACATAAATATTAATAAACTTCTAAGTAAAGTTAACCAAAAGTTATGTAATTAATTACGCATCGTATGAACACCCTACAGATTAGGTATACACACACACACACACACACACACACTCGCGCGCGGCGGCGTGTTGTTGTATCAGCACGCCGCCGCACGCGTCCACACTTGGAACACTTAGAACGTGTACACACTTTATTTATTTATACGGAAATTTGGTCAAAAATTAAGTACCTATTTTTTTTACATAATTCGAATGAGAATCATGTACCGAGTATGCTCCTTAAATATTGATAGTAATTCACCAGTCACCCTGTATATACATATTAACAAATATTAAAAAGTATTGTCATTAAAAATAAATAAAAACAGACAACGTCGTGAGTATGTAGTTTTTTAAATCTATACTATATATAATATTATAAAGCTGAAGAGTTTGTTTGTTTGTTTGTTTGAAAGCGCTAATCTCCGAAACTACTGGTTCGAATTGAATAATTCTTTTTGTGTTGGATAGTCCAGTTATCGAGGAAGGCTGTAGGCTATATTACATCACGCTATGACCAATCGGAGCAAAGATATAGTGATAAATGTGTAAAAAACGGGAGAAATTATTTCATCTTTGAAGCCTTCCGTTGCGTGCGCCGTGAAAACGGTTCAAGTTACACAAAAAATATGTAGTAAAGAATAATAGCTCTTTTAATGATCTAAAAAACAGTCCGCGACAGTATATATCTATCTTTTAAGATGAACTCACAAAAACCGTTTTTATGGTACCTAATTTGGTCGAAATAATTTGTTTAAGTTGTATCAACATAATAATATTAATCTTTATTCAAATAAACAAATAAATATGTTGTTGGTTAAGAGTACTTCATTGTGAATAAAAAAAACATAGGTTTTATCCTGAAAATTCTACGGGAACTCAACCATTCCGAAAACCCCGAAAGAACGGGAACTATTAGAGCAAGAGCCCGTGAACCCCAGACCTTCGTTATTTTATAAAAGCTGAAAGTTTGTCAGCGCATGCTCCCAACACAGGTAAGAACGAAGGTCCATTATGAAATTCGGGTTGTAGTGGCTTTGGCAGGTAAACGGTACTAAAGGTGTGTAAAATACTAATATAGTTTCGTCAAATTATACAGAGCGATTTTTTGGTATTACCTTTAGAATGTTATTAAAAATCACATTATTCATTACCAGACACTTAACATCGTGGTAACCCCTTGCCAGACACCCTTAATGTTCAGGGTATAATAATTCTACTTACGTTATAGTATAAAAGCTGATTTTTATACAGGATACTTGGGTAATGAGTAGATGATATTTTCTCAATAGCCAGACATTTTTGATAGTTCCAACCCCTTGCCAGACAAGTATGTAGGGTCGCTGTAGAAACGAGCGCGAGGTAGTATATATATATGTGAGTGCGAGTGAGATGCGCTTGTATTGTTTACTACTTTGTACATGCGTATGTCAGTAAAATTAATATATGCTATTTTTAAAGATAAATTTAATATTCATTATTAATTATAAGCCGGGAGAAGGCTGCCATGAGTGCGGCGCTGCGGTGGACTCGGCCCAGCACACCCTCGAGGTGTGCCCGAGATGGGCTGCGCAGCGCCAAGACCTTGTGGCGGCTCTCGGCGGAGTGGACCTGTCGCTTTCGAGTGTCGTGGAGAAGATGCTCGAGAGTGATGGGTCCTGGTTGGCGGTGTCCTCCTTCTGTGAGACGGTCATGTCCACGAAGGAGGCATCTCAGCGGGAAAGGGAGAGGGCGGCTGATGCTCCCTCCCCCCGCAGGCGACGTACGGGGGTGCGACGGAGGCAATTCCTACGCCTCCAATAGCACCCCTGTGTTCCGGGCTGGGGTCGGCGTGGTAACCCGGCCCTTTTGAAAGCCCGGCGTCGTCGGGGTGGTCCTAATTGCCGGGATCAGAACGACAGTGACGAAGAAAATAGTGACATTGATGGTGATTCTGATAGCGAATAAATTAACAGTATCTCTTATACACTATGATACTATGTCATATAACCGATCTATTTTTTTATCCTATGTAATAACTTGTAGTATCACGAATCTGTTTTTAATAAAATTTTTGAATTTTTGAAAAATATTTCTATTTGGTTTTTCTTTTTAACTAGTTACTGGAGGAATAAATTGAAATTTTTAACAATTCCGAGTAGTTGTAGCAACGAATGTCATTTCTGAAGAAATTTTTAAAATTTACATCAGTTATTTGTCACATAAATTGGCCAAAAAGTTTATTTGGATAAGTCATTCTAATCATGAATCTCTTTTTAACATTTACATTGATTGTCCGGCAGAGAGATTGAAAACAGAAAAAAATATCTGGCTAAGGAGGAAACATCATCTAATAACTACCTAAGTATTATATAAAAATGAGCGATTTAATTATAAAGTAAGTAATGCTATTATTGATATTTTTCTTATAATTAATAATGAATATTAAATTTATCTTTAAAAATAGCATATATTAATTTTACTGACATACGCATGTACAAAGTAGTAAACAATACAAGCGCATCTCACTCGCACTCACATATATATACTACCTCGCGCTCATTTCTACAGCGACCCTACATACTTGTCTGGCAAGGGGTTGGAACTATCAAAAATGTCTGGCTATTGAGAAAATATCATCTACTCATTACCCAAGTATCCTGTATAAAAATCAGCTTTTATACTATAACGTAAGTAGAATTATTATACCCTGAACATTAAGGGTGTCTGGCAAGGGGTTACCACGATGTTAAGTGTCTGGTAATGAATAATGTGATTTTTAATAACATTCTAAAGGTAATACCAAAAAATCGCTCTGTATAATTTGACGAAACTATATTAGTATTTTACACACCTTTAGTACCGTTTACCTGCCAAAGCCACTACAACCCGAATTTCATAATGGACCTTCGTTCTTACCTGTGTTGGGAGCATGCGCTGACAAACTTTCAGCTTTTATAAAATAACGAAGGTCTGGGGTTCACGGGCTCTTAGACTATATGTGGGAAGAACTAAAAATCTGCCGGAAGTCACTATTCCAGGCGGACGAAGTCGCGGCAAAAGCTAGTAATAAAATACTCATAGTAATCTGAATGATGTTAGTTTCATTTAAAACCCGGTCTTCCAGTGTAAATAATGGAAAGTGGTTTTGGTAAGTGGTTTCTAAATGCATTTTAAAAAATATCTCTTTTTTAAACGGATTTTGTACGGGAAAGAGGAATAAAAGTACTGTGTAGCGTAATAGCGGACTCGAATAGAAAGATTAAAGAGTGATACATTGTGTGTGTTTGTTCTTTCGAAACTAGAACTACTAAACAAATTTTTAATGAAACTACATCAATATAAATATGGCAAGATAAAGAGGGAACCTCTCATCATTCAATGTATTCACAGTGCGGGTGCCGGGTCCATCGTTGCAGTGAGAGGAGCTTCAACAGTTCCTAGGACTTGTGACCCAGGTGTAGGTTTAAGGGGCCCCTATCTAACGCGCGTTAATCTTTCACCTCCACTGTCCAAGCTCCGCTCTCTACTTAACCAATATTACCAAACCTCTATTTAAGCATTACTTATAATTAAAATATAATAAAAATAATAATTCCCCGTCAATATTTGCTTCACTCCCAGTAATACATTTGCAGGCGAGTTTTTAACTGCCCTTTGTATTAACAGCAGTTTTGTTAAGCGCGCCACGCCGTAAAACAACTTTATTAGTTATAACTTTGAACTAACACTATATTGTTCGTTTAACCTTTAGCTAATATTAAAACCTTGAAAATTATTATTTATACATATGTACATATGTATATAGAGTTTTATATAACAAGTCATATTCATCAATATAAATCTAAACCTAATTTAAACACAACTCCCCCTTTGAGTTATAAAGAGGCTTACATATTAAAAAAATCCAGAAAGTATTATAAGTACGAAAAAAATGCTACTGAATTATATAGGGTGGCAAACAGGGGTTCCAGGAAAACTACGAAACCTATATATGTATGTATATAATAATAAGAATTACATATTAAAACTTATAACCTACACCTAAGACTACATGATTGCTCCAATGTTATGATAGCAATACCATTCCATAGCTTGTGTGTATCATGAATCTTCTGGTTCACACGGCTTGGTGTTCGTTCCGCGGAGTAAGCGGCGTCACTCGTTATATGATATTTTATACATACAACGATGTTGCCCCGGCGATGTTCATTAATTGTTTAATACATATATACGCGCGTACGTAACAACTGTGAATACAAAAAATATATCATTATGTTTGTCAAATTTAATAATAATCATTACATATGAAAAAAACGTGGTGTTTAGGAGCACAAATATGTTTTTTAGTCGTCTGTTTGTTCGACTGTTCTCAGACAGGACTGGTCTAATTGTGATGAACTATTTACTATAAGATAGATTTGTTTCAAGAAAATACTAGATTTAATTATATTGAGTAACAACGAAACGATCGCGTGAGTAATCACTCATAAAAATATCGGCCTGTGGGTTAAGGTAACTATATAAAAAATTGTTTTGGTTGAATAAGTAAGAGGTGAATGAGAAAATTGAAAAGACTGAGTTTTTTATATTTCTATCTGAATGTTTCTATTCTTCTCTTGTTAAGCCTATCCTTAAGAGTCCAGGGATGGATGGTTGGATAAACCTCATCCGTAAACCCTCACTCCTAAATCGTTTCATAAAATTTAATTAGTTTTTACGAGTATTAATAAAGTAATTTACCAATAACATAGTGATAAGGAAAGTTTGTAAGGATGTATTGTGGATGTTTTAAGATAAGTAAGGAGATATGAATGTGTGTTTGTTGGTCTGTCACGGAAAAACTGCTCTACGGATCCTGATCAAACTTTATTTAGCGTGGATTTTAGGATAAGACAAAATAAAAATTATCCTGGAGTTAATTGAAGTTCCCGTGGAACCATGCCATAACAGAATTGTGACTTGCATTAAAATTGGTACCTATATATTGTTTTAGTACACTTTATACATTTCTCAGAGCCCAATTCTGTAGGTAACGCAGACGAAGTCGCGAGCAAAAAGTAATATGCACATATTCTCAAAATAATTGATTAATACATTTTTATCATCTCATTTGAGATGTACATCCAATATCACTTCTTCAGACCTTAACAAATTTTTGGCAAAAATATTGCTTATCAACATACTACGTTATAGATATTTTCCTTTATCATTGAAATTTATATAATATATATGTTAATAAACACGAATTAAATTTAAAATACAGTACTTGAAGCAATAAAATAAATCCTACGACATATCTACACCCACATGTGGCTGACACCCGTATACTGTACGACCGTGGTAGCATTTGATAATAATATGAATATTTATGAAAAATGTGTTATAAAATATTAGAAAATACTTACATATCGTGTTGTTTAAACCATTAAAATCTTTCTGTATTATAAAATGTTGTTTTAGTATAATATTACTTCAAAACCAAAGTAATTTAAAATTTATAATAAGAAAATTAGTTAGTGAACTTTTATTAAATAAATATTTTATTTATTTATATGTATGTGTATGCTCTGTTGTTACGAAGTACGCATAGAACCTAAATGCGGGACTTGAATTTATAAGAAACAGTTATGTACTCTTAATAAATTTCATTTTAAATATCATTTCCCATATTTAATTTTTCTATATACTATAAAGTTAGTATAAATATATACAGTATACATAAATAATATTAAGATTTACAACTTTAAAACCAATTATATTAACTAAATAAAATGTAAAATGAACACTATTTCTAATCCACAACAGTTGAACAAACAAGATGTAAGATAATACAAAGTGGAAACAGATCAATAGAACATGAACATCTATCATAGAAAACTTCGAGATGCTTAACCCTTGATCTAAGCATCATCATCATGAGAAGCCACTCTCCTGACCATATAGGCAACCTGTCAAATGTCAACTTGTACAGTTTTTGAGTAGTTTTAGTCGGCCTTATTGATCGTCTTTCAAGGCGAGACACGAGGTCGGAAAAACTGTTTTTTATATCATGTATCTTAGTTGTATTATTACTATGAATTAATGCAACTGTGTCGTAACCTGGATGTAAATATAGTTTTGAATAATATCAATATTAATGTTTTTATGATTAAGATCTAATTCACAGATAGACGTGAAATGTATGCGCGAATTTGTTAATTTATTTGAATGTATATTCTGAAAGATATCTTTGACTTCAGATTAAATGCTTTAATAACTATTGTATATATTTGATAAATAAAATAAAGTGATTTTCAATTTAAGTTAAACTAATATTTTATACATATTACATGCTGTTGATATTTATATGTAAAGTGGTCCAGAATTTCAGATACGTAACTCAGTCGATAATTTCTGCATATGTCTACTATCACATTTATCAAAAGTATTATCGAGATTTCGTTTAAAATATACTAATACGGATTACGGAATATTATTATATGAGTATTAAAAACATTATTTTCTATCGTATAAGTTGAAGTTATGTTTTATTTTAAAAAATTATATAGGGTGGTAACCGGAGGTTGCAGGAGAACTACTAAACTTACTTGCTTACTTACTTACTTACTTACTTACTATATATGTATATTATAATAAAATCTACATATTAAAACTTATAACCTAAAACCTAAGACTACATTATTATCCGATGTTAGTAAAGGGTGTTTTTTTTAGAGATATACAACTTTAAGTTGCCAATACTTTTTTAACTGGCAGTTATTTTGATAGCTGTCCAGTGATTTGTGTTTAATTTGGTTTGGCAATTCATCATGAATAGACTAACGCCTGAGCAACGCCTCCAAATTGTGCAAATTAATTTTGAAAATCATGGCTCTGTTCGAGAAACGTATCGCGCACTACGTTCATTTTAAGGTCTACATAATCGTCCATCAAAATAATTAATTTAATTAAAAATGGATCGTTTACTCTAAATGGTAATACGCATCCACAGAGATGGCCTACAGTGCGTACAGAAGAAGTTATTTCTGCTGTAGAGCGTAGCGTAGAAGAAGACGCGAATCAGTCTATCCGCCGAATAATTGGTCCGTACTTCTTTAGAAACGATGCTGGCCAGAACGTTACAGTAAATGGTGACCGCTACAGAGCGATGATTAGTGGCTATTTCGTTCATCAATTAAACAACCATAATGTTCAGGAGTTCTGGTTTCAACAAGACGTTGAAACATGTCATACAGCTCGTGCCACAATTGATTTATTAAGAGAAACATTTGGTAACCGCATAATTTCATTTTTCGGACCTGTGAATTGGCCCCCAAGATCATGCGATTTAACGCCGCTTGATTTTTTTCTGTGGGGATATGTAAAATCGTCAGTCTACGCTGATAAGCCCGAAGCCGTTGATCACTTGGAGGATAACATTCGCCGCTCTATTGCCGATATACAGTCACGAATGTTGGAAAAAGTCGTTGAAAATTGGACCTCCAGATTAAACTACGTACGTGCCAGTCGTGGAGGTCATATGCCTGAAATCTAATTTTAATTATAATGAAAGAATATTATCTTTTCAAAATATTATATTTAATATCAATAAAAGAAATCATTTTTATTTTATTTTATTTCAAAGTTCTATACCTCTAGAAAAAACACCCGTTATATCAATACCATTCCATAGCTTGGGTAGTATCATGAATCTTCTGGTTCACACGCTTGGTGTTTGTTCCGCGGAGTCAGCGGCGTCACTCGTTATATGATATTAAATCCATACAACGATGTTGACCCGGCGATGTTCATTTTATTTTTAACATGTTGCGTACGTAACAATTATGAGGTTGTTGGTGTTTTTAAGGTTTTGTATCTAACATGGTTTATGTTTGTTTGTTTCAGAAGGACGGCAGTCTGTTCCTGAAGCAAGTGGCGGTAGAAGACGAGGGATTGTACGAGTGTGGCGTAGAGAATGATACCGCGTACTCCGACAGGGTCAATTTCACAGTTAGAAGTAAGTTGGACACATAGAATATGACTTATAAACTTTATATACGTAACAGTAATAATTTTTGGATATATGCGTGTTTTATTTTTGTAAAAACTACATACTCGAAGTTTCGGTTACTTTTCAGGAACCGTGATCACGGACAGACGAGATGTGAATGATAATTTTATTTACAACATACAATACATATTTACTTTCATTTACAATTTTTTTATGTTTACGAAACATATACCTACTTTATTTTTATAGATTTTCTATAACTCTATATTTTTGTTCATTTTTTACTTGTTCTTACTTAAAGAACAAAAATTTTACAAAAATATTGCAATATAAGGTAAATTTAATAAAAAAAAACATTTTTTTTATCTACAATAATCATTAAATAGCCTGTTTTAACATAATATATTTGTCAGTCTGTCTACCGCCAACAATTATAAGATAACTAAGGCCTTAAATTATCATAATTATAATTATATGAAGACACACAAGGAAGGCATTGTAATGAATATTTACAGCATTTCAATACATTACTACAAGACAGTTGTACATCTATTCTTTATTTTTAAGTATTATTTAGAAAATAAGACGTATAGAATTTACTGAAAGGTAAATTAATAATTATGGAAGTTGTAATTAACGTCTTTAATTAAACCCTTAACAGTATTTTAATTAAGACGTGAACTTTTAATTTTGTTGTATTAAAATACATTTTTCATAATAAAAGAAAGTCGTGTTAGTTACACTATTTATAACTCAAGAACTGCTGTAGGGATAGCGTGGAAAATTAGTGTGGAGATAGTTTAGAACAAGGAGACGGACATATGATATTTAATTCAGTTCGATCGAAAAAGAAAACAAAATTACTAAATAAATTCCAATATTTGGATATTTGGGGCCTCTAGGGCAGAATAGAGTTCGCCCGGTCAGCTATACACATATTACTGGTTCCGAAATTAACGCGGACGAAGTCGCGACCAAAATCTAGTTTTACATAAAATATTTACTTTTTTAAGGTTTATAGAAGTTAAAAACTTAATATACATACGTTTATCAATATTGTTATGTCAATATGAATTCAAATCTACACAAGCATAAATCATTCAGTGTCGAAAATACGGCGTTTTATAAAAAAAGCTACGTCAAATGATGAATGGAGCGTTTTCATTAATAAATTGCCCGCAGTATACATTTCACTCAATTTCAATATTAAAATACGATCCCTGTGTGTATTTATTGGATCTTTTAATAGGATTTTCCGGCTTTTCAGCCAAAAAAATAAATTAGTATCTTCTTTTATATACCAATAATATACCTAATATAAATATTACCAAATTATTATTATGTAGGAGTCATAAATAGTAACTGAAGATCCATTATTGTTTAAACATCATGCCTTTTAATATTATAAATGCGAAAGTAACTCTGTCTGTCTGTCCGTCTGTTACGCTTTCACGCCTAAACCACTGAACTGATTTTAATGAAATTTCATACAGACATAGAGTTGACCGTAAGAAAGAACATAGGATAGTTTACATCCCAGACTTTTGAAAGGTTCTCTTCGAAACGCGATATAACCGAACTCCACGAGGGCGAAGCTGCGGGTGGAAAGCTAGTAAAATATAATTTTCCTTTTTAGTCTTTAATGGATTATTATTATTAATTAAGTAAAGTCGCAGAAAAATCTTGTATATATAATTTTTACCTCACAATCATGAATAAAAGAGTAGGTATACAATGTAAAATAAATCTATTTCCATGTAATTCAGGTTAGTAGATTGATTGAATACCTCCGTCAAGGTCCCGTAATGACAACCATTATATGTATATAGTCCGCTGCCACACTAACCGGCTGATGGAAAATATAGAAACTTTTCATTTAATAGCTTGAAAGAGCTGGAACTATGAAACATTACATGAACACTTTGAATATACCTACACTACAGTATATATACATTTAAATTATACACTACAGACTACATTTAAATTTTACACTACAGTATATATACATTTAAATTATACACTAAAGACTACATTTAAATTTTACACTACAGTATATATACATTTAAATTATACACTTAGTTTGCTATCCCCTGAGGATTATATCGTTTCAGATTTTAAGTCGTCTTTTATTTAAAAATATCTACATTTGATATTAATCTAGAATATAATGGTCTAGAGAAAAGACGCTATACACAATGCTAGCGATGTTTAGAAGAATCAAAACTTCAAGTTTATATGGAAGAGAAGTTTACAAAGTTATTTTAAATAAAATGCATTTTATGGTAACAAATATTACACACACAACCAAACAATAAACACACGCACACATAAATTTTTATGTCCCTCTTCGTGTATTATCATTTATCAGTAAATATCAAACAATGACATTTCTTTATAACTATTTTATCGTTTAAACAATACTAATATTATTCGTATTACTACGCGTATTTTATTATTATTAATTACATACTTCCGAAGTTTCGGTTACTTATTATGAAGACGAGATGTAAATGCGTAATAATCCGAATAATATTAGTTTCATTTAAATGAATACTCGCAAGTTTTAGATCTCATTATTAAATAATCAAGATGAAATTTCCATAATTGGTAGTTATTTTATGTATATAAGTGTACATAACAAGTCTGTTGTATATTATTTACTGCAGTTTTAAGTACAGATATTGTTTTGGCACGGTAAGTACGGATGAGTCATTTGATGCACTTCAAGGTTCAAGTAATATGGCAGTGAGTTACGTAACTCGTAAGTTTAAACAAATATTTAACATAACCATTAAGAACTGATCCGTCGTTATATTTAATGAGACATTAAAATTTTATTATATTTACCTGTATTCATTTGCATTAATGATAAATACACGCGTACAGCTTGGTATTTTAGTTATCAAAAGTAACAATATTATTTTTAAATCATTAAAGTATTGTCAATCTTTAATAATAATGCTAAAAATATTGATAACAAAAGGAGAAAGGTTGAAGAAAGTAATGCTCACACGTATTTCACAATAGTTATTTGGAAATATTTCTTTTTTTTAATCATCAAATCATAAACAAAAAGCTAGATTTGCTCAATATTTAAACGAAAATAAATAAAGATTTTATAAAAGTAATAGGTATGTTAAAGAACTACATTCATAGTACGATAAATATTGTGTAGTATATATTAGATATCGGTGGTGGCCTAGTGGTTAAAAGATCCGCCTCTCATGCACGGGGGCGCGGCTTCGATCCTGGTCCTGGCGAGTACCAATGTGATTTTTCCGAGTCATATGTACTTTCTAAGAATATTTAGACATCACTGATTAATGCATTCCCAAAGAGGGTTGATGTCAGGCAGGCGGCCGGTCGTAAAAACAATTAGCCAAAACTATTCACAACATGTAAGGCAGTGCCTCGCTAAAGCTGGGAAAATGCCAGGTAGATGAAGAAGAGTATATAGTATATATTAAAACTTTATAAAATGTTTGAATATCTCAGAATAAGCGCGCTCCAGTGAAATGTACTCATTCAATACAATTAGTTGAAACAGCGAGCCCGAACTTTAAAGAGTTCAAAATAAACATTACCATCGACCGGGCTCTCAGACAACAAAGAACGTGTGTACTCAGAAATTAATATTCAACTGTCTTTTATAATAGCATACAGAAATTATCATATATTTATTCTATTTTTGTATCATTGTCTTTGCGTTTCTTAAGATACATAAATCAAAACCGTGGTTAAAGGCCCACCTCTCATGTATAAGGGCGCGGGTTCTATCCTGGCTAGTACCAATATGATTTTTTTAGTCATATGTACTTTTTAAGAGTATTTAGACACTACTGACAGACGATGAAGGAAAACATGATGAAACATGGATTTATAATTTCAAATTGTAAGTTTGAAATCGCCAACCCGTCTTGAGCAAGCGTGGTGATTAATACTGAAATCTTCCTCATGCGAGAAGAGGCCTTTGCTCAGCAGTGGATACCGATAGGCTGATGATATCTGAATGATAACTTGACCAACTTTCGATTGAGTTATTTGTAAGCTGGGTATTTAAAAAGCTAGAAGATTAGTTAGAGTTACTTAAGCATAATTGTTGATCAAACTCTTTGGGAATGCATTAATCAGTGATGTCTAAATACTCTTAGAAAGTACATATGACTTTGAAAAATCACAGTGGTACTTGCCAGGGCCAGGATCGAACCCGTGCCCTCCTGCATGAGAGGCGGGCCTTTTAACCACTAGGGCACCACTGACTTAAATATTTTATATATTTGTCAATAATTCCAATAGAACGACAAATAAAATTTTACAGTGAATATTTTATCGTTTACTTATTATTCATTTAATAGTCATAAATTTAGATTAAAAAAGTGATCCTTATATTCTAATTTTTTATACTGCTTATTATCCAAAAACTACTTGTGGCATCCGTACACCATAAAACACTTTTAATACTAAAACATAAGTACTTATTTAACTTTGTATCAGACATGTATGTCTTTGAACTCAATATTACCAAATTTCTGCGAATTACAAATTTAATGGTTTTCATGTTAAAATATATTTCGTTAGCAAACTAAATTATGGGTGGGAATGTCATGCTTTTTACGTTTTTTAACTAGTCATCGCTCATTTTCGACCTATTAGATTGAACTGAGTACTAAATTAATAATTACATATCAAAAGATTGTGTATTCAGTAAATTTTAGTATAATTATATTAAGATTTAATCTAAACATTCAAATCCAAATAAATAGAAGTTATTCCAAAAAAAAATCCGTTTTATGTGACCTATTTGTGATTGGTTCGACTTAGCGACTTGACCTGAGTTAATGTAAGTAGGCTGTCGCTACTGACTTCAAATGTCATGAATATCAAACTATGTAGTTCAGGAAGAGTCAACTACATTTGACCTGTCTTAAGACACCAAGAGTCATTGCAACAAAACTAAAAGAGTCATTTAGAGACATTGAATTTTTAATGTGATTCTGAATTAGCATTGACTTTAGGAATTTGCAAGTCGAAGTTCTGCTCCTTTTACGTGCTTCATTAAGTCTGTGAGAACTAATTCCAGTTTCATAATGCAATTATCTTAAAGTTCATTATGTAATGAATATATAAAAAACTAAATCTGACTATTTTTGACACAACCTAAATTACACACACACACACACACACGCACGCACGCACATGTAATAATTACAACGCACACACAGAAAATCCGATGTTATCCGGTTTCCTCCTAATAAAACTTACCTCCAATGTTCATCCCTCGGTAACAAACGAGACTTCAATCAGTCTCAATAGAATACAATTGATGCTAATTTCTTAATAAATAACAAATAACTTGAAATAATAAACACTTAGAAATAATTACGTATGCCTCACAATATCTGTATTTTTCATACAATTTTCTGAAATACAATAGCTGAGATAATTTGATATATGTTCATAGTTAAATAAATAGTGACGTGGTTTAAAAATATATATCTGAATATATTTTTGTAAGTATATTAACACGAATTTTGAGATTTCAGTCACTTTTATTTATAATAAATAATCACCAGTTAAAATAAATGTAATGTAAATTGTAAAAAAACTTGGTAATGTGCTCACTACTTATTTGTACTGAATATGTACGTTCTCAATCAAGGTTTTACCACTAGCTTATATATTCATCTATTCATAATGAGATCTAATACTTTTTTAAGTATTCATTAAAATGAAACTCATATTTTTCGAATCTATCTCGTCTGTCCGTGATCACGGTTACTGGAAATTAACCGAAACGTCGGGAGTATGTAGTTTAAAATAATGAAATACGCGTATTAATCCGAAAAAATGAGTTTCATCTATACATAAAGTTTAGTTTTTGCGATAACTATTCTTCTATTATTGTAAATAAGTTTGTGGTATTAATGGTTGTACCTCACGCGAAAACTGTACAATGATTTCATTTTAATATACATATTATGAGAGTAAGATAAATGAATGAAGCATCTTATTTAATTAAAATATTCTTCGGGGTTCAATTTCAATCTTGATTTTTAAGTTTCATCGTTATTTTCAAATACACGTGATACCATTAATATTGCCATTACAAAATTACTATAATTCAGTATCATAATTATTTAAAATCAGTAATAAAAGTAATAAGGATTATAATATATTATAATTAGTACGGCACAGATAGCGCCATTTGTAACAACAAACACAGAAACATAAACTGTAACGCATATTCTATGATGTAGCACAATTCACTAGTTATTTAGAGATCAATAGAGCCTTACTACTAGACTGACGCAACAACGTATTGACTGTACGCCACTTACCTTTATTGATACTAACATCGACTACTATACATCTTTATATATAAAAGAAATTCATTTTAGTTCAACTATTTATAACTCAAGAATGGCTGTATGGGTTTGGCTAAAATTGTCGGAGAGATAGTAGAACAAGGGAAAGGACATATGATACTTTTCAGAACGATTGAAAAAGAAAAAATGATGATCAAATCAAAAATCTTCTTATCTAGTGTCTTTAAGGTAGAATGTAGTTCGCCCGGTCAGATATATATTTCTTATTCTGAAACTAACGCAGACGAAGTTGCGGCCATAAACTAGTTTAGTATATTGTTCCTTTTATCATTGTTTTCCACGCAATATAATATAATCCACATTATATCTGAGGCATAAAAAATATATTATCATACAAATTTCTCCCTTGGTACAGTTAAATTACAATTTAAATTTTTATAAAATAAATTTGAAACAAAAAATATGTAATTATGTGAATTAATTGAAACAATTGAATTTATATATTCTTTTTTTTTAATTAATATATATTATCATTTTATACATCTTTTTGAAAATTTTATACAAATGTTAAGGTTAAGTCTGTCTTTTATTTTTTGTTTTTACGTTTTACCACTCTAGTCTGAAAACTTCTATTATGTGGCATTACTGTTTTTACTCTAGGTTTTTTCAAGTTCTTTCTTTAATTGAAGGAGAAAATCGTATATTATTATATTTAACGAATAAAGTACAAAACACATTTCGTTTTGTACGTGTTAATGTACTTACAATATACATTGTTTTATGTGTGTACAACGAAATATATCAGAAAGTTATACCACTATTTTGCGACAAAAAAAATTAAGCTACATCATAAAAATGAATATATAAAAGGTCTTTTCTCGTATTTGATTCATTCCATACAACATTGCAATATTTTTTTTTTTGTTATATATTGCTTTATTTATTATGGTGTATTCCTTTGTTTGGTGAAGAAAATATTAAAAAACACATCATCATTCTTTATTTTCTCCACAAGTATGAATATATTGTCAGTTTTCATAAAAAGCTACTTATTATTTGCCTTCTTCGTTGTACACGTCTCCCTTTTACATTACAGTCAGCTTTAAGATCATCCGTGGCTCATATTTGTTGTCAAAACTGCAATTGTTTTATTTCACTTATTATCTTTTTAGATAAATTCTTTCACTATTTTTGTTATTAACTTGGAATGATCTGACTAATGAGATCTAAGAATTGCGAGTATTCATTTAAATGGAACTAATGTTTTTTGGATGTACTACGCGTTTTATTTTTGCAATAATTCATATACTTCCTTCGTTTCCGTTACTTTTCAGCAACCGTGATCACGGACAGACAGGCAGTCTTGTTGTTTACCATCTACCGCCATCGCCATCACGATCTTAATATTTATAAAATATATTATTAGTCTTACATCATTACATGAACTTTCGATCTATTTTATATCGCCATGTTCATCTATATTTTCAGTATATTTTCAATTTTACTTCTAACTACGTATCGGGTTTATTTCAAACCCTCGTTCCGTCTTCACTTGTTCCTTTATATCTGATTGATTGCCTGAAGAAATTGCTTCTCAACGGTAAAGTCACCCTCGGAATAAACATGTGCTAATAATAGATTTTTTTCATTTAGAGTACAATAAAACGTAAGTAATTAGTAAGACTAAAAAATTATTAAAAAATATAGTTTTCTTATACTTTTAAATAACTAATAAAATCTTAACTAGAACAAACTAATTATTATCTTAACCAAAACACCTTAAAATAAGTTAAATTAAAGGTATAAAAACACAAGTCGTGTCAAAAAAATACTTTCCCGCGCAAAATAAACAAACCAAACGTCATCGCTTTAACATCACTTCAGATGCGTTCGGTAATTTGAAGGTTCGGTTAGAATATATAAATATTTTTTCTCGTTTTGAATGACACTATTCTAATGTCATTATTATCTTTTTAAGTATATCTTATATTTTTCATATTAAATCGTAATACAATGATGTTCACAGCGGAACCTCCTCCATTGGTAAACGTGACGGTCCACGCGTCTACCATCCTGGCTATCATATTATGGAACGTGGCTGGTGATGGAGGGCATCCTATAGTGGACTTCACCGCTCAGTACCGCTCCGCAGCACCCGTCAACGACTCACTGGAGCCCTGGCGCCCTATCAGCCCCAACCATATCAGTCCTAACTCGGTAATAATATGCTTATACACAGTCCTTATACATAACTCACGTACCAAACAAATAATATACGTTGTTGCCAAATAGAAAAGATTTGATAGTGTCACTTTTTAAACGACTAAAACAAAAGAAGTTTATAATTGGAGTGTGTAAATTTATATTAGTAAATTCGTTAATATACAACACATTTATGTCATTTCATGTTCATTATCAACATAATATTATGTTGTACGAAGT
Organism: Danaus chrysippus; assembly: GCA_916720795.1. NCBI lineage: Eukaryota > Metazoa > Arthropoda > Insecta > Lepidoptera > Nymphalidae > Danaus > Danaus chrysippus. The sequence goes on along the minus strand of CAKASE010000047.1, from coordinate 1,384,906 downwards.
TAATTTGTGTTTTTATCAAAACTGAATAATAAAAAATAGGTTTTTTTTTTGTATGCAATCTCTGTGACTTAAATGTATTTTATATTTTCCAGCGACAAATCGACGTGTATCATCTAGACCCGAACGCTTCCTACTGGTTCAGGGTGTGGGCCAACAACGTACTGGGCCCCGGACCTCCAGTAGAGGTCCTGGCCACAACGCTGTACAGCGATCAGGAGGCTGGTCAGTATACAACAGATACAACAGAAAATGTTGACATACTATACTTAATCTCCCGAATCTAATCAGAACAACTACATAATATGTCGACCTAACATGCCTTAGCAGAACTATAAGCTCATTAGTCGTAAGGTTTCCATTGATTTTCAAGAAGCTGTCACAGAATGACGTCATCGAATTCGAATTTCGAACAAAAGAATTCCTTTGCTTCAAATCCGTTTTACCCCCACCATTTCCAGAGCTATATAAGCACTTCCTCGAGGGCGCGGAGACATTCGACACCCGCACGTGGGTGGCGGCTGTGTGTGTGGTGATGGGCACGCTGTTTGTGCTCGCGGCCGGCACATGTGCAGTTCTGTGCCGTGAGTGGCGTCGCTCAGGTGAGCCGCAGCTCTAAATCTCCGAACGCACCGCTCATCTGAAATTTACATCGCAGATTCGCTAGATTAATATTGATTGACTTCAATCTTGCCTTAATAGTAGATACTGAACTTTTTGTAATGCAAAGCAACAGGTTTAAAATGTCTTTAAGGTCAAAAGTTTAGCAGTTACCATACTGAAGTATTTTCCTCTGTTAGAGGCTTAGACTTTTTAAACGAGAATAGATATACTTCATATAGCTATCAATCTAAAAAATATTCGGTTCTATTTAGTATCTCTGGGGTATAAAGATGTCATGCCCAACTTGAATAGTAGTGATGGTACATAAAATTAAACATCTAGAACTACGAGGAAAGTAGTTATAAAACGTTAGTATTAATAACAAAACAATGCACAACACTTGTGATCATATATTCCTTACATATATAAAAAACCTAATAAAAATATATAATATGTTAGTCATAATAATTGTTGAAAATAATTAATACAGCTGGAAAGCTAGGGAGCCTTACTATTATAAAATAATATTTTTTTCTACAGATCTTACTTATCTATAATATTTATCAATAATTCCTAAATGCACACGCATCTAAAATCTAAAGTGCCAATTTTTGTATATTATAATCAAGCTCGTCAATTTTTAATATTCGGATAGCTTTATATATAAAAAAATAAAAACAAAAAAATATATTATAGATACAACGCTAGCTATTTACTTGATATTTAAATTTAATACTTGCTAAATTACAATTTAAAATATTTAACAAAAATGTTACCTTTAATACATACATAGGTGCGCAACTAAGTTTCCGGGTTTTTTTGATCAATAAAAAATATAAAATTTCAAGATACATACAAAAATGATTTTATTCAAAGTATCTCCCTTCGCTAGCTACATATTTTTGCCATCTCTCTCGCAATACATGGATACCGATACGATAAAAGGTCTCGTTTTTGGACTGAAACCATTCATGTACCCAATTTTGCACGTCCTCGTAATTAGTTAAGTGTAGCCCAGACAAGCCATGCGCCATCGAACGGAACAAGTGATAATCGCTAGGGCCGAGGTCCGAGGAATAAGGCGGGGGCGGTAGCAGATCCCATTTCAGCGTTTTGATGGTGTCCTGGACAATTTTACTGCGATGGTACGGGGCGTTGTCGTGTTGCAATATCACTCGTTCATGTCTTGTGTTCCATTCTGGCCGTTTTTCGAGTAAGGCATGGTTCAAATTGATCAATTGCTGTCGGTAGAGATGCCCATTGACAGTTTCACCCGGTTTCAGCAGCTCGTAGTACAGGATACCTTTTTGATCCCACCAAACGCAAAGCATTGTCTTCTTTCCAAAGCGGTTTGGCCGTGCCGTCGATATTGATGCTTCGCCAGGGGAAACCCACTATTTTCTGCGTTTGGGATTCTTAAAATATATCCACTTCTCATCGCCACTAATAATCCGATGGAGAAAATTCTTTTTTTCATACCGCAAAAGCAAAATTTCTGAAGTGGTTTTTCGATTTTCAATCTGTCTCTCAGTCAACTCATGCGGCATCCATTTTCCTTCCTTTAAATTTTTCCCATAGCATGTAAACGTTTGGAAATAACTTGGCGAGTCACGTTTAATGCCTCCGCAAGTTGGTCTTGTGTCTGTGTGTCGTCTTCATCCAATAAGGCTTGCAGATCGGCGTCCTCAATTGTTTTTGGTCTACCGGAGCACTCCTTGTCTCGATGTCGAAATCACCACTCCTGAAGCGTTTAAACCACTCTTCACAGGTAGTTTTTGATGGTGCGTGTTCGCCGTAGGCCTCCTCAAGCAAACGACGTGCTTCAATTGCATTATTTTTTAAGTTGAAGTTGAAAAGTAAAACTTCCCGCAAATGCCGTTTATTTGGAACAAAACTCGACATCTTTCTTGTTAAAAAAAATATTTATACGCTGCGGAACCTATTGATATTACCACTGGTTATTGTTACTAGATGTCCAAGCTAGTAAAAAAATACAATTTCAGACATGTACGTCGACTACATTTATCGCTAATGGCATCTATGTGTAAAACCCGGGAACTTAGTTGCACACCTAGTATAAATAATTCTTACTTTACTTTTAGGATAAAATCCTTACCTTTTTATATGTTATAGCGCGCTTACGGACCAACACCATTCAAAGTCAATTAAAATATCTGGATTTGATGAAGTAGGCTTTAATCTTTTAGGCTAATTATTGAGTAGATATCTAGATGCTATTTTCAAGCTTAGCTTGGCTAGTGATTATGATAAGCAATAAACAATAAAATATCATTAGGGGTAATTTAGATTTGAAATTTTAATAATATATATGATTTTTTTAAATATTATTTTTAATGTTAATGAAAATAACATTCAATTTTCGTATACGACTGTTTCTTGCCTTTGTTTTATATAATTTACGTGAAATCCAAAACTTTCCTTAAAACATTCCAAATAATTAGGCTGTTCTTGTTCAAATAGATTAGATTTATTATATTTTTTTCTTATATATATAAGCTATTGCATTGAGCGATGCTACGATATTCTATGTAGACTTAATGCTCTATGCCTATACATAACAATATATCTTGAATTATCAATCTTATGAATATAGGACCACATATATTCTTGGACCACTACTGTAGCTTTTTCAGCACGAATACAACTATAAGCCAAAGAATCTCTAATGAGTAGATAATATGTATAGCTATATTAATGTACATTAAGATAATTACCAATTCATACTAGCAGCTTAGAAGTAAAATTAACATACAGAAGAGACAGAGTAACGTGATCTTCAACATTAAAATCAAACAAATTATAATCTTAATATTGAGTTAATCAAATATTGATAAAGCTTTACCGCCACAGTTTATAAAAAGTTCGTTAGTGGCTTCAAGTAGTTACAACAGTTAGTTTAGAAATGAATTATGATAATGCTCTTTGGAATATTGTCTGAACATTCTTTTAACACATTCTTGCATGAACACGCCTCTGCCCGTTTTGCCATATACCATTAACAGTTACTATGGCATTTAGACATCTTAGACTATTGGATTTATTAAAAAGATTTGGATATTATGAAATATCATGAATACGCCCTATACACAGGCGACAGAAATTCACTCCGCTAGTATTTTGTTACGGTGGCATCGATTTGATATTTCAAGAGTGAGTTTCTACTGATATTTGAATGTAACCGCATGTCCGGCGTAACTTATACAGCGTTTATTCCATTTTTATTCATTTGTATTTTTCTTCTTTCCCTTCTATCGCACTCGCTTGGAACGCACGCTCGGACGGCGGGGCTGCACACTAACAAACATACACATTAACACGGTGATGGTACGTATTGATACTAACACGACTTATTCAACGTTACCCCGCATCAAACCTGCGTTACCCTGGACCTTATATGGAAGTAGATTACACTGAAGAGCAAGACGTTATAGAATTGGTACCTAATATCATTTTGAATCCCGGTTTTATGGAATCTGACCCTGTACGATCCCGGGAACCTTACGCAGCGTCAATTATCAAGTCGACGGAGTGTCCGGGCCCGGGGAAGCCTAGGCGTGTCTGATTTTCGTCTATACTAAACCTTAGAATATTCTACATCGCTGATTCAAATCTATTATCATGATCCTAAGAGAAATTGATATGGATTCAAAGGAAATGAATATTAAAATACAAACAAGAATATAATATAAAATGTGGAGTGAAACATATGAAGGACTACATAATCGTATGATATAAAGTTTGTTAGTGGAAAGGACATATCAAAGAACGTAATCAGAATTTTGTAATGATGAATCAGAGTCATAGAATATTCTAAAGTTTTTCGATTCATTGAATTGAATAAATTATGATATATTTTTCAAAATTTCGAAAAAAAAATTGATGTCAAAATTTTGAAAAATAAAAATATTTTTAGATAGCTCTAACTATTGAGAGAGATCAATGAAATTTTAAGCGTTAAAGGTATTAGGGTTGCCATTAAGTAAAAATAAGGTTTTATAGTTCTCGCACGGTAAATTACACGGTTATTTTTCAAAAATATGTGCTTTTTTATATTTATAAAACATGTTTACAAAAAAGGTAGCGTAGTGCTGTATTCAATATATTATACTGGCTACATTTATGTTAACAATGGCAACACTAGTATTGATGTAATTTCGAATAATATTGCTTACCGTTAGTGATAAATTGTTAATGTTGCTAGCTGTAATAAATAGTGACTTAGTTATTTATTTTTGCAACATTGTATATTTATGATATTTTTCTATGAAGGGATCTCAAATTATGCTTAAGACTAACATTAAACGATACATTCTTTTTATTTTATTTCGTAATGTGATTTAATACTGTGATTATTTTTCTTCGACACGTATTTAATTTCACGCTGTTTATGTAATATATTATATTAATGTTATACGAGGTAAGCTTAAATTTAGTTTGATTGAGACTGTTTTGTAGACATCTTCTAACTTCTAGTGTTTAGGAGATCGACTTTAATATACACACATAGATAGTATATAGGCGCTAGAGTCAGTACGCCGTGTGCTAGCTGAGAAGCACAGCTTACGTAAAGCAAACGCAATTACCAGATGACAATATGGTAGTGTATAGATATAGTTTGTAACTTTAGTGACCAGAAGGCAATGGGGTTAACGTAAGTATGTTGTGACTTAAACATTTATGTTACTCCGTCATGGGTCTATAATCAATATGAATAGTTTTCCGGGAAATGTGAATACATATATGAATGTTTTAATACGTTTTTTTGATAAAAACTCACATATAAGTCATGACGGAGCAATATGAATCGCATGTCATATATTAAACAGAAGTAATATAAAGATGTTATAAATTTGAGAGTGCTTTATTTTTTTATACGTCGTGTATGCATATCAGGTACGCCTTAGAAAATGTTAAAAAATACTGAATACATAAAAATTTTAACATATTATCGCAATGAGAACTACTGAGTATATTTAATGAGAAGTTTTTTCCAATACGATCACCAGTTCTTCGGTTGAAGTATCCATAATAGTTTAATTTGTATTTTAAGAGATGTCTATAATATATGGTTCTCATTGCGTATTCTTATTGTACGTGTTTCCCTCTTCCTACGCTCATTGCCTCTGTGTGACCACTACCTTCGTCCTCTCGACTTGTCCTCACGCTTCCTCTACATGTATCTATCGTTCTATGTTAATCTTAATATACACTTCCGTCTGGCGTGTGCTGCTGCGTCAATTATATCTTGTATATATCATCTGTTGCTGTAACTTTAAACTTTTGAACTATCCGTTCACAATTTTCTAAACAATCCAACTTTACTAACCGCATACAATGAAATATATTCGCTTATAAAATTGGTAGAGATATATTTTATTACAATTTATATAACTTACAAACGTTGGTTGATGAGAATTTATATATATATGTATGTATTCCGTCTGGAGTCGCGAAGCAATCAACTGCCTTATAATGAAGTACATGTTTATCGCTCACGCAGTTTGTGACCGCTTTAATGTTAAATATTGATACATGTGTAAAGACATGTTAAGTTTGGGATGAGAATAGTATAGTGATGCGAGGTTGTATTAGACTAGAGGTACGCTAGGTACGAGTAGGGTAACTTCCTTACACGGCGGGACGGCGAGAATCAAGACTGGGGTAAAATGAATTTGATGGATGTATTACAGTGCGGTTTATGATTTCCAAAATATATTTTTGATAGCAACAATTAACATATCTTAATGTCCATCACATTTTAACTAACTTTAACTCTGGGTTTGTTATAATTGTTTGTTTTGCGTGTTTATTTTATTTAAGGACTGAATTGCATGAGACACGTCTTAATGACGTTCGTAGCCTTACCATGAGTATGTATCGACAAACTAAATAGACAAATTTGATGTACGTTAATAAAAAGAAAGATTTATGAATGAAAAACATGAATTTGTTCGTTTTTATTTTGTCGATATAAACTACTAGTAAGGGCAGAGTTATAAGTATATCTGATACTTATACTAAAGCATGTTATCGCATGTACCTCGCTTATATGACACAACTATGCTTTTTATCAGCACTCCGTACTGCAAGTTATACCTATTTAGTACACAAGCTTTTTATATGTGTTACGATTTCTTTATAAAGTGACCATATCACCTACAATTCGTATGACCATCCGAATAATTACGTTCCTATTAGAATCTTCCTTGGGGTAATTATAAATAAAAATAATTTGTGTTCAATGTGTGTGTGATCACGTTATGCTGTCTCTGTATGTGTGTTACTAGTGCATGTTGCTGATATAATGTGTATTTGTAAGATTTATTTTATAAAATTAAGAAAATATCACTTTTTAAATAATATTTTTGTTTAATCAAAATGTATCCTTTATGATAAACAATTGAAGCGTTGCTTTCGATATTGTTTTGCGTGAAGCAGCTAGTTCGTCACCAAATTTTCTTTAGATTTACTTTATATTAAAGTAATAATGTTTTTTAGTGTAAGAACGCCTTTAACGAGCACGTCCATTGTATGTGGCAGCGAAATGGTAATTATTTTGCCATCGTATCTCTTATTACTAAGTATGTTACCGGTACATTTTATTGATTAGCGATATTTTTCTATTTAAGTAACTCTAAGAATAGTTTTAAGTTGGTTCGGGGAGAATTTGATTATTTTATTTTGTAATACGTACGTCAATGTACATTACAGCTCGTGGGTTTTTGGATAACATTAAGTTACTGTGTATAGATATTTTTTTTTGACAGCAAAAAGCAACTGTTGATAATGATACGCTTTAAATGTTAAAAATAATAAAGTACATTAAATAAAATAACTTAAACTCAAAGGAAATCATATTTTGTATGTTTTGTTTGAAAGAAATTTCATTTTATTAATTTGAAGATAAGAATTTTTGTTTTGTTATTAAAGAGGTTTATAAATTACACCAAAAAAACGATCTCTTTTTACAATCTGTGCAATATTCATGTTATGTTTGATTTAAATAATTTGGATACAAAAGTTATTTTGGTTATTTATGGTTTCGGTTATTTCTGTCATAATAACTATATTGCTTTATCAAGTTGATCATAATAACTATTTTGCTGATTTTTATTTAGCGATGTGTTCGTAATACAATAGTTGAAACCTGTTGTGATGTTGGATATCATTCCCATTAAAATACATTTTACACAAATATGTTGTTTTATTTCATTAAAAACACAAAAGCTGACCAAAAATTATTTTTAAGACAAAGATGTTATACAATATTACACATAATAATAATTTTCTATGATGGCTGCCTTTACGAAAAAATCAAAATGTAAGTACAACAATTTTCATATAGAAGACAAAAATATTTTTTTTCGTAAATTAAAAATTTGTAACATGTAAAATTACTTTGTTTGAAAGCACTTTTGAGCTTTTAGGGTGTATCAAATTATAAAATCTTAAAAACATTTTCTCCATAAGTACTAAAATTTATTTCAGGATGTGTCACTGTCCAAATCCGTACTCTGCAAAAAATATAATAGATATGATTAAATAGTATGAATCACTTAGAACATTTATTGTACAGTCAATCTGGGTAACTTTGATTCATCGGGTAACTTTGACAGTGGGACCATGAACTAGTTTCGATTATTTTTTCGCATGAAACCAACACTATTCATATATGTTTATTTTAGATTTGCGATTTTAAATAAGCTTCCTAAATGCACTTTAAAAAAAAGTAAGTTGTGAAAGTAAAAAAACGTCATAACTTCGATTCTGAATATATCGCGCGAAATTAAGTTTACTTTAGGGTGAAAAACTTTTTGAATATTTTGTGATTTTGGTTGTTGATAAGGTAAGTGAGATGTTATACAGAGCCATTTGTGAGTGTACTACCGCATTTTCATGAAAAAATAGCTCATAATTAAATCTTATTTTGAAATTTCATGCATAAATATGAAAATACGTATTTTGAACAGTAACTGGGTAACTTTGACAGTGTCAAAGTTACCCTTACATAGAAACTAAAATAGTGGCGGAAGAGGTGGTAGAAGAGGTGATTGAAGAATTTGTTGTTAAAGATGGAGTTTTGCAACATAAACATCAAAATATATTGAGTTCTCACCTAGAACAACAGTTATATTTAAAACAGAAGGCACACTGTTTCCAGGAAAAGTGACAAGTTACACATTTCCGTATTATACACTTGTTGTCATGAGTAGATCAACACAAGGTGGTTGGAAATGGCCAGATAAAAGAGAAATTATTAAAATTAGATAAGATGATGTTGTATCTCCAGTAGATAACAGTAAAATCAGTATAAAGCAGCCTGGGCTCTACACAAGTATTATTGACGATTTTCTCTATATGGAGTGGGGAGAATAGACAAGTTATGCTCAAGATTTTACAAAATGTTTGTGTGTTAAAATTATTTTTGCTTGTTTTCTTTATAATTTGAATAAAAATGTTAAATTAAAGGATTTTTTTAAGCGTTTTTGATGGTGTTAAACAATGTGTGTAACATTGCCAAATGTTGTAGACTGATTCTTCATAATTTTTTTTTAATATAAGACAAAATTGCAAAATGTTCGTTTTATTGTGTCACATGCATCCATTAGTTAATAAATATATACCAGAATGTTACCCAGATTGATAAAAATAATACTTATTACTACATTTTTATGCTTGGCTCTGTGTGTGTCAAAGTTACCCATCTTAGGGGGGTAACTTTGACACACACAAAATTTAGATTTTATACTATATTGGTATGTTTTATAAACTTTCTGTGGATGTCTAGAGACGGAAAGTAATACGAGAGCACTGATAAAATAAAAACACCCGGGTGATAGGTTTAATTTTTTTAAATATAGTATTAAATATCACCCTTATCTGTCAAAGTTACCCAGATTGACTGTAACATATATTTATGTAAATATATGAATCAATTGCATCCTGTCCTACTTCCTATTGTTATAATAAATGCGAAAGTTGGTGTGTGTGTGTGTGTGTGTGTCTGTGTGCGTGTGTTTGTGAGTGTGTGTTTGTATCATGAGAATTTATATTAGGTATATTTCCTACTATATCTGAAATAACGCTAAGTTAATAACTCCATAGAAGAAATCAAAAATAAATTTGTCCTGTAAATCTAGTTGTCTTACAATTTTTAATCTTAATAATCAAATATATTTTGTCTGGAATTTTATACAAACATTAATTAGGATTTATAAACTTATTAGATATCATCTCCGTCCTAACATAAAGGTTAAATTTACAGGATGTATTCACAGATACTACGACTATACGACAGACTACAAACTATAGTGCGATAGTTTATTTTTTAAATGATCTAAAACGTTTGCAGCTTCAAATCCTGCTCGTGTTAATGATTTTCTTTTCAATACTCTCTCATTTTAATTTTTTATTAAATTAAGACATGGTACGTAAACTATTGTGGATCCTATTAGCATATTATATCACCTTCATATCAGTAGTCTCCAAGGCTTCCTGCAGCATCTCCAGTCCAGGGTCGTCGGGTGTGAAGACGGAGATCTCATCGAAGAATCTTTCCATCTTCTGCTTCAACTCCTCATTGTACTTGCGCTGCTCGTACAACACTTCTGGACTTCCTAATGGCGTGTTCTGACAACTTTGATTATAATAATACAAGATGATATAAATATATATGTTTGACATATTAATAATATAGAAAGTTTTTATTTTAACTCATACAAACCTATATAAAGATTCAAGGTAAGCCGGGGGAAACGATTCGTTTGCTGTTCGTATGAGAGCCCACGGATCACTCAGGCTTCTGGTTTTATACTAAAGAAAAAACAAAAGTTTTTGTACCAAATAATATACTGTGATGACATCTAAGACTTTTGCGATTATTCATTTAAATGAAACTAGTATTCTTCGGATAATACGCGTTCTTTATTACGTGACCGTAATCACGGTTGATGAAAAATAAACGAAACGTCGGATATATGTAGTTTTACAATAAACTACGCTTGTACATATAATCCAAAAAATATTAGTTTTATTTAAATATATTTTCACACTGACAAGAACTACCATGACAACTTGGAAATAGTGTCCATCAAAGCATGTAAATAAACTGAGAGATTCTTTTACATCTTAAAACGTGACAATTATTAAGCACTGATATTAATAGTTATGAAGTCCTTTCTTTTGTTATGAAAACGTTGGCAAGAGGTGACAAACAGAGCAACAAGCTCTATCACTCATCGTACGAAACGCAGCCATTGAAGGCTACTTCACGCCGATCTTCTGTGAGAGGGTGGTACTTAACCGGTCGAGCCAGCACATGTTCAAGCTGTAATTACATGACTACAACTAGATAATAGGCTCTACCACCTACAAAGTTTTATAAAACCTCACCTTTCTATATCTATCGTAATCAATCTCTGAATCAGTCATAGCTCTGGACAGCGCCAAACTCGAGTCTGAGCTGACAGTTGCCACTTCAAAGTCATCAATCGTGATAGATGTGGTGTCACTGTCTACATCCTCATCAGGTTCGCGCCACACATAAGGGTCTACTGTAATATCCTCTGGAATATCCAGCTCATTCACCATCTGAGACCTGGTCTTTGGGACCGTCTCCAGGACAGATTGGAACATGTTCATGTTGGATGAGAACCGCTAGTACCTATATAAAACTAACCACCTTTTTGACTTCGCGAAATTTTTTTGAGTAAAATAAATAATATGATTTCTAATTATGATTCATGTTACGTCACAGCGTATTTTTATGAGGTTTGGAAGTTATAAGTATAATAATTTTACTAAAAACTCAGCTTTTTCATATAAAGATGTACATGAGACGTTTGTATCTTTGTTATATATAAAAAATCACTTTCGACGAGTATGAATCTAATCAGAAGCAATGTTAACTTTGTACTACTAAGTAGTCACGTAGTCACTGCTGAATAATCGAATCTTCAAACTAAGGTTTGGTCGATACTTACGTGAGGTCAAACACGCGAACCCAAAAGATATCTTCATCAGAACAAACGTGAACTGCAGTATTATGCTAATACCTACTGATTTGAGGTCAATGATAAAATGTTTTGCAAATTTAAGGAAAAAATTTCCAGCGTAATACAGCCTACTTAGTGAGGAAAGCCTTTCTGTTATTCATAAAACATTAATTCTTTAAAACTGTAAGTGTAAAAAAAATTCTTTCACAGTTTAAAAAACCTTCTTTCTGAGGTACTTCCTGCTTATCTTAATAAACCTTAAATATAACAGTCATTGTTTATCATAATAACAATATCTTCAGTAATAAAGATTATTTAATTCCAAGTATCCATAAATATAATAACATTATTATCCTTTCGTTCATTCAATACATACTTTATACGTAATATTGTTTCTATTTATAAATCTTTTATTCAAAGAAAGGTGGATAGAGCCGTCAAAGTATTAGACTAAAAAGATTATGTCTCCATAATCCATATAATAGCACATTGTACTAGCCTCAGGTTACATAATGCTTCATTGTGTCTCTTCCTATGAACGGACGCTAGGAGTACAGGCCCGGTATTATAACATTCAGATAACCAGAATAATCTGAATGTTATCGGTTCGTTACAAACAACATTTTTGACATTAAACCGCGCAGTTATACCTTACAATGCTCTAATGAAGAAAAAAACAAGTCTTCATTAATCGTATTTATTTAATAATATTTTGACATCATCCCTACTAATATTATAAATGCGAAAGTAATTCTGTCTGTTAAGCTTTCATGCCTAAACCACGGAACTGATTTTAATGAAATTTGGTACAGAGATAGAGTTGGCCTTGAGAAAAAAAATAGGATAGTTTTTATCCCAGACTTTTGAAATGTTCTCTTGGAAACGCGATATAACCGAACTCCAAGCGGACGAAACTGTGGGCGGAAAGCTAGTACTATATATTTTTATACAAAAAATTTAAGCTATTAGTCTATGGTATAGAGTATAGAGTATAAACGAATCTTTCGTCTTCGCTTATGTAATTTCGAATATAGTATGTTAATTTTAGGAACAAAACCTCGGATTTAATTACAAAGCTAACTTAATACATGTCGCGAACAAATGAGTTAAATCAATAATTTCTGTGATTGTGTAAGCAAACTATTCATCTGAAAGCTTTTGCACTATAATTTGTATTGTGTAATACTTTCTGATATACATCCGTCACAATATTCTTTTTTTTACAATTTTACCATAATCTTGTTTATCTTTAATGAGATATTATAAAATAATTAACTAAAGAGAGCACTGTCATTTAATTACTCATTATACTTTGTAAGAGAAAATTTAATGAACACGAAAAGAATATAAAATTTCATCCTTATATTGAGCACCATTTAAGTCTCCAATAACAATTGTACTCTTGAGACTTAGATATGTACTCAGAATACTTGCGCGTATTATATAAATTAACTTTAGTTAGTATAAGCTATGATCTTTTTCTTATTATTACCAAAGCCAAAAAAAAAAGTCATGACGTCACAACGTATTAAAACTTCAAGTTTGACAGATGACTTTTTTTAATTTCCATTTAAAGATATAATCACTGCTATAATTATTTTAAACCAAATTTACTATTTCATGAAAATTAATGGCATTTATCCAATTAGTAATTAGTGTAAGTAGGTATCGTTGACGAAGGTTTTATGTTACAGATATTTTATCCTTGCTTTATGATCGGTCGGAGAATTAAATGAGTGACCTTGAACTAAAATCAATCCAACTATCAGCACTGCTACTGCGGAGCTCTAAATAATATAGTATTATTATGTACCGACTGATGATTGAGATATAATCATAGGATGTTTATTATTTCACTTTAAAATAATATAACTTTATAGTAACATAAAAACATACATTACTGTATGGAATTTTATAATCAATTGAAGTAATTATAGGAGAAAAAAAGTAAACATGTCTTGTTTTCTTCGTAGAAAGTATCAAGATACGGTAGTTTCCTAACAACACTGTATTTATCTGTATGTACAAATAAAATTGAAGTGTTTAGTATCTATTTACTTTAAAATATTGTTTTCTATTTAATATTTTTTTCCAGTTTCATTGCATTTCAAAATGTAAAATAAATAAGTACCTAGAATAAATTTTTTCTACGTTCAATAATTATTGCGGTCTTCTTGATAATAATCAGTATATAATTATAAAGCAACAGTAACGCAAGCATCGCCACATGCAAAAGCCTATAGTATCAACCTTTAGTCTACATATTTTAATCCGTATTTTTAAACCTGTTCAAATAAGCGTTATTCAATTTCACATCATAACCGCGAATATTAATTTTAGAATTTTTGCTACATATTGCATCTATGAACATAATTTGGCTCTCACACAAAACGATGGGTGACGTACAACGCACACATGCACCAACGCGTACAGACATTGAGCGTGTGTGCGTGAGTCCGCTCTGAATCTATGGCAGTCTGCCCGAAAACCAGCCAGTACTGCACGCGGTGCGCGTCAAACTTGTTGTTGTGCGTCATTGACATATAAATTTATAATTTGGTCGGAATTCAGCAGTCTAGTGTCGAACTGCGCAGCGAACGCGCACACGCATAATAGAACGTAAATATCATTCCATTCGTTTCCATAAAAACAGCTGATAGTGTTAAAACGCAATGAAATAACCGTTCAATGTTCATTCGAGAGTATATTCTTGTGTCAGTCATGTCGTGATATCGCACGCAGATGGAGGCGGCTAACGGTCCGTCGCTGCGGTTACGCGGCGGCGTAAATAATAACAGTGATAATAAGAAACATGAGATAAATTTGTGTACAAGTGCCATGTCGCCGGAGACACAGCGGCTGTTACCGCCGACCTCCGAAACCATCATGACCAAGCCGTTCCCGATCAGAGGTAAACTATCGATAAAAATACAATGATTATAACAACGCGTCCCCGCTGTGCCGGTTCGCGGAAACTAAAGAATCCTCTTACAATAAGCTGACAGTGTGACCAATATATCATGACACTTAAAATATGATAAAAAACACTTATATTTCTATATTATTCAACTTATTTAACGTCAAAATATTATTTAGTACTTTGTTAATTGTTTCTCAGTTATTAGTTATACGATATCGGCATTATGTTTATCGACTGCATCCACTTGTTAATCATTTATTAATATAACCATTTAGTCGTTGAATACGTATTGGCTAATGTTTTTATAAGTTTAAAATGAATAAATTAAATATACGTAAGCAAAACAATAATCATATATAAACGGCTTAATGTAATTATTATTGACGATATTACTAACGTGTTTAATATTTTTATTGTTATTTAATATAAATCATTAACATAAGCATAAATTAGAATAAGTAATTGAAAAAGTTTTTATTAAACATTAATTTTTTTGTCGGCTATAAACGGCTTTTAAAGACGGCTAAGAAGTATATGATTACTTAAACGTAATTGGTGTACATAAATAATTAATTATAAATTCATATTATTTCTTCTATTAGAAAAAATATCCATATTTTTTATTGTGTGTGTATTAAAATGTACATTTCTAAACTAACTGTATACATATATTACTAATCTACTTATAATGGCAACACTGTCTTATATTCCATTATATGTGGAATGTCGCCTACATTAATATCAGATGAAACATAACAAATTAGTATGTAGGTTTAATACATTAAAAATTCTTAAACATTTTATTATAAGACGCCATAGACAAATGTAACTATAAATAACAGCTGATAAGGTAATAAAAAAAATATAAAGAGCTATAGAATAATTTGTAAAAGCTTATGCCTTCAAGCTAATGTAAATACATTTTTTTTTGTTTTCACATACGGCCTGATATCGTATTTAAAATATATGATTTTTAAGTTGTAAATTGTGATTCTATATGAAATCATATACCTAATGGGAAACCATAATAATATTTTAATTATATCTAAACTTGCGATTAGCCCAAAAAATATATTTTACGTAAGAAGCATTGGGACTGAAAAAATATATGTCACTTAAAAAATAGCTGGAAAACTACGTTATACTGACCAGTACATAAAATGAGACTAACAAGTCCTTGACATAAGGCTTCTCTCAATTACGTAAATGACTACGGGGTGGCGACGCTCTTCTCACTAGCGAGAATTATCTTCTAAACTTAATCCCATATAAAAAATGTATTTTCGTTAATATAAAACCAACAAAATCATGTTAATCATCATCATCAAGTAAAGTGCAGCGCATCTGTTCATCGTTTCACCTCAATTGACAAACTTGACCTCTCAAGACTTCGAGGTCGATAGAAAAATTTGAGTTACATAATGGAATAAAAGAAACCTTTATACAATTTATTTTATATATAAAATAAATAGGAAAATCGGTAATAATTTAAAATCATATTAATATTATGTAAAATTTTAAAGTTTGAAACCGATAGATTTGTGCATTGCATCATATCGTGTGTATGCCCAGTTAAGTAAGTAATTAATTTAAAAAATAAATATTGATAGCATATTATTTTTTTAATATATAGATTTTAAACATAATACAAAAATTGAAAAAACTTAATGACAAAATATTTGTTACCTAAAATAAAAGCGTCTCATTCAGTCCAAAAAGGTTTAGGAATATGAAGTTTTAATTTAAAAAGGAGTAATAAGTGTAATACAAATGTATTGTTATATTTTATTCTTAAATACATATAGTATTAAACAGACTTCGCAAATTACTACTAGTAGTAGTACTTTGTAATTTATTATTTACATTTGCAACTTCATATAAATTACTTAATAGAGGTAAAACACTTTTAAAACTGCATATTGTTTGATCGCAAACAATGTTTAAACTAATTATAATTATTATTACTTGTATTTTGTGGAATTCCTTTATCTTTTGTCTCTTTATACGTCTCGAATACGTCATTAGCGATGACGTCATCACTATTCTGCTTAAAAATAATAAAATAAATGATTTGTAACATTAACAAAGGAAACAAAATAAAAAAAATATATTACATCCAATTAGGAACAAAGAAATTAAATTATTTACATCACTTAAGTAAAATTTTCATTTTTCTTTTGTATATTATAGCATAAATGCAGTTTTGAGAAGATTTTATGGAGGGATTAGAATTTAAATGAAAGATTAAAGAACTTACTGTTCACTATTGTTAACAAGTATGACTTTACTATCATGTATACAATGAAAATATTGGGTTTTAGTTTTTACCTCACTGCTAAGGACTTGGAAAGCAAAAACTTATTTTCTATTATTATTTGAAATGAAGCAGATTTGAAATTTGGATTTCATCAAAACTCTTCGAAAAAATTCTAGTGGTTGATAATAATGAAAGTTTATAAAAAATATAATAATGTAACATAATTCAAAAACACAAAGTACGTTTCGTGACACACATAACCGGTAAATAATTTTCTATTGATTGTAAATTTACGAAGCTTTAAATAAAAATTACAATTAAAACTCTCATCTGGCCTGAATAATGATTTAAATATAAAGTAACTAATGAAATATAATCAGTACAAATATTAATACAACCACAATAAAGCATGCACTGCACGTGCCACTATACAAATATTAGTATTTATAATTGCATGTATACGTAAACATTTTCTCTAATTAAACATTTTGAATAACAGTTATCAAGTATCACGATCTATAAATACTCTATTTTATAAGTAACTTAGGTCAACACGAAAACTAACAACAATGAAATTATATCACAAAAATAATGCAATTCTTAATTGTTACAAATATACCCACAATATAAAGTCAAATATAAAAAATTACAATAAAAAAAGAAGAAAAAAAACTATAAGTAAAATTAAAAAAACTAAAGTACCAAAGACAATAAATTCTTTAATAAACGTGCTCGCCGCGTAGATACAAAGATATTCTAGTGTTAAAATGAATTCTTGTACATCACGAGATGATCGCGTGGCCAGCCCGCAGCCGTCTGAACTGTGATAACCACTAACGTATTTGTTTGCTGACAAAACAACACATCACTGTATATTAAACTATAACTATATACCACAAGGAAAACTATGCACGCTGATATTTTTGATGTATACTATCTATATACTATCTATTTCTAAGGACTATTGTGTTCGTCTATTGAAATTTATCTCAATAACTTTCATTAATGAGAAATAGTCTTGTATAATTCGGTCTGTTATAAAATACGTATTTATACTACATAGTAAAATTTAGACATTTCTGTTAATCTAACTAGAAATATTTTCTAATGATTTTAAATAAAAGATCAGTTGATTCCAAAATAAACAATTATATCTAAAGACTCATGAGATCGATCATAATAAAAACGCCTAAAAATTAAGTTACTAATTCTCATATACTGGAAAACAAAAATAAGCTCCATTTTTTTAAATTGAAATATATTTCTTTCATTAAAATGGTGAGTTAGTTATTTCGGAAATATAAATATTATAATACTATTATATAATACAAATATATCTATTATTTATCTTAAGTATAAGATAAAAAAATATTGCTATCTGAGATCATCTCGGATCCCCAAAACTTTGTCGACGTTCGTTCGATTAACGAAATGTTAAACAGAGCCTTAACTTTTTACCAAAACAAAAGATTTATCATATAGAAAACTTTATCAATATACACAAAAACTGGAACAAGCTACTGCACTAGAGTCTCTAAATATTCCACATTAAAAGCCAATAATAGATCTTAAAAAAATAATTTGTGATATTACGTGATTAATATCTTTGATGAATAAACAGATGTGATTATTTTTACTAATTTTTAGCAAACAATTTCTATCATATATTTGGAAAATGAACTAGTTAAAGCCCTCAACAATATGGTGATAAGGATTTTGCAGAAGAAGCTCAGGGTCCAAAAACTAATGTGATTATAGCAAGTATTTCTGCATGACAAAGAATGTACTTAAGATAACCATGGATTAAAAAACTATTCAAGGCCAATGTCACTATGAAGGTTGTCTAACATAGACAAATTAAATGCCCAATGAATTATGAAACTTACAAAGCAATAAAAATATTACCTTTCTGCTTGATTTATGTACCATTTATATTTGTCAGTGATAATTGAAAACACGTAACTTTTCCTGACACAAATAATGTCATAGAGGTGTTAATTGGTTCCATAACATTATAAAACGTCATCACTGATATTATATGATCAATGTTCATATTACTTGGTATATTTATATACATATATTATATGTATCTGATATATCCACCTCTCGTTGCCGAGGGCGCGGGTTCGATCCGGGCAAGTACCAATGTAATTTTTCCGAGTTATATGTACTTTCTAAGACTATTTAGACACCACTGACAGACTGACGAAGGAAAACATCGTGAGGAAACCTGGACTTGTAGTTTCACAATTATAAGTTTGAAATCACCAACCCGTCTTGAGCAAGCGTAGTGATGAATGCTCAAACCTTCTCCATGTGAGAAGAGGCTCAGCTGTGGGCTCTGATAGGCTGATGATGATATACATACAAATTTATATATAAATTATATACAGAATGAAATGAATTCATAATAATTAATACTAAGACACCATACGAGCAGCACGAAGAATGAAAAGCATATTTTTTTCTAACACTTACTTTTTTCTGTCGTATGAATGTTGCCGCACATATATCTATGTTCATTAAATTTTGATTCATTGAATTTTTATATTATAATTTATACACCTAAAAGTGGATATATATTATATAGTATATCTTGTGTTGTTTTGAAACTTCCATTACAACTATTTTCATCAAGACACGAAAAATAGTTCATTGTTTTTTCGAGTGAATAACCACTATTGTTTTACACATAGAACAAATATAGCAGTTTGAAATGAAATGCTTGTTTAAATACCGTATATGTAGTTAGTTATATTTTTTAAATACTCTGTATAAGAAGACAGAAAACCATGACCTTGTTCATTATCTAAAAAACGCTATCAGTTTTCCATTTTGTTTGTATAAAATTATTTTATGGAAAAACTTAAAAGAAGTAACTATATCTCCCTTATACTTTGCGAGTTTTATTATGTAAATTAAACTAATATTTTTCGTATATACTTAACGTGCTTTTGTGAAAAATCCACATACTCCCGACGTTTCAGTTACTTTTCAAAAAAATATTAGTTTCATTCTTCATCTATAAATATAAATATCAAAAAGTATATATTAAATAATACACCCTATCAATAGCGGTGCTTGTAGTTTCCGTCACTTGATACGGAACTCTTGACGTAAGTCAAACTCTCGTTTATCAGATGTGAGTAATCCACTGATTAAAGCGTATCGTTACTGCAAAAAAATATCTGTAGAAAAATCTATATCGCCTTACGTGCAACGAAATATAGTGGAATTTTTATTTATATGTACCCAAATATCAATTAAATAGTCTTTATAATTGCTAAGTATGTTTTCTGGGTACTATCAATACATATAACTGCTTATAACTAATAATAATCTTTTCCATTTAAATGAAAGTAATATTTTCGGATTTACTACGCGTTTTTATTTTCGACTATAAACTACATACTCCCGACGTTTCGGCTACTTTACAGCAACCGTGATCACGGGCAGACGAGGTGTGAGGCCTTTTCCATTTCGTCTTTTCGATATTGTTTGCTTCCTAGCAAATTTACACATGCCCTTATCTGCACTGTATACTAATTACTAAGCCAAGAACACTAAATGTTTTTTAGTTTTTTTAGTTATCATACATTCTATTTATAACATAATATCTTTTAATTTGCCTATGTATAAATTAATAATTAAAGATACACTGACACAAGTATATTACATGTATATCAGTATTTAATTATCAATTAAGACATAAATAATTATAAATAGTTTCTACCTAAACAATATATCCCGATATAAAAATTAATTGTTGCCATAATTTTTTCGGCGGGTAGGCGTGGAATAAAAAAGTCGTAAATTTTAAAGCTCTTAATTTATTGATAAATAAAATATAATATCAGTTTTAAAATCTTAACGTTATATGTATATGTGATCACTTACCAACTGCCAGCTACTGCAACATCAAATAACAACTGTGACTTAACTATATACAACAAAGTAAGCTAAAATATTTTCACCTCTTATACACATCTATAACTATGGAGTCTATCAAGAACACAATAGAGGAACTCACTGCACTATTTAATACTAAAATGTCTGAATTCCAAAAAGAATTAAAGACCTCCATCCCAGCTACGAGCCCTGCATCGAATATTAACAGTCAGTTCAATTTATTTCGGTCATTTGTTCTGACAGCCCTAGAAAACTTACAACTACAAGTCGAATTCTTATCAAGACAATATGACCAGTTGGAAATGCATTCAAGGAAGAAAATTATTCTGTTGCATGGAATTGCTGAAGATTCTAAAGAGAATGTCGCTGTGCGTGCCTCAAAAACTTTAGCTGAACATTTGAATATTCCAAATATTAACCCCGACTCCTTTAGACATTGTCATCGTTTAGGGCATATGGTTACTACGAAGCCCCGTCCAGTATTGATAAAATTTAAAGACCAATCTGTCAAAGATAAGGTCTGGTCCACCAAGTCCAGTTTGAAAGGCTCCGGAATAACCATGTCCGAGTTTCTCACAAAGGGCCGCCACAGAACATTCCTGGCCGCTAGACAAAGGTTTGGGGTTGCAAAGTGTTGGACAAGGGACGGGATCATTATAGTCCTGTCTTCGGATGGCTCGCGGCATCGTATTACCACCATGGCGGAATTACAAGCTATTCAGAGTGCTGGGAGCGATTCCTCAGTCCCGCAGACGTCACCTAATGCCGAGGAAGCCCCCAAACCATCCAAAGGCATTAATCCTAGGCTTAAGAGGACTGTGAAAAAGCTAACATAAAGTTCTGAGCATTGATAGTCCGCCTCAGTATGTATTCGCGTCTTTGTTTACATTTATTAACTTATTTCACTTTTCATACATTGACTTAGTTTACTTTTACCCACTTTTAACTAACAATAACAAAGATAACTAAATAATATTGCACATAAATTATATTGTAATTGACATTTGACAGCTAACAGATTACATATAATTTTGTTTTTTTTATATGCTGCGTTCGGAAATTGTTAGTCTAAGTGAGGTAAAGAATCCATTCAAACCCTTTTGTAACTTTGCTATGCAGGCTTGATGTTATATTGATAACATTTGCAAGCTATATTGATAAGTTTTATTAATTTAAATTTTTATTGGAAATTATTTTAACTTTCTTTATTTTTAGTTTTTATGTTTTTTTTCTCTGTGTTTTTGATTACTTGTATTTTTGTTACTATAGTGTTCCTTTTTGTGTATGTTGTTTAAGCTGCCACTATAACTTTGTTTTTGTCATAGTTCATTCATTTTTCTCTTGCCATTTCATGTAGCTGGCGGGTTGGAGGATTGTTGGTGATTGCAATTTAATATTATAAGTGTGTATTTTATTTTAATTTTATTTATTTATTTTTATTTTTATTTATTTTATTTTTATTTTATTTATTTTATAATTATAGTCCATACATATTTGTTATGTCGTCTAATATTAGTATTGATAGTGATTACTTTTTGTCTTTGTCGTCGTCCGACGATTCGTTGAGTGATGCTAGTTACCACAGTACATCTCCTCCTCCACTTAATGTCGCCATAGATTCTTATTTCTCAGATTGCCTGAAAAATTTTAATATCATCCATATTAATGCTCAAAGTATACCGGCTCATTATCCTGATATGCTTGCGTCATTTGATTCCCATAATATTCACGCCATACTTATATCTGAGACATGGCTGCAGCCATGTCTGCCGTCTACGTCTTACGCACTACCAGGTTTCAAGCTTATTCGCAACGACCGCATTGATAGGCGAGGGGGTGGGGTGGCGATCTATTTAAGATCCCACATCCCGTTCGCCATACTTAGTTCGTCATCCCCATCTGCTCAATTCGATGCGGCCGAACATTTATGTCTTGAAGTCTCACTTACCAACTGCATTAAAATCCTTCTTGGCGTGTATTATAACCCTAATTCTCAGAATAATTACTATTCTTCTTTTGAAACCCTATTAGATAATTTAACACCTAATTACAGCCATTCCATTATAATGGGTGATTTTAATACGTGCTTACTTAAAGGCGACACCAATAGTAAGAAATTAGTGGCTATAACAGAATCCCATAATATAAAAATTTTACCTCTATCGGCTACCCATTATTTCCCCGGCTGTTCTCCATCGCTTCTTGACCTTATTATGGTCTCTTCCCCAGATTCTGTTGCTAAATTCGGCCAATGTTCCGCCGATGCTTTTTCCTATCATGACATGATTTATCTCTCTTATAAACTCCGTCCTCCTAAATTCAAACCGAGAACACTTCTGCAGCGTAATTCTGGTGGAATGGATCAAAGCCGTCTTTGTGATGATGCCGGTCATTTAGATTGGTCTGCGGTCTACACTGCAGAGACAATTGATCAAAAACTGAACGTGTTTAACTCCTTAATAACGCAGCTGTATGACAAACACGCACCTATAAAACCAATAAAAAGAAAACACCTTCCAGCTCCTTGGTTGACGGACCAAATAAAATACCTTATAAAACAAAAGAATAAGGCCAAGTATAAATTTAAGTTAAATGACTCCGACTCTAACAGGGAGAAGTATAACAAAGCGCGAAATCGCTGCAATACATCTTGTAGAGATGCACAACGACGCCATATTTATCAATCTGTCGAAAACGGCGACACAGCTAAAACATGGAAATTTCTCGAATCACTGGGAGTTGGTAAATCTTCTCATAATACTCCTGTTAATCTAGATATTGAACTTTTAAGTCAACACTTCTCATCTTCAAACTCACTTAATAGTGGCGATAAAACAAACACATTAAATATTATTTCTACTTACCCAACTCCTGCCTTTCCTCCGTTTAGCTTCACGTCTTTTACTGAATGTGATGTTAAAAAGAACATTATGTCTATATCCTCGAATGCTGTTGGCACAGATTGTATTAGCCGTAATATGATCATTCCCATCCTCGACATTGTGATTCCCATTTTGACCCATATCTTAAATTTTTCCCTTACCTGCAGCAAGTTTCCTGACACATGGAAGGATGCGCAAATTATCCCCATCCCTAAAAAAGGTAATCCCTTAACAGCTTCTGATTTCCGTCCCATTTCAATTCTCCCTTTCCTATCCAAGGTCCTTGAAAAGCTCGTCTCACATCAACTTAATAGTTTCCTTAATGAGCATTCCCTTCTCAATCCTCTCCAATCAGGCTTCCATAGTACGGCTACAGCTTTAGTGAAAGTCACAGACGACATTCGATTGGCCATGGACTCCAAACAACTCACAATCTTAGTTCTTCTTGATTTTAGTAACGCATTTAGCTGCGTTGACCATGACATCTTGTTGAGTATGTTACGTTCTTTTAACATATCTCCATCCGTAAAAGACTGGCTTCAAAGTTACCTCAGTGGCAGAAGACAGCGAGTTCGTGTGGACGAAACATACTCGTCATGGCGCGAAGTCTACGCTGGGGTACCTCAAGGTGGCGTGTTGTCTCCGTTACTTTTCTCAATTTTCATTAATTCAATTGCCCATGTCATCTCTTCTCTCTACCATATGTATGCTGACGATGTCCAAATTTACCGACACTCAACCCTTGACAGATTACCTGACGCTGTCGCTGCCATCAACAATGATTTGTCGGCTATTCATAAATGGAGTCAACAGTATGGGCTTAACATCAATCCCGCAAAGTCACAGGTCATTGTTGTTGGCAGTTCAGCCATGATGGCAAGGGTTGATTGGGCGGAGATGCCACGGGTTGTGTACAATGGTACTAACTTATCCTACTGCTCCAATGTTAGAGACCTTGGTATACAGCTTGATAGTACTCTCTCATGGTCGGAGCATTTAAAGAATATTGGAAAAAAAACATACGCCTCCTTAAGTTCGTTGCGACGACTACAAAACTTACTGCCAATTCCTACCAAAACTATGCTTGCAAACTCTCTCCTTCTTTCAATACTCGACTACGCGGACGCAAGCTATCTTAATCTTACCGAGGACCAACTTAATTATCTTGAGCGATTACAAAATCTAGCTATTCGGTTTATTTTCGGTCTCCGAAAGTATGACCACGTTTCAGAGTTTCGTTCAAAGCTCAAGTGGCTCCCTATACGCCGTCGCCGGAACCTGCATACTCTTTCTCTTCTGTACTGTGTGTTATTTAATCCAAATGCTCCTCAATATCTAAAGGAGAAGTTCGAATTTGTAGGAGATCAGGCCAGTATGCGACCAGCACGTAGGCTCATTCTGAAAATGCCTGCTCACAACAGTAAATATTACAGAAAGTCGTTCACTGTTCAGGCAATAACTCTCTGGAATGACCTACCATTGAGCATTCGACAGTCTAAAACCCTATATACTTTTAAAAAATCCTTAAAGAACCTATATCTCTCATCAGAGTAATGATGACGACATGATTATGACAAATGTATGTATTATGTATTTATATATGTATTTATATGTTTGTTTGTATGTATGTATTTATATGTATTTGTATGTATGAATGTAAGTATGTATGTATGTATCTATGTATGTATGTATTTATTGATATATGTACGTATGTATATTATTTAATATTTATTATTGTTATTTATTTTTGTATGTGTTTAGGTTATATATTTATTTTAAGAATATCTATAATCGAAAAGAATAGCGATAATCGCATAAATAATTATGAGTTAGATTCAATACGCATAAACTGCCACACAATTCAAGAACCGGAGCAATGTTTAATGTCTTTGCCACAGGATCACAATTTTAAGATACTTAATTTTAATATTAGAAGCATAAACAAAAATTTTGATAACTTTGTAACAACCTTAAAGAGATTTGACAGTTCTTTTGATATAATCATTTTAACAGAATGCTGGATAAACGACCTATCTATAGTCCCAAAAATTAGTTCCTATATTACCAGTTATACCCGAAACATAATAAATCAAAACAGTGGTGTTGTAGTTTACACTAAAGAAACCCTGAACGCTATTATCTCTGAGCCCGAACTACAGGATGCCAATTGCTTGCAAATCCAAATACCAGATAAAGTCACAGTGTTATCAATTTATCGTCCGCCATCTTTTAAAAATACTAATAACTTTTTGTTCTCGCTTAATCGGATACTGAGCACGCATTCTAATTTAAACAAAACAGTCGTATTAGCCGGCGACTTAAATATAGATCTGCTGTGCCCGACCAGCAATCAAGATTTAGATTATTTATGCTTAATGGCCGAACATGGTCTTTTCCCTGCTATAACTAATCCTACGAGAGCAAATACGTGTCTTGACCACATATTTACCAACAAAACCGAGGGGTCCATTGGCATAGTCTGCAACAGTGACATTACTGATCATGATATTGTCATACTCGGTTTATTACTAACTATACCAAATCCGAAGCCTATAAACCGTTTCAAAATTAAACATGACATGAATGCGATTAAAAAAGACCTTAGTGAAATCGACTGGGCCAAAACATTCAGCACTGATGACCTTAACGAAACCGTCAACAACTTTTGTTTTCACCTTTTTCAAATAATTAGTAAATATACCTCTAAAATATCATTAAAGCGTAGCGAACGTGTTTTTAAGCCTTGGATTACTCCCGGACTAATCCGTTGTATGCGGCACAGAGATCGTTTGCACATGCAATCACGAAAACACCCAAATGACATACTCAAACGAACAATTTATACTCGTTATCGTAATTTTTGTAATGATCTTTTGCGTAAACTAAAAATAGCATATGATAACACTACCCTATCTAGCAGTTTAAATAATACCAAAAGAATGTGGAGATCCATAAAGGCCATATGTCACTTTCCTACAAATGAACAAGATCCTCATGAACTACTGAAGATCGAAGGTTCTGTTGACGCTAAAAATTCTCTAAACTGTTGTCCAATTTCTTTGCTGTCCGCTTTCTCAAAACTACTTGAGAAGGTGGTCAGTAAAAGGTTGAACAACTACATTGAGTTTAATAACTTAATCTCCCCTAGGCAATTTGGTTTTAGAATAGGAAAGTCTACAGAAGACGCGGTAAATTTGCTTACATCTACAGTTGCATCTAACGTGGATGATAACAAGCCTAGTATTGCTGTATTCTTGGATCTATCCAAGGCTTTTGACACCGTCTCGATACCCTTACTTTTACGAAAGCTCGAAACCCAGTTCGGTATACGGGGTGTAGTACTAGATTGGTTTAGAAGCTACCTTACGGATAGGAAACACTGCACTAGAGTCGGTTGTTACGACAGTGACCAGGTAGCTGTCAATTTTGGCGTTCCCCAAGGCAGCATTCTTGGACCTACGCTTTTTATCATGTACATGAACGACATACACGCTAACATAGACGGTGAAATAATCTGTTATGCAGATGACACAGTTATCATCTATAAAGGATCCACTTGGGCTGAGGTCTTTGGAAAAGCTGAATTAGGTATACGACACGTATCTACATGGTTGTCTCACAACCTCCTTACGCTAAATAAATCTAAAACTAATTACATCTGTTTCCATAAAACAGCGATTTCTGCACCCAATCCAACTTTAAAATTAAAACTTCACACCTGTGTACACGGTGGCAATTGCAATTGTATTTCACTGACCAAAATGGATGCAACAAAATATCTCGGAATTGTTATAGATCAAAATTTAAACTTCAAAGATCACATCAAATCTCTTTCTGGTCGCGTCCGCAAAGTCATAAATATTATGAAAATACTTCGCCAGTCGGCATCATTAAGCACTTTGCGGGCCGTATATTTTGCTCTCTGTCAATCAGTGATATCCTACTGCATTAGTTCCTGGGGAAGCGCCTGTAAAACGCATTTAATTCATCTTGAACGAGCCCAAAGATCAGTCCTCAAAACTATGTTGAATAAACCATATGATTATTCAACCACCAAACTTTACCAGGAAAGTGAACTTCTAACCGTACGCCAAATATACATTTTAAAAATAGCACTTAAAGTTCATCACAAAACTGTTTCTTCAATAGAATTTAAAAATTTACTCAAACGTCGGGACTATAGGCTCCCCTTGCCCATAATTAAGTCTTCTTTTGCCAGACGCTTCAGTCCCTTCATCGAGTCTTTTATTTATAATAAAGTAGCTAACGCTTGTGACATTAAACATTGCTCCCTAAAACAAGCCAAAACAAAAATTATTTCTTGGCTCTCCTCGTTAAACTACTACACCACCGAAGAACTACTCTTGCACGTAGCATAGCACCTCTTCACTATCATAATTTCTATCTTGTAACTTTTAACTTAAACTATGCAATGTATCGAGCGACAACATTAAACATGTTTGTAAATCTTTCAATTGGTACCCACGACACAGGAATACCTAGTGTGGGTACCACAGGATATATCTTTGTTCTATGTTGTGTTTTTTTTGTTAATAAATATTTTTTCATTTTCATTTTTTCATCTATGTACCACCCTATACTGTCTACAAACACAATCCTCTGACCCCAGGTTGCCTGGAAGAAATGGCTAATAAGCCATAAGGTCGCCTTTGTTACACTGTTAGTTTTAAGTTTGTATTTTTTTTTTGTAATTGTCTGTATTGAGATTATGGTGTGCAAAAAGTATTAAATAAATAATTAAAAAAGATTAATATAAAGGCGCCTATTACATAACAAACTTCAATTGTAATCTCATATATATATTTTTCATATATATTAATATTGATTAATATTAATAAGTTATCGTACATGTAATAAGGGCATTCTGTGATATCTCGTCTTCAGAGTATCGTGTCGTGTGACGTCAGAGGTGTGACGTCACACGACATGCAACCTGATAGTGCACATGCACGCACCACGTGTATTCATCACACATAAAAATTATCTTGACATTTACAACGAAATTATAAAGCCAAGATCATAAGTGAATTATGTTTTATTGCATTTATTATAACTTAATATATTTTACAGTTCACCTCTACCTGTATTAGCCATTTTTTTTTAATTTTGTTGATAAGGCGTTGAACATGAACTTATCTCGTTTGAAAGAATTCGGTCAATGCTAATTTAAACATTTCAAATTGTTACTATGTAATATATAAATCACGTGACTGATTTTAAAATAAACCGATACTTTTTTTAATAAATATGAATTTATTTCATAAAGTTTAAATCATAAATACACAAAAATTTTAATATTACATTTTCACTATATGTATTTACACTCAGTCCGACCTCTAAAACTCGTATAAAAAAAAGTAGAACAACTTTTTACCTCTTACTACATTTGCCATTCTAATTAAATATACTGGTATTTTTATTATGTAGGTACTATAAAAATATCCAAACGTCTAAACAATTTGGCAGACGAAACGAATAAATGTGAAAAGCTCTAAACTTCTGAATTAAAGTAATCACTTGCTAAAAATATATAAGATAACTAAACTATAACAAATAAACTATATTAAGCTGTTATGTATAGGGGAAAGTGTAATAATATATGAATCCACCCCATAGCGTATGAAAGTACCCCACCTAATGTACGAATGTACCCCACGTACGGGGTACGTTCGTACCAGTATCTTATCTTAGAAAAATCATTATAACTCTTTTACCTTTTAAAATAACAGTTTCGAATTTTTTCGTAACATATTACAATATATTTTGTACACTTACGACCCAGGTGTAGGTTTAAGGCCTCGGCCTCGAATTTTGCGAGCAGCGGAGCGGCGGCGGCGGCGGCACGGGCAACGCATACAGTTCTCCAAACTAGCGGGCAGCGGGCACCGCTGTATTCGAGGGTCGGTCCATTTGATTACACGCGTAAGATCCTGCCGCTCCCGCCACCGCTCCGCTGCCCGCAAAATTCGAGGCCGAGGCCTAAGTCCCAGTCACTGTTGAAGCTCCTCTCACTACAACGATGGACCCGACACACGCACCGTGAATACATGGAATGATGATAGGTTTCGTCTCATTTCACTTGTCATCTGATATTATTTAGTTACTATTATTTGTGTCTCTGAAGAAATAAAAGCCATGACCTCTAAGGTCTTAACGTCACCAGAATCACGTGATCTGTCGCTCGATGTCATGACAACTATAATTTTCATTATAAAATGAGCCTTTCAAGGGTTTTCCCTGCAATGACAATGGCTATACTATTTTATACATAGTTTTATGACTGAAAACTCTTTATTCATGTACCGTTTGTGAGATGTAAATAATTAACTGCTATGGTTGGGGAATGGTTGATTATTTTCTATTTATATTAATAACGAAAAAACTGCGGGGTAAAATGTTTTTTTTTAAAGGTATAAACTACTATATCTTCATTTTATTATAAAGTCATTACAGAGGAAACAACGATTTCTATAAGCACTATTTATTGGTGTCTTCTTGCGCATGAAAAGTTTGTAAATATAACTAAAAACACGAACCAAGTCGCAATTATTAACTAGTTAATACTTAAAGATGTTCGTATCGCAAAATAATTTCACTTTGTCATCACTAGCATGTATCTTATTAAAACAAATATGACGTCACAATGTCAAAAGAAAGTTACGTAATTCAACACGTTACTAAAATTTCCTATCTTTTTTTCAATTCTCTGATTGTCATTAAACTAAGGTTGAATAATGGTATTTTAAAGTTTTAATTACGATCATAAATAATATATGTGATTTATAACAATAAAATTGTCTGTATGATGTAGATATAAAATCTAAAATAACTCCAAGTATAATAAAACTGTACGGTTTCAAGTCGCAGTCCTTGGGTCGTTTTTATCTCGTATTGTGAATCGTTTCATCTGTGTCTAATCGTGTCATCCAGAACACAGCTGACTGGTTCGGATAATGTTACAGGAAATGAATTGATGAAACTATAATAAACTTATGTATAAAATGCATTACTGATAATTTAAATATATTATTTTTGAAAATTTGTCGTTGAAGTCAAAGAAAAATATATATAAAAGAGTAGTAGTATATTTTTATAAGCTTTATCAGTTGTTTAATTTGCTCTATCATACTTTAGTGTAAAAAAAAACAAATAAATGACTTCCTTGTATCAGTTCAAAAATGTATTATAAAGAACAAATATACAGAATAAAAAAATGCTTACTAATATTATAAATGCAAAAGTAACTCTGTCTGTCTGTTACGCTTTCACGCCTAAACCATTGAACTGATTTTAATTAAATTTGGTACAGAGATAGAGTTGACCTTGAGAAAAGCCGCGAAGCGAAGGCGAAGCCGCGGGCGTAAAGCTAGTTATTATATATGTGCATTATTAGTTCCTTATTTACTTATATATAATCTGATACGAATGCGTTTAACATTATCATGTATTAAAAAAATGGGTGTGTCAATACACAGACTATCTATAAAGTATGATAGAATATATCCGAGCCAAATAACTT
Organism: Danaus chrysippus; assembly: GCA_916720795.1. Taxonomy (NCBI): domain Eukaryota; kingdom Metazoa; phylum Arthropoda; class Insecta; order Lepidoptera; family Nymphalidae; genus Danaus; species Danaus chrysippus. The sequence goes on along the minus strand of CAKASE010000047.1, from coordinate 1,353,783 downwards.
AGCCAAACTACGAAGCTGCCAAACAGGGAAGACCACGTGTCCCGCTCGGGAATATTTCCAATATACGATATAAACATGTTTAAAACTTCACTATAAACTGGCAATTGTTTGGAAATAAAATTATTGAATTTAAATTAACTTCCTAATCGTTTCACTATGTTAATAAGATTAAGGTTCGCCTTGATAAGAAATCGTCTCAAAGATAATATTTAGTCATTAAGATTTTCTCAAATGCTACTATAATTCGCTACACGTCTCATTTACAAATTAATTCTGAACGAATGGTTAAATTTTGTTTCTTTATGTTTGTTTTGCATTAAATATTTTCCATTTGAGATAGAAAGCATCATGTCATGTTTATACGATTACTAATAAATCCATATTCATAGGTGATTATTATGATAAAATATGTTAGATAACAAAACATGCACCTAGAGGTTATCTATATTTATTTTCAGCTTGATTTCGGTCAAAGATCGTAGTATGTATATGTTTTCTAAAATTCGGCATAGTAATAGGTACAGTCATAAAATCAACAATTATAATATAATAAATATATATGGAACCCGTTGAACTCGAAATATGTTCTAATTTATCCTTAATCCTTGCATTAGAAACCTGTACAAAAGATTTCAGAAAAGTTAAATGTATATTTTTATCTCTGGTGAAAAAAATTATAATTGCTGTTTGTTAAACACTTTGTTAAACAATGTAATACTCAAAAGATTGTTTATTATAAATTAAACTAAAATCAAAATACAAAATTTTACTTCGAGCATCCGATTTTCAATCATATTTTAATAAACGCCATAATCAGTGCGAATGTGAAAAGCATATTCGGCGAATGGTAGAACCGTTCTTGATATTTCGTTCAGTGAAACGTCACTGTCATACATGACACAGTATAGATTCAGTTGACAGTCGGACAGACCTCAGTAAGTCAGAAACTACTGACTAGTTGCGAATTCTGATTCCGCACAAACGGTAGTGGACCCCGTTAATATATATATTAGAACCAGTTTAATAGATAGTTACACGTGTGTGTTTTAATCCATCGAAATGGACCCAGAAGACAACCGCGCTGAAGGTTGGAAGTATTTAAACAAACAGTTTTTCGGCGATGGTTAGTACAAAATTTAATCTCGGCGTACGAGTCAGAAATTGTTATTTTTTATACTTTTATCTTTATATCATTCGGCACAAGCTTAAAATCAATAGAAGGGTGGATCATATCATCATTTGCTGTAACAATTGTAGTGTTTTATAACAGTGTTAAACTTATTCTGTCGTCATCATGTTTTCACGTATCTTTAATTGGTTTTCTGATACAGCGTTAATCAATCATGTGCAGATCATTACAGACAGCCGCTGGACCTTATCTAGCTACATTACCTTTTATTAAATGATTATAATGCTATTAATTTTCAATCTGCATATACTCTCAAAGTCATGATAACTTTATTCTTATATGATATATATTATAAAAAGAACATGTAAATGAATTATTAAAAAATATCATGATTTAAGTATATTTTAATTTAACACCAAAACTAGAGTCTTTGTAAATCATATGCTGAATTTGCATAAAAAATTGCTTTATATATTACATAATAGTAAATTAAAAGAATTTAAAATAATTTTCTCTATGTTTGATCTAAATATAAATAAAATACTTATTAAATTGAATTAAAAACAAGGTTACTAGCGCAGTTATAACAGAATATTAATATTCTAAGTGTAAGGTCAGCTACAAAATTAAATGTCAACAGACATACCACATTATCATTAAAAAGTAAACAATATAAACTATATGGAATTGATAAACACTTTTATAGCATGTGACTATTGTTATATTAATTAAGAAATACTATTTAGGTATAACATATCTTCTAGAATTTTATAACACCTTTAATAAAAAAAGTCTTAGTTTTATCTCATTCCAATATCTTAGTGATCTTCAATCTTTTTGATATTGTGACCCTTTACGGGTTGCAAATTTTTGGTAACCCCCTAGTGCCATAGACAAGCAAGGAAATTCTTAAATTAAAAGGCAAAGTTAAAGACATTCTCTGCAATGGTGAAAATCAAAACAAAAAGTAGAAATACACTTCAATTAAAAGTTGATTTGATAGATATTACAAAAATAGCACCCCGATTTGACATGCTTTTGAAATATAACCAAGCAAATACTTCACATTAAAATTTGGTTTTTATTGTAGTGTAGAACTTTACCTTTTTCTTTTTGCCAGTGACCCTGCGAGAAAGACATCGTGAGCCACTGATTGAAAAACACTGCAATATCGAATCATATTAACTGAACATGTCTTTTAACTTGTATGCTAATTCGTTATATTGTTTACTCCGTCAATTCTTTATATAACATGTATATAATTACTAGCTTTTGCCGCGACTCCGTCCGCGTGGAATAGTGACTTCCGGCAGATTTTTGGTTCTTCCCACATAGTTCCCGTTCTTGCGGGGTTTTCGGAATGGTCGAGTTCCCGTAGAATTTTCAGGATAAAACCTATGTTTTTTTTTATTCACAATGAAGTACTCTTAACCAACAACATATTCATTTGTTTATTTGAATAAAGATTAATATTATTATGTTGATACAACTTAAACAAATTATTTCGACCAAATTAGGTACCATAAAAACGATTTTTGTGAGTTAATCTTAAAAGATAGCAATATACTGTCCTGGACTGTTTTTTAGATCATTAAAAGAGCTATTATTCTTTAATACATATTTTTTCTGTATCTTGAACCGTTTTGACGGCGCACGCAACGGAAGGCTTCTAATATGAAATAATTTCTCCCGTTTTTTACACATTTACCACTATATCTTTGCTCCTATTGGTCGTAGCGTGATGTTATATAGCCTACAGCCTTCCTCGATAACTGGACTATCCAACACAAAAAGAATTTTTCAATTCGAACCCGTAGTTTCGGAGATTAGCGCTTTCAAACAAACAAACAAACTCTTCAGCTTTATAATATTAGTATAGATATACTGTATGTTGTTTGTGTATAACTGAGTGATATATGAAACAGGTATAAAGTACTTCAAAAATTGAATATTTTTTAATGTTACATTATTGATTGTTTAATATTAACATCGGATAACATTGAACTTAATTATAAAACTTACAAATTATGTTAATTTTTCACTGGCTTTATTTTGACAGCAGCTATAAAATTAAAGTTTGTAAATGTGTTTTTTTTTAATTTCATTCAATAGTAGTAATGAATAGGAATTTTATGTGAAATTATGAAATAATCAAAAACCAGATAAATAAAGGTTTTAGTATAACTGGATATATGGAATGTTTGTGTATATAAAATGTTTTATGCTGAAAAACGTTACATTACACCTAGTGATCTCATACACTATTAATTTTGTTCTCTATTGTTTGATGTCTTAATATTTAAGTAGCTGTTTCCTGTGACCTCACTTGCATATAAATTCCCTTTGAAATATATTTTATCATTCATATAAATTTTCATCCAATTTGTCTAAGACCCTTTGATAGGACATTAATATAATAAAATATCAATTATTAAAATAATAATTATGAAATTCAGCCCTTCAATAGTAGTGAACTAGTGTAACAATATATACAGACAAAACTCAATTCTTAGATTTTATATTGTTACAGATAAGTTTTTAATGCATATAGGTTAAAATAAAATTATTCACAATTATTGTCCAATACAATAAGTCTAGGTGCAAGTGATTTCTTTTATATTGGTAGCAATAATACAATTATTTCTTTGTGGATGTTATTGTGTTGTTTTAAATACATTTTAACTTCTTGTTTTTAAATGGTCTTAGTTGCTTTAAAGAGTCGTTACAATTTCATAGGGGATAATAATATGAAAGTAAATTAAAGTATACGTTGATATTTTAGTTGGTGATCTTTTAATTCAAATTAAATGTTAAGATTGGTCAGAACTTCCTCTAAAAGAAAATATCTGTTACAAAAATTTCTACATTTTGCTTTGAGTACCTGTTTATTTATGATAATGCATATCTTAATCTCTAACACTTTTTTTTAGGAGAAATAAAATATATTTTTATATCAATGAGGTTTTATATATTTGATTGCTTATTCATTTTATGATGTTTAGGTGAACGAGCCAACTATGTGAACATTCCACACGTGATCGCTATGGTGGGTCTGCCGGCGCGCGGGAAGACCTACATCTCCAAGAAGCTGTCCCGATATCTCAACTGGATAGGCATTAACACCAGGGGTGGGTAGAATTATTATAGATATAATATGCAAAAAAAACTTTACTACTAATATGCATCGCAATACCTATTTTAGGTAGGTATATCACACTCAGCTTAGGTATAGTTTTTTGAAACTAAATTGTATAATCTACTAAAGTATTTCACGCAGCTCATAATAAATAGTAACTCTTTGCAGATGCCTCGACTATACTGAACAATTTTACAAAAATAATTAATAAATTTCATTTTCCTCCATCTTTATAAATCACTCCAATTCCTCAACATATTATGATATCGATTAGAAACTACATACTCCCGTCGTTTCGGTTACTTTTCAGCAAACTATTATCATATCTCCCACAGTGTTCAACCTGGGCGAGTATAGGCGTCACGCGACCACCGCCTACACGAGCCACGAGTTCTTCCGAGCTGATAACAAAGAAGCTATGGCCATCAGACAGCAGTGTGCGCTGGACGCCCTGCACGACGTCTGCGAGTGGCTGGTCAAGGGCGGGGAGGTGGCCGTGAGTATTATCACACAACACAAAAAAAACACCACCTGAAAATTGTGTCATTATATCCCAGCAAAATATATAAAAATCAGTTTCGTATTTTTCTATATATATTAAGAGTGGTAAAGTCTAGCTGTGGTCAAGTTACTGCAACTCGAAAATGGGCTGGCTCGACCGAGGAAGTACCACACTCTCACAGAAGATCGGCGTGAAGTAGTCTTTTATGGCTGCGTTTTGTCCGATGAGTGAGATAGCCGGTTGCCCTTTTCCTACCCTTTCCCAATTCTTCCTCCCCCTATTCCCTAATCAATGGTGGCAACACAACCGCAAATTTACGTAACGTATGTCCATTTTTGACGGTACTACATCTGTAGGTAGGCCGTCTGCTCAGTTGCCCTCTTTAGCATAATATATATAAACCGTTTCATACTACAGAAAGAAATCAGTAATAAGGAAGTACATTATGTCACAATGAGTGTAATTTTTGATGGTTGTGTGCCTAGGTGTTTGACGCGACTAACTCGACCATGGAACGACGTCGTATGATCAGAGACATCGTCGTTCACAAGATGGGCTTCAAGCTGTTCTTCGTGGAGTCTATCTGCGACGACCCTCGGATCATAGAACAGAATATTATGGTACGTCCATCATCACCCATTGATATCTATTAAAATGTTCCTAATAATGAGATTTAAGACTTTCAGGAGAATTCATTTCAATGAAATTAATATTTTCGGCTTACTAAGCGTATTTCATATTTTTTAAACTATTACATCTCGTCTGCCCATGTTCACGGTTGCTGCAAAATAACGGAACCTTTGGAGTATGCAGTTTTTAAAAATTATAAAATAACGCGTTTTATCCGAAAATCTCAGTTTCGTGACCATCAAAATCAAATGTTTCTTATTTTTCTCAAATTCACGGAGTTTTCATTTTTTGTTTATCAATCTTTACAATTAGCATTTCAAAAAAAGTATGAAGATTTTTTTTAATAAAACAAACAGCATCTTAAGGACACCAAATCACAGAGTGGCCTCAATGTATATTTCTGTCCTAGTACCGTTTACAATGACCGGTAATCTCTTAAGTACATGATTTTCATAGTGGGTGTTTGATTTTGCTTTATCGGATGTATTTATATGACGGGCATAGTAAATGGCCTAGTTCGTATCACAATTCAGATAGGACGAAAATCCCCGCACAGTTTTCTTATTATTTTAGTATAAAAATGTGATTTTTTTAACTTTCCTCTCCTTATAATTAAGTACTTAATACAAATATAAAATAACAAACTTTATTTGTACCGAAGAGCAAACGTGTCTAAATTTAAAACGGAAATTGCACTTGTGTATATCTATTTTTCATATAAATTTTATTACAAACCTAAATTTTATTTCGTTCATCTATCGCATGTCGCATTACAGCCAGTAGTAGATTAGGGGATATATTTGAAAAGAAGTCGTTTTGAATCGAAACACTTGAGTGAGTATATGAGTGACGATACAAATGTTACAGATTAGCTTGTACCATTTCCATACTTACTCACTACAGCAAGTTCTTCTCAATATTTGTCTGTTTTGATCAGTGATTCACATAAATATTGCATTCATCTTTTAACATTCTTCTAACATATGAATTATTGTAATTATTATCAGTTCAGTACTCCAGTACTCAAATTTAAATTTAAAACCTATTTTGTCTACTATTCGCATTCCACTATCGTCCCCATTATCCATTCATCAAGATAAAATTAACGAAAAGTTCTATTTACTTTCACAAATAAAAGTAATTTTAAGAATATATCTAAATGAAACTAATATTATACTTTATTTTTGTTAAAAACTACATACTCCCAACGTTTCGGCTACTTTTCAGCAACCGTGATCACGGGCAGACGAGATGTGGAAAATAAAGTCAAAAAATATTCGTTTCATTTAAATGAATAAAACTCGCGAAAAGCTTAGGACTCATTAATTTAAATATAGTTGTAAAAATTGTGTTTTTTTTTAAGTTAAGGAGTTATAATAATAGTTTTCATAGTATCAAACAATGTCATATAATAAATGTTTTGTATTTTCAGGTAGATTTTGTCAAGGCGTGTATGCTATATCTGTGTCTACACTCCAAAAGAAGTTAGCTCTAATCATAGTTCATTAACAAATAACCAACATTTTTAACATTCCAGGAGGTGAAAGTGAGCAGTCCAGATTATACGAATATCCAGAATACAGACAACGTCCTCAACGACTTCCTACTGAGAATAGAACATTATAAAGAGAAGTACGAGCCTCTAGACGAGTCATTGGAGTCTGAATGTAGCTTCATGAAGATATACGACACCGGGGAGAAGGTCGTGGTGCATAAACACGAGGGACACATACAGAGCCGGATCGTTTATTATCTGATGAACATACACATCGTGCCCAGGACTATTTACTTGACCAGGGTACGTTGCTTATTCTTATATAGATACTTCCTTCCATAAACCTTCGATCGACCTTTAAATTTGTACTTATATTCTCTCATACTAACTTACATGACAATATCTCTCACTGAAATAACTTTAAACTACATATAACAATAGTCCTTTTTTTGTTTGAATTAGTACCGTTTAGAACAGCCAAATAGTAACCATAGTCCATTCATATTATCATCAACTTGCTTTCGCAGTTACTTTCGCATTTATAATATTAGTAATGATCTGTATCTCGCCTAATATTCTCTGACCGAAACAACTGTTACACTACATATAACTATCGAACATCCATATAACCATCATTGTATATCTCGCCTATCTAAACAACTTTCACACTACATATAACCATAGTCCTTTTTTGTTTGAATTAGTTCCGTTCAGAACAGCCAAAGAGTAACCATAGTCCATTCATATAACCATCATTGTATGTATATTCTCTCATCGTAACCACTTTTACACTACATATAATCATTTTGTATCTTGCCTAATATCCTCTCTCCACATTCCAGCACGGCGAGAGTCTCCACAACCTAGAAGGTCGTATCGGTGGTGACAGTTCTCTGTCTCCCCGCGGCTGTCAGTACGCGGGCGCGCTTGCCACATACATCGACCAGCAGAGCATAGCCGGCCTTAGAGTGTGGACCTCGTGGATGCAGAGGGCCATACAGACTGTGAGGGACGTACGAGCTCCTCAAGAGAGGTGGAAGGCGCTTAATGAGATAGACGCTGTGAGTGTCACTACACACACACACACACACACACACACACACACACACACACACACACACACACACACACACACACACACACGCATCCACAAATAAAAATAAACTATGGAACCGGTTACTTCATAGAACAAACTTTGAACGTCAAGACTGAGGTTAACACTTAAATGTTCAAGTCCTATTTTTGTGATGAATCTCTCATCTATTAAGTAGTTATGGTATAGTGTGTGCTGTTAAATCTTTATAACTTATTTAAAATATAATATATAGACCATGAAAATATACTTAGTGCAGTTAAATTAAAATTACCGTTAAAGCTCTTATTTTAATTTATTAGCGTTTTTATTATGCATAGACGTCTTTTTTTTTATTAAAGCACTCTTGATGATGCCACAAAACTATTACCAATGTAACTAACCTAGAAGTTAATTTTCATATCCTAATAAAGAACTTTATATTAAAATATACTCATATGGTGCAAATGTTCTCGTATGACATAAATATTTCTTCTCAATGAGTACACTAGCAATGAATACTGTCATTGAAAGAAAAGAGAGAAAGAACAGTTTTATTTGGCACCATACAAAAAGGATGAAATATCAGTTTTTTCAAAAATAAGAAATAACACAAAAACAAAAAGAAACAAACCAAAAAGACAACTTATAACTATTAAATAAAAAAAAATAAAAGAAAGAAAAAAATAATGCTATTACAATATACATATGTACATGACGTGTCCCAAATAGGTATACCATTCAGCAATTAATAGGCGTGGACTCCTAATGCTGGTTTTAAATGGTACCCTCTTTGAAACATTTTAATTTCTCACCAGGGCATCTGTGAAGAGATGACATACGCGGAGATACAACAGAAGTATCCCAATGACTTCAACGCTCGTGACGCCAACAAGTTCGCGTACCGCTACCCGCGAGGAGAGAGCTATGAAGACCTTGTGGCGCGCTTGGAACCCGTCATTATGGAGCTTGAAAGACAGGGGAACGTACTAGTGGTATCTCACCAGGCTGTCATGAGGTGCCTGCTGGCATACTTCCTGGATAAATCAGCCGGTTAGTTATAATAATACTTACTATAACTTAATTAGATCTAAGATTTTCGCGAGTACTCATTTAAATGAAACTAATATTTTCGGATGTTACTACATACTCCCGACGTTTCGGGAGTATGTAGTTTCTAATTAAAAATAAAACGCGAAGTAAAATCCGAAAATATTAGTTTCATTTACTATAACTTACTCTAGTCAGCGGTGGCCTAGTTAAAGGCCCGCCTCTCGTTTCTGTTCGAACCTGGCAAGCGCCAATGTGATTTTTCCGAGTCATATGTACTTTCTAAGAGTATTTAGACACCACTGACAAACTGAAGGAAAACATTGTGAGGAAACCTTTACTTATAATTTAACAATCACCGACACATCTTGAGCAAGTGTTTTGATTAATACTCAAACCTTCTCCGTGAGAGAAGAGACCTTTCAGCAGTGGGCTCTGATAGGCTGATGACATAACTCATTCTTGACTGCATATGTATGATTATTTAAATTGTGGTAATGAACTCAATATTCAGTAGGTAAAGCCCATGTTTTGTTATGGTTGGAATATTTTAGAATACATAGCATATGTATATTTATAAAGTTCAGAAATAATTCAAAATTAAAACTCTCTTTGCCTATAATGTATGTAATTACATAACAACTTAATAATATATTCACAATACTTATTATTCATACAATAATGTTTCAGACGAGCTGCCATACTTGCATGTTCCCCTGCACACAGTCATCAAGTTGACTCCTGTGGCCTACGGTTGTCGTGAGGAACACATCAAGCTGTCCGTAGACGCGGTCGACACACACAGGCCCAAACCTGCTGTATGTATACACACACACACACACACACACACACACACACAGATATTCACATTACTCACACATGCACATATACAACATTATACACATAACCTTTCTGTTAATCTCAGTTAAAACAATGATCTGCACTCGCTTTAATAACACAATGGCGTCTGTGTTGCCATCAATAAGGCTTAATAATATTTGCTTCATCAGCTTGTGATTCTTTTCAATATTCTACTTGTTCCTAACAGGATACCGAGGACGGGGAACCAAAAGATATGAATGTATGACATGAAACATTACATTTTGTCATCATGTTGCTATTTACTATTATTATATACATATCTTATATATTTACCGTATTATATACATATAATTCTTCTTACATATACATTTTTATATATCTATATGTATTTATATAAGTTTATTTTTCAGCGTAAATGGCGTTAAAATTATTTATGTACCTGTAAGTGTCTATATGTAAACATACTGTCCAATAACCAGATCATATATAACATGTTACATATGTGTATTTGTTTATATGTTTATTTTATGTCTCTCTGCAACATGTTGACAAAAAATATATATAATAAGATATAATGATCAATCGAAGAACTGGGTCGTTGAAGTTAAGTCAATTTTGATTTTATTTTTTTGGCGGGTGATGGGCGAAATTTTTATTTTTATTCTCTGCTTGTTTTTAATTAGCTCTCTTGAGTTATATATAGATAAACTTGGAATCGGACCAAGATGTTTTGAACTTATAAACGATATGTAATATTATTAATATTGTTAGGGAAAGTTCAAGTTTTTAATTATGTTTTGTGAATAATCACCATCATATGAGTGCATTAAACAGTATATAAAATTTAATCTATAATATTTTTATGAAATCTGGTCCAGTTTAGATCAAATCTAGATTTTCACGTGTGTGTTTGTGTTTAAATGATGCATATTTTTATGTATTGTCTTCACATATTCAACTCAGAATTGTCCAGTCTATATGCATGATAGAATTTTGAGACGACTTTTTGTTTGTTCCTGATGTATTACATGTTTATAATATTATACTGTAGTATTGCCAGTATTTCAAAATATTTAATTCCTCTTTACATTTTAAGAAAAATGTTTCTTAAATTATATTTGTATAGAATTGTAATTATTCATTTAAAAACTAGAAATTTTCTGAAAAATTCATAAATCGAAATTAATGCTGAACAAAAAAATAAAAAAAATTCAATTAGTTATACATCCAAAACTACTATCTTAAACATAATATTTAGCTATATTATCTGATTTTAACGATATAACAAAAATAATCGTGTTTTCAGCCAAATTGTATAGAAATAAGTACATATAGTTAAAACCTTTTTTTTATAATAAACTAATGAATCAATGTACAACCACAGGTGATCCCGGCGCCGCCTATCAAACAGACCGTCCCGCCGATCCTGAACGGCGACAACAAGAGCTACGACAGTGTGAACCAACCATAGACAAGCATTCTATAATTAGTTTTTAATGACCAATTTTTCTAATTGTCTATGATTTATTGGAATGTGTCTACTTAGTGAGGGTCTATGACATGAGACTGATGCTAGCTTGGACTGTCACTCATGACAGCGCGCGAATTTGATGAAATCAAATTTCACTGTCACCTGTAAAACGCGCGGGGTTACTTTTAGAATTTTTTCGTTTATATTCTTAGGTTTTTCTACGATACATTTTTGAAAAATATATACATATGTATATAAATTTAATATTTTTTTAACTGTTGGTATGTAATACCTTTTGTTTTGATACAGCGGGATCGTTGATACCAAAGACATTTTATATTCTGTCTGATGTGTAATAATAAGTGTATCTTATTATATTAGTGACGAGTGTCGTAGGCTTGTAGCTCCTACCGCTCTATACGTCTCGGTGACTCCGCGCTTGTATATTTTTTATATCTCAACTGATTATCTCAACTTGTTTCGCGTCGTATTGATATATTTATAAATAATATGATAATAATTATAAAGGAATTTTTACAAAATGGCTATATGTTATATGTAAATTTATTATTGTTAATTTAATTCTTAAATATAAGCGTATTCTAAGTGGGTTTTTGTATTTTATTTTACCTTTTGACTGCCTTACATGATTAGTTCCTAATTAATCAAATATCTCCGAATACTTATAAACTTTTTATACAAAATGACCCTTAAACAGCTAAGTACATATTCTTGAAAAATATCTCTCTCATTCAATGGATTTACAATCGCTTTGGAAACTTTTTTTTTTGGTAAATAATCAACAATAAATGTCTGAAAACCGTACATACTAATCGTACAACAATAAGAATTATGTGTTTCCACTTTCCATTTATTGAATAATTATAAGTAATGACCATTCTTTGGTTCTGAACATTCCCTTTCTACATCAAACAAGTTTTGACAAAAAATCCGTTTTTTAAAACCAATATCTATAATCATAGTCCGAAATCCGGCTACAGAAAATTTTTTTACATATGTATGGACCATCAAAAATTACTGTGTAACCAAATATAATTTTGATACCTTGTAGATGTTTTTTTTGTATTATGATAAAGAACAACTAAAGAAAGAAATTTATCCACAAATAATAGTCGTTGAATGTTGTAATAGTAAAGTAATAAATATTGAAAGCCCAGTGTAATGGGCCCAAGAGACGTGGATCGTGATTGTCATTTGTTCAATTATTATTTGCAGCCATCGAGGATAACGCCATATGTTGAATAATAGTGGTCGGTAATATCTACCACCGGTATAAAAGATAATTTGAACGACTTAATTAATGTTACAAAAGAAATATCTTCATTTTAGAATATACAAATTAATAGTGATAAAAAATATAACCAGTGATCAAAAATGTAGTCAGTGGTGGCCTAGTGGTCACGAGGCCCGCCTCTCATGCACGAGGACGCAGGTTCGATTCTGGCCCTGGCAAGTACCAATGTGATTTTTCCGAGTCATATGTACTTTATAAGAGTATTTAGACATCACTGATTAATGCATTCCCAAAGAGGGTTGACGTCAGGCAGGCGGCCGGTCGTAAAACAATTAGCCAAAACTATTCACAACATGTAAGGCAGACCCTGGCTAAAGCTGGAAAATTGCAAGGTAGAAGAAGAAAAAATATAACCAAGGAATTTATTTATTCATAATATTAGTATAGTGTAGTTTTCTTTTTATCCTTAATTCTATGCTCGAGTGTAACTATAGAACTGTAAATTAATGTAATCCTTAATTGGCCTTGTTTATAGCTATATTGTTACTATTCTAAAATTAGTGTCACGCTGTTGGATTATCAATAAATGAAAAAAAAGAAAAAATATATTGTGCGTTTGATTTAAGCTGAGCTTTGCATTTGTATGAGTGCACACGGATAGTTTAGGTGTGATGTCAAATTTTTGAATACCACGTTCCTTTCCAGGTTTAAACCGGTTTATTCTGCTTTTACTCCGCCCCGCACTTTCCGGTCTTCACCCTTTGTACTGGTAGCAATGCAATGTCAAGTGAAAACTAATTTGTATAGTTTTTTCAAATTTTTTATTAATTAATTAATTCGGTCTATAATATTTCCATCTGGCTTTTTACAAGTTTTGCTTATTTTATTTTTAATCTAGAATAGCTCTTGCACTTATAGGCTAGTGCTAAAGCCTTTAAAATTAATGAAAAGTGATAATAAATTATAGTAGAATGAAACTCATTAGAAAATGAGAGAAATATTATAAAAATTAAAGGAAAAATAATTTACGAACGATCTGAGGTCGGGAAGGGTATGGGGATGGGTATTTAAGGGTAAAAAATGGGTTTTTTCGATTTGAAACAAAAAGTCTTACAGAAAAAATAAATTGAAATATTGAAAACAAAAAGTTCTACGGATTTTTTTTATATAATATTATCCTCTTTTGTAATGAGTTTCATTCTACTATAATTTAATTATGTTTTAAAAGCTATCAGCACTGGTCTGTTATGTTATGTATCTATTTAAAATATAATAAAATTTAATTCTAAAAGTTTTGTGTCTATCTCTACTTTTACTTTCACTCACACAAATGCAAAGCTCAGCTTAAATCTAACGGACTATATATATTTTTCGTATTTCTCTTAATCAAGGATTTTCAAAGTGGTCGGTAACGATTTCGAAGGGTTCTTCAAAAACGAAAACTTATTTTGTGGGTAGAAAAGGTCTAAAATCGAACCCTATTAAATTCACACAAGTTCTTGTCCCTATAAAACTTTCATGATAGGTAGATACCGTATTGTTTATGTTGTGTTACGTTTATTAAGAATAATTAATATTTTTGTAGATGAAAACCTCGACAGTGTGGACAAGTTTGTGAAAATAATTAGTTCTAGCGTAGGTCTTTCAACCGAGATTTGACTTGCTAACTCACTCCGTCTTCTTCTATTGACTAACTCCAAATGAAAAATAACACTGTAGGAACTGTTTTAATAAGGGGATTGATCTTAAAACTTCTACTTCAAAATATTAAATAAATGTTATAACACTAGTTATTGGTGTTCTAATTTTTTAATTACTAATATAACAAAATATATTGGTATATTTCAGGCAACACCTGCGAGACGAAAAAATATTTCAGAATGAATATTAAAAAAAAACAATAAGTAAAGTACGACAAAAAATCTTTTTGGTAATACTAGGTAATGGGGAAGCTGAGCCTAAATAGAATGCTTTATAGTAAGTTATAACTGAAGTATTAACATAAAAAATAGATTGATAGACCCGCGTTTGTCTTTATACAGGGTGACTGGTGAATTACTATCAATATTTAAGGAGAATACTCGGTACATGATTCTCATTCGAATTATGTAAAAAAAATAGGTACTTAATTTTTGACCAAATTTCCGTATAAATAAATAAAATGTGGACACGTTCGTAGTGTTCCAAGTGTGAACGCGTGCGGCGGCGTGGTGTTGTATCAGCACACGCGTGTGTGTGTGTGTGTATACCTAATCTGTAGGGTGTTCACACGATGCGTAATTAATTACATAACTTTTGGTTAACTTTACTTAGAAGTTTATTAATATTTATGTTATATTAATTTTTATTTTGTCATATATGATCGTCAAATATCACGTCCTCAAATATCGATAGTAATTCACCAGTCACCCTGTATATTCGTGGCTGTTTAAGTATTTTGTTACGTACGCGTTACATATTAAAAATTAAAATGTGAACGTCGCCGGGGCAACATCGTTGTATGTATAAAATATCATATAACGAGTGGCGCTGCTGACTCCGCGGAACGAACACCAAGCCGTGTGAACCAGAAGATTCCTGATACACACAAGCTATGGAATGGGATTGCTATACTAACATTGGGGCACGTAGTCTTAGGTGTAGGTTATAAGTTTTAATATTTAATTCTTAGCATAATATACATAAGCAAGTTTCTTAATTTTCCTGAAACCTCCGGTTACCACCATACGTAATTATTTGTCATAACTCATAAATGAGTACAACAGTTTTAAGCTAACATTATATGACTCGCTTGTTAAATATTATCAATTATTATTTCACGTATATCTTAATTCTATAGAAGATTTTTTGGTGGAAATAATAAGCATATAATATTATAGTAACAAAGTGGATATGGATAATTCATTTAAAAATATCCTCATCCTATGCTAACCGCCACCTATGATTTCGAAAGGTCGCTTTGTTATCAAGACAGAAGGCGCCATCTAGCACAATGTAAATAAACCGCGGAGCAAAGATAAACGAGTGATGCTAGCACAGAATTATCGATTACTGACTTGGCACGACACATCAGTCACGATATACACCTCAACCTGTCCTTCAAATAGTTTACATAATCACATATTGAAGAACCTTTCAGTTACATTTGAATATTTTAAACTAACAATCATTATATTGTTAATGGTTAACATTGCAGAATCTATTAGTAAACTTTGGAAAATTTCTTTTCAGTTTGACTAATCTTATCAAATCGTTTGATAACAACATTTGAAATATACAAGAAAAGTTACAAATATCTTACAATACTTTTTTATTTTAGTTGTTAAAGAAGTATATTCAACTAATGTGAAGTAATATTAGGTCGACATTACATATGTTTGGTATGAAATAAATTGTAAAGTAAATTCATCGTTTTACGCTCGTATATTAAACTTCCCGTTCACCTATTCCAATGCACACAAACGTGAACATCGGACATTGAGAAATCAATAAAATATGCACATATATATTACGTAGTTACAGTCCGTCAATACTCTCGTACATAAGCTGTCGGACATAAACCGTTCGGGAGCAAGGAAAGGTATGGAGCGGATATTTTGTTAATATATTATCATTATTAATTACATTTGAATCAAATTCTTTTTAGGCATTATAAACTGAAACGCACTTGAAAGAGGAAATAACCATAGACAAATTAAAATTAATTAAGAAAATTACTAAAAATCAGACATATTGATCGCCACATCGATTTAAACCATAGATCATTGATAAACGTATTTTGTCTATTGGTCTCAGCTGTCAGTGACATTTCGTCTTTTATAGAGTCAAAACGTAAATTAAATTAAATTTGGTGTTGAAATGTGATATATAATAATTATCTAAGTTTGTATCGTGCTTATGTAATTGCAAACAATGTTATCATCGTTTAAATTCAACTCGTGTGCCAACTAGTGTCAATTGGAGGAGGATAAATACATTGTTTTTTTTTGTGATATGTAACAGTACACGATGGTCCCGAATTCGCAACTGCAAGATAAATATAACAAAAGTATGACGCAGATCAATACGATCGCTATTTGTCAATTTCGGAGATATTAACGATGCTTTTATTTTTCAGTTAGAAAAAATTTCTGCTTTTACTTGGATATTCAAAATCCTACATTGTCTCGGTCAATATCGCGGAGATTACAAGACATGGGTTTGGTGAGTAAAGTTATATTTTTGCCGCCAAAACTTTTCCACTCGTAACATTATTAGTAAAATGTTTTAACTTAGCTTTGTGGTTATGTATAACAATAATGGAGCCAAATTCTCAACACTATTTATACCAATGAATATCGAATTGCTAACGTTCATTTGTAACATAGTCGTATTATAAACGTTCCATTCCTTGTTTTTCGTAAGTTTGTACATGTGTATGCAACGCATAACGATTAAGCCAGACATATTTAAATAATATTATTATTAGTAACATAACTGAATGCAATCGCCCACTTTCTTAATATTTCGACCGTTGAATAAATAACACAAGTATCATAAAATACTGAAAGTTCCAAAAAACAGTGAAAAGGAATGTAATAATCGTAACGTCCAATGGGAGGCCATCCCCCTTCCACGCCGCAGTGGCGCCGCTAGCGTGCGAAACACAAACTAAAGCTTAATATCTCCATCTTGTATGACAGATTTGTGTTTGTTGTTGCTATTTCGATTTTATTTAGTTAATTAGTAGGAATAACTGTAAAAAGTATATTATTCTTTGTATAAAACTATTGTAAATGTGGTGCATATTTAGTATATTTAAAATATTAAGTGTTAGTTGTGTTTCGACGGAATTGTAATAGTGACGAAGTGCCCGTCTCTGTGACTAGTATATAGTTACTTATTTTTGTGATAAGCGCCGTGCGTGGTCCTCGCGGACGGCTTTTGTGTGAGTATATACTCTGCCCGACAGTTTTACGTGCAGGTAGATACATTGATCAAGTCAGAATTGTGTAGAAAACAGTTTAAAAGTGTTGTCGAATTGGCCTGTTAGGCGCGTAGCTTCCTTCGATTTTAGGTCATCTTTTGTGTGCCTGCGTTAGAGCCGCCGTCTCAACGCAAAATGCATGATGCCGAGGCCGCGCGCCGCGCTCTATCAAGCTGCGTTGCACTACATCCATTTAAAAGCAGTTTGAAATGTAGTTTTCTTTAGCCTACGCGTGTGTATGCTTAATTTTTGACAGTTGATATTTCCTAAGTAGCGTCACGGAGATGTCATTCTTAAGAAACGTATATTAGGGATGATATTGGTTTGAATGTACCGGGGTGTTATTTTTTTGCGCGGGACGGTTGGCGCGATTCTACGTAGGGCGCGGGCTTGTTCCGCCGGCGTCAAATTGCCGACTGTATTTCAAAGAAAATTAGAACGGTAGCTTTACGTACGTAATACCAATGACACGCGTTAGTTCTCACACTAGCAGAAATCCGTGTTCGACGAAACACATGTACAACTATACACATCGTCAGCGTTTTATATATTTTTTGCTACGGTCATTGCAAAACTCTGTCCCAGGTCATATTCCATTTGCTGACTCTCAAATCAAACTTGCCGAGAATAATATAATGAACCAGTGTTATTTTTAAATTGTTTACAGTGACAGTTCTAATTAGAGTTGCCACATTAATTATAAATTTAAAAATATGAATTCATATTTTCTTATGGCAATTGTTATACAAGAAAAATGTAATATTTTTTAAAAGAGAATTTCTGTTCAAAGTTTACATTAAATAAATAATAAGTAAACAATAAATAGATATTATTTTATTAAATAGAATTTATTTTTATATTTAAGTGTATATTATTTTATATTCCAAACTGATTGCAAAGTCTTAGTAAGATGCATTAATTAATGGAAATTTCTTTAAATTTAGAACAAGTTAATAATAATATTGATGAAGATAATTCTATATTTGTATTAAAGTTTATTTCTCCTGTCCCAGCGTGAGGAAGTGTTCCTGACATCTCGTGTAACGCACGTAGTGTGTGCGGAGAAGGCGCGATGCGCGCGTGAGTGTCGCTCCCGCGCCGATGCCATGCTGCAGCGCCTGCGGGCTCGGACAACACACACATACGTTCAACTCACCGTACAGAAAGTATGTGTAATATTAATCGAACTATATTAACACCATACCATACATTAGATCTATCTACTTATTATATTGCATGTGACGCTTGGTGATATTATTTTTATTTATTATGTATGTAATCACTAATATTTCTTCCTTAACATATCTTTATATCCTTATTGCATATTTATTAATCTTTCAGGCTATAAGTCTATTGGATAAACTGTATGACACATTCTTCACGGCACCACATAAAGCGCATGTCAACCTCTTCAGTAAACATTTTATCAAGATTGAATTTTTGGACAAGTATGGGAATATATTTTAAAAATTAAGTTTAAAAACACTATGGATATGCTCTATAGATATTTATTTTATTTTTTTACAGACTATGGAGGCCAGTTTTCAAGGAGTTTGATGAATGGCCGCTTATATCATTAGAACCTGATCCACCGAAGGAGAAGGTAGTTAAAAAAGAATCTCCGGAACAGCAAGTAAACGCAATTCCATCCAATAACAACACCATATCAAAGTCAGTAATATTAATATTTTATGAATAATTCTTATTTGCTAAATATTATTTTAAATTAATTAAACTCTTTATTCTAGAATGACAAGGAAGAGTCGGCCTCGCATTAAAGAAAAAGAGGATAAGGAACAGAAGGGGGGCTACTGTGAGATGTGTAACACTGATTACATCGACGCGGCGCTCCACCGACGTTCCCCACATCATCTGGCTTTTGTCCGAGACCACACAAACTTCCTGGCACTAGATTCTCTCATTACTTCGGGAGCTGATGTCAGTACATTCTTAGATAAAGCCACCCCAGTGAATGGAGAGCGAAGATCACTTCGGAAAATATGTAATGGCGATACAGAACCAAAAGGAAAGAGATCAAAACTCTCCCAATCCCCAGACCTTAACGGTCACGCTAGTCCGAGACGTAATGGAGGTTTGGAAGATGAAAGAAAACATAACACCAGATGTAGTAAGCGGACGAGCGATTCCCAAACTTCTGAAGATCGTCAGTATTATAAGGTGGTCGGTGTGAGCACTAAACTGCGCTCGAGTGGTGGATTTGTAAAGAAAAAGGAATCTCCACCAACTTGTAACGGAGCCAAACCACTTGTTGTTAAGTTTCGCAAAGTAAGACGTTCAGAGTTATCGGTGTTGAGTGATGAAGCAGAGCAGTTCATGTTTCCCAAACGTGCTAGTTCAACTAGCTCATCGTCTTCCGAGGATGAGGAGACTGTAGAGCTTCCTTTATCCAGGAGAAAAACACCTCCACAGCCCCCACCGCTTCTTGAACGTCAACGCCTCGCTAGACCGATTGCTCTTAAAGAAGAGTCCTCAGAAGAAGACAGTTGGCCTGAAGATAAGAGGAGACGTAAAAGACGAGGGCCAACCGTCGTTAAACGGGTACGGAAATCTGTGGCAAAAACTACTGTAGTGGAGCCTCCAGTGAAAGTCCCTGAATGTCCTCCAGAAAAATTAGAAGAATCACCGAAGCCAGAAGTTAGTCCTTTAAGAGAAGAACCCTCAGAGAAATGTTTAAAGTGGGAGGACGGCAGACTGAAGTATACACCAGCTGTTGAACAGTTAGAATTTGCATTTGAATCAGTTCCTCGGAGTGAGCCCTGGTTTGAAACTTTTAAGCGACAAGATCAGGACAAACTAGTGACGAAAAATGTGCCACAGTATTTTGGTTAGTATATTATTTTTATTCATCAGTTTCTCATGATATTATTCTAACACTTTATTAATAACAATTCCATTTATTTCAGAATTGTACTCTAAGTCACCAAAGTTACCATATGAAATCAGTCAGTTACCACCATTGAAACCAAATTGTTGTCCACTGAGCGATCTCGTCAAACGGGAAGAAAAACCTGGTCCTTCACGATCTTATGGTACAAGAGGGATGAAGAAGCAGAAAATAAGGAAACGGACAGCAGCCCTCATCGCACTGGAAGGTCACTCTAGAAAATCACCCAGGGAACATGCATCTACCTTAGCTATACTAGGGTCTGCAGGGTTACTACACCGACGGAAACATAATGAAGATACAAAATCAACAGCATCCGAAGATACAGTCAGTGACACTCACAGTAACCCCAAGGTCGAGTCAGTATTATCAGAAACACAGGAAGCTTCTGAACGACTGCAGCAATTTTTGTCTGAAGTATTTGAAGAACCTACAGATTACGATATCTATGACCAATTAATGGGAGATGAGACATCTGTAATCGCTTCCAAAAACATACCCGATGTGTCAAGTTTAGTTTCAGAGTGTGAAGGTTGTGACATTATTAGGAAAGAAATCTCTCAAGGTAGCTCGGGACGTTTGCGAGGAAAAAGGGGGAAATTCAAAAAGAAGAACAAAACAGGTTGGCCGAGTAAGAGAAAACAGACAAAGAAAGACCCGAGAACAAACAGTGTGGAGCAAGAACCGAAGGAAGGAAGTAGCAGGGAGAGGTCTTCAGCAGAGTCACCCGACGATGATACGTCCCAGGATACAATAAGTGAAGAAGATCGAACATTAGAAGACACGGACAAAGATAAGACCTTGGTACAAGATAAGTTAAAATCAGACGAGATTCAACATGAACCTCCCAAGAAAGACATAGATAAAACACTATCTGAAAAAATAAAAGATATTGTCGACAAGTTGGAAGCCGAACAAGAGGAAAAGGAACCTGTCAAAGAACAATTACAGTTAGATCTAAAAGTGGTAGTTCAGGATAAGATAAACGAAAAGTCTACAAAGTGCAGCAGTGAGAAAGATAAAGATATCAACTCTTCAATGTCCGATGATGATAAAGATGATAAGGCGAAGAAGAGGAAGAAGACGTTGCAAAGCTTACTCCTGCAGCCCATAGTGCGTGTGGCGCGCGTGGACCCTACTGTAGGGCGGCGGCTACGGTCAGCGGCAAGACCTAGATGTAGTCGCTACAGATAACGGCTAGCCACCTAAAGGGCAGACTAAACCAGTGTTTGGCCAACGTTGCACACTCTCGTCTTCCTCCAGATGCAGATCTGTGTTTGGAAGCATTTTTATAAAATGTTTTCCTACCGCTAATCAACTTCTAGATTTTAAGTTTCGAAGCACTTAGTGATTCCTCAAAGCCCTGTAATGCAATAGTATATCAACCAGCCTATGTATGTAGTACAATTCAAGAGATTTAATGTTATGCCAGTTAAGATTCCCACTTCAAACAGATGTATTATTATTCCATGTTATTTATTTAATGTATTATAACTTATTTTATGTATTTCTTCAGATAGTTATAGTATCGCCAATTATTTATGTAATGGCTTGATTTGATCAAAATTTATGTAAAATAGCATTTCATTTAGTTATCGGAGGCTTATTTGTTGTTTTGGGATCGAGATCCCTTCCTTGTATATTTCTTTTGATTGTGAATAGTTTCAGTTGTTATATATTGTGCACCATTTTGTTAGTTGAAGATGCACAACACATCTTTATAATAGTAAATACCATAATGTAAATATCTGTCACATTCAAAGTATTTTGTTAAACTAGCATGAGTGTAGGGAAATGTGAAAGATTTAAAGATTGAGCTTAGTATGTACATAAATTGATGTTTTTCATATGCTTAAACAATTTTTTTTCATTGGATGAAAACTGTTATATGTCAAGATTCGTCAGTAAAAGTTGTATAAAATAAAATGTCATTATACATTATACTGTTTCATTGGTCACTTTAAAAGTAATTAGCAAATAGAAATATATTTTTAAATGATAATAACATGAACAATTATATTGTAGATTAAAAAAAAATAGTAGAACACTAGTCTAAACAAAATTTTTTGTTTGAAATCTTTATTGTGGTGAATAGGTTACATTGCTATAAATAAAAAGCAATACATCTATTCTAACAAGCATGATGTAATCAATAAAAACAATTTACACAAATCACATCCCCTTCAGATGTTAAAATGTTTGTTCATTCTTAAATGAAACAGAATTAAATCACAATCTACATAAAGAATCGCAAACATCTTAGACCAATTGTTGGGAACTGTCTATTTACTAATGATTTGGAGTACATTTGGTCTAAGATCACTGAGATTAAGTAACTAATGCTTCAATGATAGATGTCTTCCTTGTCGGCAATGTATTGGACAATATCTTTGGGTCGAACCAGCCTCTCCGCATCTCCATCGGGGATTTCAAACCCAAATTCATCTTCCATTGCCATAATGACCTCCACATGGTCAAGTGAATCCAGACCCAAGTCAGTCATAAAATGAGACTCCAATGAAAGCTGAAAAAATAACAAATAATATGAATCTTGAAACATTCTTAGACTAATTTTATAGTAATCAACTAGTTCAACACTTCTTCAACAAAAATTAATAAACCAAAAAGCTGAATGATTATAAAAGTTGAAGAGCTACCTTTTCAGGGTTAATTTTGTCATAAAGTTGAAGAACAAGAATAACCCTACTTCTAATAAGATCGAGCGTTAGCGGAGGACCACCGCTGTAGTTACGGACACTGATTTTCTGATTCTGAAACAAAATTAAAAAAATAATTGTTATGTACCTGACATGATACGAGCTTGTCGTAAGCCCTGCAAACTTTGATCACTCGGTCCTCGATCTCCTCCTGCGTTATCTTACGCTCGGGTCCCGTGGCGAACTGCACTTTACGATGAAATTGTACCTAAACAATTGTATCTCTATACTTCGTTATGCAATATCGTGAATAGGTTATGTTATTGACCATATTTTAAGCCGAATAATTTTCATCCGTACTGCGCTAGGGAGATATCGAAGTACAGGATAGTCGATGTTCACATTATCTTGTATCGTGGATAAGAAATAGGGAAGATATGATAGAAAAACGTCTTACCCCATTTTTATTGTCGAGAATGTTTTGTGTCCTAGCGAAAGCTTTTACTGTATAGAATTTTTGACGAAGGGCTACGGTGGATAGTCTGCATACTATCGGTGTTTTATACGTTGTGGATTTTCGTACTAATCCATTAAAAGCACTTCGAACGAGACTTGCAGCAGCCATTTTTGCGCTTTAGATAAACCATAGACCGCAGTAGAAACTGAACTGTCAGGGAAATTCTTTTCTGCCACTTCGCTATTCGTAAATTGCGATCAATAATAGCATTGTTTCTATGATTTATAAAAATATTTCATTGTTTATTTTTATTCATATTTTAAGCCCTTAAATAATTAAAAACTGTTTATAAAAAAGAATTAGATTCCTCCAAATAAGTTAAAAATTTTCACTCACATCAACTATTTTAACTAACTAGCTGCCTCTGACAAACGACAGTTGTCATATTGTCATTTTCATTTTGTTATGTGGACGTATGTTGGATATGAATTTATTGTTTTCAAAAACTATTAATTAAAAAAATGGGTAACGCAGATACGAAATTAAATTTTCGTAAAGCCGTAGTACAACTAACATCGAAGTCTCAAGTTGGTATTTTATTTTCCACCTACGCTTAATTTTCTACTGCCACTGTTTTTATCAATTGAATTTATTTATTGTAGCCTATCGATGCATCAGATGAGGGTTTTTGGGATCAATTCTGGTCAGAGAGCGTGACGAACGTTCAAGATGTTTTCGCTTTGGTTCCGGGAGCAGAAATTCGCGCCTTGCGTGAAGAATCTCCTAACAATTTGGCTACCCTAGTATATAAAGCTGTTGAAAAATTAGTAAAAATTGTTGATAGTAGCTGTAGAACGCAACGTGAACAACAGACTGGTGAGTAATAGATAAATCAAGAATGAATAAATTTGTATTTAACATATTTTACATCTGATTCATAAATATCAATGTAAATTACTGTAAAGATATTTTTCTTCTTTAAATATCTATCCTTTTTATGTTGTAGACTATATTAAATATAGTTATTCTAAAGAATAAACAGACTTTAATCCTAATTCTTATTATTTTAATATTTACCTAAATTACATTAATAAGTTTTCTACGCCAAGTACTTGCACACTTGAATATTTCTGCCATATTTGTATTCTAATTATAGAACTGTAATTCTTTGTTAAGAAAATTATTATCATGCATTACATACTTTATCTTTTATTGTCATTGATCCTTAAAACGGCAAAAAGGAGCCATTCATAATTTTTGCAATATTTGTCGTTATTTAAAATGATCAAAATATAATTCTCTAATGAGTTACTAATATTACTATATCTTTAATTGGCAGCATTAAACTGCGCTCGTCTGTTAACCCGCTTGTTACCACACATGCTGGAGGAGCCCGAGTGGCACGGTTTCTTTTGGTCCCAACTGCCGGCCTCCGGAGAGAATGAATCCATCCCTCTCGCTCAATCACTGATCAATGCCATTTGCGTAAGATCCTAATTCTGGTTACCAATATAACTATTCTGTATTCATATCAATTTAATAATTGTTTTTGTATTACAGGACCTGCTGTTTTGTCCTGACTTTACAGTTGTTAGCACCAAACGAGTTGGACCAGTAAGTGCAGTTTAACAAGAAACACTAAAATTTAAACATTCTTCTATTATTATAGTTTATTACTAATAATACTAATTCTAATATCAGGAACGAGCTGAAGAACTCTCCTCATTGGACAGCTGCGAGTATATATGGGCGGGCGGCGTCGGCTTTGCTCGCAGTCCGCCGCGGACCGCCCAGCATGAGGCAGCTCGAGCTGAACTCTTGAGACTTCTGTTGACATGCTTCAGTGAAACAATATACAAACCAGCCAACCAGGCTGCTACACACCACAATAAGTGGATTGCGTAAATATTGAAATATATCTTGTATAGTCCACTAACTTATGTTTATTGAATGAGCTCCTTAAACTAATATCTGTCTTGTGATGTTCTGAGGTTTTGGTCCGGCC
Source organism: Danaus chrysippus (assembly GCA_916720795.1). NCBI lineage: Eukaryota > Metazoa > Arthropoda > Insecta > Lepidoptera > Nymphalidae > Danaus > Danaus chrysippus. The sequence goes on along the minus strand of CAKASE010000047.1, from coordinate 1,328,231 downwards.
CCCGGGTCACTAATATTGTTTATAAACCTGCTACTAATAAATCCACAGGTACTTAACAAGTCCAGACAACAGACACGCCCTGCCCCTCTTCACCTCACTCCTCAACACTGTTTGTTCGTATGATCCCGTCGGCCTTGGATTACCTTACAACCATCTACTGTTCGCTGACACCTTGGAACCCTTGGTGGAGGTACATTTTGGAGTGGAGAAGGGGTCACATTAATTTGGTTGTTGCTCATGTTATATGTAACACAGTAAGGTCATTTTTCTTCAAAGGTGGCGCTCCAAGTGTTGATAGTGACCTTGGATCATGACACAAGTAACGTGGTCAATGAAGATTCAGATGAGGTAAGTCTTTTTCCCAAATCTCACAAGTACCAATCTGATTTTTCCAAGTTATATATACCTTCTAAGAGTATTTAGACACCACTGACTAGGAAAACATCGTGAGGAAACTTGGACTTATGATTTCAAATTATAAGTGTGAAATCGCCAACCCGTCTTGAGCGAGCGTGTTTAATGCTCAAACCTTCTCCATGTGAGAAGATTCCTCTCAGCAGTGGGTTCTGATAGGGTGATGATGAATGAATGAAATCTATTTTAGCGAATATTTTAAGTCATCATCACTGTTCATACCCTCAGAGGTTGCCCGACAACCTGTTCATCAACTACTTGTCCCGCATCCATCGTGATGAAGACTTCCAGTTCGCGCTGCGTGGAGTCACTAGACTTCTGAACAATCCACTGCAACAGACCTATCTGCCAAACTCCAATAAGAAGGTGGCGCTGCATCAGGAACTGTTGGTGCTGTTTTGGAAGATGTGCGACTACAATAAGGTAGAATATCATAATTTTAGTACATAATTCTTTGCATGTAAAACAAATAAATTGATATTGTTATAAAACTGTTAAATAATTTAAATTGTTTTTAATTATATAATTGATCCTAAGAAAACAATCTTGTGATAATTACTAATGTTTAATATATTTAGTGCATGCTGTGATTACCTATAAAAAGTATACAATTATCAAGTGTGTTCAATTGTTAACTATATAATATTTGTATTACTATTGTCATTTGTGTTGGTGATCCTATAAAATAAAATAAATAAATAAATATTCAAACAGCTGAAGGTCCAAGTATTGATCACGCAATAAAACCTTAGCAACTTGACGGAAATATCGTTAGTGAGTTTCTGTATCAACCCGAACTGATGTTGATATTGCTGATAGAAGTATGAGACTAGGAGATAATAGTTCTTACGTATTTGACTCATTCACAATAGTATTCTTCCTTATAGACGATCAAGTAAATTTTTGCTTAAATCTATAACACAAGTTGGCCATAGCCACAGTATATGAAATAATAAATAAATCGTAACAAATTACTACAGATTCTTGTATGTCTGTTTATAGAAGTTCATGTACTACGTGTTGAAAAGCAGCGACGTGTTGGAAGTGCTGGTACCAATTCTCTACCACCTCAACGACTCACGAGCAGACCAGTGTGAGTGAGGCTAGCTTTAGTAATAACACCTGGATCGATAATGATCATCCTACTAATATTATAATTGCGAAAGTTTGTGTGTGTATGTTTGTTTCTTCTTCACGCTCAAACAGCTGAACCGATTTTGATAAAATTTTGTATACAGGAAGCTGACGTCCAGGAATAACACATAGACTACTTTACATCCCGGAAATCCGCGGGTAACACCGCGGCGCGCAGCTAGTACTTATACAGGGTGACTGGTGAATTACTATCAATATTTTAGGAGAATACTCGGTACATGATTCTCATTCGAATTATGTAAAAAAAATAGGTACTTAATTTTTGACCAAATTTCGGTATAAATAAATAAAGTGTTGACACGTTCCAAGTGTTCCAAGTGTGGTCGCGTGCGGCGGCGTGCTGATACAACACCACGCCGAGCACGCGTATGTGTGAGTGTGTGTGTATACCTAATCTGTAGGGTGTTCACACGATGCGTAATTAATTACGTAACTTTTGGTCAACTTTACTTAGAAGTTTATTAATATTTATGTTATATTAATTTTTATTTTGTCATATATAATCGTCAAATATCACGTCCTCAAGTATCGATAGTAATTCACCACTCACCCTGTATAATAATGAGGGTTATCTGACATTAAATGGTGTGATAGACTACTTATTCAATGTTAATCTATGGCAGTCTGAATTTAATAGAATAAATAGAATGTTGGTAGTTAAGTGCGAGTCGGACAAGGCCATAAAAGGTTTCATATCTATAAAGTGTAGAAAAAATTATTCATTCATCGTTGGAGTTTTGTAAATATCAATTTGATTCTAATCTAATAAATAGTATCTGTTTACATAATGGCAACTGAAATATATTATTTGTGAATATTTGTGCTGCCCATAGCTGTATACGAGATATATTAAAGATAGATACATACTGGCTAACATACATATGACAAGACTTAGCTACAAAATATATATATGTGTGTACATGTGAAAGCATGCATTAGCTCCAGTAGGTCTGATACAGTTGTGTATGTATGTATATTATGTTTATGCGTGTGTGTGTCGTCCAGCCCGCGTGGGCCTGATGCACATCGGCGTGTTCATCCTGCTGCTGCTGTCGGGCGAGCGTAACTTCGGCGTGCGCCTCAACAAGCCGTACACGGCCACCGTGCCCATGGACATCCCCGTGTTCACGGGCACGCACGCCGACCTGCTGGTGGTGGTGTTCCACAAGATCATCACCACCGGCCACCAACGGCTGCAGCCGCTGTTCGACTGTCTGCTCACCATACTAGTCAACGGTACACACCTACTCACGACTATGTTTAAAGGGAAGTGCTCACGAGACAAACACATTTCTTCTATTTAAGGGGAAGTACTCACGAGACGTAAACTATAATCAATATATTTATTCTGTTTAGAGGGAAGTGCTCTCGGGTCATAAACTATAATGAATATAATATTTCTTCTGTTTAAGAGAAAGTGCTCACGAGACCTAAACAGTAATCAATATATTTATTTAATTTAAAGGGAAGTACTCACGAGACGTAAACTATAATCAATATATTTACTAGACTATATGTTTCATGGTAATAAATAATGTGTATAAAGAGACGTATCATGTTATTAACTAAGAGCTGAGATTCGAGAGAATAAAGTCGTTACATAAACTTGTATATAACTTAATCAAACTTAAAACCTTCACAATACTTATTATATATCATAGTAAAGCGTGTATATACATATATATATGTTTATTCTCTGTACGTTTTCTCCAGTGTCTCCGTACCTCAAGACCCTGTCGATGGTGTCGTCCAGCAAGCTGCTCCACCTGCTCGAGGCCTTCAGTACTCCGTGGTTCCTGTTCTCGAGGCCTCACCATCACCAGCTCGTGTTCTTCCTGCTCGAGATGTTCAACAACATGATACAGTACCAGTTTGACGGTCAATATATATTTATATATATCATGATAAATGAATGAACACTTAAATTGATAACGATTACACATTTTTCATTTATGTAAAATAAAAAAAACTATAAAGACACGCACACAAGCAAAAACACGCACACGCACACAGACACGTGAGCGCACACAGAACATTGTGATTATGTTTTACCACACTACCCGCGGAGTGTTTGTCATTTCTCATTCAATAACATACATTTAATAATAATATCAAAATAATGAATTTCGATTCACGAATCAAAATCGTGTGTGTTGCGCAGACTCAAGGTAAACATACCAAGTACTCTATTCTTAGTACACTCTAACATTTGAACTTTATAATATTAAAACGTGCACTTTCGTTTACCGATTGACTTTATTCAAATTTGACACATAAATATAAATAACAGGTACAATAGATGGTCTTATAATTTGTTACTTAAATACAACATATAACACGTTTATATATATTGTAATAACTTCCTCCCTATATTCTATGTTCCAGGTAACTCGAACCTGGTGTACACGATCATTCGCAAGCGTTCAGTGTTCCACTCTCTGGCCAACCTGCCTCACGAGCACACGGCCATCGCCCGCTCACTGGCCGCAGCCAAGGCGCGGGGCTCCACCGGCGGACACAAGGCGCTGCCCAGGTCACTACTACTGGAAATATATGTTACACGCTTACTACGATATACAGGAGCTAACAAAGACCAGTGACATACAAACACAAGCAAAATATAACTATTGATGTATAAACATTTAAAACGAATTAGTTTTTAAATACTATGTTTGTTGTGATAGTGTTGTTTTAATATTATTGTGTTATATTATAATGTTTTCAGAACGCGCAGTGCGGAGTCCGTAGCGGAGGCAGCCATGGAGGGCTCCCGGCCCGCGCAGCCCGCGGAGCCTGGGACACTCAACGCTACACTACCGGACACACCCGGTACGACACACACACACAGACAGACTGACACTTACAACTTATCTATACTTATAATAAATCTGTAGAGCGATCAATTCTGTACATAAAATATATTTAAAAACTAACTATCAGGGGGTGGTTGAGATCGCTACTGATGCCAAAAATGCAATCAGTAAAATTTTTGTCTGTCTGTCTGTCTGTATATTCGTTATGGAAACAAAAACTACTGGACGGATTTTAACGAAATTTGGCACAATTATTCTTCATACTCCTGGGCAGGTTACAGTATACTTTTCATTACGTTACGATAAATAGGAGCAGAGCAGTGAAGAGAAATATTGGGAAAACGGGAGAAGTTACTAGGTTAAAGATACATAGAAATCATGTATGAGGGAAATATTCTCCTTAAAATTATATAAAAAGTCTTGTTCGACGGCATATGTCTATCTTTTATTGTTGATTCACAATAACACGTGAAAGTCCCGATAGCTTAGCAATTCGGAGATTTCTGATTGTATTTGTCTACTCTAACGTTTACAACACTGTAACTCATCCCTAATTTTAAAAAGTTAACATGACCTATTCAGTAAAAAAAGAATCATGTAAATCTGTGTAGAAAAACACCAAAGTTACCTTCTTCTATACTTATAATAAATCTGTGGAGCGATCAATTCAATAATCAAGGAGTTACACGCTGACGGAGTCGCGGGCACAGCTATCTATATTTTTCTGTCAGAAGTCACTATTCCACGCGGACGAAGTCGCGGGCAAAAGCTTGTATACTTAATGAAAGGTTCATCTGTTCCAGCAATAGCGACGATGACGGAGCGCGAGTCAGCTCACCCGCCGCTGACGACACGCTCGGGGGGAGACGGAGAGGACGCGCACACTACGGTCAGTGATACACACACACACAGACAGACACACACATATACACACACACGCACACATACACATACGCCCCGAGAGGTCCAAGACACCAGCTACCATCACCAGCGAGGACCATTCCCATCAAGAGTGTTGAACACATCGTAACCAATCAGTTTACTTGTCCTTTATTTTAACATATAGTTATATATTATTAAATGCATCAATAATCTCCCCTGAGCCCAATCAACCCAGTGTATATAAAGTGTAACCACATCACACGTGTGACGAGTCCGTTGTATCGATCTTCTATAGAAGGAGAGCCCGTGCTCGTCGGACGGCCAGGAGGCGGCGGGCGAGTGGCGGCCGACCGGCGAGTGGGTCTCCGGCTGGCGGAGCAGGCTGCCGCTGCAGACCATCATGAGGCTGCTGCAGGTGCTGGTGCCGCAGGTCGAGAAGATCTGCATCGACAAGTGAGTGCGCCACAGGAACTATTACTATCAGTCAGTCACCTCCACTATATATATTATATATGTTCTTAGAGGCCTGACGGACGAGTCGGAGATCCTCCGCTTCCTGCAGCACGGCACGCTGGTGGGCCTGCTGCCGGTGCCGCACCCCATCCTCATCAGGAAGTACCAGGCCAACGCCGGCACGGCCGCCTGGTTCAGGACCTACATGTGGGGGGTTATATACATACGGTGAATATTACTATACATACTCGTAAAATGATCTTAGTTCACATCAAACTATATGAATTAAACATTTAAAAAGAGTCAAGTTATCACAGACCAAAAACTATAAGCGTTACAACTTCCAAACTGTCTCTTAAAACTCATTTTTGATAATCGTTATCTAACATGTTTATTGGTTATGTATAAATAGTTTTAATATCATGTTATCGTCAATATCTCTATAGTATATGTATATATAATTATCGTTTCATGTCCGTGTGTCTAGTAACGTGGACCCTCCCATCTGGTACGACACGGACGTCAAGCTGTTCGAGATCCAGCGAGTGTGACCCGCGGACCCCTAACTCTACATACTGAACCACTCGCCACACATCACACAGTCTCTTCATCTTGTATTTCGTCTCGGCCCAGTGAGGTTTATAATTAATGTTGAGTGTTGCTATATATTTTAATTATTATATTCAACCTAGTATTCCTCGTTTAGTATGTGGTCGCGCGGGAGATTCTTTTGTCGTGTGTCTTCGTGAATCTTTTGACGTATACGTAATTAATTTTATTATGATCCAAGTGTTTGTTATTTTTTAATATTCTAAATGTTGTTATTATTTTGTGATTTTTTTCGACGTAACGTGTCTTATGATGAAGTACGCTTTATGTATTTGCTTTCAGAAATCTTAATCTCTCTTATTGTGAAGAATCTATGAGATTATACGAGATGAACTTATAATTTCTTATGTGAAGAAATGCCTTTATATTGCATTCCAATTTTCTAAATCTTTGTGAATTTACCAAAAAATAATAATGTTAGCATTTCGTATCGTGATAAGTGCACTGTCTCTCCGTATTAACACATAGTTAGCATAAATCTATTTATTTTTTACTATGTAACCTTAATATTGTAATAAATGTACTTAATGTTATTGACTTTAAATATATGATGAGATGAGCATGTCCTGATTTTATTATGAAACCCTTATTTATTATGAACCCTGAACAGTATTTCCGTCTATTTAAATACATATAGGTATGTATAATATGGACATGTAGATCGACATTGAAGAACAAAATATTTTACATTTACATCGCGAATTCCTTTTTTCCGTTTTTTTTTTAAAGTATCTTATACGAAAATACTACTTTGACATCCATCTCGTCTTCTTCTGAACTCGTTGTTAACAAATTAATACAAATGAATCCGGCTAAAAATAAAAAATAGCTAATCTATTGTATATGAAAAAATTATATTTAAACACTCGTTTACATTATGTCATAGAAATGTAAAACTGATAATTAAATCGGGTATAAGAGCTACTTAATATACCATTATTTTCTTTATTTCAACTCGTCTCGTTTGTATTCTTTCAATATTAAGCGAGAATTACTACTCAGAACATTGTCAGTAAATAAAAAAGCTGCCCTAAATACCCCACACTGTAATTCAATAGGATAATAAGACATTTAATCAGTTCATTATATTCTAAATAAGGATAAATCAAAAGACATTTACATAAGTTTATTAAAGCGTCAGTTACAAACGCAGCGCCCTCTACAAAGGTACATACAAAAATAACATCGTCTATAAATGCAAAATAATGACATCGCATCCGATATGAACATCACATTTAACACATTACAGTATCCGGAGATCATGTTACACTAACATAATATTAAAGCATCAAGTATTGTACTTAATATGGTCACTAACACTATACACAAAGTAACGTTCTTAAAAAAATACATTTTCTATTATAATTATTAAAATAATCATAATTTAAATCAGATAGTATGAAAGAAATGTATCTATGAACGGACATTCATCATAATTCAATCATCAAACCAAGTTGTGGAAGCTCCAATCCCTGTTCAATCTTTTCTTCATCATTCTCCCATCTTCATGAATCTGCTGGTAATATAACTAACTGCTTCTACTAGAACGTTTACTAATTTTCCAAAAATATTTTAAGCATTATCTTACATTATCTAAAACAGTAAATAAAGTTACATTTATTTATTACATTACATCCTATCCTAGGTATTTGAACACCAACACTCACATGACTATTTATTTATATTAATGTACAGTGTAAACTACACACAGTGAACTTCTATTAAACGAAAAACTCTTTTAAATAGTAGAATTTTCTAATATCTATTTAGTTCTCATTGTTATCCTGATGTTGAAAAACTTCTTATATCATAGTGACCAATCAAAATTGAGAAACAATATATAAATTTATTTATGCTCCAATAAATATAACTGTCACATATTTTTAATGCTGATGAAGCTGAAATCTTGTAAAAATTGATAAAGTATGAAAGTTGGAGAGAAATTTGTAGAAGGAAATCTCCAAAGAGGGAATCACAGTGCTTGTGATAATATGATTGGCATAGAAGAAAACAAGTTTATATGTTTATATTAATAAGGAACACACCAATGATGGTACAAGTTTAGTATGGCCACAAGACTATAAGAATATTTATATTTTTCAATGAAGATCAAACTACATCTTAAGATATAAACAACATACATTGAAAGACACAGCTTAAATTTATGACATACATATTTTCAAGTAATTTAAATACGTACTATTTTTTCCTCTAACTAAAAAAACCTTTTTATGATGTACTCAATTCCTTTTTTCTAAGAATTTCGCTACATAGCTTACACTGTACATATAAATTGTCTATCTAATGACAAAAATTTAGTTATTTAAAATGACAAAAATATGATGATGGTATGACATGAAAAATGAGTAAATTAGTCATAAATAATAATGGAATGTTTTAAATAATTCAATTATGAAAGAAAATACTACATCACTTTCAATTTTATATATATGTAAATATTCACAATTTAATATAGAGAAATAATTTTATTGTTTGTGAAGTAAATGTTGATGAAGAAAGTTTCAATAGAAGGCTTGTATTACATTGAAATGTCTTAAACTTGAAGACATCTAAACTTTCTACTGAGGTATGTAGATTTAGATATTAAAAATAATAAATGATGGTATATTTGCTATTAATTCCACGGCTCTTCTTACATTCCTTACAAGATAACATTACAAGTTTAGAAGACAAACATTAATCTAATAACACAATTATCATTATACGAGTTAACGTGTTGCTAGCTCCGTGGTCATTTAAAATTCGTTATTACATATCAGTACATTTTAGGCGTAACTTAACACAGTATCATATAAAACACATGAAGCGTCCTTACAATATATGTAATTCAATTTAAAAATATTTTTCTAAACAAACATGTGTACACAATGATTTACAATTTAGTATATATATTTTATATAAAACTTTTTTAATAGATTTAAATTCACTCATTATTTAACACAAAAGTATTCCAAGCTTTGCGACTATTATTTAAAAATAAATATATCGTATAATCTATTTGTGCGTACAGAGAAGCATCGGTAAGTTAACGTGAAAAGAATATGCTTAAAATGAAATATTGAAACGTTAAAAATAGTACAATCTTTACGATTTTATTATATTTAGGCCGCTGTATCAAACTGAATGTTACAACAACAATATTAACTAGAAACATACTTATACTAGACGAGCCACTTAAAGTACACAGAACATTAACAACTAAATTAGGCAAGACTTTTTATATCAAAAAGCTGATGTATGTAAGACATGTTATATCAACACAGTCGATGTCGCCTATAACTACAGCAACGTCACTAACGCCCAGCCGCGTGACCATTATATGATGAGCTCTGCGGCGGGGCGAAGTTCACGCTAGCTGAGCGCGTGGTACGCTGGCGGCGGGGGCGAAGGCGCCGGCAGTAGTACGGCGATGTGGTACGGGGGCGGCGCCTCGCCTGTAGCAGAGGCTGAGGAGCTCGGCCCCGGCAGTTCATTGTCCGCGCGAGATATGACGGTTAGAGAGATGTCTTCGGTAGGCTCGGATATGGTCACCTTGAAGAAAAATCATTCGTTATTAATCACCAGCTAATGTTGGCTCAAACATACAAACTATATAAAAATATTATAAGCTGAAACAATATTTAGTTTAATTCTGAAATATAATGATATAAAAGATGTTAGTTTGTGTACATTTAAATGAAACTAATATTTTCGGAATCTACGCGCACGTTTTTTATAATTTGATGTGTACATGATCCCTATGTTTCGTTGCCTTTGCAGCAACCGTGATCACGGCTCTTGTTCTATCATATGAATACGTTCTTCCGCATGTAAGGAACAGACCACAAAAAGCTGACGTGGATTATCGAGTGTTTAACTAAATTAATTACAAGAAGGATACTTTGGTCAGGAGTTATGACGTAAGGATTGACCTAGAAGCGAGATAGATAGATCGATTATTTATAAATATGTATAGTTGATGTTAGAAGAGATAGGGAGTATAGGCTGTTGCTATCACCTCTCTATGCGGGGGTGCTCGTGTAGGTGTCCTTGGTAGAGGGCGGCGCGCCGTGGACGACACTCGCTCGGGGGGCGCAGGCGGCGGGGCGGAGCGCCCTCTACACAGAGACAGCGCGCAGCCCACACCACACACACACGCCACCGCCGCGCACACCACGCCCGCCTCGCCGCTACCCTCGGACGGAGAGCCGCGGACCAGCTGGGAATACATATACAAACATATATATTATTATATACTAGCTTTTTTCGCGTGGAGTTCGGTTATATCGCGTCTCCAAGAGAACCTTTCAAAAGTCTGTGATAAAAACTCTCTTATGTTCTTTCTCAAGGTCAACTCTATATCTGTAACAAATTTCATTAAAATCAATTCAGTGGTTTTGGCGTGAAAGCGTAACAAACAGACAGAGTTACTTTCGCATTTATAATATTAGTAGCAATATAGAATCGTATGTTCATATATTGATGATGGATAAACTGAAGGATGAACGAAAAAACTACCGAATACTATTCTTAAACAAAATAATTATTTTAACAAATAAATAATTACAGTAGTAAATAGTAATCATAGTATTTTAACTGTGATGTGATTTTCATACTACATACTAAATAAAACAGTTGTAATATATTACCATAGAAACTACAGGATCTGATTGAATATATTATAGGGTATTTGTTGGTCCAATATCTGAGTTTAATTGTTGGAGAGTTTTATCAAAATCAATTTAGCATATTTTATACACAAAGCGACAAACATTCATGAATCCTACTATTAACCTATCTTATCCATCTATCTATTTCATACAAAATAATTAACATTATAAACCAAAGATACTAACATGTCTATCAAAATAGTATTTAGCACCGGCTAGGAACACTGTTGCCAGAGCGAAAGACACCAGCATTCCGAATTTGAGGTGTGGAGCCATCATGGGCGAGTGGTGGAGCCCTAGGGCTGCGGTCCGGAGGAGGGTGTCGGGGGTGACGCTGCGAGCGGCGGCCAGGCTGGCGATGGTTGGCTGAGGGGGCTCCGGGGGTATCTCCACGTACAGACTAGCGTCCTCATTGTGACGCCTCGAGGAATGAACAGCAGGCATCGGAGGAGGCCTGTGATTCATTAAATAATATTAATTGAAAAGCATCCATCACATTTTTATTGATGACGTTACATGTATGTTACTGAAAAATATTTCCATATTAGTGTAGATATTATTGAATTAATTTTAATGATATATTAACATTAACTTTAATCTATATTAATAACAACTTTTGTTTATCTTCCATCAAGTTAACTTTTATCTTTTATCAGCCTATCAGAGCCCACTGTCGAGCAAAGGCCTCTTCACATATGGAACAGATTTGAGCATTAATCACCATGCTTGCTCAAAACGGGTTTGTGATTACAAATTTTAAATTATAAGTTCAGGTTTCCTCTCGATGTTTTCCTTCACTGTCTGTCAGTGGTGTCTAAAACATTCTTAGACAGTACACATGACTCGGAATATCACATTGGTACTTGCCAGGGTTCGAACCCGCGCCCTTAGGCTACCATAGCTATTTTTATTTGTCTTTTACCAGTTATTTTATTAGTATGTTTTACCCATAGTGTCTGAGAGGTCTAGGGCGGCGCGGTGCACACTCCACGGGCGCGAACCGGTGCACCGGCGCCGCCATGCCCTTTCTCCCCGTAGCAGCACACACTCTCCCACGGGAACGACCCACACCTACAAATATATAAAACATACACTCTATGCTGGTAATTCTCAATACTGGGTTAAATGAGAACAGTTTATTTATTTATTTATTTGGTTCTCCAACAATGTGTACACTAAATAAATACAATTTTCAATGAATAAATCTTAAAACTAAGTGACACAATTATGTATTTACAGGAGAACACATCATGCACGAATTATTTAGCGGAACAAAGATACAAAAAAAAGTAAACATGATTAATTTAATTTATGAAGAAAGTCCTTTGAAAGGCATTTTGATCTGCTGTTGATTCTCTGAAGTATAGTTATGTTTAAGACTTTAAATAAATACCATGTGTATATTGTCTTTGTAACAATTATGTATACAAATAGAAAGCTCATATTCTTAAAGTGTTTTATGATCACAGGATTTAAATATGCAGGGCTCATTTTTTAAGGGCCCATAACAAATTATATTCTTGATATATAGTTACTCCTGATATTCTTGATATATAGTACCGATGATAGTGTATGAGGCATCCATGCAATAAATAAAGATATTATACTGTAAACAGTTAACTTATTATTGAAATAATTAAATTTACATAATGACTGTTAATTAAACATAAAACACATGATGATAATATATTATCTTTGAATGTATAATTTAATTGACAAAAAATGCCATCATATAAAAAAAATTGAGGTCTCACATGGTATTAAAATTTTTATTATTTTATAAATTTAATTATTTACATTAAAAATAATAAATTCATTGTTTGATAATCAATTATATATGTCAATAATATTTAAAACTTATTTTTTTTTACTCTAACTGTTATACTAACGTGGTATTTTAATAATTTTACCTAATAACTATTCAGACTCAGTATATTTCGATATTTTTTTTATTTAACATATATATTTTTTATATATATTTTTATTGTAATCCTTTACGAGAAATTTTAATTGCATGGACGCAAACATTAACACCTTGATGAACATAATAATATTACGGAAAAATAAATATTTTAAGCGTTTAAAGCTATTTAATTAAAACTGAATAAAATGTACCAAATATATTTGTTTGTAAATTCCTTACCAGCAGATAGTGAAGATGGTACACGGTGGCGGCCGCTGTAGGCGCACTGGCTTCGTTTGTCGATCCAGAAATGCATCGAGCTCACCCACAGCAAAACACTTGACGACAAAATATTTTATATTCGCGACTTAAATGGCGAGCGAATTAATCATACATTTAAAATTAAATAATATTGGTTGAACATAATTATCTGCGTCATATTTGTCGAGATTTAACTAAACCATTTTAAAACCGAAGCAGGGCTAACTTACTTACACAAATAAATACTTAAAAAAATTCGTGTTATATATTATATTTTTTAGTTACAGTTACACAGCATTTTCTTCGAAACGGTATATAATATTTTAATATAAAACAAAGGAATAAAATAACTATGAAGGATTGATAAACGGTACTAATTTAATAGTATGTAATAATTAAATTCAAAATATACATCAGTTGATGTTTATAAGGTACACTTGACAGCCATTAGTGGGCGGGGTTGGCGGCGCGCGCGGTACAAAATAAACATTTGAAGTTAAAATGTGACTGAGAAAATCAATATCGTGCCTTCAGGTAAAGAAATTTGAGCAATTATAGATAATTTAACTCTTTAAAACATTATTATTTTCAAGATATAATATAATTTGTAGATGAAACTGATACTTGTAATGTTTGTATTGAATTACATATTTATTTTTATTGAAATAAATAAGGCAATACGTTTTTGAAGTTGGCGCTAAAACGAAAAGATTTGATTTGAGAATTTTTGAACTATGCTGAGACTGATAAGAAGCGTACCTATTAAAACTTATATCTAATAAAAAGTAAAACTACTATATTCTTAGTTATATAAAAAAACAAAAGGTGAAATTAAAAATTTCTTTTATGAAGGATTATTTTAGAATTAGGTAAAAAAATAAATAATTTAAATGAATCTGTATATTGTTATATATTTGTATTTAAAAGCGTTGTGAAGGTCATATAAATATCAGTTCTCGGTTACCTACTACTGTCTGTGTTATTATATTCTATGCCTGACACCGTTGTCAGTTAGTATTCGGTTGTCAGTAGTTTGCCATCGACAGTCATATATTAAGCTTGTCTATATTGAAAGAGAAATCATTCCGTTTGTTACATTGATGTTGCGTTTCGAGAGAATACTAGAAGAACGAGATGCGTTAAATATTTTGACTATACCGAGTTCATATACATGTTATGACTATACCTTTAATGTTCACTTGGATTAGTTATCTTTGTTTATAGTTTTTTATTCTTGTGATCGTGATGTTGGTCTGTCATCCTCGTTCCAAGAGCGGTAAACCCGTTAAACCTTATTGCCAATGCTGGAATAAAAAGGTACCTGTGTTATGGGTAGACAGAGGCGCTTGTGGATGTGGCGAAGATAATAGTGGTAAGGAATACTTATATTCAGTGAGTGCATTTATAACGCTCTTTTTTATTTACACCTACCGACAGGTGGAATTATAGTCAAGGTTGTTTAGATTTATAGAGAACAACAAAATACTTTCTGTGTATGTTATGCTACTACAGTGAGGCAGATGAGTCTTTGAAAAATCGGAGTTCAGAATTTTTTATGAAACAAAAGTAGTTGTACAATTAAAAAAATATTTATATCATATTCATACATCCTTCTGGACACTCAAAATTCCCAATATTCATAGTTTTTTTGATGAATAAGATATTAATGAAAACTAAATAAGTAGACAGAAACTTTAACAGCTGTATATTTGAAATGTTGCTTTTTAAAGAATCGTCTATAATATATAATGTAAGCATTTCATCTTTGGATGAATCCACACATGACCGCACTTTGTGCTATACTTAGAACCTACTTAGTACTTAGTAGCTTAGGAGCTAGGAAATGTTGTAATAATATAGCGAATAATTTTATTCATGAATCTCCAGTTATTGAATGGGGATGGGATCTCCCAGATGGTTCCCATGCCAGCAGTGTTGTGGTCAGCGAGGACAGGAAGCAGGTCACCTTCCATCCGATCTTCAGCACGGGAACCGCAGCCGTCAAGGGAGTGCTGCCAATGAAACTAAACCATCACTATTACTGGGAGGTCAAAATACTATCGGAAACATATGGAACAGATATCGTAAGTCTGTTTGCTTATTTCTTTGTCTTTATAAATATTGCACGGTTTTGGCCATCACCCATTATGGATAATTCTGAATCGTCCTTGTTTTAATCGATTTGAGAATGTTTTATTTATAGATTAAACATATTTGAAATACAAAGAATGCAAGAAAGTATATATTATAGTAATCTTTCTATAATCAGTACAGTTGTGCTTTCAAATTTAATATAAAAAGTGTTTAAATAATCAGAATGCTAACTACATTTTAATAATTAAAAAATATTTGGACATTACATATATCTATTAAATTCCAATATAATTTAGTTTCTTGCTTACTTAGCCAACAATTGTTATAAAAATTACCTCTATAGCTGAGTCATGTACAAATCTCAATAGTTTTAGATGCCTACTCAGAGCCTAGTCTATACAATATGATCAAAATTATTACTAAGGCGGCCAACTTTCCGAAAACTGAATGCGGGACTTAACCTTTCATGAATGGCGGGGCGGGGGGGGGGGGGGTGTGTAAGTATTGGGAATGTCATAAAAATCTTCGCAATGGCCCATATTAAATTTAAGTAAAAAGAAAGAAAACGAGATTAGCGCGGGCGCGCTACGCTTGTCCATATTATAGGTAATCTGTGTTCCTGCACTGTTGACCGTGGGCGCGTATGGGTGTTGTGTAGAAGTCTGGTAGAAAAATTGGGATGCGGGACATGCGGGACGCATACAACGTTTTGCGGGACTATTTTACTAATAATTTCAAAGCGGGATTTCGTCTAGTATTGCGGGACGGTCCCGCAGAATGCGGGACGGTTGGCCGCCTTAATTATTACTATACTACATATAAGAGAAATAGCCTGTTATGATCAAAATATCTCATAAGTGTGTGCATTAAATATGAACTGATGAGTTTTGAGCTTAGAATATTAAACATACAGTGTTCAATACACTGAAGATAATTTTATCATACAAAAATATATACTTTTAAACTTAATAACTAATATGACTATAATGATTATGACATTGTTTTTGCTTATTATTACATTTGATCTAGTATGTTTATTTTAATGAAACTAATATTATTTGGATTGAGTATTTTATTATTTTAAAACTACATACTCTTGTTTCGGTTACTTTTCAGCAAAGGGTTAATTTTAATATAATAAAATATGTATAGTAATCCAAATAAGTTTTATTTAAATGTATACAGTAAGTCTTAGATCTCATTGTATGTTTATTTTGTATACAGATGGTAGGGTTGGCAACCGACAGGATCAATACCGAGCACTCCCAGTTCCGTTTCACCTCTCTGCTGGGCAGTGACGGTGAATCCTACGGCTTCTCGTACACGGGCGCCGTCCGTCACGATGACGTGTCGTCAAGAGATTCATCCGGCTTTTGTCGCGGCAGTATAGTGGGAGTGAGGCTGGACATGTGGCATGGGACATTGGAGTTCTTCGTCAACAGGAAACCTCAATGTATGTTGATTAGTGTATTATATATAACTAGACTAGCTGCGCCCCGCGGTGTTACCCGCGAGATTTCCGGGATGTAAAGTAGCCTATGTGTTATTCCTGGACGTCAGCTTCCTGTATACAAAATTTTATCAAAATCGGTTCGGCCGTTTGAGCGTGAAGAAGTAACAAACATACGCATACACATTCACAAACTTTCGCAATTATAATATTAGTAGGATTATACATAGATTAACATTTCTATAAAAATATATTGAAATTAATTTATGCTTAAATTAAAGCTATTACAGTTAAACATATGTATGAAAAAGTAAATATTTTATGATAATTTTGTCTGAACCTTTGATTTTAGTCTAGTTTTGAGATATCATATAATTTTGAATATTAGAAAAATTTTGGAGAGTATCTCATAAATAATTTTATATAAGTAACTAAGTATATATTTAATGTCCTCTCATCTGAACCTTGTTGTACAACTCATTATGTTAACCTTTTGATAAACTTGATCGTATGGGATGCAAGTCTCTCATAGTAACATTAGTTATGTGATCATTATACTGATAAACTCTCCAAGGTTAACCTAACACTTGTTACTTTGTACTGACATTGTCGTTCGTTCCTATTAATTTATATAAATCAATTACAAATCATGCTGTTTGTCATCTTTTTTTGTGGGGCATAAATTTTTCGAAATTATAGTGACATTTATTCTGTAGTATTTTTTATGAGATGGCATTTGTCCATAGAATTGTTTTTTTTATTATTAAATTCCAAAAAGAAAAAGTTTAGAAATATACAGCCATGCTAAGGTTTATTTTTGATTTCAGCAAAATACCTTTCCATTATATCTCATGCTATCTTCAGAATGCTTAATCTTGAAGAGAGTTTAGTTTCCTAAACTGAATTGTAATATTTTTCTTAATTCAGGAAGGTTTTATACTTAACTTACAAAACTTATAAGTTATGTCAGAATATATCTTTACAATACATAATTTGTAATATGTTTATTTTTGTATTAAGATACTACCCAACTCTACTTACGATTTCAATTTATCTTGTTCTGGTTTCCTTAAAGTACTTTTATAAAATATATGATTATTATTTTATTATTTGACAAGCTTCATATAACATTTTAAAACTAATTCATTATACTTATCGTAAATAGTACACTTGACCTGATGTATTTTCACCTCTCTACTTCTATATCCTTATCATATTTCTATTACCAGGTGGCATGTTCTACAATCTTCGTCGTCACAAGGAGTTGTATCCCATGGTATGTTCTACGGCCGCCCAGTCATCAATGCGTCTGATATACGCTGATTCCTGGCGAGCCTCGCTCCTGGTTGACGCTGCCAAGATATTGACAGCATCGGTGAAGAATTTCAAGAAAAATTTACCACCAGGGCTTCAGTATACATGTAGGACACGATTCTGGTTAACCCTGCCCTCCGAAGGTAAGATAATATATCATAATAACACTTCAATCATCCTTAACTTTGTTTTATATCACAAATGTTTAATTTATAATTTAGGTCTTTATAAGTCTCTTTTCATATAACTAAATCTCTTTTCATGAGTTCTTATTATCATTTAAATTTTAATGTCACGTGTTGAGAGATCATTAAGAATATTTTTATGTATATAATTTGTTTACTAATTTTTAAAGACATTGAACGTTTGACCCCTTTCTGTCAATAACCTACTTCCTAATAACATAAGATATGAACATCTTAACACTATGTAGAGGTGATTAAGTCTTTCACGTGAACATACTCGTATATAATAACTGAATAACAGATATGAACATATAACAGGTCTAAATATTTGCGATTTCGGAATTAGCCTCAAAATAAATGAACATTTTGTTAAAACCTTAGATAAAGTAAACAACCGGTAGCGACATCTGTTGTCTGCGTCACGGAATTTCATTTCAAACTGTTGTATTGAATCTGCAAATCGATACGAAATTTCGAAATAATTATAGGCTTAGTGTTATTCTAAAGTCCAAACCGCATTATTGCAAGTTTTCATCTAAGTCTTTAAAGTGTATTTGCTTTATATAGATAAGGCGGCCAACCGTCCCGCATTCTGCGGGACCGTCCCGCAATTCTAGACGAAATCCCGCTTTGAAATTATTAGTAAAATAGTCCCGCAAAACGTTGTATGCGTCCCGCATGTCCCGCATCCCTATTTTTCTACTAGACTTCGACACAACACCCATACCACGGTCAACAGTGTAGGAACACAGATTACCTATAATAGGGACAAGCGTATCGCGCCCGCGCTAATCTCGTTTTCTTTCTTTCTTCTGAACTCATGACGCGTAAGAGAGTACTTAAACTTAATATGGGCAGAAGCGAAGATTTTTATGACATTCCCAATCCCTAACAACCCCCCCCCCCCCCGCCATTCACGAAAGGTTAAGTCCCGCATTCAGTTTTCGGAAAGTTGGCCGCCTTATATATAGATCAACAAACAATTTTTTCTGGTGACAAATCTTCGGAATTCTAATATTAGTAGGATTAAGAAATATTTTTAAAGTAATGAACATTATTAAATTAGGACTCAAAAGTATTATTTATTAAAGAAATGAAAGTATCATAAATAACAATAGTTAAGTAGAACAATTTTTGACATTTAATTTATGTTGTTGATGCACTAGAGACGATTACACGTGATTAAAACGTGTTGTGATAAGAACAGGTTTAGATAGATATAATATCGGTCAAACGACACCCAGTATGTTATTGTTCTTCAAGGCGAACTATCAATATTATAAATAATTGGATAAAAATAATTAAAACACATACAAAAACAATGCAAAATACATAAAAGTAAATCAGAAAAAATCAGTTTTATTTGAATTAATCCATGAACGTTTATGTATCTTCTTCCTGGCAATTTCCTAGCTTTAGCCAGGGTCTGCCTTACATTTTGTGAATAGTTTTGGCTAATTGTTTTTACGACCGGCCGCCTGCCTATCAACCCTCTTTGGGAAATGAATGTCTACGTAAATGGTATCACAAAATTTTATCTAAAAAATTTAAGTTTCTTAAGAAGAAATAGCTAGCGGGTATAAATCTACTTTTTTTCACACACGAGTTCACAGAACCATATCAACCTAAAGTAACCTTTGATTAATGTTTTGTTATTATTTTTACCCTAATTAATGTTTTCGTATCTTTGATAACAAAAACATTTCCACATCGTGCGGTGAACCCTAGCCTTTACTCACAGACAAAACAAGCAAAACATTCCTTAATACACCTGCGTCTATCAGCTAATAAAAAGATAATTAAGATTAAAAATATATATTAATTTATTGTCTATGATTGTTTGACAGTCTGTGAAGATGATGAACCAGAGAGCATTGAGACTTTGGACGTTAGATCTTATTTGACTACTAATGTGGTAAGTAATAAGTTTGCAAAACAAATGCTTTAATCATCAATATATTATATTACATAAAATCATATATTTGGTTAAATTATATATCATGATTAATTTACAATGATATTCTAAAGCATTATCGAAATATTTGTTTTTCAGATATATAATTTTGATTTATTTGTCTCTTTAGGCTTTATTGAGTTTTTAAAAGAACAAAGTATTTGGTTCCATCGGTAATTATAATATTTCCCATTAAAGTTTCCCAGTTTTTTTTTTAATATACTCTTTAACCGTTTGAGTCGATATATTTAAATATAATTTATTGCTACATATTTTAAGGCCCATAAAAAATGTAAACTTGGACAGCAGAATATAAAACACGAAATATTAAATATATTGCTTATCTTAAATAATAATTATATTGCTTAAAAATAACAAAGGTGGATCAAAAATTTCGGCAATTTAAAAGTGATATTTAAAATAATAACGAAGCTTCCTTTTCGATTTAATCTCTTCTAATTCTAAAACATTAATTTACTAGCATGGATCATAAAAATTAACTTTTCATCTCTTCAACGCTAATGTTATGTGGTTTCGACAACTTTTTCTAACGATTGTAGTGTATATCAAGAGTTGCCATAAGAATTTCAAAATAATCTGAAACATTTGATCTTGGTTGACCAGGAACTTGATGGTTGCAATACAATTTTTAACAGTTTTTTAGTAAAAGAATAATTAATATCAATATTTGTATCCTTGATAGGAGTCAAAAAGTTGTTGTTAAAGTAAAACAATTCTTTTCTCACTAAAAACCAATTCTCAGAACTTTTTGATTAATGAGGCTAAAAACATTAATAATTTGTATGTCTGTGTTTATATAAAATTAATAATTAGGATACATTTCATATATTCTTCAGAGGCTGGCTACCGGTATGAAGAGGCGCCACTGGCAATTGAGGTAGCTGATAGAAAATATACACTGTCTGGCACTAATGTCATACAATATAGTGTTTAATTGACATTAATGTAAAGCTGGTTCCTAATAGAGTGATTCATTGTATAAAGAAGCCATAAATAAATTCTCTTTTTGTATTCTTTTATTTATTAAATTTGATCCAAATATGTAAAACTGGACTCAGTTCTATAAATTGTTTGATTTCTATAAATGTATATTCCATTTGACTCGATTTAAGAAATATGTGGAGTTGCTATATAACAAAATTTAAAGACGAATCAGAAAGGAGGTGAGAACTGAAAAGTAATTAGTATAAGTAGGTGATTGATAATTTTGTTTATTTTGTATTTAATATGACACATTTAGATTATTAAGTTGAACAGCCTGTAAGTAAATTTCTACAAACAAATATAAGATAAGAAAACATCTGTAATGTAAAATAATGCTCAATTTGTAACTTCTGTATAAAAGTCTGAATGATTTGTTAATGTTGTGCTACAAAAATATTTTTGATAAAATGTACTCATGTTGGTGAAAACAATCTGATGTAATTTATTAAAATGACTGTGATATGAACCGGTTTTTTACTTCAACCACATTACATTTAAAATTTATTGAAAAACAAAAACTGCTGTCCAAGTAGTTGATCATGAATATATGTATATATTTGACAATAATTATAACTCTACACCTCAATCTCATGAAAGTTGCCATCTTCAAAAATTTCTCATATAAAACATGGATATAAAAACAAAAAAAACAAAATTGTAATATTCTTGTTTCAGCTGAGAGATGTTCATCCTCATCAGTACATGAATGGCTTCTACGTTGACAACGTGGACAGAAACTTCCGTGTGGTTGTATACGAGTAGAAATTAATATATTGATAGTTTGAATTAAGACGTAGTCTCAGTAAATTAAGTGACTTCATAGAGCTACAATCCTTGCTCAACATGAAGATAATCCTGTCTTTACTCTTATTAAATTTTAAAACAGTGACAAAATTCGTTATAAAATTTTCTACTTCAATTAATATGGCTATGTTCAACAAGGTCATTGAGACACCATTTTCTTTTTACACGTAGTTCTTAAACTGTGTTTATCGTCCAGAAATAAAATGGTATTAAGTAATATTAATATTTGAATATTAAATAGATCGGATATATTCTATTTATGTTATGGATTATAAGATCTATATCTAAAAGACTAAGTAAATATGGAGTGTAGTGTGGGGCTAAAAACAGTTAGTAGTATTAGTCTGGTTTTAACTTTGCTCTTGATATATCTTTTCGTAATTTTTTTAATGTTTCATATAGAACGAACGTGTTTAATGTGCGTATTTGTAGTAATGCTAGATGTCTTTGATAAGTCTTTATAACGTATAAATTATGAACTTGGTGTTCGAATTTAAATTTTAAAATAAATCTTTTTTTATACTTTTTTGGTATATAAATTTGTAGAAGCTAGAAATAAATTATGCAGAATAAGTGTTGTTTTATTTCTCCTACACATTATCGATAAAATATCGACAAGTATACCGAATAAGATTTGTTTTTTGCCGTTCAAATATCATAGAACGGAAAGCGTTCCAATTTCTATTGTTAATTTGAATTATTTTAGTCCAAGCACGCATCGCCATGCTATAAACGCAACGTTACCAGTTTCTTGATTCATGAAAGAATTCATGGTTAATTAAAGAAAAAGGAAAAGAACATCGAATATCGGGAGTTCATTCAACCACTAGTCAAATAAGATACAAGTGAAGCATTAATCTTCAAGTTGACGTCACCTTTAAAGAAAAAAAATTACATTTTTATATCGCCATAATATACCAAAATCCTAAGAATGCTTTACATGTTTACGTTTCCTCTCTTAGCTAAGAGAACTTTTGAACTTTCAGTTTCTATTCATTTCAACCATCCCGACCAGCTCATTAATGTTACTAAAACTTTATTTATTTTCGTATGTGGTTGTACTTATACTTCTTTTTAAATTGATAATTAGTCGATAGTCGAATCAATTCTTCAACATATAACATAATAGACCCCTTCATATTGAGGTTGTAAATACATGTTATTTGAAATTTATCGCTTAAGCTCCGTAGTTTTTAATCTGCCAATTGCGATGTTATATAGTTTCTTTGACAATGACTGCTGGTATCTTGACAGTTGAATTTGACATTTGAGTTAGCGTCATCTGTGAACAGGTAACTACTGTCTACTTGTTTGAAAGGTACCTATATCGTGTTGAGTTTCGTGTTCTTGTATTAGACGCACATAGAATTTAAACAATAAATAACAATATTGCATAAATTGTTTGCTTATTATTGCTGGTTTGTGTAAGTTATCAGTGATCAAGGAGATATCATGGCCAACGTAAGTATAATTGTATAATGTTACCTTTTATGTGGGAATATTTTTATTAAGTCGAAACTATCTAGTAAGTACTTAAGGGCGGTTCCTGATGACATCAGGGTGGATCGTTACCTTGACCCAATTGTCTATACTTAAATAGTAAAAGTATATTGACTATTAAAATAAATTATAACACTCATCGCTATGAGTAAGTCTAATAGGAATATCATAAAATAAATAGAATTATCATAAACTGTGTTACATATATTTGTTTATTATGTTTTGATATTATATACCTTATTTAAATTATGCAATTAATCAAAGAATCTCTTACATACATATTATAAATTCATAATAATTTTTGATATAGCGCCAGCCCACAGTAGTCGGCGTACCCAATTTTAACGCTGCTGAAGATGCAGCGACATTGCGCGCCGCCATGAAAGGCTTGGGAACTGATGAACAGGCCATTATTGATATCCTGACCAGTCGCTCAAATGCTCAGAGACAGGCTATTTCTAAGGCTTTCACTCACGAGTATGGAAGAGTGAGTAATTAATAATTGACAATTAACATATAATGCGGCAATTTAATAATTACAGAATAACTTGTAGTGACTGTAGTTTTTCTTTATTAACTCAACAATAGTGCTTACCTTGAATATTCTGAGTCATTAATTTACCATGAATTAACACTCATGCTGTAAAGATAGATTGCTTTTTGTATGATCTGTTTAACTTTTAACTGAAGGTTTAATGAGTTTCATTTGTTTTAAAATAATTATAATTAGATTATAAAGTCATGTAGTATATAAATATGAGCAAAAATGCAAAATAATATTTTAAATAGTATTGATAGCGATCTATTATTTCAACAGTGACTATCTTATGTACTGCATTTTATCACACAAATCTTATAATGTTTTCTGAGCTATAATGTGAGTAATATTTAATCAACAGTGAAGTACAGAATTCAGTTGCCAGAAAAAATGTGAAACAATGAGTTATTCTTTAACAATTCATTATTACATTATAATGTCAAAAGACAAAATTTTACATCATACCTGTTACATTATAATGTCAAAAGACAAAATTTTACATCCTTATCCAATCCTGCTACAGATTTATCAATGAAATTCTGACTGAAAATTGTATTTACAATAGGACATTATTGAGGATTTGAAATCTGAGCTGGGCGGCCATTTCGAAGATCTTATTGTGGCCCTCATGCTGCCACCCGCCGAGTACCTGTGCAAGGAGTTGAATCATTGTATGGAGGGAATGGGAACTGATGAGAGTGTGCTCGTTGAGATACTGTGCACACGCACCAAACCTGAAATAGCCGAGATTGTGCAGGCATATGAGAGACGTAAGGGTTTTTTTAGTATATAAATCTTTATATATAAAAGAAAGTTCTGTTAGTTATACTATTTATTACTCAAGAACGGCAGTACGAGTTTAGCTGAAAATTGCTAAAGAAAACATAGAACAAAGAAAAGGACATAGGATACTTTTCGTCGATTTAAAAAGAAAAAGTTGATCAAATCCAAAATCATAGGAATAGAGTTTGACGGTCAGTTATACATTTCTAATTCTGAAACTAAGATGACAAAGTTGCTGGCAAAAACTAGTATTATATGTGTGCCAAGTATTTTATATATGCTAGTTAAGGACTATATGTAACAAATATACTGTTTCAGTGTACAACCGTCCCTTGGCTGAACACATGTGCTCGGAGACATCTGGAGATTTCCGTCGCCTTCTTACACTTATTGTTACTGTAAGTATGTTTGGCTTTGTGGGTTTGAAAAATTTATATAATATATTTAAAATAATATACGAAGTTAATTATAAAGTGAATGGAAGATTTTTGAATATTAATTACAAGTTTTATAATGGATTAGTGAGTTCAGTGAAGTGGTACTTAAAACTATGTATAATATTTTGTTACTTGTGTTTTTGCTGTTTAAAAAGTATAATCACTGTGTTATTGGCTATAGTCTGAAAGTCTCCTATTAATGGATTATATTTTAATATAAGCTAACAAAATATATTGTGATTAACACACTAAACAAACAAAATGCTTGGCTGTTTAATTTCATTTGCGCTAATAATATGTGGAGTGAATTTTAACAAGTCACTTGTTTAAATATAACATTATTTATACAAACTTCTTATGTCTACAATTCTCGTATTCTAGTTTTTTATCGCACCATAATATTTTTATATCCAAGTGAGCTTCTCACTGACTTTTACTTTCGCTTTCGCCGACCCCAGCTCCGTCTCGGATGAACAACTTTTGGAAACTTTCATTTTTTTTGGCTCAACATGACCTTAGAACTACTTACGACACTTTCATTTTATGGAGTTTGAACTCTTTGTCATAGTGACTGCAGTTATACGACATATATACTGATTAAATAAAGAAAATATTAGTATAATCGTTAATATCTCGATGATTTCATTAGTTGTGTAATTTTGAAGTTAAATAATTTTTTACCATTCTAAGGAAACTTTAATTTCAAACATGCTACAGTAATTACTTTCCCAAAAATCAATTCTCCCATATAATTCTGCGACAAATAATCAAAGTGTTAGTGAAGTCTATCAAAGTTTGTTCATCCGAGTCCAAGATCAGTATCACATATAAATCAGACGCACGCGCAGGGGGCGAGGGATGAAGAGAGGGGGGTAGACCCGGGCCGGGCCGCGGAGGCCGCCCAACAACTTTACGAGGCCGGTGAGGCCAAGTGGGGCACGGACGAGGAGGTCTTCAATAAGGTAGAGCATCCCTACTAATATTATAAATGCGAAAGTAACTCTGTCCGTCTGATTGTTACGCTTTCACGCCTAAACCAGTGAACTGATTTTAATGAAATTT
The DNA here is from genome assembly GCA_916720795.1 of Danaus chrysippus. Taxonomy (NCBI): domain Eukaryota; kingdom Metazoa; phylum Arthropoda; class Insecta; order Lepidoptera; family Nymphalidae; genus Danaus; species Danaus chrysippus. Next base: position 1,301,945 of record CAKASE010000047.1, on the reverse strand, counting down.
GGTACAGATATAGAGTTGACTTTGACAAAGAACATAGGATAGTTTTTATTTCATACTTTTGAAAGGTTTTTTTGGAAACGCGATATAACCTAACTCCACGCGGGCGAAGCTGCGGGCGGAAAGCTAGTACTAAATAAAGGAATACATATTGACAAACACCTCTTATGTTAGGGTATTAATTACATATGAAATTATTGCAAGAATAGGAAAAAATATCGACACATTTTCTGAACTGTAATGACTATTATTTTCATACTTAAAATAACTTTTTAGATGACCGATCTAAAAAAGTCATTAATATGATCACGATTGCGTCGAATCTTTGTCTATTGATGTCTGATTTGGAACTTTAATTCCTCGTTACAGTCATGAGTGGTCCCGATCTATAATTGAATTTAATTGAACAACTTTTCAATGTACACTAATAGGTCGTATTGTAGGTAGACTAAGTATAAAGTTCATATATTCGTCTGTTCATAGATCCTGGCTCACGAGAGCTTCGCCCAGCTACAGCTAGTGTTCGAGGAGTACAAGAACATCGCGGGGCGGACCATCGAGCAAGCCATCAAGGCCGAGATAGACGGAGAGCTCAAAGACGCTCTGTCTGCTATAGGTCGGTTAATTATTAATATACATACATATGTATATATTATTATGAGAGTATATTCTTCAGCTTGAAAGACTTGAAAGGATCATATGACATTTATATCGTCACACCTTTAGGATGCATCTTCACTGGATACCGTTAGGGACAGAATATTATCTTAAAAATGTATATATGTACATTACGTGTGACCTTGAAGGGTTGGAACTAACCGGTTCCTTTCATTAATTGTTGTAAATTGTTTTATTTTAAGTAATATACATGTAATAGTTATTAGTATGTATTTAATATTAATAATGTTATAGTTTGTGAGTGGGAACGACTTGAGACTCGTAACACATTCTCAGACTATATGGAAGGAAGTGACCAATTGATGAGTACATGCTATCATTTGCGTGACGAGACAATTTAGAATAAGATTTAGGTCTGAGACCTTTTATGGAATATTTGAACAGACAACAGGCTGTTTATCGATTATATAGTTTTTTCCATAGATCGTCAGAAAAAGTCGAAATTCATAAATTATTATATACAACAAGTTTCATTACTGATCAAACGAAATTAACAGTTTATCTGTCAGAAGCAAAGAAAAATTATCATTGTTTAAGATTCGCGACAAAAGACGAACTAATAATATTTCTTAACAAAATTAACTTGTATAATGTTTGTTTAAACGTCATCTGTGGTTCGTACCTATGCGTCCACTCCACAGTGGAGTGTGTTCAGTGTCCAGCGAGTTGGTTCGCGTCCCGTTTGAGAGGAGCCATGCAGGGTTTGGGGACGGACGACCGGACGCTCATCAGGGTCGTGGTGAGCAGGGCGGAGCTCGACCTTGGGGACATCAAGCAGCAGTATGAGAGGATGTACGACAAGACGCTCGAGAGCGAGATCAGGGTACGTTATAGTGTGATATATGTCTCTTTACAGTGGAGTGTGTGGAAAACGCCGCGGAATGGTTTGCGAGGCGCCTGAGAGACGCCACGCAAGGCGCAGGCACTGATGATAAGACTTTAGTACGAGTGATAGTCAGCCGGGCGGAGATCGACCTACAGACTATTAAAGCAGAGTACGAACGGCTCTACGATAAGACTCTGGAGAGCGATGTTGCGGTTAGTGGATATATTGAATCGGACGAAATCATTTATATACAAGTAACACGTACTTGATCATACTTTTGATTAACTATTATTGGCTGAAGTAACTTCCCACCAGCCACAGCACAGCTTGATAAATTAAAGCACATTATGCTTTAAACGCATCTCGAAAAATTGGCTGATGAATGAAATTAAATTTAACTTTCTATTCTCGTATATGTAGTGTGTTTTAATTTCATTTCGTTCCAACGCTACTTTGGTGATCGGAAGGAGGTGAGGGTATTTGTAATTTTAACATATGATTCTTAATATATAATGTACTATTTCTTGGTATATCTTTTTCTGTACGAGCATGTAATTTCTGATAACATCTCCACTGTTATGTATTCCTATATATTATCACGCATACTAATGTTGCCGCGTTGCTCGTCTCTTGCACGTTACTGACGGCACCCGCGGCTGCAGCAGGGGGAGACGTCTGGGGACTACAAGCGCGCGCTCCTGGCGTTGCTCGGGCCCGCCTAGACCGGATCAAACCGGATTAGACCGGACCAGACCGGCGTGAGCCAGTACAGCCTCCGACATAATACAGCAGCTTGATAAGTTTGAATCTCTGATTGTATTTTAATTATTTATATAGATTATTATATATTGGCGTTGCGCTGTTTATACAAATATGTTTACAATGTTTTGAATAGATTTTAATAGATGCTTCATGATCTGTTGTTATCAAAGTGCCTTTTAAAGTGTTATTTATCGATTGAAGTTTTTGTTAAATTGAAATAAAATTATTTTATTAATTATTAGATGAGAATGTATCATTCCATATTTCTGATAGAAAGCACCCCGTGTGACTGAGCTTATTATTTTTGTTTATTAAAGTATGACCCTTCCGAAGTGTTTTATTACCAATGAAACTCCTAATGTCATCATAAAACTTATTTATTAGCTCCACAACTCTCTGACATCCATCATCTATACAGCCATAGACAATACACAAACATAGACAATTTATATTTATCTTTATACAAGTAACGCTACAGACTATCGAACAATTACAAATTGCCTACACTTTGAATATAAAATTTATTAAAATACTCATCGGCTGCGTGTATTTATCTAAATAAGGAACACTTGTATTCCTGGCATTATCTAAATCTTTGAGATTTTTATCTTATTATAAGCAATTTAATGATATTGATATATATAGTATTGCCAAAACAGTGTCCGGTGCGCTTCTATGTACAGCCATCATTTATCCGATATATTTTAAGTACCATCTAATTTATCGTGATACATTAACATTTTATACACGAGTGAACATTAAAACCTGGCAACACTGGCGATAATAAATCAATATTTACACATGCTGCCGTCATTGCACGTCAAAACATATATACTAAAAATAAAATTTTCTTAAAGCGATAAATCATAAACTAAGATTTATACAATATTATATATATAAAAATTACTTACACGTGAGGAACATAAAAGCTCTATCGTTAGATCTGTCGAACTTTCAAAATTTTTTTATACAGAAATTTTATCACATTGAAAGACGTTTCGTAGAGATGAGTCTCATAAAAAAATACCAAACGGACGCCGTCTGAAGTATCGAACGTAAATATCCTTTGAAATATGATTAAATGAGACGTAACCGTCAGTGTTGCCACATTAACCGTAGAGAGTCGCTTTCTTGGCTACATCATGGCAGTAGGGACAGATCTCGTGAGGCTCGCGAGTGGTTCAGTCGTTGTTGTTGTAGAAGTGCGCCTGCAGCTGTTCCAGCGGCATCACTTGCTCATCTCCTAGCGCCGGCTGCTGCTCCGCCTTGGACTGCTCGCGGAGATCTGACAGAAATGATACATCGTATTAGAACACGGAACAAATATTACGAAACAGTCTATATTCATTATGGCATATCTGCGGGGATAGTAATTTTTTCACAATTACCTAGTAATAAATTAAACATTAAATAATTGCAACTGTGAAATAATAACTTTAATTGTCATTAATATAGGAAATATTTCAGCTTCAACTTTCTTCTGATAATCTGCTTTCAATGTAGATATGCGAAATTATCCAATGGTAGTTACGCGGATTTCCACTATACACGACGATATGGCAAAACCGATTCAATGTTGCTATCATCATGTGTTTTCGTTGCTTGTTATGGAAGTATACAAATTAAGGATTCTCACATTTCAACTTCAGTATTACATACTAATGTTAAACCCACTACATCCAAACCCTTTAATAGCGCAATGCAAGAGTAAGACTATGTTTGTGAACATCACTATATTAATCATGATCCAAATATAATTCAAGCAACAAATGTGTTAACATTACACATGTACAACAATATAATATAGAAAAAGTATTGCAAAAGCTGTCTTTAATAATATAAAGCGTTCCAAAGTGTGTTAGAACCGGCATATATCAAATGTATGTCTGTCTGTCGTACCGTGCCAGTGTTGTAACAGAGCGTTGTAGTGATGCGCTCGTTCGTGCCTTTTGAGCTGAGTGAATACATGCACCAGCCCACGGTAATCATACTCCAAGCCAGAGTACCGCTCGCCGAACAGTTTTAAACCTGAAAATATAGAAGATATCTATAAATCTACAAGAATATAGATGATGATAGATATAGATGAGTATATAGATCAGTCAGTGGTGGCCTAGTGGTTAAGAGGCCCGCCTCTCATGCATGAGGGCGCGGGTTCGATCCTGGCCCGGGAAAGTACCAATGTGATTTTTCCGAATCATATGTACTTTCTAAGAGCATTTAGACATCACTGATTAATGCATTCAAAACGAGGGTTGATGTCAGGCGGCCGGTCGTAAAAACAAATAGCCAAAACTATTCACAACATTTAAGGCAGACCCTGGCTAAAGCTGGGAAATTGCCAGGTAGAAGAAGAAGTGTAGTCATGTCATATTCATAGTTAGTCTTAAGATGATATAAAAGAAACATTTCAGAAGAGTTCATCTTAAGGAGAAGTCAAATTGATTTGGTCATATTTTTAACACTCGTCAAAAAAGAGATCTGTTATAAGAGTGACGTAAAATTTTGTATGTGTGTGTATTTGTATGTGTGTGTATTTGTCTAAGGCACCGTAAGCCTCGAGGCCTAGACCGATTTCGAAGAAGTTTTTTTCATTTGCAGGCAGACCCTGGTTAAAGCTGGGAAATTGCTAGGTAGAAGATAGATATAGATGTATACTCACTAATAGATATAGATCTGAGATATAGTTTCTCGGCCGCTCGATGCATATTCATGTGGTAGTTGTACAGCGAGGCCAGGTGCCCCACGCTCAGTCCCACCTCATAATCCTCAGCTCCCAGTAGTTCTTCCTTTATCGCTATCGCTTTGAGGTGCATCGTCTCTGCGTCCTGGTAATAAGAATGACAGTTAATTAAATACTAAGACCTAGTTTCACCAATCAATGTAAATAAGTAACATCGTGTTAATGCGTTTGATGCTCTGTTAGATGCATCGAGCGTCCCACCACGCACAAATGTCCGTTTAAATGTCTTAACCAGCCACTAATATTAATTCCTTCTCTGGAGCTCCGTCTAATGGCTAACAGAATGTTAATACATTGTCAAAACTCAATTGTCCAATCACAGCCCTAATTTCTTGTAACCATAGTAACGTCATCTGTTTTGTCAGTTTCGACTATTTCCTTGTTATTTTGATTTTGATTTTTGATTTTGCCTCCAGCTTTTTTATAACATTGCAAATTAAATTTTCGTTTTATCTCTTATAATTTGAACACAATTTATGAATATATTTATAACATAATAATATATAACACAATTTATTGACAACCCGATTTTGACAGGTTACACCTAGTAAATTGAAAAGAAAGCATTTTGTGTGGTAAATGTATGCAACCAACGATATATAAAATTTGGTCGCATTACCTAACAAGTGACGTATCCAGGGATATATACGGTCAAAGTATAAAGTGATGCATCGTGGCAAACGTGCCGTATTAAACGCTATAGTTTCCACTTGGTCGTCTTATAACAAGAACGAATGATTTGGTAGCCGGTCATTTGACATGACATTTAATAATGCGTTGTTACTTTGTCATCGTGGGACGTAAATATTTTAACAGACATTTATTATTTTGAAGGTTGGTTAATAAATGCTGTGTTTAGATTAAACAAACATTGATTGGTGAAACTGGGTCTAAAGCTAGTTTATGGTATAAAAGTCAGGTGTATGTATGGCCTATGGTGGTAGTAATTTATGTATGTAAGTGAACCTTAAACTTCTGCATGCTCTGATACAGCCTCCCCAAGTTCCCGTAGTGTTTGGCCGTCTGTACGTTCTTCTCTCCGAACGCCATCATGCTCAGCTCGAGCGCCGCCTTGTGGAGAGCTTCGGACTCTTCTAGAAGACTCGGCTCTGGAAAGCAATGTTTAAATATCGATAAGTACTAAGTTTCATAATTTTCTAAAAGACTAATCGTTAAAGTTTTTTTTTGTCATTATATTTTTCGTACCTCTCATATCCTGGCCCGCGGGAGTGTCCAGAGCGATTTCTTCTAAAATGAGTGCTTTAACACGTTTAGCGGACGCGAGCAGCAAGTGGTCGGGAGGGACGAGGTTCTGAAATAAACAGAATGTTCTTGTCACATACACTTACATTACGCTACATACGAACATTTTAAATCACGCTACATACGAACCATCATGATAGCAACTACGTATGTATTTGAAGCGTGCACAACTTTGGAAAAGTGACTGAAAAAAATTGATAGAAATGAAACTTTTTATACGACTGCTAATGAGGTTGCGTTAAACGCTTTATACTCTTGCGAGGAGTGGGGAGAATGATAGAGGGATGCGTGGCGCTCGAACGCATGCGAGCAATCAATTGTGACTTGTAAATAATGTTAATAAGTTTTGTCTTAAAGAAACACTATATATTTCTTAAAAAAAATTTTTACAACATCCTGTTTTCATTCTAATATTACGATGTTTCATTTCTTACGCACGGAGGGACAGCCAGCACCCACAATTATTATGTTTATTATTATTTCCTTATTTGAACACCAACACAAAAACAAAAAATTCCTCCCAACCTTCCTCAAAAATATTTTTATATATATAATTCTTCTGTGAGTGTGTATGTCACCGAACTTCTCTCAAACGACTGGACCGATTTTGATGATTTTTTTTTGTGTGTGTTCAAGGGGATCTGGGAATGGTTTAGATTCACAATTTTGTCCGCTGGACAATGTTTTTTTAATTAATTTTTAATTTATTAGTACATAGTTGTTGATACAAACGTTCTTTTTGACATTAGATTTGACAACTAACTAATATGTCAATCATTGTGTCGCACTTCAAAACACGGAGATTTATGGCTTTGATAGGTGAACTCCAAAAAATATAAATAACAAAAACGTAACAGATATTTCTTGATTATAGAGAGATACGAAGTTCGCCGGGTCTTCTAGTATATTTATATAGAGTTTAGTTAATGTTATATTGTATACATGATAATTGTCTCACTTCTATAATCCTGATGGCCCTTTCCGCGTGGTCCCTGGCCTTGTAGAACCTGCCCGAGGAGTACTCTAGTACGTAGAGGGCGTAGGCGAGGTCTTCCTGAGCCGTAGCTACGTGAAGGCTACTGCGGCCGAACACGCGACGGAGAGTACCTAACGCCTCCTGGAAATGAGAGGTATAATATAATGAATTATGAGATGGGCTAAGTTTAATGTTGAGTCACACACACACACACACGACTCTAGTATACAGTAAGAAATAATTATTTATCATTTATTTTTATTTACATAGAACGATATCACACTTAAATATGAGAGAGGACACCACTGATTTCTACAATACAGGTTTTTGAGCTTAGCTCAGAAATTAGGGATTTCATTATACTTTGATTTTTTTTTTGTAAATTGTAAATTATTATTATTATTATATTATTGGTAATGTTGTTATACCAATTATGCAATGGAACCAAAATTATTTGACTTAATTTAATTAAAAGTAAGTTACAACTAGGTTTGCGACTATGTTGCACAAAGGTTGAACAAATAGTGACAATAAATCTAATGAAATTCTTACAAGAAACATTATAATCTAAAAACATAAAAGAAATATAAAACCAAAAACTGTCTTCACACGGAACCGCTGAGTCAGACTCGTGTAGAATAGACGAGCTTACCCAGAAGCTAAGGCATCGTCTGATTACACCGTATAAAGATAATTAATTAAATGGCTACTTATTACACCGTCACATAACATACCTCGTACACGGCCACGCTATGCGTGATCGAGTCCACGTTTAGTAGGTAGAAGCCGTAGTCGAGCAGCGCGGCGGCGTACCGCGGGTGGTGTGTACCGAAGGCCGCCCTCGCTAGGGACACGCCCTGCCTCACGAGCAGCCCCGCCGCCTTGAAGCGCCGCTTCACCACACACGCCTTGCCGCACGCTCTGACAACCTCCACTGTTATCCTGGACAGATTATTTATTTATATAAGGACAACTTACAAAACATACACCATTTATAGGTTTTAAGAATAAAGTAAACATTTTTAGCTAAGTATAGTTTCAATTAAATGTTATCACGGCATGGATGAGGACAGTATTTTCTATTAACCTAACACTTCTTTTTTTTGTTCTACTTCAATTATACAAAAGGGGAAACAAAAAATACTACCAATAATAATACAATATAAAATGTAAATTACTAAAGACTATAACCAACAGATATCATCGTTACTACCGCGTGATAACACTAGTATAGATGTTCATTTAATATATAAAATTTCATGTCACAATGTTAGCGTACTCCTCGTCAAAATTTTATACGAGTATTCAGTAAGTCTGAGAATAGGCTACTATCTAATTTTTATATCCCTAAATGATAAAGGGTGTTCACCTAAATTTTTTTTATTTAATTTTTTTACGAATTTTTTTTTTCATTTTTTTATCCTGTGTAAGTCTAAGAATTGGCTACTATCTTATTTACATATCCCTAAGTGATAGAGGGTGTTCACCCCTAATTTTTTTTTGGACGAAATTTTCGTTTTCATTTTTTTATCGTGTGTATGTCTGAGAATTGGCTACTATCGTATTTTCATATCCCTAAGTGATACATGGTGTTCACCTCTAATTTTTTTGGACGAAGGTTTTGCTTTCACGTTTTTATAATGTCTGGCGGGTCAGTTAGTATGTGTATATATATATTTTCTTACTTGGCGGGCGTGTGCGGCGTGAGCAGACTTAGCGCGGCGAGGCTCCAGGCGTGCGCTGCGCTGTAGTCGCAGCGGAAAAAGAACAGCGCGCTGAACTCTTTACATAGACGGGCCAGTAGCGAGGACGCGCGCCACGACCCGCAGCCCGCGCTCACCTCACTGACAGACATATATACGTTATAATATAGAATAGTATGGTCAGTTACTATAGTTCGAACATTGGCTGGCTCGACCGGGGAAGTACCACCCTCTCACAGAAAATCGGCGTGAAGTAATGCCTTTAATGCTGTGTTTCGTTCGATGAGTAAGAGAGACGGTTGTCTTTTCCCTTCGCCAACCAAAGGTGGCAACTCATCCGCAAAATATTGTCAAAGTAACGGTACTACCTTCGTTAGGTAAGCCATCTGCTATTTTGCTCCCCTTGTAAAGAATGTTCATGTGTAATGTATGAGGAGTGTGTCTCACCTATCTTCCTCATACTCCTGTAGCATATTCGCGAACCACTCCCCAGCCACTTGCATGGGCCTGTCTGTAAGGCGGAGGGCGGCGTCCCCCGGGAGCCCTAGCAGTTCCAACGCCAGCTCGTAAGTTTCCGCGGCGGCCGACAGACAGCAGTATGCTGACTGGGTGTTTAGAAGTCTGGAAAAGGAAAGAGATAACGTTATACGACTACTCACTGATACATATGAATAAAATTATTATCTTTGGTACTAATTGCAATTTGTATATACATATATTTAAATCAATCTGAGAGCGACTGGTTTTCTTTTTTATGTGTCACTATTTCACTATCATTGCATTTTATAAGTCATAATAAGGTATAATAAGAATTGTCACCGTCATCAAAACATCTATTTCAAATCTCTTCATCAATTCTCTATATCAATCTACTCCGTAGAGATGCTTATCGCTTCCAAGTTTTTGTTTACAGTAATCTATGCAACCCATATTAAAATTACCAACTACCCTACATATCTTTACGTTTAACACCCTGTATATAATACCTGTGACAGCACTCCAGGGTCAATCGTTTGTAATGCGTGGTCTGCGGCTGGGCCTGGCAGAGGTCCCTACATCGTACTAGGACCCTCTGAGCGTCCGCGTACCAACCGGCCTCGTTAAGGAAACCACCTGAATAAACACAGACGGACATACAAATATGGAAGGTCATATATCATTGAAATAAAGCTATCTGAATAATATTTGATGGTAACATCTTTAAAAACTTATTTTAAGGGTATACAGGGTGTTCAAAGACTATATTTTTTTGAAGATATTAACGTTATACACAAATTTATATCAGATCATTTCCCAATATCTATGGCGAATTTCTCATTAAAATCTTTGATACAAATGTGAATTTATTTTAGAATAATAATAATCGCATACATATATAGTAATTTTAAATCTGATTACATATATGGTAAGGAGCAGTGGCGGCTGTACCTTAAGTGCACTCGTGCGGTGAACCACTAATTCAAAAGATTTAAAAATTACAAAATATTACTTCATCTTTATTTTTAAATTACCATTTTAATATTTATTTTCTAAACATACAAAAACGTATAAAAAATTAAATTTCTAATTATAGTCAAAAAGTTTGAGCGTTTTGCTAAACTCATATCGTGCGCTTCGGCGAGTGCACAAGGACTGCTAATACATCTTGTATGAGACACGCATTAATACGCCTGACGCGTGAAACAAAAGATAGTTCATAGAAATGTATCGAGTCATGAGTCGGTTCTCGAGCGCCGCACGAGCGGCCGAAGATCACCGAGAGCACCCGATGTATGACGAATTGGAATTGAAAAGAATCAAAATTTTTCTCCGAAATACCTACCATGCACTTGCTAAATGCACTTTCTGTGCTTAGTATTGAATTTAAAAAATATATACAAACAATACCCGATTTTAATAAATAGGTGATCAAACATTTCGCTTCGGAAAAATGTCGTTGCATTTATTAATGTAAAAAAAAATTAACATATTTTATCTCAATTTATTTTTTGTTTCATTTTCTAATTTTAATATTTTAGTAAAGTGCACCACCAGTTCGATAACCCACCAGCCGCCACTTGTAAGGAGTTATTATATTTACTACTTTGACAACAATATAATGCCGGCCACACACGTTACGTTCTACCGGAGAGGTCCACCTGTGCAGGTAGACCGGAATTTCTATGGGAATAGACCTGTGCAGTTTTTTGAACGCTTTCATTGTTCGCGTTGACCTGTGCAGGCATACCTGTACAGATTACCTCTTTTGTATACCGTAGCGTGTGTGGCAGGCATAAAGCTGACGTCAAACTTTATTGTGTTTTGTAATGATATTAGTTTGCTCACCCAGCCTAAGTCCTAACTGTATGAGTGTGTTGTTTGACTCCTTGCTAGCGTCGCACCGCGCGAGGTAGCCGCTCGCAAGCTCCGATGATAGCTTCGACCCGTGCTCTATCACCGCCTGAAATAACAAACATCATCATCATTAGCCAATCATAGTCCACTGCTAAGCAAAGGCCTCTTCTCATATGGAGAAGGTTTGAGCATTAATCACAACGCTTGCTCAAGACGGGTTGGCGATTTCAAACTTATAATTTGAAATTATAAGTCCAGGATTACTCACGATGTTTTCCTTCACCGTCTGTCTGAGAGAATTTAACAAACACATACATACACATACAAATATAAAACATAAATATTATCTTGTACAATTATAAAAAGTTTATTGCAAACAAAATTAATGTTTCGACTTTTCCTTCCTGGTTACGGATATAGGAAATTGGATATACATAATTAAATTCATTAATTTAATGAAAACATGACAGATAGACAAACTATTTATATATTTATATTAATAACTAGTTTTTGCCCGCGACTTCGTCCGCGTTAATTTCATGATTAGTAATATATGTATAGCTGACCGGGCGAACTCTATTCCGTCCTAGAGGCCATATATAATAAGGTTTTTCCTGTTTCAATCGAACAGAATGATTGACATATTAGTTAGTTGTCAAATCTAATGTCAAAGAAAGCATTTGTATGGGAAATAGAAAAGGGCTGTTTTTAGGGTTTTCCCGGAAATGAATCAATTTTTCTCACCTTTTAAACCTTCCCTGAACCTCCATGAACATTTCAAGACTAAGATAAGATAAATCCGTTCAGCCGTTCTCGAGTTTTAGCGAGACTAAGGAACAGCAATCCATTTTTATATATATAGAAGATTTAAGTAGAACAAGATAACTCAATGCTTTTTACAAAAAAAAAATGTTTTTCTTTAATAAATCTCCTTGTATGTATGTAGCTGTTTATAAACTTATAAGCTACACTTGTTTAAATATGGTCCAAGGCTTCGCATGATGCATGTATATCTCCATACTCATATATTTTGTATCAATTATAAGAAGTTCATAGGAACAAGAGTTCCGAAATTACATATATTATAAATATAAATGTTGATAAAAAAAGTATTAATACTTCAAGAATATAATTTGCTGTATGACATATTATAATATTAGAACTATCAAAGAGAAAACAAATTTTTAATTATCTATCTTTTCACGTAATTAAAATAAAACAAATGGAACAAATATTTTTTTATATAAAATATACATTTTATATATGTATACTCACATATTATAGTATAACTTGTCCAATAAAATATATTTAGTAGATTGAACTAGATTGTCTTTACACTTGAGTAAGAAAACAATAAATGTTATGTACTTATTTATGAATAACTAGCTTTCGGCCAGCAGCTTCGCCCGTGTGGAGTTCGGTTATATCGCGTTTCCAAGACATTTTTTCAAAAGTTTGGGATAAAAACTATCCTATGTTCTTTCTCAAGGTCAACTCTACCTCTGTACCAAATGTCATTAAAATCACGTCAGTGGTTTAGGTGTGCAGCGTAACAGACAGACAGACAGAGTTACTTTCGCATTTCAAAATTCGGTTTCAAAATTCTACATATTTAAGGAAAGCTTTGTTATATCTATACTAATATTATAAAGCTGAAGAGTTTGTTTGTTTGTTTGAAAGCGCTAATCTCCGAAACTACTGGTTCGAATTGAATAATTCTTTTTGTGTTGGATAGTCCAGTTATCGAGGAAGGCTGTGGGCTATATAACATCACGCTACGACGAATAGGAGCAAAGATATAGTGGTAAATGTGTAAAAAACGGGAGAAATTATTTCATCTTTGAAGCCTTCCGTTGCGTGCGCCGTGAAAACTTTTCAAGATACACAAAAAATATGTATTAAAGAATAGTAGCTCTTTGAATGATCTAAAAAACAGTCCGCGACAGTATATGTCTATCTTTTAAGATGAACTCACAAAAACCGTTTTTATGGTACCTAATTTGGTCGAAATAATTTGTTTAAATTGTATCAACATAATAATATTAATCTTTATTCAAATAAACAAATAAATATGTTGTTGGTTAAGAGTACTTCATTGTGAATAAAAAAAACATAGGTTTTATCCTGAAAATTCTACGGGAACTCAACCATTCCGAAACCCCGAAAGAACGGGAACTATGTGGGAAGAACCAAAAATCTGCCGGAAGTCACTATTCCAGGCGGACGAAGTCGCGGCAAAAGCTAGTTAAAAATAATTTCGTTCTTTTCAACAGTTATGACACCAGTTGTATATTAATAATAATGCCAGATATTATTAAATTTTTCTAAATTCAGTATTTAATCTTCTATACATATAAAAATGGATTGCTGTTCCTTAGTCTCGCTAAAACTCGAGAACGGCTGAACCGATTTGGCTAATTTTAGTCTTGAAATACTCCTGGCAGTCCAGGGAAGGTTTAAAAGGTGAGAAAAATTGGAATAATTTCTGGGAAAACCCTAAAAACAGCCCTTTTCTATTTCCCATACAAACGTTTTTTTTTTGACATTAGATTTGACAACTAACTAATATGTCAATCATTCTGTTCGATTAAAACAGGAAAAACCTGATTATTTATGGCCCCTTTAAATTTAATAGAGTTCGGCTGGTCAGCTATACCTACATATATTACTCTTGACCAAACTAACGCGGACGAAGTCGCGGGCAAAAACTAGTAAGAAATAAATAGTAAAATAATGTTTTTATCAGGCTTTGAATTGGCTTAAGTGTATATACATATATAGGGAAAATGATAGCATGAAGTGGCTATAACAAGACATGAGTGTCAAAATAACATTCTCAAAACAAAGACACTACAATTCATTAATATTTCATACTAGTTTTTGATTGCGACTTTGCCTGTACGGAATTCTGAATTACGTTCAGCGAGACATATAACATGTGTTAGAATAATAATATACACTATGTTATATGATTATTATCAGCGTTATCTTTATTTTGTATCACGAGACTTCACACTACATACAACTGTTATGAAATGATCACGCAGAAAATCGAAATTAAACATAAATTACAGTCTATATCCTATTCTGATATCTGAGCCACGTTACTGTAAAATTTCATAAAAATCTTTAAAACTATTTTCGTTTGAGAGAGCTACAAACATACATATGTACATAGTCACAAGTTTTCTCATATTTATAGGTAATAGAATGTCGAATGTTCTGTCATACAATCATAAACTAAAACACAAATAATATTTAAAGCTATATAATCTCCTTCATAGGCAGACCCTGGCTAAAGCTGGGAAATTGCCAGGTAGAAGAAGAATGTCCTTCATATAATCCACTACAATACATAATAATGCGTCATTAGAACATTTAATGATGCACATTCACGTTATCATAATATACATTTATTTGACAAACGAATCTCGAGGGTAAACCTCGCGTCACAAAAGAAAACATAATTACACTTGTCTTAGATACGATAATAAAATAAACATATTATATACTTAAAGTATTGGAATTATATTTTTCTTGTACACTTCTTCTACCTGGCAACTTCTCAGCTTTAGCCAGTATCTGCCTTACGTGTTGTGAATAGTTTTGTCTAATTATTTTTACGACCGGCCACTGCCTGACATCAACCCTCTTTGGGAATGCATTAATCAGTGATGTCTAAATACTCTTAGAAAGTACATATGACTCGGAAAAATCACATTGGTACTTGCGAGGATCGAACCCGCGCCCTCGTGCATGAGAGGCGGGCCTTTTAACCACTAGGCCACCACTGACTCATACTGTACTTGAAGTATTGGAATTATATTTCTTGTACATATATGTCACAAAACATGTTTATACCATTACTAACAATATTGCATTATAACTGATAAAACCTTTGAAATATATAGATAAGTTGATTAGTACGTGCTTCAGTTAAATACATATATAATTACGAAGTATTATTACGGTAACTAGATTTATATAATATTATGTTAATGGTCAGTATATAGATGTTATATAGATTTTCATAAATAAATAATATTATTCCTTATCATATTCCTTATTTAAAATCGTTAAAAATAGCATATATGTATAATATATTATACCTACATATATATTCATGAGTACATAAAAGCTGAACATATCATTATACAAACTCCCGCATATGTTTTCGTAACACTAATCTGATGCCCTTGACGATTTCATGACAGGAACACGTGGTATGAAAACATTATGACGTCACTGAGGACGTGACGTCACTCAAACATAAAGAGTACTGACCCATTTACATACGGGCGCTCACTGTAGACTATTCCAGTGCAGTATTGTTAAAAAAAATTGAGTTTTCATACCGTACTTGTTTGTTATAACGTTGCCATGGTTACCATTAGATCAGCTAAAAACATCTAAAATCCTTGGCAATATCGTCAAAGCAAATTGCTTCATATAGAAGTATACAGTACAATATGTATAAATGCGAAATATTTAGTCTTGAAATGTTCGTGGAGGTTCAGGGAACATTTAAAAGCTGAAAAAAAAAATTAAATTTCCGGGATAACCCTAAAAACAGCGCTTTTCTATTTGTCATACAAACGTTTTTTTTTAACATAAGATTTGACATTTAACTAATATGTCAATCATTTTGTCGCACTTTAGAACACGGAGATTTATGGCTTAGAGGTAAACTCCAAAAAAATAAATAAAAAAATGTTTATTTATCGATTGAGGCAGTACGAGGTCTGCCGGGTCAGCTAGTACTTATTTAAAACTCATTTCTAACGAACACCTATACTGACTATTCGATAGTAATATAAGTGATACCTGAAAGCATTGCAGAAGTCTAAGTTGTGCTCCCGAAAAACGCAGCAGCCTCTCGAAGATGTCCAGCTCTGATAGTTCAGCTCCTAGGATACAGAGACGCTTCTCCTGCAGCATCTGTAACGAAATTATACATTTCAATCATTACGTATTACTAGTCTTAATGCTAAAACCAATAATGAAATTAACAACATATAAAAAAATCCATCAAAAATACCATATAAAAAGGTACAGATATTTTTGAAAATCTTTATTTAAGGTACATATTATATGTATTAATTTGCAAAAATCTTTAAATACAAAATACTCCCAAAAATATTAGAGTATTATAAATATTAAGAGCTGTTTGTTTAGGATAACATCACGTATCGTGTCACGAGAATGGTCCATTTAATACATCATCTAGTATCGGGTGTCAATGGACACACGGTGTAAACACACAGGCTCTAATGTATGTGTACATACAAAGTGTATTAAGGCTATGTCGGTCGAAGTCCTCCGCTTCAACCGTAATTCATGAGTACAGTTAAATCTATAAAACTTTATTATATTAAAGGCACATGACAATGACCATCTATATGTATATATACTCTTTGAGATGTATCCATGATGTACCATGAATTAAAAACAATAAATTCAGACTGCTATTGTTGAATATCATATTACAACTCAAAACATCTTCCTAGTATAAATTATTCTATTACTACTAGTATAAAGTATCTAAAGTTTTTCATTAAAAAAAAATCCTGTTGTCAAGTTGAGTTTAGGGAAGTACCACCCTCTCACAGAAGATCGGCGTGAAGTAGCTTTTAATGGCTGCGTTTGGTCCGATGAGTTATAAAGCCGGTTGCCCTTTCCCTATTCCCACCATTTCCTTTTCCTCAAAAATCAAGATCGGGAACGCATTTGCAATATCTATAAAGATACAAATGTCTATGGACGACGGTGACTACTGTTCATCTAATAGGCTTGTTCTTTTGCCATCTTTCTGATACAAAAAAAACCTTGTCATAGGTTTAAGTCAACCCACCAATACTTCCGTATACTATGACGTCACAGTAATATGCTATCACAATAAAAACTGAACATAATATCTTATTATGTAGTATAGGAGCGTGATCATCATGTATGTACATATGTGACATACGAAAGAACAATACGACGGGCGTGATAAAAACATCGTTACATCATTAAATTTACTACATAATGTTATTAGACTGGATTTAATACAGAGATATATATGCATACTAGCTTTCCGCCCGCAGCTTCGCCCGCGTGGAGTTCAGTTATATCGCGTTTCCAAGAGAACCTTTCAAAAGTCTGGGATAAAAACTATCCTATGTTCTTTCTCAACGTCAACTCTATCTCTGTACCAAATTTCATTAAAATCAGTTCAGTGGATTAGGTGTGAAAGCGTAACAGACAGACAGAGTTACTTTTGCATTTATAATATTAGTAGGGATATACAAAAAATATATATAAATAAAGTAAAAGTTTAATATCAGTAGAAGACGGTTGAATTTCATTTTTAGCAACTTTAAATGATCGAGCAAATCCAAAACACTTTCTCTGTGGTGAGTCATTTTGTCTAAAGAAAGCGTATGTATCTTAGATTCTTTGTAAAAGTCAAAATAAACGAGGATTAACATTATAGATTTATTTAATGAAATTTTGTTGATTCAAAGCGAGATTGATGAACAGAAAATAATTTTGATACCTATATTGATTGAACTTTCAGAAGCCTTAGAATTTCCAATAAAATAGGATGTACTGTGTATAGACGAAGTTCTAAGTATATAATACATTAAAAAAAATCTAATAGTAATGAAAGCTTTCGTTCAAATAAAAACTATTTTTTAAATACTAATGAGAAGATTCCTCTTGGAATTCAATGGATTTATCGCGTGGGTGTTGGGTCCATCGTTGTAGCGAGAGGAGCTTCAACAGTGCCTGTGACTTGCGACCTAGGTGTAGGTTTAAGGGGCTAACTAACGCGCGTTAAACGCTCACCACCACCGTCCAAGCTCCTCTCTCTACCTAACCAAACTTGAAAAGAAACTATATATAGAATATTATAAATAATGTTAAAGTGTATCGATAGCTGTGTATCAAATTGAAATATGATTCATATACTAAGAAAAAAAAAATGAATTTAGACTTAACTAAAATTACTATATCAAATAATATCCTTATCAATACGCAAACACACTTTATTTTCCTGTATGATGATTGTGTGATCTTCTTAACACAACACAACAATCAGATGACACCGTCGTGATAGTGGGATTTACGTTTACACAGAAATAATTCAGTTTTACAACGCTCCATTGTTTGTACATCACTATAGAGGAAAGCGCATCTGTAAACAAGTAAACAACCGGGCTCGCTATGTGAATAGAATAACGTCAATGAATTTAAGACATTCGCGTGTTATGCAATTATCAATGGACAAACAAACACACAAACATGTTTCAAATCGTGCGACAATACATATTATTACTGGTAAATTCTTAGTTCGGCATTTCTGTATACTAAACGAGTCCAAAATTTAAATGACAAACATTCCTTTCATATGTTTGTATGCGTAACATACATACACACAAATATGTATTATTGGGAATTTCGCACTATTTATTCACATATAACGGAGTATGCATACGGTGGTCATAAGTCAGTGGTGCCCCTTTTTTTTTTTTTTTTTTTTTTTTTTTCGTGGGGAAATGCTTCATGCATACTCTCCTGCTTGGGGAAGAAAGCAAGGAGAGTTATGTCGGACTCTCGTCCTGAAAAGGACGCACTACCGACTAAAACCCCACGGGTGTCCCACGCGCCGCTCTTTTGCTAAGCCACAGGGCCCGCAGAGCGATTCTGCTGTGGCTCAGCAACGGCTGCCCCAAAAGGGACATTTCCAAGTCATCTAGATCCTTCGTGTTGTCAGTGGTGGAAACTGAGCATTCGCGGGGCCTTAGACCGTGAGGTGGCAGACATCCCCAGGTCCGCCACCCGGAAGCCCCTTAAGGCGGGAGATGGCGCTCATGCGCTATCCGCCTTCGTCCCGGACGGCGTCGTCTTATCGGGTCAGAGGAAGGTGCCTTTTCCCGTTCTCTTTCATCGGCTTCTTTCAGTGAGATGACTTTCTCACAGAAAGAAGCCATCGCCTGCCACGCTACAGTATGACGAACCATCTTTTGCATAATGGTTGGCAGCGATAGGTCTGTACCAACGACATTGCAAAGCTCTCTCCGCTGATCTTCCCACGCTGAACATTCCGCAAGAGTGTGTTGCGCTGTATCGTCTTCACAGACGCAATGGTGACATCTTTTAGTTGGTTCCCTACCAATTGCAAACAGATAATGACCAAAACATCCATGGCCAGTCATTACCTGCACCATTCGAAACGTCAAATTTCGATTTCGCAAACAAACCCATTCGTCTAAGATGGGTCTTATGGCTTCAACCACTCTGTGTCCAGCTGTGGGATTCATCAGTCTTTGCTTCCAGGTGTGCATCAAGATGATATGACCCTGGCGTCGCCACCGTTCCACCTGCTCTTTTACTGGGATATGACCGCGTCTCCTAATGTCAGCAACCCTGTGATAAATTTCCGCCAGAACTCGCGCCTCAAGGTCCCACGGAACAGAGCCAGCTAGTGCGCACGCAGACTCACAAGCTACTGTCCGGTAGCCCCGGATCGCTCTGATAGCCACGGCTCGCTGCGGTCGCCGCAGCAACGATTTATTTGCGCTTTTTAAGTCATCTACCCATACAGGCGCACCATAAAGGGCCATGGATCTGATGACCCCCATGTATATCAGATCCATGGCCCTTTATCTATTAATCTACAAGAACACAGATGATGATAGATATAGATGAGTATATAGATCAGTCAGTGGTGCCCTAGTGGTTAAAAGGCCCACCTCTCATGCATGAGGGCGAAGGTTCGATCCTGGCCCTGGCAAGTACCAATGTGATTTTTCCGAGTCATATGTACTTTCTAAGAGTATTTAGACTTCAGGGATTAATACATTCCCAAAGAGGGTTGATGTCAGGCAGGCGGCCGGTCGTAAAAACAATTAGCCAAAACTATTCACAACATGTAAAGCAGATCCTGGCTATAGCTAGGAAATTGACAGGTAGACGATCGGAGTATGCAAACGGTATACCTAGTACTCAAATTCTCTTCTTCTCAAGCTAATACTGTAATTATTTCTCACTGTATGTTAATTAGTTATATCAATCAATTTGAATTCCTCATTATCCATGCTTGTATACTGAGCGCTTCATGTTGAAATAGTGTTACTAATTACAATAGTCTATTATTGACATATCACATATGGGGGCCACATACAAATACTGCTAGTCCACATATATTGCATAGTATAGAAAGATCTACATTTTCTTAATGATGGAAAAGTAAATATGTTTTTCAGAGATAATGTTCTTATTAAATACGATCTACTTCTTATACGTATATTGTCGATAAATTTGAAACCTTTCGCCCCTTAAACCTACACCTGGGTCACAAGTCCCAGTCACTGTTGAAGCTCCTCTCACTACAACGATGGACCCGATACACGCACCGTGAATACATTGAATGCTGAGAGGTTTCTCTTTCTTAAATCGTAATATTTTATATATGCTAAGTTTGACAAATAAAAAAAAGAAATGGGTTATGAATGTATATCAACTCTGAGATTATATATATATTATAGTACTCTAATCACACATCTCGTCTGCCCGTGATCACGGTTACTGTAAAGTAGCCGAAACGTCGGGAGTATGGAGTTTATAGTCAAAAATAAATCACGTAGTAAAACCAAAAATATTATTTCATTTAAATGAGTACTCGCGAAAATCTTAGATCTCATTAACAGGTATGTTTTATGTTTTGACATCCCCAAGATTTAATCTTGATTTATGATAAAATACATATATAAATATAAATATGAACTCTATACAAAAATAGACATAATTGTCTGCATTGCAGTGGAAAATTTGTGAATTAGTATTCTCAAGGACATAATAAACAAAAAATTGCAGAATATTAATAAGTTACCACTAACGACAATTTAATACAAATAATTTACAACGAGACTTATTTAATATTAATTTAACAAACTTAATAAAGTTTTTTACTTGCTATTCACGTTTATAAACAAAAAGAAATTTATTTAAAATAAGATTAAGACACTATATATAAACTGTTTATATAAAATTAGGTAAAAACAATTATAATATATGGTCACTTTGACGAACTTGTGAATGAAAAGTAATAAAAATAAAGTTGTGTTAGGATATTATATCACTATGTGGCGGCATATGAATTTGATGATAATGACGTATTAATTACGTCACAAAAAACATCTCAACTATGTACTAGAGAACTTCTTGTTTGTTTACGAAAAATTGTAGAAGTGATGTTAATATAATCAGAAAAAATATATCACCTTTAACAGTGAACACTCATCGTTTTTTAACATCCCTACTAATATTATAAATGCGAAAGTAACTCTGTCTGTCTGTCTGTTAAGCTTTCACGTCTAAACCAATGAACTGATTTTAATGAAATTTGGTACAGAGATAGAGTTGACCTTGAGAAAGAACATAGGATAGTTTTTATCCCAGACTTTTGAAAGGTTCTTTTTAAAATGCGAAGGCGAAGGTGCGGGGCGCGGGCGGAAAGCTAGTCGTCTATAAATATGTAGTTAGCTTATTTTACATATTATCGTTTTGTAGGTATTTAGCTCAAAAATTCCGTTGAAACTGTACAGTTTTTTTATAATAAAACGCTTGAGATCTAAGTAATTCTGTACATATATGTCATACAGAGTCAGTTGAATGTATATCGGTGTCACCGCTCAATGCCAGCCGCAATCGAACTGTGTCATCTACAGTCAACATCAACGCCATTGATGCACTTTGAACACCAGCTCCTGAATAACTATCAACTTGGACAAATCATTCTACAAAAACACTAGGACTTAGGAGAAGGGGTCTAAAAGAAATGGTCAAAGAAACCGGGTGAAAAACATAGTCGAGCAAGTAATTTATTAATAAGTCGTCGATTGCTAAGAAATGAGGACCGACCGCTTATTCAATTTGAATACGAGACTAAATAATTTAGAACCAATTTAGCAGATTCCGATGCAAATGTTTATTACGGAATACTTGACGAAATGTTGAAACCTAAAAGTCGAAATTGAACCTTATTTCTTTATTTTTAAATCTCAATTTGCTGTGACTGTGTTCGCAAGCTGTACGGTTTTGAGAGCACTGTGCGTGGCTGCGTCTGCGCAAGGTCGCGATGTTTTTCAAGTTTCTTTAACAACGGCTTGTTTTGATTCCATCATGTATATAACAGTACTCTCATTCTTCCACTTAAATTGAAAAGGACAGTAGCTTATTTACTTTAGAATTATATAAAAATAATAAATATGTTGTTTACAAGTTATGTTTATAATTATCGTGGTATGAAAGGGAAAGTGCTTCCACATGTTTTTGGTGGTCTAGGGACTTCCCTTATCGTCGTATCAGCTCCATGTGTATGTATGTATGTTTGTCAATCCTAACCTTGACCGGTCAGCACGCTCGACTATTGCCCAGTAGTTCAACGGCCTGTTACACTTTTTCTACTGATTCACATGAACCAGCCTTGAGATCGGGGTTAATGAGCCGGGTTCAGTTTTTATAGCGTCTCCAATGACAAATGTATTTCTTTTGCTTGTCTGTTTCCTGTGCTCTTACAAACAATAATGAAAAACTCAAATACTAACTATAGAATGAAATTAATTATTATTTAGAAGCCATCGGCATATTCATAGGCTATGTGTGATTGACCACAAGTAATCAAAAACATAATTGCACAAAAAATATATATTGAGAGGAAAAGTAACGCGTGAATTGCTAACAAAAAACAAAGTATGAAAATAAAACATTTTAAAGGAACACAATTCACTGCACGTAAAGTTGGTTGTAGGAGGAATGAATCACGATACTTCTGGAACCTTCCATCAGTTTTTGATGATACATCTAGATTCTAGAATAACTGGCCGAACAAACAAATCAAGGAAGATATATGGGATGACAAATAAAATACAAAAAACAGATAATGTACTGATAACGTATTGATTAAAGATAATATTATCTAAAGAACAAACATAATACAAAAAACTCCCAATACTTATTATACTCTTGATATATGCTAAATAAATATGATTATTATGCGTTCGGATATTTTTAATCTCCGGTGTACTCATGACTCACTTATTTACGGAAAATACAAAAAGTACAAAGAATATTTTAGCAGATATATATTTTGGGTGCGACAAATAAACAGGAAATAATTTATAATTACATAGAAAGAGGCTAAATTGAATTATTAATTAAAAGATAACATATTAATGTATATATATTAATTTTTGCTACCATCAGCTGTTAACTGTCACTATTTCGTTTGATAATTACGAGTACAATGCTTACCATTGGTGCGAGTACAGAACTAACTCAATACCTTTAATTTTTTCTAAATCCTTTTATTTGAAACATTGACACTTTCAGTACATAGTAAGGCGATGAAAACTGAAAACTCATACTAATTATATAATAAAGACTTTGGCACTTTATTAACATTACTGTATTTATTGAATATTCATTTCTGAAATCATCCAGAAAGTTTAAATTATGATAAACAAAAAGTCTCAATTTAAAAGGTATGACTATCTGCAGCTTGAGTAGACAATCATTTATGTATATATATACATTATATACTTAATATTTGTACACAACACTATATATAACTTGAATCATATTCATTGTATGTAAATGTATACAAATTTAATTCCACCCTACATATTGCAACTCTCTTATTGTAATATATCTTTATTAAGTTGGTTGAGTTTTTTGTTAGCTCTGTTTCAATGATTCATCGTGTTAAATTTACACAACGAAGCTATAAAAGTATTTTTATATACCAATATATTTTTGGAGATACATATTTCAACTGTTGTGTGAAATTTAAATGTACCAATAAAATTGTCATAATATTTTGTATTTATAACAAGCACTCTGTTACTATCTAATAGCGGACATACATAATACATATGTGTGTCCATTCGCCTATTACTCCTAAACTAGTCGTTATCGGTCACTAGCAGCATCCCAACAATATAATAATGATAAATAAAACAAGCATTTTATCGTATTATTGCCCACCTATTTGGAGCTCATTCAACTTTCCCTTGTTTTCATACATGTCCATCCGCCGTAACTATTTAAAACTAAAACTATTTGTGTGTGGATGAATGTTGCTATATGTCTATGTGTGTATGTGTGTGTGTGTGTGTGTATTGCGCACGCGCAAGCCTCAGCTATGAAACCATGCCAGCGGGTTACCGGGTCCTAGGCACGGTCTAGACACTAATATTGATTATAAATGAAGTAGTATTTAACATTAAGTGCCGCCATGTTGAAAAATACAACGGCACTTAACAATTTATTGAGTATTGTCTATTATTTATATGTGTGTATGTGTCACTATTGTACGTCTGTGTGGGTGTGCGTTTGCCATTCTTCACGTTAAAATTACTTTCGATAAAAAAGAAAATAATATGAAATAAAGGCGTACTGTGTGATAGTATGATGTAAGACATATTAGAAATGTGTTCCAGTGTATTTGCGAGCGTGTACCACTTCGTATACGGCAACCGTTAACACCGTTTAACTAATAAAGAGTTGAAGGAATGCACACAGATTTCTAGCTAATTATGTGAAGACATTAGGGACACGGAAGCTATGGCAAATATTTTGCAGTAGACGAACTGCATTCTAGATACTTCTTAGTTATGTACCTTTCATGGCCTGCCAAGTATGAGATGCGCACGTGATGCTGCGTATGTAACACTACAAAATTCAAATGTTTCTACATCTAACTCTATGTATCAATCTAATTTGAACTCTTTTGATACCATTTGTGTACTAGAATGTTTATTGCCACTTTTAAAAGCTTTCTACTGTAATTGTTTTAGTAAGTGATAACTTGATCAGAAAATCTCGGTATCTTACATAATCTTAAATGATGAAAATTAAAAAAAAGTTGAGTGATAGTGTATTCAGATAGCTGGCAACAAAATTTTATTATTCTTTAAATCTTCCAATCCATTAGTGAAGCATTGAATCGAGTAATCATAAGCTCAGAACACCTTCTATCATTTTAGACTACTACATCTATGTTTATTAAACACAGCTAGGAACCATGGCAAGGATACTGGCTCAAATGAAAAATCAGTCTGGGCTTTAAGGCTTACGGTGCAACAGACAAATACACACACATACAAAATTTGACGTCACTCTTATAACAGATCTCTTTTTCGACGAGTGTTAAAAATATGACACAAATCAATTTGACTTCTCTTTAAGATGAACTCTCTTTCTTCAAAATCATTTTAAGACAAACTCTGAATACGAGATGACTACACTTCTTCTTCTACCTGGCAATTTCCCAGCTTTAGCCAGGGTCTGCCTTACATGTTGTGAATAGTTTTGGCTATTTGTTTTTACGACCGGCCACCTGACTGACATCAACCCTCTTTGGGAAAGCATTAATCAGTGATGTCTACATACTCTTAGAAAGTACATATGATTAGAAAAAACCACATTGGTACTTGTCAGAATCGAACCCGCGCCCTCATGCATGAGAGGCGGGCCTTTTAACCACTAGACCACCACTGAATATGAATACGAGATGACTACACTGTTAGCATATAATAGATACGTTTAGATTTAAATTAATTACCTGATCCGTATGCTTGTCAGAGACCAGCATCGTCACACACAGCGTTAATGGCTTTTCATTCATACATCTTCACACGTAGGCTTTTGAAAGAAACGGTAAGCATACCGTATGACGTGACGACTTGTGGTAAAGCGAATAAACACTAATTTATAAGCATATTTAATGTACTTAGAAATGAATATCTGAGTTATAAATAGAAAAAAATTAGTATCTAAACTATCTTAGTCATACGATGACTAAGTTTTTATGTCGGCCATTGACTTGTTAAATATTATGTACTGTATAATATATAAATTATGTACTGTGATTATCAATACGATATTTTTTGCACTATGTAACTATCAGTCATCATTGAAGGAGTCATTATAAATTTGGACATATTTGGAAGTATGTATACGAAAGAAAGTTATCACGATTTATTTATAAAAATAATGTTTATTTAATGTTGATAAGGAAAGTTGTAATTTGGTAAACAATTATTTACTTATTTTTATTTACTTTAATATGTTTTGTTTCAGTAGACACTTTTGTATTTATTTTTGAATATATTGCCGAACCCACATACCACGCATCATGTTAAGACATAGATATTATGTCAAAAACACCCCAAAAGTTTTGCTCGACAATTTTATAAGGCTACTAGTTTTTGTCCGCGAATTGGTCCGCGTTAATTACTGAATTAGTAGTTTATGTATATCTGACCGGGTGGACCCTGTTTCGCCTTAGAGGACATAAATAACCAGTTATTGGATTTTTTTCTTTGTCTTTCTACCAGAATTAAATATCCTACGTCAGTTTCCTGGTTCTAAGCTATCCCACCACCAATTTTCAACAAATAAATAGTGTAACTAACACGACTTTCTTTTATATATAGAAAAAATTTAATCTTTACCTACATACAAATTCAAATTCATAAAATACTAAGTTTAATTTATCTCCCAAGTAAACAGGAAAGTCTTAAATCGGCAAAACGGAATAAATAAACACGTTTGATATAACATATATGAATACAAAATGAATTTAAATTGTTTATTCAGAATAGAATTGAAGACCTCATGTATAGAATTCATGAATAATGAACATTTTATGAATGGCAGGCATCACACAAAGGTAGCAATGACATACATATGTACTTAGCAAAAGTACCTGTATTAAACTTAATTAGATTTAAGAGTTTCGCGAGTATTTGAATGAAACTAATCTTTTTTGGATATTCTACGCGTATTTTATTATTTTAACTACATACTACTGACCTTTCGGTAACTTTTCAGCAACCGTGATCACGGACAGACGAGATGTGAAGGTCTGTTAAATGTATAGAGGGAGTACATATCAGAGTACATACGAGATCTCAGCTACGTTCAGTGTTTATCATCCTCAAATCATTGTAAACTGTATCTTTACCATTAGTAACTATTGTTAAACGAAATACATACAGTATCAATGTTTAAATATATTGATCGTCATATACAGGGTGACTGGTGAATTACTATCGATATTTGAGGACGTGATATTTGACGATCATATATGACAAAATAAAAATTAATATTACATAAATATTAATAAACTTCTAAGTAAAGTTAACGAAAAGTTATGTAATTAATTACGCATCGTGTGAACACCCTACAGATTAGGTATACACACACACTCACACATACGCAGCGGGGGCGTGGTTTTGTATCAGCACGCCGCCACACGCGTCCACACTTGGAACACTTGGAACGTGTCAACACTTTATTTATTTATACGGAAATTTTGTCAAAAATTAAGTACCTATTTTTTTTACATAATTCGAATGAGAATCATGGACCGAGTGTTCTCCTAAAATATTGATAGTAATTCACCAGTCACCCTGTATATAGAGGAAAATCGTTAAACTCTCAGTTTAGTTTGATTTCAAAATCTTTTAACTAAAACAAATAATAATAAAGTTAAGAGAAGTCTAATTTGAGTACATCTATTAATAATTTATATAAGTCATATATGTTATATGCTAATTATTATAGTATCATAAAATATATATAAGACAGATAGATAATAATACGTCACTATCATCGTACTGTATGGTAAGTACTTAATATGTAGACTTGGACAGTCAACGGAATAGCCAAGAAAAAACCTAATATCCCACGATAAGTGGTCTAACCCAGAGTAAACACTGTGTCATATAAGTATATCATATATATAAGGGATCCAACAAACATACATCCAGTGACGACACTTCATAACATATACTGTAAGTAATGTACATATATATATATATGTATATGTATGTGTAACTCACATATAACATATATAAAGGTCCGTTTACATAAGCTCGAAAGTGAAAACGACCACCTCGCCACCGACACCGACACCAGCGGTACTTGTTAAGGGGAAGTGTGACGCTTTCTTTTATTGCATTTTAATTATTAAAATATATTAAACTCTTGTTACTATCAAAGGAAAATATATACAGGTAGGTTTCATTTAAACTTATATAGAATCTATTCAAATTTATACAGAGTACTTCATACTGACAATTATTTCATTTAAATACATATATTTTGAAATAATGATATATGTAATATGTATATTCCAGAGTAGTGTCGAACCTAGGACTTCCCTTATAACGCATCCTAGCCACTTTTACAACCAAGCTTTCAAGCTCTTATATGAATTAGGTGTTATAAATATATATTTTAACTGTCCTATCAGAAAATCATCTTATCTGTTATACATTTATCATCTATTTCCCTGATTTAACTTTACGTCATTGTAACATTAAATATTTATAGAAATAAATTAATTTTATATTAAAATAAAATATGTACAACTAAAAGTCTTCTTCTTAACATTTGGTGAAATTCACCTTGAAAAGCGAAAGGAGTACCGATGATGTGACACAAAACGGAGAAAGGCATTGGGTTAGATGGTACGAGTGTCGGAGGGAGGGAGGGGGGGGGTACGACCTGACCCCGTTCAGCTGGGGTCATGACTAGGTTTACTATTTACATGTAAAATGTCACATTAGACGACACGATGCTTAATGTGTAAAATGATCATGTTAGATTTAAATGAAGTTGACTAATCAGGAAGATGGAATTCATCTCGTTAGATGATGCTTAAGGAATCATGCATCAGGGCCTGATGAAATAATTTGTTTTATACAATATATTTAACACAATATTTTGATATGTCTACTTAAATGTATGTATCCTTTTTTACTTGCTTTTATAAAAAATACATAACAGCGGATTTTAATTACATATGAAACACATTTACTTACACTATTTTATATAATGATAGATATATAATGAATCATTATATATACTAAACTAAATAGTAGAAACAGTTAATCGAATCTCATAATAGAGCCTCCGTGACAAACATTATATAAGCGTAATGGAATATTACGTACTTTATTTACCTATGTATCACACTATCAAATATAATAAGAATTCTGATTATAAAACACGATTCATATATATTTGGAAGTAAATTTACGAAAAAAATAATTATGCCTTTAATATTAAAACAATGTCAAACTAATAATTAATTGGATTAGATTTTCAATAGAAATTATACGATGAAAAATTTATCTACACAAACGGAATTCGAACCGGCAATGTTCTGTTTGTCATTTTTCTAAATAAGTTACAGTGTCCTAACATCATTTAAGTAACGAATTATTTGTCAATAAATAGGTAGACCTTCATCTTAAAACTTAATAGCAAATTAAATCTATTTTATATCATTATTTTTTGAATGTAATTACGCTATTCTAATGTTATATGAATTTATATCTGAGGTGTCATTTTAAAAATATTTCCAAAATAGGAAACATTGGTTAGTATTTTCATAAGAAAACGCTGTAGATGGCGCACCTTGTCCCGATATAGTTAAATACATACGCCACTGACCAAGTTAGACATGATAGCTTATATTCTAAATCACCTCGAACGCACTAATCATGCGGTTGCAGATTCGAATCCCGATCGTATAAATGACTTTCTCATTCATACAATCTATATAAAAATCACAAAGATTTGATATCGTACAATAAAATAAGTGTCAACTTTCTCATATCGAAGAGAGATGTATCTTAGCGTCGCTTCTATGAACCAACGAAGCCAAACCAACTAGCATTGACTCTAGAATGGACCGCAGACTGTTAGACAGTCTTTGACATCATTTAAACGACATAAATATGTTAACAAGTTTGTAAGGACATCAAATAACGGTGAACTTATCGCAGCGAACGTGCGAATTAAATACTAGCTCGTACATTTAACCTGAATACCGATGATAATTATTTAGCAAGTTCACTTCGGTGTCACTCTAAATCCACGTCACTATAGTTGCGAGTCGGTGTAAATGTGGCCAGAACAAAAATAGTATCCGATATACGACCTCAATTTGTACTAAGTCTTTATTCATTAAAACATGACATACATACATAATTTTCATTGACTGGAAAAAAACCAGAGAGGAGGTGACAAGTAACACAAATATTTATATGAATGCTATTTAATATAATATTCACTTTATAAACAAAAGATCTGATGTACATATGTATATCCCCAATAACATTTTTTTGCTCGAAATATTTGGGAAGGAATTTCAATAAGAATGGAACCAAGAAAATTGATTATTAGGTTAGACATAATAATATGATTTTTATTTATATATAGTTTATTATATACTGTTATATTTAATATATAAGTTTTAAAAAATTTAAAGTTAACGATCTTATCTCAACTTTGATGATTTTTATTCTAAACTAGTTGATATCAACGACTTTATCCGAAATATTAATTATTTTGGCTCTCATGTGACCTAGTTGTATATATATTTATCTATAAGTACCTTTCGCTTTAAAAAAAAAGCCACAATATTCCTTATGTTAGAAATAAAAGGCCTTGCTTATATCCGAATTCCGAATATGTATAAAATAAAAATCTTTTGAAAGACCAATATATCTATACCATTCAATAATAATAATATTTAGAAAGTATTTTATACGTATATTTTGCAGTAGTTTATTTAGCGTATAAACGAGAACATTGTGTGGCCGTAACGGTACGGGAGGATGGGCCGTTATGAGATGACTAACATCTCAGATGCTGCGGGCTGCCCGGCGGCCGCTCACTTCTTAATAATATTTTTTGTTGGGAGATTTACATGTATGATTCATCGCTATATAACACGAGGATTTTTTATTATTTTCAATACAAACATATCTTTATAACAGCTAAACAAATAAAAAGTTTGATGCCAATTTATATGGACATTTCATAAAATTACATACTCTCACTTTTAAAACAAAAAACAAAGAAAAGTAAAATGTATAAATATAATCTTAATTTCCTTATAAAAAAAAGCTTACATTACCTTAATGTACTATTATTATTCATTTACGTAAATTGGTGTCAATTAGGAATCAATATTAACATAAAAAAACTCGTCAAATTATTTTAAACATATTGTCAAGGCTACATCTATATGACGATGATTGAATTGGGTCCGAGCTCGGTCATATACATATATTTTATTTAAATATTTATATACACTAGTATATATATTTAAATTAAAACTATTGCATATCGAAAGTGTGTTCCTCAAATGAATATTTAGACAATAGTGATTAATTTAATTAATACTGATTTAAAAAATTTCGTTAGTATAGAATGTATATATCATATCATATCATATATCATAACACGTTTTATGTGATCACATCAGATATAGGAAAGGCTGGCGTGTTGCCGATATTACAAAACATCTGACATTTAACGACCGGAAACGTTGATATTGGAATTCAGATACGGAAATAATATGTATATAGAAAAAATATTAATTTGTTCACATATATTTTAACATACAATATAATAAAATAAAAACAACTGCACTATATATGTATTAATGTACAGGGTGACTGGTGAATTACTATCAATACTTGAGGACGTGATATTTGACGATCATATATGACAAAATAAAAATTAATATAACATAAATATTAATAAACTTCTAAGTAAAGTTAACCAAAAGTTATGTAATTAATTACGCATCGTGTGAACACCCTACAGATTAGGTATACACACACACTCACACATACGCGTTTGGTGGCGTTGTGTTGTATCAGCACGCCGCCGCACGCGTCCACACTTGGAACACTTGGAACGTCTCCACACTTTATTTATTGTTAATTAAAATTGAATTTAAACATTAAATGTTAAAAAAAAACTTGCAAAACCTTGTTCAGAACATATTTATATGATCTGGTTTATCTCAATAACCATGATCTTAATCCATCTGAAACATTAATAAACCTTCTTCTCAAATCTTATTACCGCTATTAAGTCAGCCAAATATCATATCAGTATTTCAAATAAAACTTAGCATACTTTGCTTGGCATACAAAACGTTCGTGATTAGAAATTGTTTATTAAAATTTTACGAGCGTCGATGAAATATGAAACTGTATTGCTATTTAATATTTATACTTTATATTATTTGGTTCGCTTTCAATTTCATTATACTTATAATATGTATATAAAAGAAAGTCGTGTTAGTTACACTATTTATAACTCAAGAACGGCTGTAGGAATATGGTTGAAAATTGGTGGGGAGATAAAACCAGGAGACGGACATAGGATATTTAATTGTATTCGATTGAAAAAAATCTTAATAAATTCTAATTGGTTATTTACGGCCTTCAGAGCGGAATAAAGATGACCCGGTCAGCCAAACATATTGCTAATTCCGAAATTAACCCGGATAAAGTCGAAGGCAAAAACTAGTAAATAATAAATATTGTATGTGTTAGTTATACATTGTTTTATTGTTTTATCTGGCGTGTGAAATCGTATGGCAAACATAAGTTCCATTAACACAAAGTCATGGTACATTCAGGCGATTTATGTCATTGATACGACAAATAGAACTCACCCACAAACAATGAACATCTAAATATTTCTTTCCATTGTATAGGTGGTAGTATTATTACAAAGCTACTATGTTCAGTCGATCGATATCCAAATATCTAAATAGGAATTTCAGTGGATGTTTATAATACTTAGGGATTTTTCATGATAGAAAATATTATACCTAATATAATTAAAATTATTAATACTATATCTATGCCTTATGTGATCTCTCAATACACATACTTAACTGGATGATGTTTATATATTTATTTTATTAATTAAAAAATGATACTGGTATTAAAAATCAAATAGAACATATACTATGAAATAAGTGACGATGGCTTAGTTAGTAAATTAAGTGAAAAACGGTATTCCCGATCGCAGCATCAAATCCTGCTCATCGTAATTTTATTATTATACATATATATTTCCAATTTGAAGTTGCATTATATATTATGTTAATTTTAAAATTTATATCTGTACATACACATTATAGTTTTCTGAGTTAAGAATATTTAATATCATTTATGAATTAATGAGGGTAGTTGGAGAATAGATGTATTTTGTTAGTATACGATTAACATTCCAAGTTCATAGTACGTATTATTTCATCATTCAGAACTGTACTGAGTATACAAATAAGTAATTTCACGTTATATACAACAGAAAATTATTTTAAGAGTAATTGACATTCACAGCTGATAGCTTGTTGATAACAATGATAAGATTTACACTTGATCATGTAAAACTGATGGACAACTTAACGCCGGTACCAGAAATTACGAAACTTTACACTATGCATGAAAATTTTCTTGTTTCTTATCCATAAATCGTACAAAGCAAATAATTATTGATAAAAAAACTGTTTAGGGTCCATATGTATTGTGACGATCTAAGAGTATTTAGACATCACTGATTAATGTTGATTCCCAAAAAGAGGGTTGATGTCAGGCAGGCGGCCGGTCGTAAAAACAAATAGCCAAAAACTATTGACAACATGTAAGGCAGACCCTGGCTATAGCTGGGAAATTGCCAGGTAGAAGAAGAAGATGTATTGTGACGATGGAAACTTGGGAGTAAGTATGAAGAATATTACAATCTGTTATCACCGTGGAATGATTGCTGATAACGAAGAACAACATAGAACATTTTAAAAATTGAAAAGACGATTTTCTGTTTACTTAAAAATAAAATTTAGCTTTGATAGAATTGCATGAGCATTTACGTATCCATTTCAATTTAAACTTATATTTTTTGTTTTATTTTTTGGATATTCAATTAATCAGAAGCCGTTAAAAAAATAGATACATAGAGTCGAAAATTTAGAAAGTTGGTGAAAATTAACATGACGCATGTTTTAATACAGAGTATATATAGAAAGGTTTATTACGTAAATGATTAATGACGTGAGAGGCTGTGCTGATAATGGAGCGAACGTTTGAGAGGACAGGAGGTGATGAACATATCGGGAACCGCGACTATGCTCGCCTCATTCAGATATCCCTACTAATATTATAAATGCGAAAGTAACTCTGTCTGTCTGTCTGTTACGCTTTCACGCCTAAACCACTGAACTGATTTTAATGAAATTTGCTACAGAGATAGAGTTGACCTTGAGAAAGATCATAAGATAGTTTTTATCCCAGACTTTTTAAAGGTTCTCTTGGAAACGCGATATAACCGAACTCTACGCGGGCGAAGCTGCGGGCGGAAAGCTAGTATTTATATATAATAAAAAACACGCGTACATTTCATATACTTAATATTCACTTCCTTGTATATTTTATTAATGTCATCGGCATTTCCGAATCCATTTAATGGCGACGGTGAAATATTTAACATACAAAAGACTAGTTGCTTACTACGACTTTACCTGTACGCTCATTAATTGTTGAGTAATCATACATGTATGTAATATTATAGAAAATAACATGTAGATCTAGTTTCTCTGTGTTTATATAGACCTTGTTTGTATAGTTGTCTGTGTGTATTTGTTATTAGTATTCAATGTGCGGGGACACTTTCGTTAAGACGACCGGTCAGCATCACAAATACCTTTCACGTATTCCACCACGTATGGGACTGATGACGATCTTCATAAATTTGGAATCTTTCTTTGATCTGAAGTTCTATTATTCTGACATATACAGATTTTGTTCGTCAAAGAAAATCACACATGTACTTGTAACAAATTAAAAAAATGCAAAATTCATACAAAATCAACAAGCATCCCATACGACCGTATATTTAATTTAAATATTATTTTTTTATATTATCATGTAAATATGCGTGTGTGCGTTTCATTTCCGCGGTGTTGGAACAAACAACGAATGTCCAGGGTTAGCAGAACATTGCATTTAGAACTTTAGAAGTAGATTTCGGTCTCGTCATTAGTGAGGTGTTATACGCATGCGCAGTTCAAACAAATACACTTCAAAGCATATTGCAGTGGCAGCAGAAATTTATATAAATATATTTGAATGATATCAATCAGAATTGATTGATTGATTGATAAACCCTCGTGACTAGATGGAACCACGTGTCTAGTTTTTGCGTAATACCCAACTAAATACATATTAATTCTTCATTATTTAGTGTCAATTATTAGGAATACAATAAAGTTAGCTTACATTTGTTAATAATCTATTCATTATTCTGTAATTGTTCCGAATTTCTCTTTTTTGTACACTCTAATAAGTAACACCTAGTTACTCAATTCTAAATCGTTACAACAGTCAACCGCGTGTTTTTAAAATAGTGGCTTAAAATGACCATTAAGTTTATATTTAGGACAGAGGCTGTTTATTTATTTAAAAAAATAAGGAAGTACCAAAAACGGTAAAAAGAAAGTACAAATCCTCTGAGCAAGATGAATTATTTCATGTTTATTAAAATGACGACCGTAAATCACTTGACATACATTATTTTTACTTTGTAATGTTTAATCATTAATATGAATGAATTGTGCATAAATGTATGATTTATATATAAACAATTGACCCACGATAAACACTTCTGAAGATTCTGAAACGACGACAGAAATAAACTAGTCTCCTGTTTAGCAAGCGAACATAATATAATTATAATAATTTTAATTCGAAAACAAACGGACAAGTAAACAACTTTAAATGGAAGGCCGCTTAAAAATTATTTAATCCCAGAACTAACTTTCACGGCGATATTTTCAATAACAGTATACATATTTTCGATTTGTCCTCTTTATTTCGAAATAATAAAGATAAAAACAATTCTGATGAATTTCTTAACAAAAATAGGACAAATGGATCCTAGTTTTCTTTTTTCTTTTATATTAAGTATCTATACGCATACTATTTATTTATCTTATCAGAAGCTATTGTTTTTTTTGTTTTTATGTGCTATAAACATGCAATTTCGTAATAAATCCGTATCATTGTCTGTTGCGTTACATAAAAATAAACGAACAAGTCTACAATGTTGAACAATAGATACCTATTTATAAGTTCACGGCGTTTTTATTCGCATGTTACAATCAGAGACATTGACACATTAATCGAAGATTACATTATTATATATTAATTGTATTATAATAATACCTTAGTATAAGTAACGATCAATTTTATTATTACTTTTTTACGCAAAATTTATGCATAACATTTTCAATGACTATTAATAGCCATAATATTCGAATAAATAATTTAGATCAAACTTTATGTAAGCATGTGGTTTTCCGCTTGCATCTATGCTCTATTTATGACTCGTTTGAATAGCAGAATACACTAAAAACATTCAGCGAATACTGTAACCTACTAAACTACGCAAGACATGATTGTAAACACATTGAATAGATCCAATAGATTTCGCAACAAAGACTCTGGGATCGTATGACGAATGAGCTCACAAGTCACAGTGAAAGTGATTTACCACCCCGCCATACTATAATCACATGACCGTGAACTCCATAAATGTTCAATTATCATTAAATGGAGTGTCCTGATTACAACAATCACAAAAGATTCATGTAACGGTGCATTTTTGTTCGACATTATTCAAAGATAAGAAGTGTAACATTCGCACTCACCTTGTAATAAACATCCATAAGGATGCTGTCCGGTAAATATCGCAAATCATTCCGTTCGCACTTACATTTCTGCAAAAAGTTCACTAAATTAGTTAAGCACACCTCATATAAATTATCGGGTATTTTTTTCACGCGCACCGACGACGACGCGTCAGCCATTTTGGCGAGGTAAAATAAAACTCGTTTCATTTTACGGCACTTGCCACTTTGACAAATGACAGTACCGATCGATCCGCGCGATGTTCACTATAGTCTCTCAATGATTATTGGCTTTGAAAGTGTTTGCACAATTATCATTGGATGATTATTTTCTTATCAAAAACATAACAAGAGTTAAAAATTAAGTATATTTATATAGCATAAGTACTTAATAAAACAGCAATATATTGCGTGAATTGAATATTATTTTAACTATTTTCGTTTTTTTTTCAGTGACAATTAATTGAATTTTGTGAAATTAATTGTAAACATAATATATTATTAAAATAGTCACATTAGGAAGAGTCAGGATTTATATAGCCTTTGTCGAAAATGGAGCAAGGAAATTAAGTATTGCCAGATTCCATGTTGAAGTTAAATAAAATTCTTTAGATATTTGAATATCGTTTATTCAAACTAAAAACATAACACTAACAGAACATCACTTTTTAAACTAAACAATCTTTAAAGCTATCCTACAGCAAAATAAATGCTTCAAATTCTTGATGCCGACATCCCTTTTGTTTAACCCATTTTAACATTCATTCAAACATTTTGTGTTATCTTGCATTTATTTTACAATAATAGTATTAAACTTTTTATTTATATCCAGACTTTTACTGTATTTGTAGAGGGTTCAACAGATTAGGTACTCAGTTCTTGAACAAATTATTTATTGTTTTCCAATAGTAAACTTTGAGATACCCTCTAACAGATTGATGTAAGCTGTGTGTTCATATGCTGTGCTGAAGTCAGATAATTTTTGCACAAAGTCATTGCTGATACCCTTTTCTTCAAGAAGATTCATCAAAAGATCATAGAGATACTGCAAAATATAAAAAAAATTCTTATTAGTCCATTAATTATTAGAGGCATGTTAGACTATAAATAAAAAATAAAAATTTAATGTCACATGTAACAAATCTTCTCCACATGTAATTAGAGAATAATCTTCATCACAATGTAATTTATTTACCCCATATTTGGCACTTGAACACTATCATGAGAGACAGAATCAAGTATGGCGTATAAATGGGGATACAAAATCTGGCCCGCTGGGAATTGAACCCACAACCACAGTCAACAGTAGTAACTCGTAACCAATGATCCAAATGATCATTATGGGTGATACCATAAATGTGGTACTGTTACTTCAATATTATATGGCAAAGAAACTTAACTCCCGAATTAAATATTATTTCTTTATATAGTTATTTTTGTAAATAACTACAATGAAGAGTTATAATATATATGTAAACTAAAAAAAAACACTTATATAAAATGATCATTTTGGCTCTTTTAAAAATTAGTTTATGCATATATAGTTCTTATATATCAGTACTAACCCCATCGAGCACATCACCAGCGACGGCATACACTTTGTCCGACCATTCCCCCTTGTATAAAGTCACCTCATCGATACCAAAGATGTCATCTGTTGAATGAACACAGAAAAATAAGATTTGTTTAATTTTACTTACAAATTGGTATTTTCTGTTCATATTATTTTTCTCAAAACATTTTGATGGATCAAATAGTGTGAGATACTATGAAAAAAATTGTGTGACATCTCAAATATCCTGTAAAAGATCACTGTTAGTGATAAAGCCACTCTCGCCTTCAATTTTCTGTATTGAACCATTTATATGTAATGTTATTTCATATGATATTGAGTGCAATAAAGTATAATAAAAATATATTATATAAGATAAATTAAATAAACCTACTATATTCATCGGCACCGGCTGATGGTTGGTCCTGAAGGAAAGAACAGGTGAAGCCGAGAGTGGTATCACCACGTACAAGGTCCACTTCAAACTGCGGTTTGGATCTCATTTCAGAGAACTCCTGCTTCTCCTGCTGGGATTCATCGCCAAAATCTTCTGTATCCACTGTGTGGTTCACATTGAATGTTATTCTAACACTGAAAATGATGAAATGTTATGTTTATATTGCAGTGTATAAAACCATAGCTCACATGTTTAAAAATAGGTACTGTAAATTACATTTAATTCTAATGAGATGAGATTTTCGCAAATATTCATTTAAATGATTTTCGGATGTACTAAGCGATTTTATTTTTTGGTGGTCACATCTCGTCTGCCAGTAACCACAGTTGCTGTAAAGTAGCAAAAACATAGGTAGTATGTAGTTTTTTAACAAAAAAATTACATCTGATGCATAGTACATGTGAAAAATATTAGTTTCATTTATATTTAATTATTATATAACTCTATTCCTGACCAGAAATTTAAGTATACTTAAACCAATATCTATTATAAAATATATTACATCTCATCTTTCAACTGCTTAGTGAGTACGACCTCGGCACCATCTCCCTGAACCTTGAAGCCTTCCACTTCACCGGGAAGTGTTTTCACCTTCTGAGCTTTACGTTCAGCGACTATCTCCTCTGTAAGAAACTCTACTAGTTCCCGTTCACCTGTAATACAAAAATATGAATTGAATAACAAACTTTATTGAATATCCACATTATTTAATGAGTTTAAATACCAACAAATAATAATTAATTGTAATAATTACAATTATTTTGTCTGATAATGCAATCTAAGACTTTCGAGAGTATTAATTGAAATAAAACTAATATTTTTCATCTTTACTACTCATTTACAATTATCTTTAATTATACACTCTCAGCGAGATGGTCATCTTGTATGACTTGTGATCACAGACATTACAAAATTACCAAACCGTATGAGAAAAAATATTAGTTTTATTTCAATTTTGTCCAATATTTTTATGCAGGAGAAGAGCATGGGCTTCATTCCTGGATGTGAATATTGGTTGATCTACCCAACAGATAACACCAAATTATTTATATAATAATTCAGAATTTTAGTTCTGCGGGGATGTATTAAACATATTTGAAATCCGATTTGGTCATGGTACATTAATATATTATATACATATATATTTTACTACACATGAATATTAATATCAAGTCTTAAGGATTAGTCTTCAAAAAATACCTCTAAAATAATTAAAACTAATGCATAAACTACGAAAACACATATATACGCTTACACAAAGGTTTACTGAGTAAAATAATAATATTTAGGAATGCAACATAAAAACTAGGATAGGTTATGTAAGTAAAGGACAGGACTGGGATGGCTTACCCAGGGGTTTAGGATTTGGAGATTTTTCGTCTTGTTGGTCTGTTAAATAAACATAATATTTAAAAAGGTTAGCAAGTGATAGAAAGTTAATTTATTTGTTTGAGTAGATAATAACGAGTGGTGCAATCCTAACCTAAAAGTCGGCAAATGTTAACATACCTTTAGTATGAAGAGCTTTGAGACCACAGCCGCAACTGCATGTGTTGGAGTGATTTTTTAGAAGATCTGATGTGTACGAGCTATCCATCCTCTTTGAACAACTCATGTGCCATATTCCTCTAGTGAAGTCACGCTTTACGGGAGCTTGAGTCCTGCACACTATAGCTCCGGTGAGTCCAGAGTTTTTTATGCAACTCTGCATAACTCTGTGTGCTGTTCTTACTAAACCGCTCATTTTAATATATTTTGCTTCTTTCTTATTAAAAAAGTATTTAAATGAAAAATAAAATGACAATAATTGGAATACTTCACAATTCACACTAAAGAGCGAGTTCTGGTTTATGTTGCCAGTCGCCACTCGCCAGAAAGAGAATCTTTTTATCTAATGTCATGTACACACTTTAATTGTGTTACTGTGAAAATGTATTAAATACATTTGAAAAATTAGTTTCCCAGACAAAAAGTAATAAAACCTCACCTAGAATTATATAAATTATTTTTATATATAAAACTCAAAAATAATTAATA
The DNA here is from genome assembly GCA_916720795.1 of Danaus chrysippus. Lineage (NCBI taxonomy): Eukaryota > Metazoa > Arthropoda > Insecta > Lepidoptera > Nymphalidae > Danaus > Danaus chrysippus. Next base: position 1,261,059 of record CAKASE010000047.1, on the reverse strand, counting down.
CATAACATTTTCAACACGTTACGAACAACAGCTTAAAATATCCTTTTGTAAAGAATATGTTTTTCTTATTCCTGGTGATTTTACACAAGCCACTTGGCACTTGGATACATGTGAAAGTAAAACTTTTAATCACTCAGCATCAACATAAACAAAATTATCAATTACATAGGTGGGTATTCAGCCTTATTTTGACAGCAAACTGTCAATGGTTGACAAATGACAAGTTACGGACGTGCTGTTATTGTCACATTCCATTATCACGTGTAGTCTTTATTTTTATTACATTAAAAAAATTAATAAACTTAAGATGACCAAGAAAAGGAAGTTTGTGCCTACAGAAACAATTCAAAATTCTGGCCCTGTAGAGGTTGTTGTTGAAGATGTAACATCACATCCTTTATGCTTGCACGGCCCGACTCTTTTATTTTCCTCCCCTAAGGGCCGGTACTTTGCATGTTCCGCATGTAGAAATAAAAAAGACTGTACGGTGCACATCGAGGAAGAAGATTGGAAAAAAGAGGGTGTGAAGAAAAGAAATGAAAAATATTATAGCCTTATCCCTAAGCTCGACAAGGAGGCTGCGTGGAATAACTTGCAAGAGGTTAGATTTATTAAATTACTCAAAGCTTGTCCTCTTACTGTGAACACGATTATTTAAAAATAAACCGAAGCAGCAGTTTGAAATTTATATATATTCAATTCTAATGTGTTCCACTTGTGAAAAACTTACAATCAATATTAAAGAATTTTTCAATAAAAGAATATAATACCTAATTTCGTCTCTGAAGTTACATTTGTGAACATAAAATAATGTGTCACATTCTAGGTTAAACTTCGACATCCATCAGACAGAGCATACTGCGACACTTGCAAGGAACTGTACATAATATCAAAGAGTAGGAAACATATAAAAGATCACAAAGTTATTCTATCACTGACCAATGAACAGTTAACACATCCATCAACAGTACTACCGCCCCTCGAGAATGATGGCCATGAAGCACAGTACTTATTCTCGAAGAAAGCTATTAGCACTGTGCTGGGGATATTGACTAATAATAAGATAAGGTATAATGAATATTGATAGTCACAAATATACAAAATCAATCATTTAATGATAATCCCTAATATTATAAATGTGAAAGTAACTCTGTCTGTCTGTTACGCTTTCATGCATAAACCACTGAACTGATTTTAATGAAATTTGGTACAGATATAGTTGACTTTGAGAAAGAACAGGATATTTTTTATCCCAGACTTGAAAGGTTCTCTTGGAAATGCAATCTAACCTAACTCCATGTGGCCAAAGCTGCGGGCGGAAAGCTAGTATCTTATAAATACTTCACTTGTATAGTTTTTTTTGTGTACATGTATACTTTGAGTATAATCCTGGGATGCAATATATCCTTGCCTTTTATTGAATAAAATCTTTAAACAAACAAATTAAAACCATTTATAGCTGTTTAAGAGTATGGTTTTACCTTTTATACTTCAACAGCTATTGACTTTGTTTTATTAACTTTTACTGGAGGTAATAATTACAGTGACATGAAAAAATAATTATGAATACCACCTTTTGTTTGGACATTAAATATTGTTATAATAGATTTTATAAAAATCCATTTTTTAATAAGTATTATCGAACATTTTCCAGCAATATCCTATGTATCGGAACTCCAACGATCCATGAAGCAGCTCAAGATCATCCCGAGTTTAACTCCTTGCTCCTCGACTATGACACTCGCCACCACCTGTTCCATCCCACCAACAAGTTTTTATGGTATAATATGTTTAACAACTACCTGTTTGACGGTAATAAGGATGAAAAAATACTTAAGAAATTCATGAAACAGTCCAAGTAAGTTATATAAGGAAAATTGTAGTTTAGTCATCTATCCTAACTAATATTATAAATGCTAAAGTAACTCTCTGTCTGTCTATCTGTTTGTTACGCTTTCACGCCTAAACCACTGAACTGATTTTAATGAAATGTGGTATAGAGATAGAGTTGACCTTGAGAAAGAACATAGGATAGTTTTTATCCCAGACTTTTGAAAGGTTCTCTTGGAAACGCGATATAACCGAACTCCACGCGGGCGAAGCTGCGGGCGGTAAGCTAATAATAACAAATACATAAACAATAGAAACTATAATGCACCCATTGCTAGACACAGGCATTTTGACTTACCAACCACTATCTATATTGAAAATTCATTTTAATATATTACTAAGTTATGTGTTATATAGAAAATTGCTTTTATATTTTTCGTGTATTAAGAATATTTATCGTTTTTCAGAAACAAAGGTCTTGCAATTGTAATGGACCCACCGTTTGGTGGTAGAGTTGAACCTTTGATACAAACCATAAAAGAACTTTCTAACTTGTATAATACAGTGTGTGAAACTGCTGATAAAGTTTTACCAGTCATATGGGCTTTCCCATACTTTTCAGAGCCTTATATAAAAAATATTATGCCCGAGATCAAAATGCATGATTATCAGGTAAAGAACATGCATCAAAGTTAATTTCTTTTTGGTATACTATCTTTAATGTAAGTAAATTGTTATATAATATATATTGTATGTACAGGTGGAATACGCAAATCACAAAAAGTTTGGAAATAAGAATGGAGGTCGCAAATTTGGGTCACCCGTTAGATTTTTCACTAACCTACCATTTTCTACCATTGACCTCTCTAATGATAGTGGCTATAAATTATGTGACAAGTGTAAATTCTGGGTGTCAGTTGCTAATAGGCATTGCACCAAATGCAGGGAATGCACTAGTAAGAACGGCATGACATACAAACACTGTAACATTTGTAAGAGGTGTGTGAAGCCTACATTTGTACACTGTGCAAAATGTGAACGGTGTTGCCAAGAAAAAGGACATATTTGTGGCACTCTTGTTGAATCACAGGTAAGGAATATTTGGAATGTATTGATAATATTGCCATGTGTGAAAATTCTATTCTAATATATTGTTGCTTATTTTTTACAGTCCTGTTATACTTGCAATGAAAAAGGCCACAAGAAATCGGAATGTCCACAAAACAAGGGAGAAAGTAAGAAGAAAAAACATAAATAAATAATATATGTTTATTAAAGATTAAAATCATAATAATCACATTTTTCTTCAACAAATCCCATAGAATTTGATCACAATGATTGGTAATAGAAAATCATATCAAATAAGGCTCATAAATAGTAAGAAAAAATCGTTCTTGAAGAGATGATCACATAGCACTGAAATAAAAGAAATGATTTTATAACAATGGAAACAAAATGAAATTTGGCCCCTAAATAGATAACTGATTTTTTGATATAACTACTGGGTTCATAATAAAAGTTGATGTCCATGCACTATTATTGACAATATAATAATATTATCATGACTAACAAGAAATATATACTAGGTAGAACCTATAAATGTCTAAAACCGTATCTCTGTTTAAAACTCAAAATCAAAAGCTAGAAAAAAACCAATGATGAACATTAACACAAGAAATTATATTATTTATACTTCAAATTTATAAATATAGTTAATACTAATACATTTCAATATTCAATACAATTCGCGATTATCCGGACTGCCAATCGCGACGGGTTTATTCTAACATTAACATGTCAGAACTTGCATAACGCCACGACACTCGTGTCGTCCGTGATTTTAGTTGATTCTCGTTCATATGTATTTGTTGTTTTAAATAAACACCTAACATTACATTGTCTGGTACAGACTACATATGTACACTAGCTTTTGCCGCGACTTCGTCCGCGTGGAATAGTGACTTCCGGCAGACTTTTGGTTTTTCCCACATAGTTCCCGTTCTTGCGGGGTTTTCGGAATGGTCGAGTTCCCGTAGAATTTTCAGGATAAAACCTATTTTTTTTTTTAATTCACAATGAAGTACTCTTAATCGACAACATATTTATTTGTTTATTTGAATAAAGATTAATATTATTATGTGGATACAACTTAACCAAATTATTTCGACCAAATTAGGTACCATAAAAACGATGTTATATAGCCCACAGCCTTCCTCGATAACTGGACTATCCAACACAAAAAGAATTATTCAATTCTTACCAGTAGTTTCGGAGATTAGCGCTTTCAAACAAACAAACTCTTCAGCTTTATAATATTAGTATAGATATGTAAAAAGCTCGTTTTTCTTCATATATTGGATTATCCGGACTTTCAATTATCCGGATGCCTACCAACAACAATTAGTCCGAAGAATCGAGGTCCTACTGTAGTAGATTATTATCACTTATTGGTCTTTATTAATTATTAATAAAGGTGCAAGTTATACTCACTTAATGTTAATCTTATTGAGTATAGCCTGGGTTGCACTATATCTAGATTCTGCTTCATGTGCTCGTTGGAGCCAGGCAGAGCGTATATTCGCCCAGCGAGCCGTGTGCCATCTGATTAGCTGTTCTTTACTAGGTGGTGGGGCTTCCCTCTGAAACATTTTATTATTGTCATATCCAATAAAATTATGTTCAAATCATAATGTATGTATTGTGCTAAGTAGCAACACTGAATGACAGAACTTAATATAATAATGTACTAACATTATACTTAACATCATATTATTTATCAAGACTGAGCAAGTTTAACTAATACTGAAGAATTTAACACTCGGAAATACAAAAAAATCTGCTGTATAGACTTTATTGATTAAGGTTGTTGTCATTCTTTTGGAAATAATAAATAAAATAACATTTAAGACCAAGTTATGGAGGGAAATGTTGTTATTACTGGCAAGAAATACTTTTACAAACATTTATGCATTCAAAGTCAAAACTGTTCATGAAAGGTCTTACAATTTCTGAATTAGATTTGTATTTGTGTTGTACGTGACTTTGATGTGAACAAGGTGAATTTTATATTGTGTATAATACTTACATAGTTCAAATTAATGTTATCCTTACTGCAGGCTTTCTGCTCCGGTATTAAATCTGGTATTTTGGATATAGGAGGCCCTTCTGGACCTGGTAATTCTAAACTATCATCTGAAGGTGTTGTCGGCTCAATATTTTTTTTCCTAAAAGATATGAAAACTAATTAGTTATTTGTCAAAACAAGCAATGTTCAGATATGTTTTATAAAGAAAATCTGTCTATATATTGACATATTTTTGTCTATCTTTAAAGTTCCAATACTTACCCAAATTCTTTATAATTGGCTTTCGGTTGATTAGCAATCCATGCCCTGCAGATAGGATAAAGCGGAGAGTCCTCGCTGAACTGTGAGAGGTCTACGCTTCTGTCAAACAACTTAAGCACATACGACTGTCTTTGAGGTGACTTCCTTGAAGCAACCTGTTCCTCTTCATCTGAAGATGATTCTGATTTCTCTTGACTTATTTTTCTGAATATGTCACATAGATAACACAAGTCAGTGTTTTTAATATTAATATAATTTATTTATAATTATATGAGTATAAATTACCTTTCTCTCTTAATGGGTGTGTATTCAGATGAAGCATCAGAATCTTCTGCCATTGGTTCCAGCATTTCCATCAGAGCACCCTTCAGGCGCCCTCGGGCTGTTGTAACCTCATTTTCTGTAATCATAATAAATTTTAAAATGTTAACTTTTAATATCATTCACAAATAATTTTTAAAATATTTTATATTCTTATCTTAACTTTTAATAACTTCGTGTTTCTCTTACTTTTACAATATACTTTTGAAAATACATTATAATATAACAATAATTCACTTTACCTATTGAATCTCTCTCTTTAATATTCGATTTTGATTTATGTTTTTTAGGTGTAAACAACCTCCTCCTTTTAGACAACGGCATTTTTTTAGAAAATTATTAAAAAACTGTATTAAAAGAAAATCCAAAATATACAAAATTAAAAAAGATAGATTTTGTCGCACGTCAAGTCACAGTTATACACTTGATAAAAATATCGATATTAAATAACAAATAATAACAATTGAAGGCGAAGGCATAAAATCCTTGTAAACATTTACAAAAAGTTATAAGTTTCCGTTTGTCAATTGTCAGATATATTTAGATGAGATTAAATAAACCAGATTCACACTGTAGATGTCACTAGTTACATATGACTATCCGATTTATTGAAAATGAAATAGAAATACAAAAAAAGGCAAATCATACAGCGTAATGTTGTTTGACCTAATGACGCCTAGTAATTTTTTATTATTAATAAACATAATGATATATAATACCAATAAATAATAAAATCTGAAAAATTATCAGTGTGATTTGTGTAACCACCATGGGAGTTTATAATTTAATTAAGCATTAGGCTTTATCTTAAAATTATCAATACTAATGTATTCCAATTTAGTAATTATTTAAACACATGAGAAAAGTTTCAATAAAATCCAGTTTTCTAACTACGAATTTTAATGCAAGCTGTTTTACTAATACAAATCTCTGATTTTTAATGAAACTACAGACTATATTTAAGCTATACAGTGGTTCAAAACGCTAAAGTGGTTTAATGAAATATATCAATGAGTTAAACATGTAAAATAATAATTAGAGAATGAAACTTAGAAATATTTTATCACAAAATACATTTGATATGTTAAACATAATTTATGATCACATAAGGTTGTAAATATTTTGTTGACAGTGACGTGATAATTTGAATATGTCAATATTGGCATTTGATTGGCGAGTCTAGGACTTAACTAAATCCTATTATTAGGTTCAAAAGTAACACTGCCAGATTAAAACAATTTATATGTTAAAGTGTGTATTGCAAAACTGTAGAAATAATAAGTGGCGGCAGCAAAACGTTCATGAAAAATAATGGCGACAACTGCATACCAACACGACGCTGATGGTAAGATTTTAATAAAGAGTTGTTTTATTTCTTATATTATTTCATAATTTCTTAAAGCATAATCAAAATCAAGAGATATTTTCATTGATCATTTTCTTGTTACCCAAGTATATAGGACGTTCAGCCATGTTAATTGGCGCGTAAATAAAAGACGTTCATAAATAATTGTCTTCTAGTTATCTAGAGAAAGTTTATTTACACATGTAAACAGCCTGCTATTATTGGTTATAATCGCACGATATATAATGTTAGCTATTATTTTAATAATTCATAATGAGTCCTATATTCTAGGGGCTAAATTTATACCTGCTACACAGCGCCCCGATGGAACTTGGAGAAAACCTAGACGTATAAAAGATGGTTATGTGCCTCAAGAGGAAGTACCTCTGTATGAGAGTAAGGGCAAGCAATTCAAAGCTCGGCAGAGCACAGGCCTCCCAGTTGGTCTTCCTCCAGAAATAGCCGCTGAAGCCAAAAAGTCCAAAAAAGGCGTCATACAACCAATACCTGGCATGATCATTAATGTTGAAAAGAAGAAGAAAAAAAAGAAGACAGGTACTTTAAACTCTTTGAAAATATTATCTCTATAATAAAACTTGTTTCAACTTACTCATGTTGTTATAACTTGTATTATTACCAAGTCAACTATGTCTATATAAAGGTCTTGTCACTTTATATCTGATAAGATTAATATATTTCATATTTAGATCGTTATTAAAGTTAGTAATAGCAATCATTTCTATTGTATATAAAAAATGAAACTAATATTTTTTGAATACTACAAGTTAATTTATTATTTTAAAAAATACATACTCCCGATTTTTCGGTTGCTGCAAAGTAATGAGTAATACATTGCAATATGAAAATATTAGTTTCATTTAAATAAATACTCTCAAAAGTCTTAGATCTCATTATTATATAAAAACTATTTCAGGTGTAGATGAAGCCACCGAGAAACTTTCAAAACTAACAACCTGCGAGATAACAGAACCCAGCTTCAAAACAGCCCCGAGTACGACCACCGACCCCGCTAAAAGACTCAAGAACTTAAAAAAGAAACTCAGGGATATAGAAACATTGGAGGAAAAAATCAAATCGGGTTCCCTTAAAAATCCCGACAAAGAACAGAAAGAAAAAATTACTAAGAAAAGTGAAATAATCAAAGAAATAGAATTATTAGAGGAAAATTGTGGATGAATTGAGCCAACATATATTATTTTTTAAGAAATTATAAAGCAATCATTTTCTTTTATTTGAAAGCTCAACAAATATCAGCTCAGGATTTAAGTATTCTCAAAAATAAAATTTTATTTACAATGATTACAACTTTTTTGATATTCTGGACTCTCTCTCTATTACCTTCTGATAAAAAAAGAAAAATATTATATAAAATTTTAATGATACAAATCTTGAATATATACACATTTATTGCCTCACAAAAGTACCATACATAACACCATATTTCACAAATATAATAATCAAAAAACACTTTTTTTATATATAAAAGAAAATTTCTACATTTTGTCAAAAGGATGAAAAAAATTTTAGTAACATTTTTTCAGCTTAACTTAGATAGATATGATAGATAAGAAATATAAAATAATAATTAATTTGTTGTATGTTCTTGTTGATTAGACAAACATATTTTACATATTAGAAATTAACTCGTAATAATATATTCTGATCCTATGATACCTGGAAATAAATACAATGTTAAGTTTTATAAACATAAAAATGTGGTAATATTTTATTCAAACTTGTTTAGCAAGAATATCAACAAGTTTATCAAACGGAATATTACATAATAATTATAATCTGATATTACTTACGCTGAATATAATTTAAATAAACTCGTTTCTTGCTTTCTGTCTGGCGTAATTGCCTAAACACGCAAGAATACCAATAACGGATATACCGACTCCTAAAACTGTGGCTAGGAAGTCTCCAAAGTCATAGCTGTGCGCTGCTTCAACATTACTTATTGCTAAGATAGAAAATATCAACATGAATACTTTGAAGAACATTTTGCGTTTTGATTTTTGTGTTTCAACACCGAATAACAAGTAGTAGATAACGATGACAATTGTTGATAGTACAGTATGAAAAATTTATGTCAAGTTTAAATTAAATGTCAAAATCATAATATCTGCATATATCTGTGGTTTATGTACAATTTGTTGTTCCTGTGGTCTTAACATGTTACTACTTACTATATACGTAATAATTGTTAGTTAACAGGTTTAATCAATAATTTTAATTAAGTTTCTTAACAAATGAATTCATAAGATAAAAAAGAAATTTTCTTAAATTTATGAAAATAATTTATTTGTTGTTTTATTTAATTTTCAATATATTTTTTAAACGGGTAATTCGTCAAGACTTAAGTTGACATTTATGCATGTTTGACATTTTAGTTTCCTGAATCCTGAATGCTGAACAAATCGACGAAAAATTATCTTTATATTTAAGTGTTGTTCTCTACTAATATGTCTTATTATGTACACAATCTTAAACTCTACCAATAATATAAAACTAATGAGACCATATACGTGGTAACATAAAGACACTAATGTGTAATGTATGTTTAAGTGCTTGAATCTATAACATCAACATGAGTTACAATTCGAGTGGGGGCAAGGGGTTCGGGTTTTCCGGCTTCACGATGCCAAAACGGAACCCATCGAACGTTTCACTGCACGCTGTTCCTCCGCCTCCTTCCCAAATGAATGCTGTCCCACCTCCGAATCCTGGCTTATCGAAGCAGGGTTATTCCACTATGAATGCGATAACACAGAACGCCATCGGTGGTAATTGGGGCACACTTGGAAAAAAGCGAGCTAAGACTGAAGATGAGTGAGTATCATTAGCATAAAGCTCATTTTGTATTCATAGTAATGAGAAATATAACCAAACAAAGTTATCATGTTTGTTTGAAGGTATTTTGATGAAGATGATGAGCCACCAACCCCAGCTCTAGCTTACATACCGGCACCAGGGAGCCCCACTAATGAAGCCAACAGCTCTAGGGTAAAATATCATATTTAAAAGAGATTTCAAACAAAATATCCTATAATTATACAAAAATAAAGTCTTAGTGCACTATTAACCATATGTGCTCAATGGGCTGTAAGGAAAAGGTCATGGTTAAACAAATTACCCCAATGAGTAAAAAAAATATTTGCCAGGACATTGGTTATAGTATTTACATCATAATATATTGGCCTGTAACCTTAAGAATATTTGTCTGGGTTTTGGAACCCTTCATGTTAGAAATTTTTTTTTAATATTTCTTTCTATCTTCCATTCTGTTGGGTTATCCAAAAACAATAATTTGAAGGTATCAAACCTTTTAGAATTATCATAAAAGTTTTAAAGTAGAAGAAACATGATGCTTCTTTTAGTTATTAATAAGATAAAAAAATAACTGCAATTATACAGCCACACATGAGTTTCATAAATAATATTAAATATTGTAATATGTAGTTAAAAAAGATTTATGCTATTTATTCTAATTAGCATATTCTGAGCTCAGTAAAAAAAATCAATAATTTTATTTAACATTTTACTTGTATTAGTTATTTACTTTAATGATGTGTTAAAGACCTATAACTGAAATTTAAACTGTTAAACAATGTAAATATATTTTCATAATTTTGATCTGTGTTCACACCTACATATGTAGTTGTTATTCTATAACAATCTTTTTTAGTACATATAGAATGTTAGTTATATTCATGATGCTCAACTATGACTATTTAATATATTGTATATTTTTAATACAATAGTACTACTATTTTAAATATGCTGTTAGGCAGATGAAGAAGAGGAGGATCCCTTAGATGCGTACATGGCTGGTCTGGAGCAACAGGCGGCTAAAGATATGAAGGTTAGCAAAGAAAATGCTGTGAGTGGAAAAGGTGATGCAGGCAGAGGGACGAGGGGAGATATTGATGAAATGGATGATGAGGAAAGTTACTATAAGTGAGTAGTCTTCATATTTGATGGAAGTAGTGTAATATTCAATAAATTTATATTAAACTTGTCATATATGTATTGTGTTATGTAGCAAACAGAATGAGTGTGAGTATTATAATAAAGTAATTTACCTATATTACACTTGACATCATGTTATTATTCTAACTAAGTATAACTAATACATAACAAGTAGACAGACACATTAGTCTATCATTTTCAATAGTTTCTCATTAAAATTATTT